>OY730188.1:15573153-16287491 GCA_963422495.1 Polyommatus iphigenia
ATTAGAATTAGTAAGAGACAGTGGCGTGGGGTGAAAAAAAATAAAGGTAAAGCCGGACCAAAAAACGGCTAACTCGTGAATAAGCAAAATTTCAATTCTTGTAAAAAAAACGTGCAATAAATTACATACCTGTATTAAGTGTGTTAGTTTACCTTTTCCATAACTACTAGGGTGCTTTGCTTGCATTGTGTGCGTTGCATGCAGTGTTAGTGTTGTTAGTATTCACCACCTTCACCATACATGACATCACTGGTATTATATGAACAGTGCATGTCGAGTATGATAAAAGTGGCTTTAAAAAAAGCCGTTTTAAGCACACGTCACTCACACTCACACACCAAAAATAAGTGAATCCTGACTTGCCAGTGTAGATGTTTGTTACTCAATCATGCAAAAACTGGATTTAGATGAAATTTTGCATGCATCCCATGTCAAACATGGAAAGGAACATAGGCTACCTGTCTGAAGTCCACGCAGACGAAATCGCGGGCAAAAGCTAGTAGCAAAGAAATATCAGCAGAAATACGTACCTAAATGTTTAATTTTGTTATTTGTCGTCTGTCGTCGTTATTTAATATTATTATAAAATATAATAGGTAATCCGTAAGACAACAGTCAATTTGTACTAATGCTGCCATTTCTCACCTAACCGTGTCACGACAAATTACAAAGTAAGTAAAACAAACCAACCTTTACGATGTAACAAACAAAAACACAACACAACACTTGGCAAGTAAAATTTCACTACTTTCGATTCTTTTAAACTGTATAATATTACAATCAAGCTAGCCCACTAACTTAATAAACAAAATTTTGCATATTACAATAATAACAGTACAAAATGAGTGCAAATTAGCGCGTAATATAATTGTTTATGTGAATTGAAATGACAGCACGCGCCGGTCGGCCGCTGCAATTAGCTCTGTTGTGATTGGACGAAATCTTTTAAAGCGAAACATGCGAAACTAAACCTTAACACATGACAAATAAAGACTAGGTAGGCTATGTGGGATCGGCTTGTTGTTCGACAATATCGACGAGTCGTTTGCATGTAGTAGTAATGTGTATGTGTGCGTGAATTTCATACATTTCAAATGTTTGGATTCCCGATGTTTTGAGCGAGTTCCCGGCCACCGCCGCCGCACACTATGTACGCGTTCTGAGTGCGATCGTAAAAACGGGTATGTGTGCGTTTGCGTGATTTTAAATACATGGCGAATTATTTTTATGAAATTGTAGGAAGCGGGGTAAGCTATAATTATTAATAATAAAAAATGTATATATTAAAATTGGCCAAGGTAAGCCGGTAGGAATCGTGTTCTATGGAGGCTTCGCCACTGGTAAGAGACTCGAGTGCCTCCCCTCGGGAACCCGTGCATTCTGGTCGTTGGCCAAAGCTATTGAATGGAATTTCTGCAAGCCATCTCCACCATCCCTACCTACACGTAGGAAATGGATCGTTGGCCCACGATGCAAAAGACAAAGCCGATCTTCTGGGTAAGCTCTTTGCGTTAAACTCGACCCTAGACCAAAGTCCGGTTTGGACATTGCGGGTTTGGCATAAAGCGCTGCTATCATACGAGCTCCCCGAGACATTATGCAAGTGGATCCAAAGTTTCTTAGCAGATAGAAGCATAAAGGTCGTATCGTCTCGATATCGTATCGATGAATGCTTGGAAACTCAGTCTGTTGATGCTGATATCTCATATTTCTCCGTCATTGAGAGTCGAAACGAACTCGTGTCTAAAATAGAGAATTCATTGGAGAAACAAATAAGGTAGACGTTACTTAGTCCAATTCAACCCCGCGCCGCCAAGACACAAGTTTGCGCGTTTACCACTAAAAAAAGTCATCAATGGTCGTATATCCTCGTTCTCTTTAACAATCTTCCCTAGCATTGAAATACTTGGCATAAACATATCGAGCGAAGTCCAGTTCCGATATCATCTAGAGGGCAAGGCCAAGTTAGCCTCGAAGAAGCTTGGTGTTCTTAACAGAGCGAGACAGTATTTCGGTTCTGACCAACGCCTACAACTCTACAAGGCGCAGGTTCGGCCTCATATGGAATACCTATAACTGTTCTCATCCTTGGGCAGGGGCGCCAAAATACCAACTGCTCCCTCTGCATCGTATCCAACGAAGTGCCGCTCGAATTGTTGACGTCCATAGTGTTTCAAACAGGCTGGACCCCTTGGAATTACGCCGAGATGTGGCTTCACTCTGCATACTCTATCGGTTGTATCTCGGGGAGTACTCTGAGGAATTTTTCGGAATCATACCTCCTGCAACTTTTCACTATCGCTCCACGCGAAAAATATATCATCCTCATCATTTTCATGAGTAGCAGTCTTCCACCGTGAGTTTTTCGCGAACTTTCTGCCGCTTACTGTAAAACTCTGGAACGAACTGTCACCAGCAGTATTTCCGGGCCAAGACGATTTGAAAACCTTCAAGAAGAGAGCGTATTTCCTCTAAAAAGGTCGGCAACGCACCTGCAGCTCTTCTGATGTTGCAAGTGTCCATGGGCGACGGTAGTTGCTGTCCAACAGGTAACCCGTTTGCTCGTTTGCCCACTTATTTTATATAAAAAAAAATAAAAAGGAGAGTCAAGTTCAATATAAAAATTAAGCCTGACTGGGGCTTCGCTGCAAAAAGAATTGAGATCTAAATGAGTGCCAAGTTCTATACAAAATCGAAATATTATGTATTTGTAGAAATAAAATAACATTATAAGCAAGTATTGAAGTCTATTTCTTTGCTTTACCTATTGGATGCCTATAATAACAGTTCATGTTATTTAAAATATGTGAGATCTTAACAACTTTAGCTTAAATCCCGAAAATATCGAAAATACCGGTTTTGCTTAAATGATCCGGTATTGCGACCCCTAGTGTAGAGATCAACTACGATAACATGGCGTGCCCCTCCAAAATTCAAAACGTTTGAAGTGGGTTGTCAAAACGTTTGAAGTGCGTTGTCTTGCGCGGTAGGCTAGTTATGATTAGTTGACCAACAAATCTTGGTAATAAGTGACATTAACTGAAATATTACGTGTACTGTGATTGGTTGAATACTTACTACATACAAACCACAGAAATAAGATCTAGATAGAGATCTGTGATACAAACTCTTTCATAAGGATGTGACTACACACATTGAAACAGTCATTTGGAGGGGCGCGCCATGTTATCGTAGTTGATCTCTACACAGGTTTTTTGTAAGTTTACATAAGAAATAACTTCGTTCCATTCGGGTGTCCCTTGACACCTCTCAAGTTTTATTATTACTCTTTAGGTGTATATGAACAAAAACGATTAAAAAAAAGAATTTAAGAATTATCTCACATCATCTAGCATATAAGCATGGAGGTGCAGCACCGCCGCCTCTAGCAGAGCGTGCATCAGCTGCTCGCCGTACGTGTCGAACGTCTCGTTCACAAGCCCTGGAATGGAGATTACAGAAAAATTACATCTTGAAATTAATACAAAATAAATAACAAGCGCGAGGATTTTCGCCATCCACATAACTTCTTAATGATCTAGATAACATTTCTTATCCATCTTTTAAGAGACTGATGCCCGTTTTCACCAACAACACCTAAAATGTAGGTGTCCCTTAAGCCAATATTCCAAGTTTTGTTCTTGATGAATTGACAAACCCGTAACTCTTAGGTGACGTTTATTTGAAATAAAACAACCTATTATGCGATTTATCCGTCAAACCATTAGGTGACGTTTATAATTTACGGGATGGATTGACGACCCCGTACACTTAGGTGACGTATGTGGCGACGACGACGGTTGCCTTGACAATGAATCTGTTATAGAATGGCCGTCTGATAATTTACTTGTAAAATAGCGAACTCCCATAATTATTAATATACATATTTATCACAAACCTTCCTCTTTAATCACTCTATCTATTAAAGAAAACCGCAATTAAAGGGAACAAAGGGACATGAGGACAGAAAAAGCGACTTTGTTTTATACTATGTAGTGATATACGTCACCTAAGACTTACGGGGTTGTCAATTCATCAAGAACAAAACTTGGAATATTGGCTTAAGGGACACCAAAATTTTAGGTGTTGTTGGTGAAAACGGGCATTAGAATAGTATTTTTTTCCGTATTCTAGGGTATGTTTGAATAAGGTGTATCTCATTTGTCAAAAACTTATAGTCTGTCAAGAAAGTGAAGAAATTAAAAAGTGACAGCATCGTAGTGTCATCCCTTTCAAATCAATCTATGGAAAAAGGGATGACACTACGATGTTGCCACTTTTTAATTTCTTCACTTCCTTGACAGACTATACACGCGTACATACGTCGGACCTTCTAAGTATATATATATATATATATATATATATATATATATATATATATATATATATATATATATATAATTAAGGAGGTCCGACGTATGTACGCGTGTATAGTCTGTCAAGGAAGTGAAGAAATTAAAAAGTGGCAACATCGTAGTGTCATCCCTTTTTCCATAGATTGATTTGAAAGGGATGACACTACGATGCTGTCACTTTTTAATTTCTTCACTTTCTTGACAGACTATAAGTTTTTTTATAAGTTTTTATATATACATATATATATATATATATATATATATATATATATATATATATATATATATATATATATATATATATATATATATATATATATATATATTTATATTTATATATTTATATTTTATATATATAATTATAAATTAACATTCAAACAGCACTTTAAATATATCTAAATTTTATTTTATGTTATACATCTCACAGAATTTGGCATTGAAGTTATTTTAAATACGAAATAATTAATTTAAAATCACCGGAAAACTGTTTGTTTACAATCCATCACTTCGTCATATTACAATCTCGCGGTGTTTACAATCTTACGGTGACATATATATAACTCAAAGGTGACTGACTGACATAGTGATTTATCAACGCACAGCCCAAACCACTGGACGGATCGGGCTGAAATTTGGCATGCAGGTAGATATTATGACATAAGCATCCGCTAAGAACAGCGGCGTGCATAAGATTTTGACACTGGTAATGCAGCGATATCGGTTCAGTAGTTTTGGTGTGAAAGCAAAACAGACAGACAAACGGACAGAAAGAGATATTTTCGCATAAATTATAATAATAGTGTGGATATAAATTAAAAACTATGTTTTCTAAACTATTAGTATAATTACGTTGTTATGAAGAAATAAAAAAACGCCATCTGTTGTCACCCGTTGGAACTACAATGAGAGTTTATTTCATCGATGTTTCCATGGAAATATACCAAAATTTACCATACAACATAATATTGTGCGCTAAGCTAAAATAAATAAAAACGCCATCTATTGTTACGTATTATATACGCGCCGGTGCTCGCCTCAGCTACTGCGGCAGGAGTTCGCCTATAATATAGCATGTCTGTGTGCGTGTGCGAACTGTTCACGGACACAAAAATCTTTACGCACACATGACCCCAGAGCCTGCCGCACGAGATCTGCTTGCCTTGACCTTGAGTCATGCGGTTCGCGCGTGTACCTAACTTAATATTTAATTTCTCGCAAATTGATTGTTGCTATTTTATAAATGTAGGCGTTTTAAATGCGTTCATTTTTTCTATTATATTTTTTACTATTAATATTTAATAATTTACGTCATGAGTCATCTAAAACGTACGAAAGTTAAATTAAAATATATGTGTACGGCAAGTCATGCATTAGGTAGGCACTGCATTTTTGCCTTCATGGTATGCACGCACATGGCTAAGAAAGAATTTTGACTAATTCTTCCCCCAAGGGGATAAAAGAACTTTGTCTATATACCTAAATTAGAAGCCGCGGGCAAAAGCTCGTTTAACTATATTATGTATAATGTAGACGTTATGCGACAAGAAATCATACAATACATACTTTGGACCTCCAGATCGGTGCGTGAGGAGCGCGCGGCACACACGAGGTCGTTGAGGAAGCGCATGACGGAGGAGTTGGCCTCCTGGTGGTCGAGCGAGCACGCCAGCAGCGCGCACTGCATCACCGCCTCCAGCGCGCCGGACCGCAGGAACTCCAGCGGGATACGTTGGAGATACCTGGGATAAAATTAACGTGATATAACCTGTAGGGCGTAGGCCTACTACGAAACCGTTTTGAGACTCAAACAATAGGCTACTTGACCTACTTTTTTTCTTCATTCTAATCGCTTCTTAATCATTCATTTTCACCAAAAAAACTAATATTTTAATATTTTACACAGTAGAAACCCAAAAAAAATGTTGATTGAAAAATATGCCTTATAAATGTGTCTAAACCATAAAGTTAATATACCTATCGGAATAGAGAAACAAAGGCATGAGTAAGCGAGATGTCACTATCAGTAACACTGCGTGGTAGAAACAGAAGCGTGATTTGAGGTTGCATAGCTTTTTTTTCATCTGTTTGACAGTCTATCTGCCCCTGAGCCGATCGTTGTCAATTTGGGCTCTCAGAAAAATTGTGATTTTAAGTTAAATAATGAATAATTTTTAGAAATACTGCTCTAGAAACATGGTTAAATGTTTGTGGAATGATTGTGGATCCACACATCGAAAAAACCCGGACAAATAGAATAATTCACCTGTGAAATACAGGTGAATTATTCTACATCGACAGGACCTAGTTTTAAGTTTATTTTTGCCAATTCCCTACGAGTTATTGGTATTGATTTTCATAATTCACTTCTTTAAATATTTATTTATATGGAAAACATAACTTGACTAGCCATGGTGCGCAATTTAAGGATATTTTGTGTAAACAATTTTCATATATTTTACACTAGGGCTGCATCAAGTTATCGATAAGTAGTATCGATATGAAAATATTTTTTAGTTAAGTATACTAATTATCTACGAATGTTGAAATGATAACATACTCATCCGTAGTTTATAATTAGTTTAAGTATATTAATATACTATCATACATAATTTATCGTTTTTAAGGGTCCGCACCCAAAGGGTAAAACGTCCTAGTAGTCGGGTCCCGCTCTACTACTAAGACTTCGTTGCCTGTCCGTCTGTCCATCCGTCCGTCTGCCTGTCTCCAGGCTGTCTATCAAGAACCGCTATAGTAATAGACTTCTGAAATTTCCACATATGTAATGTCATTCTACATCCAATATGGCTGCTCATCCAAGATAGGAGAATAGTTTTAAAAAGCACTTCTGCAAGATGGACATCAAATAAAAGGGCTCATTGTGAGTGAATTGAAAATTAATAGGGTCTAGTGAAGTCGTGTCGTGTCGTGTACTGATGTGACGTGACGTGACGTAACCTGTCGTGTCGAATCGTGTCATGACATGTCGTGTCGTATCGTGCCGGGTTTTAGAAAATGCCCGGTTGAAACCGGTCACCCTTCATGCGCGAGTCCGACTCACACTTGGCCAATTTTTCAGATTTCCTGCTGACCTAGATACCAGAAATTCATGGCTTAATATAATTAACCGTCCAAACTGGACTCCGAAGAAAAATTCATGCATATACTTAATTATGCAGCAAGCATTTTGAAGAAAAGTCATATTTTACTTCAAAATTACAATTTTTATTATACTTATCTATGCAGTTTTATTTTATCCCATTCTGTTTTTACAATCTTACAATTATTATTCCATGATCGATATTTTGTCGAATTACAAGATGTTTGTACATCACTGACACGCACACGTAAACATAATTGTATACACAGATGTAAATCAAATTTTGGTTAAGCTTGACAGCTCGGGATTGTTTCTCTATTCCGATAGGTATATTACCTTTATGGTCTAAACACACTAGGCTGAATTACGCCGGCGTAAATTCCGCCGCAAATGTCAAACGCATAAAAATACGCGACGGAATAGTGTGTCGTCTCTCGCGTTTCGCCCGTATTTTGTATGAGTTTGAAAGGCGGCGTAAACGCGGCGGAATTTACGCCGGCGTAATTCAGCCTAGTGTGTTTAGAGCCAATGGCGCCGAAAACACTGTCCGCCATGATTGTGACGTCATGTTTTTTGTATTTTATACTTTCTTTATTAAAAAAAGTTTTATGTGCGAAACGTACGAGTCTAACAGTGCCAAAAAATTAGAAAAAAATTTAAAAATCATTTGTAATGTTGAACATTGTTGTAGAAAAGTCTTGGCCATTTCATTTCCCAACTACAATAAATGGAGATAATACTTATATACTTAAAACTGATGTTTTATTTGAATTATTCAAGAAAATATATTTTACAAATCTTTCTAGGCTTATTCTTATTATTTATGTACAAATAAACTTACATATAACGAGCGCGATAAATAAAAGATATTAAATTACAAATGAGATGACGTCACATCCAAATCGGAAGTGCCGCAAAAGCGTTTTCGTCAGTACAATTCATATTTGCATAAAATCATATTTTCAAATCGACTTTATTTATCAATCATAAGCTTTTATTTGATGATAAGGGTGAAATACGGTTTCCTAGGCCAAGTTCTACTAGAAATATGCATTTTTTCAATGAAATTAAATATAGATCAAGTAGCCTATTAGCTGAGAATACCGCGTCTCGCTCTAACAATGTAATTTCTCGTTTGTCAGAGTAGGGTGCGGCATTCTCGTACGATTCTTTGAGTCTCAAAACGGTTTCGTGGTACGGCACCTGAACAAGTTGGTCTGATAGAAAGCCTCGCTTGTACTTTGTTACATACTAAAATAGTTGTTTGAATAAAATATGCATTTTTTTTTAATTTACCAATTTGGTTTGACTACTAACATGGATTAAGTTATTGATTAGTGATTAGGATTACTGATTACTGACACATTTACTATTTTTCTATGGGTAAAATTTTTTCATTTTTAATTTTTTCAACTTTTTTTCCCTAATTAAGTTAAAGTTTAGACGAAGGTAAATCTTAAATTTTTGCGCACTAAAATAGCTGCATACACAATACACATAGTCGAAATACCTGATGCACAACCGGAAGAGATCGTCAACGGTATCAGGGTTGTTGATGACGCCCTGCGGCTGCGACAGCGTGGTGAGCGCGGGCGGCAGCAGCGCTCGCAGCAGCTGAGCCAGCGCGGGCGCGGTGGCGGGGCCGGCCAGCGCGTCCGCCAGCACCGCCGCCAGGTACAGCACGCACGAGTGCGGCTGCATCGCGTACAGCGACGCCAGCGCCGTCGCCAGCGCGGGCAGCGCCGCCGCCGCCCACTGCCCGCACGCCCGCACCGAGAACCGCACGCAGCGGCATGCACGCTCTATCACGCGCCCGTCCTTTACGTACCTGCATGATGCATCACGATACGTGATCATTATATTATATAGGAGACATGCACAATTGTAAATCTTGTCCTCTAGGGGTCTGCCTATTCTCTCTGTTCAACGTACACATTAGACTTTAAAGATTAAATTCTGTAATATTTATAAACACAGATTTATTTTGTGCAGAGTGTTATACGCGGCATTTGCCAATTTTTATAGAAACTGTAATACATAATTACAAACTATAAACACTAACCTGAAAAAATAACACGCCGGTATTTTTTAAGGTTTGAAATCGTTCCTTACGCAAAATTTGAAAGTGACATCCACATTGCTCTACTTTCCGTCGCGGTAGACTATCAGAGAAGTTGATTCCTAGGTAGATTACCTATGTATTTTGGTCGCATATGTCAAACCCAGCCGACATGTCAACGACATAAGTCCGTCAACTGCCTAGGAATCAATTTCCTCGGATACACAAGGAACTCACTTCAGCATGATCTGGTTGACGACAGGCCAGACGTCCTCGAAGGCGGGCATGCAAGGGTGCGCGGCGTCGACGGTGTGGGGCGGCACGTCGACGTCACGGAACAGCGCCGCCAGCCGGTCGAGGTATAGCACGGGGTCGGAGCGCGTGCCCTTGCGCAACTCCGCGCCGCTCGCCAGCAACGTGCGCAAACCGCCGAGCTGCTGCGCCACAGCCTCTTGCATCGCCAGCGCCAGCTGTACATGTGTTCATTACTAATTACAACATATTATTTTATTAAGAAAACTTACAGCGCCAACGCTAAAACACAGGCGGACGCGGACGCGGGCGCACGCGTCGGAAGACCGCCGCGTGCGAGCGGGCACCCGTCACGTGCGCCCATCTCATTTAGCGCTGCTAATATAATTTTTATCTCGAGCGTGTACAGTTGTGTCCAGTAGATTACCGTGTATCATTTACTAATTTATTATTTGGCAAAAAGACGTCAACGGAAATAACGTCGATTGCGAAAAGCGTGCGCCCGCGCCGTGTGCCCGCCCGTCCGTCGAGCGTGCCCGCGTCCGTCGCCCGCGTCCGCCCTCCGTCGCACGCTCCTGCGCTGCTCATACTATTTTCCGTTTGTACACACGCGAGCGTGCGCCCGCGCGAGTTTTAGCGTTGGCCCACAGATTTGAAATATAGCAGTACAATTAGTGATTACATAGTAAGGTACTTTTATAAAAATTCACTTAACAGTATCTAAAATGATTTTATTAATGGTAGGTTGCAAATTCATGCAATAGGTGCCATCAGAATACACAGATTTACAAAAAAAAGACGGTTGGAGAGTAGTGTTTTGTGTCGAACTCGAACTCGAACGACTCGAACTCGACTCGAACTCGACTCGCACTCGACTCGAACTCGGTTGTCTGTAAAGTCGGTTTACTGACGATAGTTGAACGTAACAACGTCATAGCCTTAAATGGAACGCCTCAGAGCGAGGTACGCCGCATATTGCGTCATGTTTTTTCGTGCGCGCAGCCCATATCGAATTATAAGACGTTGTCACGTCGATAAATATTTAAATTTTCACAATGATTCTTGGAAATCTATTGTTCTCGCGGCCACATGTGGCCGCTTGGGAGTTGAAGCGTAAATTAAAATCAATAAAACATATCATAAGTATTATAGGTTGAACTAAACATTATTAAGTAAATACTTAAACAGACTTGGTCGTGCGGCAGGCGGCCTGTGGCGGAGGCGAGCGCGCGCAGGAGGGCGGCGCCGGTGTGTAGAGGCAGCTGCAGGTCATCCGCGAGCGCGGCCGCACGCAGCAGCGTCGGCACGTGCGCCGCTGCGTGCTCGCGACACGACTTGCAGATTTGCTGCAATATTATATTCTTAATATCACATTCTCAGTATCAGGCCGCAGGTTGAGTATAGCTGGACTATAATATTTCTTAAATGTTTTAACCTCCTACTAAAATTATGTAATTAACTATAAAATGTTTTATGCTTGTCTCATACATTGGAAAAGTCACACGAAAGAAAAAACATTATAAAGCTTTTTATTGTGTGACATTTTTTAATATTATTTAAGAAAGTTAGTGTCTCGGCTGTTTGCCGGGGAAATGACTCAGCTCAGGTCCGGGCTTGTGTCAAGTATCCTGATTCATGATGAAAAGTGTTAAGATTGTGATGAAGTAAAAGATGATGATGGGTTTAGGAGCGGCGAACGATGGAGCAGGTATCAATGACGACGGATTTCTGTAAGTGGATGTATGTATTTTTGTTTAGGTAGAGTGATTTCAGAGCAACAGCGAGGGTTTTGGGAATGACGCCAGTCGAGGAAAGAATAATGGGTATGATTTTTACAGTTTTCTGTCGCCAAATTAGTTTTATTTCATCAGCAAGGGGTATATACTTTTGAATATTTTCATTGTTTTGTTTCAGGTTGTTACTATTGGGGATGGCTATATCTATCTTATTATCATTATTATTAATAGCCGATGGTGTCCCACTGCTGGGCAAAGGCCTCCCCTCTTTCCTTCCACATGTCTTTCCTTCCACATTTTTTATTGGATAAGTGTTATAATAAATTAAGCATGTTTCTTAATCAGATTCAAATCAAATAATTAATATGTCATATTATGTGTCTTGATAACTTCTCAAAATAAAATTATTTATCAACCTGTAATGCTGTAGCAGCTGAGTGCGCCATATTTTTGTCATTAAGAGAACGAATGAGCAGTTGCAGGCAGGGTTCTAGGCACTCCGGATGTTTCTCTATCCACTCACAGAGCTCCCCTAGCAGCTGAATACAAGTCTTTCTGACTGCTGGATGGGAGTCTTCTGGCATGGATAAAATAGCTTCTATAACTTTTGGTACATACTCATATTCATCCCTGCAATGTAAAATATTAGTAAAATAATTAAGCAACGGGTCTCATCTCATTATAATTTATAATATATTTGTATGGTTTGTGTTACTATAGACATAGTAAAAGAAAGGAAAGTAAGTTATCTTCATACAAAGGCACCACGCGCGGCTTGTATGTGTGCGCCATAGTATCAATGCGACGCGTCGCCGCACGCACACTTAACAAAATCTTAGCGTGGATTCGCACTTCGCTGTGTACAGTGTACCAGTCGGGGCCACTGCACGAGGTTCGCGCGTCACGGCTTTTCAGCGCCACCGCGGCTAAACGAATCAAGAATGTCTGATAATAATCGCAGGAGAAACTATTGCTGTGTTTGGGTGTTTTAAGACCGGGCTGCCAAAAATATCAAAACACGCTAGCCCCGCCTACATACCCCGCTATCCTCCAATCGTGATATAATGATTCCATGAATCGTGCCCGCATGAATTGTACTTTGAGCCGCAGCTAGTAGTAAACAATATCGCGTAACAAGGGTTCCCGCATTATAGCACAAAAGTAAAGGTCGTAAGTCCCAAAACAGTTTTTTCATGATTACTTAAAAACTAAATACAATACTAATATTTCCTTTAGCTATGATTTTACAAAGTGTATGATTGTAGTAGTGCAAGTTATTTAATGATAGTAACTGAATAAGTGTAAAAGATATTTGTTGAAAAGCCCACAAATATTCATAATTTCGAAAAATAAAACTATCGAGTCAAAATAAGTGAATCGTGTTTTCCGTTAGGCTAGTAATATGCTAAGTACTCACATACGGTTTTGCTCGATAGTTTTACTCGAAATCGAGCAAAAACCACCGTGTGGACCGCAAAACTCACAGCTCGAAGGCTCGCATCGAGCCAGTTTGAAGGCTCGAATCGAGCCGGCTTGACAAATTTTTTGACACTAGTTTTTATTATTCGTAGCTAATTTCCTTCGAACTGGGGTAAAACTATCGAGCAATGCTGAATGTGTGGACGAAAGCCCGAGCCGTGGGTTTTACTCTACGTGATTGCTCGATCGAGCAAAACCGTATGTGAGTACTTACACATACAATGATTAAATAAATCTCAATTTCATTTAAGTCAATCGTCTTCCGGGATCGTAATACTTATTAGAAAACACAGTAAAATTTGAAAGCTCGCTCTTAATAATAATTCAACAATTCCAGAATTGTCTCTGTTACCTATTGAGTATTGAACAGGAAAGGAACTACTCACTTATATAATTTTATATAAGTGAGTAGTTCCTTTCCATATAATTTTTACTTGATGAGATACCTACTCATGGGCGCCGGCAGGGGGGTGCCAGGGGGTACACTTGCACCCCTTGGGAATCTCGGGATCAACAGGAATTATTGAAATAAAAAGCATTTTGTAACCCTATTACAGCGTTGCCAGACGTCCCGATTTTGGCGGGACGTCCCGATTTTTTCATCAAAATTAAATGTCCCGCGCGGGACAGGCTCAGTCCCGCTTTTTGGGGAAAGCCGGAACGTACGTGCAGCGTGCTGAGAAAGAAAGGTGCGTAATGAAGTTAAGAGTGTGAGAGGTAGAGGGGTAGATTTTCTTTGGCTACTCTAGCTATCTATTGTCACGAAAACGTTATTTTAACGCAAATAAAAAGATAAAAATTAAAAAACTTTTGATTTTATACCTCTTTTTACTTTGTCCCGCTTTTGACTGAAGAATCCCGCTTTTTCACTAGAAAAGTTCCAAAGTCCCGACTTGGCACAAAAAAAATCTGGCAACGCTACCCTATTACCATGCCGTACAAAGATAGTTCGTAATGTTTCGGCACTAAATGTTTTATGTTGACGTAAATAGACAGTCACTGTTGTTCGTAAAAAGTGAAAAGAACAGAAAGAAAACTAAAACCTGCACCCCTTGGAAATTATTTCTGCCGGCGCCCATGTACCTACTTGACCTACTTACTTCTTTTTCACCATCACACAGAGGAAGTAGATACTTATGTCTACTTTCCCACTAGAACATAGTATAAGAGAATGTTTTAGGTACTTTTGATCCGTCAACTAATTTGCCGCTATTGCTTTGTTTACGTTTAGTTACATTGCCGATTTCTCTGTATTGTAGGCACAGACATAGATCAAGATTTTGATCTGTCTGTGATTGTAGGTATATTAACTAACTACTTACAGTCAATTACTAATTGTAAATCGTAATTAAAAATAAGTAATTGACTAATTGTAAATCAGATATACGCATAAAGCAAAGTTCGAATCATAACAACAGATTTGTTTATAGTATAAGAGACGGGCGTTAGTTTTTAATGTTGTTTTACAGGGTATTTTTATAATTTTATTTAGACATCGGATTATATGCACGATCCAAGTGCCGAAATATGCACAATCAAGAGTTACTTTTTATTAATTCATGAAGCCCCAAGCGGCCACATCCGGCCGCGATAACAATGAAAAAGCTATTGTGTCTCGTTTTGCCACGACTGATGGGTTAAAAGTCTGGAGACCGCGACGTTGCCGCTGTTCATGCGGTTGCGAACGAAGCGCGGACAGCCGCTCCCACACCACGCCGCCCGCGCCGCCGCCGTCTAAAATTGACAACCCTAACGGCCTGGCCACGGGGATCGGCGGTGCGAACGGCGACGCGGTGGGCGCGACGACCATTCGCGCGGCGCCATTTGCAGGCCACGGGCAGTCACGTTCGCCGCCGCGACCAGGGAAGTCCGACAGCAAAATGTCTATCGAAATTATCTCAATATTGCTTAGAACCGCTATCCGTATATTATATACGTGGGAGAGCCACGCTTCGGCACGAATGGGCCGGCTCGACCGGAGAAATACCACGTTCTCACAGAAAACCGGCGTGCAACAACGCTTGCACTGTGTTTCGTCCAGTGAGTTTACCGGAGGCCCAATCCCCTATGGCCTACCTAAGGGAAGGGAATAGGGGAGGGTAGGGAAGGGAATAGTCCCTTCCCTACCCTCCCCTATTCCCTTCCCTTCCCATCCCTACCCTCCCCTATTACCCTATTCCCTCTCAAAAGGCCGGCAACGCACCTGCAGCTCTTCTGATGCTGCGAGTGTCCATGGGCGACGGAAGTTGCTTTCCATCAGGTGACCCGTTTGCTCGTTTGCCCCCTTATTACATAAAAAAAAAATACCCAACCCGCGGCCCGCGGGCCGCATGCGGCCCGCCGGGACTTTATTTGTGGCCCGCGTGATGTTAAAAAATTTTGAAATTCACGCCCACCGGCAAAATAACGTAAAGTCTACGTGATAGTCGTTAAATTTTTTTCACTTCAAAATCGTTAATTTTGAAGAATGTTATTTTTTAACCCTAAAAAATTGTTGTTGCGGCCCGCGACACCAAGACCAAAACATGTTTGTGGCCCGCATGAAAAAAAGGTTGGGGACCACTGGCTTAGACAGTAATCGTTTTTTTGGTTCAAGACCTAGTATTTGGAAGAGATTGTGTAGTACATGATTTAAATAAGAATCGGGGTATAGACGGAGAATTCCACAAGAAGTACGAGAAATACAGAATATATTATTATCCAGAAATTTCTTTTGAGTATACCAGAATGAGTATTGAAACCTTTGATTATATTCTTATGAAATAGCTGTCTAGCTCCAAATAGCTGGTCTAGCTAGTACTTCATCAATAAAAGTCTCTGTGTTCATTTTTCGCGGCGAAAACGACCAAACTCGTTTGATCACTGCAATTTTCGCCGCGACTGCCGCCCGTTCCCGTAGCGTGCGCCGTACTGATTCATACTTTTGTTTTGCTCGTCCGCCGCGCCGCAAGACGCCGGCGCGAACCGCTCGGTACATTTCGCCGGTCGCGTCGCCGGTCGCCGTTGCGCGTGGCATGATACGTACATTGCTATACGTTTGTTTCAGTCGCAAGACGCTTCGTCGGTCGCACCGCGCGAAATTTCGCATAGGCGAATTTCCCGTGGCTAGGCGGTAAGACAGTAGGTAACACAGATCTCCTAATTAGATACCGCATGTGTATGTACTTCGCGTGCCATCGCGTTCCCAAACGATCACAAACTTCATTCTTTCGAAAGTCTGTTCTTTAGTCTGCGCTCCACCGTTATCGGAATCGGACGTCAATCGGAATTCTAAAAATGCCTAGTTGTTCCGTATTGGGCTGTGGAAATTGGAATAAAAAAGTTGGTCCAAATAGTGGACACGTTTCTTATCATCGGTAAGTAATTTTATTATTAAATCATGTATCCTTTATTTTAAAATCAATTATTTAATGTTAATCGTGGGCGGTTGTAGTTTTTACCATGAAATCCACGTAACTGCGTGTGTACCGCATGATTCATAATACATTGCCGCTTTAGTTAGAAAAGTATAGAGCCCGTTCTGTTTGTCCGCTATTGAGCGCGCAATGGAAATAAAACAATCGATACTTTCACTCATCGCTTAGTTTCGAGGTACAGTCAATATTCTCATTTTTCTGTCAAATGAAGCAAATAGTGTTGTACATATTCTCGATTCTAATTAATCGATTTTCGAAATATACATGAAACAGAGGAACGATAATGTTCGCTTTGATAAAACTGTAGAAATAAAAATTCTGTACATTAATTCATGAAGCCCCAAGCGGCCACATCCGGCCGCGATAACAATGAAAAAGCTATTGTGTCTCGTTTTGCCACGAGTGATGGGTTAAAGGTATTTAAAAAATAATACGCGGGGGGTGTCACTACATCGCTATAGAAGCCAAAACTGTAGTTAGTTTTTTGTCTACTGTCTGTCTGTCTGTCTGTATGTTCGTTCCACTATCACACGAAAACTACTGATCCGATTTGAATGCGGTTTTCGCAGATATATTTGCCTTCTTCCAACTTAACATCTGGTGTATAAAAAAATTTCCCCCCACCCCTCTAAGGGGACCAAAGAGGGGGTCAGATTTTGTATCAAACTTTTTTCTTTAATGGACTTACCTCATATTATTAACTGTTTTTTCCAACTTAACATCTGGTGTATAAAATTTTTCCCCCCACCCCTCTTAGGGGACAAAAGAGGGGGTAAGATTTTGTATCAACTGATGAAGTACAAATGCTTTAAATGGCAAAACAACGTTTGCCGGGACAGCTAGTTATGTAATATGTATTTATGTTCCTGTTTAGTGATTTAATTTAGAATAATATAATATATTACTAGCTGTCCTGCCAAGCACGTATCTTAAGATTTATCATTCCTCTGTCTATGAACTCGAATAATAATCGATAAAAAAATCGATATACCTATTAAAATGGCAAAAGAGGCGGGGCGCGGCGATTTCTTTGAATCGATTCCGCGCGTACGGGTATTCCCATCACTAAAGCGCTCTTGTGACGTCACAGTAGGTATGAAAAAATTGACACGCTCGTGTTCATACAAATGGAGCGACATAGCGCTTCTATCTAGATCTTATTTCTGTGGTAGGTAATTATATCGCGGATTGGGCCGGAGTTAACCTACTTTCCCTCCTTTTACTATGCTATATAGATGCTTTTAGATCTTGGAATACTTACGGTACTATATTTTTGGCAACAGTCCTCATTACAAATAGAGCAGCCTCAGTCTGTTCCCAAGGCATGTTGCCCTGGAGGCTAGCAAACATTTGTTGAAATACGGAACTTGAGCCTACTATAAATACTACATCTTTTATAAGATGCATCACTTTCAACCTGAAATCCTAAAAAATAAAACAATTTAACAAATTACAGGTATAAAGCAAGCATGAAATGAAATGAATGCCAATCTAAGAAAAATAAATACAACAGAAGAGTAACTGAGTAAAAAAAACATGGTTCCTCAAAATGCATACCTAAGTTTGCAATTCATGGATCTTTCGAACTTTTACTTGGTGGTCAGACTCGGGTCAGTTACACAATTTTTGTTGCACTAGTTACATACTTATGTCAGAAACTTGAGATATATTTGAAAAATAAATGCATGAGAGACAATTCTTAGCCTGGTAAAGCCCTTAAATTCTTTATTTAAATTAAGATAATATGATTTTCCCAAACATTAAACCCGCTATTTAGAAGGAATGGTAAGTCGTATGAAAAAAGTGTCTGAATATTTTTTGTAGATAATTCTATGATCTACAATCATGTCCTACCGATTTTTATGATAAAATGTACAGTTTGAAAAATAAACAGGAAAAACCACATTTTCATACCTTTGACATTGAATAAAATTTTTAGCACAAGTCTTAGACTTTTGACTACTTTTGAGGTTTTATTTATAATGGTGTATTTATCGTCTTTACCAATTTTCAGCTCTATGCGAATTATTCTGAGGTCGAATGTTTAATTTTCCTGGGCTATCTATACTGTATTCAATGCTTCCAATATACTTACAAAAAATTCATCACTATCATCAGGCAAGTTTGCATGGTCTGGTTCACACTGACAATGTCTTGCAAGAGCTTCAATTAAACGTTTAATGTGGGGCTTAAAGGAGTCAGTTAGAGGTTGATAATCTCGTTCATACACCTCTTCAGATAGTCGATACCATAAGTTAAAGGTGATTTCTGCTACCTGTAATCATTAATGTCTTAATAACACAGATAGAAAAATGAGTTTTCCGTATTTCTGTATTTAAAAAACATCGGAGTGTAACATTAAAATTTTAAATTAAAAAAATCTAATTATATTTCTAAATTTACTAACTTCATAATCATGATGACCAACACAAACTAATGCTAATTCTAGGGATCTCAACCCATAATGTTTCTCCCCATTCATTGTACTCAGAATAATCTTTTCCAAGAGTGATTCTGCCATTTCAGTAAATACTCTAGCATAATTTGCTGCTTTCTCCTCTTCTTCATGTGCAACCGCCATATGATAGCTCTCTTCCAATGATGACACACTATCGAATAACAGCTTCTGAACATCATCACACTTATCTGCAGCTAAGCAATTCAATATTGAGCACACGCAGTCAGAAGCAGCTTCATGTAAAAGATTGATAGAATTGTAATCCTTCAGAACTTGTAAACTGAAGCCTATCACTGCATTATTAGGTACCTCCTGTGTGCTCATAGCTTTTACTTGTATCCAAGATGTCATACATTTAATGACTTTCAGAGCTACATGTGTATTTGTATTGTTCAAACATTCCTTTAGAAACATTGTTACGATTTGTGAGTTAGCCCTTAACTCCATTTTTATTTGTTCACGACGATTCTCCCCAAGCTTAAGATTAGAGGAGTCTATTTCTTGAGGAAAAACTGTTAGCACTTCCAATAAAGCAAAGTCATTTTTGTTTGCAAACAGTTTTATCATATCACTAACACAATTTTGCCATGATATCATTTGTAATACTAGGTCTGCAAATGCCAGTGCAAGCTGTGTCAATATAGCTGATGTAGTATCAGGGGAAGTGTTCTCCAAATGCCCAACTAAGGTGTCGCGGAGAGAAATAAGTGATTCCTCAGGCAACTCTGAAAGACTATGTTGCACTTTTGATCTCATTGTTTGAGCACCAAAGTAACAAGACTGTACATCTTTCTTTTGCCTAAGTAATTCGTCTGCGACTTTCCATGAATGTATCTAGAACAAAATACATGAGTTATTGAGCGTACATAAGTTTTTATCTGTGAATGCGATAAATAAAGAGAAATACTTACAGATTTCTGTACGTCTCCTAACCAAACTGAAGCCTTTTCTTTTTCTTCTCTATTTGGGTTATCATAGAGAGCACTGATTGCTTGATAAATAGTTTCCATAGAAGGCGCTTCCATACTGCTTATTTGATATTGAAAGAACTAAAAATATTTATCCTATGTTTCATAAGTATTTGCAATCATAACTACAAAACATAACCACAAAAGTTTCCAAAAACTGACAAAAGCTGACATAGTAACGACAACCACAGATTTAGGCTATGTTCCGAAATGTACTGCGACCACTGCAGAGTGTGCGTCATTTTAGTATAATGCGAAGCCGTTCCTTTATAGATAATAATATACTGTTGGTATACTGGTTACTATTTAAGGCTATGTTCCGAAATGTACCGCGACCATTGCACAGTGCTATCACTGTAGAAAAAATCGTTCCGTTATGGAGTTGCAGTACACTGCCGCAGTACCCTAGTGAAATATATGACGTCATCAATAGTCGCCATATTGTACTGTGAGCACTGGCGCTTTCGAGGTAAGGCACTCGCAGTACTTTGATCACGTGATCAGTCAACTGTCAAAAGTCAACTGTCAAGTGTCAAAACCACTCGATTGTCTAACGTTTTTAAACAATACCTACAGTTTGATCCCAAAGTTATAAATTTCTGTAATTAATTTGGATTAATAATAATAAAATACTGGAAGAATTGCAAAAATTAACCTTATTAGACTGTGTTGAAAATGTTCAATACGAGCTGTCAAAAATGCGGCTGATAGTATACTGGATTGCGTTCCGTTTTAAATAGTAACCAGTATACCAACAGTATACTAACTATAAAGGAACGGCTTCGCAGTATACTAAAATGACGTCCACTCTGCAGTGGTCGCAGTACGTTTCGGAACATAGCCTAAAACGGAACGCAATCCAGTATACTATCAGTCAGCCGCATTTTTGACAGCTCGTATTGAACATTTTCAACACAGTCTAATAAAGTTAATTTTTGCAATTCTTCCAGTATTTTATTATTATTAATCCAAATTAATCTCAGAAAATAACTTTGGGATTAAATTGTAGGTATTGTTTTAAAACGATAGACACTCGAGTGGTTTTGACACTTGACAGTTGACTTTTGACAGTTGACTGATCACGTGATCAAAGTACTGCGAGTGCCTTACCTCGAAAACGCCAGTGCTCACAGTACAATATGGCGACGATTGATGACGTCATATATTTCACTAGGGTACTGCGGCAGTGTACTGCAAGTTGCAAGTCCATAACGGAACGATTTTTTCTACAGTGATAGCACTGTGCAGTGGTCGCAGTACATTTCGGAACATAGCCTTTCTATATTGACGACAACGTCAATGCAGGGATGTTAAGCGCTTATTCCATTTCACTAAATTTAGATATCTAAATGATTTAGTGACTAAATTTAGTCAAGTGGAATAACATTTAGAAAGTTACTAAATGTTATTCCACTTGACTAAATTTAGTCACTAAATCATTTAGATATCTAAATTTAGTGAAATGGAATAAGCGCTTTAGACGGCCACTTGGAAATCCTCACAGCTTATTATTATATATTTGCAAATCCTTGTACAGTGCGTTTTATCGAATAGTTCCTTTGCCGTCATGTTGGCATTCCTGTCTGTCAATAATGTAAACAAGGTTGACATGCTCTGCGAGTTTTCATAATTTTACTGTGATTTCGTGAGAAAATCATGCCGAAAACATTAAAGAGTGGTGAAAGAATGATGGTGCTAAGAGTGAAAGAGTTTTGTGAACGTGAAAAACGTAACTTGACCCCAATAATTCCATTAAACTCGGGTTGCCGCCATTACGGCTTAGTGAAATAGGGTTACCAGCGTCAGTTTAATCACCCTTAAACACAGTAAAACTTATGAATACATGCAGAGCGTGTCTACCGTGTTTACGTTATAAACAGAGAATGCCAACATGATGGCAAAGGAACTATTTGATGAAACGCACTTCTAGTAACGAAAACTACATACACGCGAACGAAGGCGCGGGTAAAAGCTAGTACAATAATATTATCAGGGCGAGCGAAGCGAGCCCTAGTACTTCTCACAACCTGTACATTTTGTGGTACACTTTACAGACAAACTATCACGCCTATTGATTTGTGCTTTAACATAGTATTTAAAGCCTGACCAAAAAAATAGAAAACCTGCCCTGAGGGCGCTAAATGAACTATGAATATGGCAACATCTAGTACAGTGATACACTTGCGAATTGGCTAGTGTACAATTTTTAGCTAGTGTTTAATATAGACTAATTTTAATATAGACTATACAAAACCATAGCATTTATGTATAGTTTTAAAGTATATAGCAGTGGCGTGGGGTGAAAAAAAATAAAGGTAAAGCCGGACCAAAAAACGGCTAACTCGTGAATAAGCAAAATTTCAATTCTTGTAAAAAAAACGTGCAATAAATTACATACCTGTATTAAGTGTGTTAGTTTACCTTTTCCATAACTACTAGGGTGCTTTGCTTGCATTGTGTGCGTTGCATGCAGTGTTAGTGTTGTTAGTATTCACCACCTTCACCATACATGACATCACTGGTATTATATGAACAGTGCATGTCGAGTATGATAAAAGTGGCTTTAAAAAAAGCCGTTTTAAGCACACGTCACTCACACTCACACACCAAAAATAAGTGAATCCTGACTTGCCAGTGTAGATGTTTGTTACTCAATCATGCAAAAACTGGATTTAGATGAAATTTTGCATGCATCCCATGTCAAACATGGAAAGGAACATAGGCTACCTGTCTGAAGTCCACGCAGACGAAATCGCGGGCAAAAGCTAGTAGCAAAGAAATATCAGCAGAAATACGTACCTAAATGTTTAATTTTGTTATTTGTCGTCTGTCGTCGTTATTTAATATTATTATAAAATATAATAGGTAATCCGTAAGACAACAGTCAATTTGTACTAATGCTGCCATTTCTCACCTAACCGTGTCACGACAAATTACAAAGTAGGTAAGTAAAACAAACCAACCTTTACGATGTAACAAACAAAAACACAACACAACACTTGGCAAGTAAAATTTCACTACTTTCGATTCTTTTAAACTATATAATATTACAATCAAGCTAGCCCACTAACTTAATAAACAAAATTTTGCATATTACAATAATAACAGTACAAAATGAGTGCAAATTAGCGCGTAATATAATTGTTTATGTGAATTGAAATGACAGCACGCGCCGGTCGGCCGCTGCAATTAGCTCTGTTGTGATTGGACGAAATCTTTTAAAGCGAAACATGCGAAACTAAACCTTAACACATGACAAATAAAGACTAGGTAGGCTATGTGGGATCGGCTTGTTGTTCGACAATATCGACGAGTCGTTTGCATGTAGTAGTAATGTGTATGTGTGCGTGAATTTCATACATTTCAAATGTTTGGATTCCCGATGTTTTGAGCGAGTTCCCCGGCCACCGCCGCCGCACACTATGGAGGAGTACGTACGCGTTCTGAGTGCGATCGTAAAAACGGGTATGTGTGCGTTTGCGTGATTTTAAATACATGGCGAATTATTTTTATGAAATTGTAGGAAGCGGGGTAAGCTATAATTATTAATAATAAAAAATGTATATATTAAAATTGGCCAAGGTAAGCCGGTAGGAATCGTGTTCTATGGAGGCTTCGCCACTGGTATATAGGCAGTTTAAAAAAGTACAACTTCATAATTTCATTATTAAACTTTTATTTAAATTATTCATCAAACTCAGAATCTAAATATTCAACACATTCATATATTATTTCATCTTCATGGTCAGATTGTAGTGGTTCAATGTCAGATATCTCTGACTCATTGCCACTTGTGGATGTTTCACTGTCATTGCCGCCAACATTTATGATAAATTGTTCAATTTCTCCATCAATTACTGGTCCCCTTTGTCTATATTCTTTTTCTATTTTATTTGTATGATCACAACAATTACTCCATGTATCGGCAGTAATATCCTATAAGAATAATTTAAAATCAGTAATGGTAAAC
Source organism: Polyommatus iphigenia (assembly GCA_963422495.1). Lineage (NCBI taxonomy): Eukaryota > Metazoa > Arthropoda > Insecta > Lepidoptera > Lycaenidae > Polyommatus > Polyommatus iphigenia. The sequence goes on from OY730188.1 coordinate 15,596,944, forward strand.
AAAATATTTAATTTTATTTTTGTCGAAATATGTGATATTTACCTCAAAACAGTTTTTTACAAGCTGCATGAATGTGATATTGTCTAAACCAACATTCTTTGTGGCAACCTTCCCTTTTACAATACCCCATATCATCTCAATAGGATTGAGGTCACAATGATAAGGAGGCAGTCTTAATATTTTGTGACCATAATCCTGTACTAAACTATCAATTTCATATATCGGGTCAGGTTTGTTTTGATTGACTATAACCATTAGCATACTTTTGGTGGCATAAGCAGGGTAGGCAATATCATTTGATGTAAGCCATTCTGCAATTTCATGTTTTCTATTATTCATGTTTGCTGGCTTGTTAATTTGGCTAGAATGATATCTAGCATTGTCCATGACTATACAGGTTGGTTCATGTAAATTGGGTATTAATTTATCCAATACCCATTTTTTAAAATTAACTTTATTCATGGCTTCGTGGAAATCTTCTTTTTTTTCTTTGTCATTGTAAATTAATAAAGCATTCGGGACGAACCCAGTCTTGCCGCCACAATGGACAATCACATATCTTTTGCCTTTAGCAACAGATTTAGACACACCAGGCTCATTTTCACTTTGCCAGCATTTTGCATGATTGAGAGAAGTATGAATATAGGTTTCATCGAGGTATACAACTGGCATACCGCTCTCCTTTACATCTTTGATTTCTTGTAGATATTTATCCCTCCAAGCTACTATATCATACCGCTCCATAAGAATTGTCCTTTGGTTTCTACATTTTTTAAATTTATAACCTAATTTGTGCAAGAGTAAACGAAGAGACTCTCTGCCACCAACAAAATTTATGGATTCTTTCAGAGCTGCAAGCAACCGCTTCAAACTCGGTACTTCTTTTCGGACGGTATAAAATTCTTGTATTTTATGCCTAATTACACAGAGATCGAAATCATCCAGATTGATTTTCTTTTTTGTTTTCGGTTTATTTTTCTTTGGTGTAGAAAATACAACTGAAGTCTGACCTTCTCTTCGTATTTTCATTACGGACGATCGGGATACACCTAAAAACAGAACTTTTAAATTAAACTAATCACAAATTAGCCAATTCAAATTGCAGACACTATATGAGGTACCTACCAGTCATGTTGACAACAAGGTCCGTGATGTTATTTAGAGGAATAGAGTCCATTCCTTCAGACTTTCTTTCCGACAAGTAATTATTGATATTATAAATAACTTTTCTTAACTGGCTTTTAATAGTTTTCGCTTTTCGGCATTATATCGCGTAAATAACCCACTTGTCTAAGAAATATATCACGCACAATCGAGAACACACTTTGACAGATGACAATTATGACATCTCATAAAGATTATTGCCAGTTGAAGAAATTAGTTCCAGTAGTTTTCCGCAATATGGCGAGGTTTTTTATTTTGTTGGTCGGGCTTTACATGTAAATGTGTTATCATCAGTCAGTGAAGGTGTGATGACGCGTCACGCGAGCCCTCACAAAGCTCGGCTTTTAGCTAGTAAATGCGAAAGTGACTTTTCTGGTTACGACTTCACACATAAAGTACTAAGCGGATCATCATAAAACTTTCATAGGTACACGTTGTCTGGTACTCTGGAGTATGGAGAAGGACATAGGGTACCTTTTATCCCGGGAAAAAGAACGGTCCCCGAGGGATAGACGTTAACGTAGGCAGAGCCGTGGGCGAAAGCTGTTAGAATTATGTACAATTTTCTTTAATTGCATTTTGTGATAACATATTATCTCCCCTAATTTAAGGTAGCACAGTAAGGGTAATGTGGCAACATTAATTTGCATAAGTGCCAACATGACGGCAAAGGAACTATTTGATGAAACGCACTCTATCGAGCTGGCTGAAAACTGGTATCGCAGACAGAAAACTGGTACGCCTGTGCTCCGCTCCGGCGCTGCAAATACTGATAGACAAACTGTGTCGGAACTCGGAAGTCGCATCCCAGTGAAAAAAAATAATAATATTTTAATTTGTATTCGGACACGTCCGCTTGAGTTTAAAGCTAGTTACTACCTGTCGTGAAAGAAGGAAAAGAAGATGTACTCTAACATCTGTGACGTTGACATCCTTCGTAGGAAAAAAGCGCGGGAACTTCCAAAGGGCGGACGCGGTATTTTTTTGGAAAATTTTAAAATTCTTTTTATATCTATAATTAGTTAATTAAATAGTGTAGTTTTAGTTTTAATTTTTATTTCTTGTTGTATATATTAATTTTATTTGGTAAGTTTTTATTTATATATCGTAGTTCATAAGAATATTATGGAGGAGCCCGACCCGGGGGGACCTGGTCCCCCCGTTGGTCTTTATGTTACTGTATCGAATGATTCGAGCATGGACACTGACACCTCATGCTCAGTAAATACTAGAAAACGTCCAGCGATTCCTAGGAGGCGTTGCAAAAAGTGCCAGAAAAAATTTAAAAAAGACCCTAATAAGGCCAAGCCTGATATCAATTGCATGTGTCTTAGCGATACCGAAAACCATAATGTTCTTAAACAAGACGTTATACTTGAAACTCAACCAAATGTGAACACAACTGAAAAATCCCAGGGCTTAGTTTCACGGGTCGGTAGGATGCTGTATAAAGATACAGACTCCTCTCCGTATATTGTCCATATACAAAAGGTACCAAAGTCACCTAATGAAAACATAAACTTTCACCCCATAGTGTTTGGCCATTACTTGAAAACAAATAACATTAAAAATATTGTAAATGGTAGTATTAAGAAAATAGCCAGAAACCGATTATCTGTAGCCTTTTCTTCATATAATGAAGCCAATAGTTTTATAAGTAACCCTAAATTTAACTCAGAACAATTTAAATCTTTTATTCCAACCTTTCAGGTAAGTAGAAAAGTAGAATAGGATTAGTTAGAGGTATGCCTGCTGATTGGTCCGATGATGATGTTATTAACCCATCGATCGTGGCAAAACGAGACACAATAGCTTTTTCATTGTTATCGCGGCCGGATGTGGCCGCTTGGGGCTTCATGAATTAATAATATTACTTTACCAATTGGATGTGGTGAAATATTAAAAATCAGAAGGTTAAAGAAAAAAACAATAGTGAATGGAACCGCTCAATTTAATAACACCGAATCTGTCGTAATAACATTTGACGGACAGACATTACCAAAGAGAGTCTTCATGTGCTATAATGCACTTCCTGTAGACTTATATATATTCCCTACAATACAGTGCTTCAATTGCTGTAGATACGGACATGTCAAAAACCAATGCCGGTCAACACCTAGATGTTTTAGGTGTGGCCAAGGGCATGCTGGTGATAGTTGCTCAGTTGAAGAGGAGTCTATTTATTGTTGTATTTGCCACGGTTCGCACATTGCAACTGATAAAAAATGCCCAGAATTCCAACGCCAAAAATCAATTAAGGAGTCAATGGCCCATAATTGTCTATCCTACTCAGAAGCTTCGAAGTTACATCCTCCCATTTCAAAATTATATTCTGACGTATTAATGTCATCTACTTCTTCATCATCATCACCTGTAAATACACAAAAATCATTTTTCAACAACAATAATAATAAACAGAATTTGAATTTAATGCAACGGTCATATAAAAAAACTGTTTTCAAACAACCAAAATTGCCACAGAAACAACAAAATGGGTATGACAGACAAACACATAATAGTTTAATAAAAGATTATAATCCTCCAGTAGGAGATAATGGATCTGCATATCCAGCTCCTGGTATTAACATGGATTCAATACATGAAACAATTTTAGCATTAAACAAACTGATTACATCATTATCATCTTTATCACCGTCCAACACTGCCATATTCACTACTGAATCACAAATTAATACCACTTTCAACAATGGACAACATAGTCCAGTGGAACTGCCGCAGTGTGATTAGTAAAAAACACGAAATTATTTTTTTAATTAATAAATACAAACCTATCGTCTTTTCCTTACAAGAGACATGGCTCAAGCCAGAATCACTTTTTAGGATTTCTGGCTACACTTGTCTCAGGGAAGACAGATCAGATGGGTATGGTGGTACAGCCATGCTCATCAAACACCATCAATCATTTCATCACATACCTCTTCCTTCACATAACTCTGATTTTTCAATCATTGCTGCATCTGTAAATAACACATGTTTTGTTTCACTGTATATACCTCATCCTTCATACTGCATTTTCTCTGAAATAAAAAGTATTATTAGTCAATTACCACAACCAGTGGTAATACTAGGAGACTTCAATGCCCAGCACCAGTCATGGGGGAGTCACAAAGACAATCAATGGGGTTACGAAGTTTTAGACTTAATAGATTATAATAAACTGTGTATTCTTAATTCCGGCCAACCGACTCGTTGCACTGCTCCTCATGAAGGTTGTAGTGTACCAGATTTGTCAATATGTTCACCTAATCTATCATCTGTTTTTCATTGGTACGTGTTGGAGTCAAGTCATGGCAGTGATCATTTTCCTATAATTCTATCATTTCCAGGTAAAGATAAAAGTAAATCAAATCAGTCTGCATCAATAAAATATCATATTAACAGTAATTCTAACTGGGATAAATTTCAAACTTTACTCAGAAATCAGTTATCTTTTCTTCCCGAAATATCATCAGAAAATGAATCACTATGTGCTGAGGCTTTGACTTCAGCATTTATTAAAGCTGCTGATGAATCATTTCCAAAAAAAATACTTCACACCATCATACACCATCTCCACCTTGGTGGGATCAAGAATGCACAGTTGCCATTAAGAATAGGAAAGAGATTGAAAAACAATATAATTTAAATCCAAACATAGCCAACTACCAGCTGTATCTTGATTGTCTTAAAGATACTAAGAAATTATTTAGGAAAAAGAAGATACTAAGTTGGAGAAATTTTTGTTTATCATTAAATCCAGGTATTCATCCTACTATAGTATGGAAAAACATAATATGGTATAGATCTGCATTCACTATTCCTTCTCACCCTATATCTGATTCTTTAGCTTTTGAGTTTCTAGACAGTTTAGCTCCTCCTACTATTTCTAACGAACCACCTCCTCCTTTACAAAATGTTAATTCTGAAGAGCTAGATTCACTCTTTGCAATAGAAGAGTTAAAAGGGGTAGTACAAAACTTGAAAGATTCTTCTCCCGGATTGGATGGCATTCCATATTCCTTCTTTCAACATGCTGATGAAGAAATTTTACAGTACTACCTCAAGTTAATTAACCAAATTTTATTATCTGGTAATTTACCTGCTGCATGGAAAAAACAAAAAGCTATCCCAGTTCCAAAACCCAACAAACCCCCATCTTTGGCTACATCATATCGCCCCATTGTGCTCTCCTCTGTTTTATTAAAGATTGCAGAACATTTAGCTAAAAACAGACTAGAATGGTTTATAGAAAAACATAACCTCCTTTCGAATACACAATTTGGATTCCGTAAAGGTAGAGGTACCATAGATAATATTGCCATATTAACCACAGATATACGCACAGCATTCACAGAAAATAAATCTGTCGTTGCGTCTTTTTTGGATATAAATTCTGCATATGATAATATTATCATAAGTATCTTAAATAAAAGCTAATACAATTTGGTTTGCCTTTAATTTTAGTTAATTTCATTATTAATATTTTAATAGAAAGAATAATAGTTTTAAACAACTCTTTGGAAACTAGAACTGTTCGGAAAGGTATTCCTCAGGGGTCAGTTTTAAGTCCATTACTTTACGATATTTACACATCCGACTTAGAAAATTGTCTAGATTTAAGTATAATAAAATTACTTCAATATGCAGATGACAAGGCTATTTATGTAATCAATAGGTCTATAAATATTGCTTGTAGAGATCTTATTAATGCTTTGAAACAGTTAAAATCTTGGATGGACAAGCATGGTTTAGACTTATCGATCAACAAAAGTTCCGTCGTCTTATTTACCCGAATGCGTATGCCTCCCCCGATAACTATTATTTATGATGGTGCGCCGATTCCTGTTAAAGACAAAGTCAAATTTTTAGGGCTATATTTGGATGGAAAATTAAATGGCAACGCACACATCGATTACATCTGTGCCAAATGTGAGCGGCTTCTAAATATGTTAAGGTGTTTATCTGGTGTTTGGTGGGGATCACACCCATTTACTATGAAATTAATTTACAATGCAATAATTAGAAGTGTTCTAGATTATGGCACTTTTCTTTTAGAGCCGTGTAGCCTAACTGGTTTACAAAAAATGGACAAAGTACAAGCGAAAGCCTTGCGTATAATCTGCGGAGCTATGAGATCATCTCCCATAAACGCACTTCAGTTAGAATGTTGCGAACCTCCTCTTCAACTCCGTCGACAATATCTGGCGGATAAATATTTTGTTCGTTGTTACCAATTTAAAAATCACCCCTTAATTCCCAAACTTAGAACCTTATTTCATTTGTGTCATAGTAATAATAAATACTGGCATCATAAATCTCATCCCCTACTTCTCACTAGCTATCGTAAATTCTTAGTCATTGACGCCCCCACTTTTCGTTCTCAAACTTTTCCATTATTTGATTCAGCATATGAAGCACTAACGCTTGTGCCAGATATTAGATTAGACATTGGCATTAAAAAAACTGATACATATTTCGCTAACAATATATTTAAGTACATCACGAATAACAATTGGCAGGGCTACCACCACATATATACAGATGCATCGAAGAATACTACAGATAGTTGTGTTGGAGTTGGCGTCTACCATTTACAGTATAATATTGTACAAAAAGTAAAGTTTCCGCCTGAAACATCTGTTTTTACAGGAGAGTGTTACGGCCTTTTTAAGGCTATTGAGTATATTTTACTTGGCAGGCTTAAAGAGACACTAATATTTACAGATTCTTTAGGCGCTCTACAATCCCTGATTAAATTTCCTTTTAAATCAAAAAATTGTTATCCAATTATTGTCCAAGTTAGAAACCTTCTATATCAATGTAAACTTCAAGCCTTTTCAATAACATTTATATGGATACCGAGCCATTGCGGCATTGTTGGCAATGAAATTGCTGACAAATTGGCAAAAGAGGCTGTTTTTAGTGGTGATTTGTTCCCTTTTAATAATTATGCGCATGATTTGGCTCCTCTGGCACGGGGTTCCCTATTGAAATCTTGGAATAAGTTATGGGCCTTGAGCAGTCAAACAAAAGCTATACAGTATCGTAAAATTCAACCAGAGATCCCTACTAAGCCCTGGTTTTCTAATATTTTCCTTTCTAAAAATATAACAACGTCAATTATTCGGATGAGACTTGGTCATATGTGCATTCCAACGCATCTTAGGAGAATCGGCGTCAGAGATGATGATTTGTGCGACTGTGGAGATGTAGGTGACTTGAACCACACTATCCTTTCATGTTCCCTCCATGATCATTCCCAATTGTATTTTAACTTGTCTTTAATCCCTATTCCATTTCCTACTTCTGTAAATATACTTCTTAGTTCTAATGATAAATGTGTATATAGTTGTATATCTAATTACTTAACATTAAATAATATTAATATTTAGAATAAGTATGTTTATTTTATTTAGTTTATAGAATTTAATTTACCGCACTGATTTAATTATGATTTAATTAACTTTCTTCCAAATTCCGTTATCTTTTATTCCTTCCGCCGTTCCTTACCTTTTTACCTTGTCTGTGGCACAACATACGCATCTCTGTGTCAAGTTGCCAAAAAAAGAAGAAAAAGAAAGAAAAGAAAAGACATCCTTCGTATTTGTCAAATGTCAATTTTCAAAAAATTTCAAAGTTTGCGCCAAGCGCAAATCGATCACGTCAAATCAAGATAAATAATAAAATACATACCTAACTACCTATACAAAAGTCAGCAAACCAATCAGCAGTCACTGTTCAGTATTCGTCATTTTTTTAAACAAATGTTTTCCACGGTTGTTGTGGCTGCCCGCGGTGTGATTTCGATTGCAGTGTCGCAACAAACTTCGAGAAGGCTCATACATTTATCAAAAGTGACCATGGCACCTATCAAGGTAATTTTTGAAATGATAATATTATTATCAAACATTATGTAACAGCCGGCATGGTTAAAGTTGATAATTAACTATGTAATCTTAAATATCTAATGTTCAGGTTGGAGACAAGTTACCATCTGTCGATTTGTTTGAAGATTCACCAGCAAATAAAGTCAACATTTCTGAATTGGCGGCTGGAAAAAAGGTTATTCTTTTTGCTGTACCTGGTGCATTTACCCCTGGTTGTTCAAAGACGCATTTACCGGGATATGTAGAAAACGCTGATAAGTTAAAATCTGAGGGTGCCTCAGAGATCGTATGCATTTCAGTAAATGATCCTTATGTTATGGCTGCCTGGGGAGCTCAACACAACACCAAGGGGAAGGTAAGGAATATTTATTTGCAAGTGTATATTTATATAGTTTATCATAGATACCATTTTCAATAATAATATTGTTGCAATACTTCAAGGCTTTTAACCTTGTGTGCAAGGGCTTATTATAAGGTAATTGATTTTCTAAAAAATAGCACACCTTGGGAAAAATAAGCTGACAGACTAGGCTGCTTCTATATAAATGTTTGTCATTTTTACATATTGTGTTTAAATTATTTTAAGTTAGTATAGTAACATAAAAAAAAATAACAATTTTGAAATGTTTTTGGTAAAAAGGTAGCCCCTTGTAAGTTTCTTACGCTGGTTCTTCTCGCCGGGTTAGTTCCCAAACCAGCCTAATGTAGATGTTCTAAAAGTGTAAAGTTTACCAGTTTTGAAAATAAAACATTTTCATTTCATATGATTTCAACACCTCTTACTAATAAGGTTTATTTATGCAGTGTACAGTACAACTATTCAAGGTCTGCTATTTTTTGGCTGTCATGTGACTTTTTAATATTATGCTAAACAACAGTACGCAGATCTTAAAAATTGTTATTTTGTTGCTTCAATATTTTTATTGGTTAGACATAATATTGTGTATTTTGAGTTTAACCCATCAGTCGTGGCAAAACGAGACACAATAGCTTTTTCATTGTTATCGCGGCCGGATGTGGCCGCTTGGGGCTTCATGAATTAACAAAAAAAAACTTATATGTTCTTGCCCACTTTACATTAACTTAAGTATATTTTATGTTCTCTATGTATATAATGTTATTTATGAATTTAATTTAGTAATAATAATTAATCCACAATGCAAAAAGCCTAAGAACATTTTTTTTATAACATATTTTCATAGCATTTGACATAGCTCATGTTACTGATTCGGTTAATCTGAATGACCCATCTGACCTTGTTACCTTGTGTATATTTTAACAACCCTGTTACAACCAATAACAAAATTATTTTATTAAAACATTATATATCTGAAAAGTTTGAAATATTGTGTATTTTATCCGGTGATATATTATATTAATTTATATATTAAGCTTATAAATTTTTTAGCTGAGGCATTAAGCTTTATGATTGGAATCAATGCAATAATAATTGTTAATTATAATTACCTATGTTATGATATTTTACACAGGTTCGTATGCTAGCTGATCCCAGTGGAAACTTTGTAAAAGCTCTGGATCTTGGTACTAATCTTCCTCCATTGGGTGGTTTACGTTCAAAGAGATTCTCTATGGTCATCAATAATGGTACAGTGGAGGAGCTGAATGTGGAGCCGGATGGTACTGGATTGTCATGCTCTCTTGCTGACAAGATAAAAATCAAGAAGTAAAAATCACAAATATACCCCTTTCAAATAATTATTAAATGTGATAAGAATAGATTCTACATGTTAGTTTGCCTAAGCACTCCTTGTGATATGTGATATCCTTGTGATATCTAACTGACACATACAATAATAAAAATATTAAAATACATTCTTTTCATTATTATTTCCAGTACCTTTAATAAACTGAACACTATTAGGGAACAGGATCAAAGTAGGGTAGTATAGCTAGCTATATGGCACAGGCCACAGCCCACAACACACAGCTCTAGTACTTATAATATTGTACATGCTGCTATGATACATAAATCCTGCATTCTTGCTCAAAACCAGGCAGAAATCATCTTTTAGCAACACCACTGGACGTCCCTGATTAACGGTTAACGGTTACTTATACCTTTATCTATATACCAATCACTAAGGAAAATAACCTATTGGTACCTATAATAAATTTTAACTTACTACCTACTACCAGTGCCGTAAATAGGGCGGTGCCACCGGTGCCCAGGCACAGGGCGCAAACTCTGGGGGGGCGCAAGAATGGCCAGACCAGGGAGGCGGGAGGCCTGTGGCCCTGGAAGCGTTGCCCTGGGTACCTATAATATCTAAAAAAAACGGCCAAGTGCGTGTCGGGCCACGCGCAATATAGGGTTCCGTAGTACCGCTAGTTTTTTTTAATTTTTGTATGGTCAATGAATGTATATTATTTATAACGTGTTTTACACTAGTACTAACAACATCATCTCAGTTACTTTCAAAGGAATTTGAACGAAAAGTTCCTTTATACTTCGCCGAATACATTTTTTAGGTTGGGTTGCACCAACTAACTTTAACTATAACTGTAACTTTACAGTGCAAAATGTCAGATCTTTGGTTAAAGTTAGTTAATATGGCTTCCACGGACGCCATATTTAACCATAACCGCTCATACGTAGGTATATCTAAATTTTTCGTGAAAATTTACTATGTTTCACAGTGTTATATTTTTCCTGACGATTTTTACTGATAATATATTTTTTTTAATACTGTCAATCCCGTTACCTGTAGCTTGAATAAAAAATAAACGCAACAGACATCTGTGAATTTCTCCGGTTAAAGTTAAAGCTAAAGGTCGCCATATTTAACTATACCTAACCATAACTTTAACCTTAACTTTAACTTTAACCACGCCTCTGGTGCAACCCACCCTTAGTTGATCGAATATATTACTCAACTAGACGTTCCGCGCGGCTTCGCCCGCGTAAATTAGATATTTCACAGAAAAATTTGTCCACAAAAAAGCCTATGATCCTTCACGTGGTCTACTTCTTATCTGATCCTAATAACAGAAAAAATGCTCTAGTAGTTCGTGAGATAAGCCCTTTCAAATAATTTCCCCCGTTTTTTCCACATTTTCCTCTATTTCTTCGTTCCTATTAGTCTTAGCGTGGTAAAATATAGCCTATAGCCTTCCCCGATAACTGGGCTATGTTAGATAGCCCAGTTACTGAAAGAATTTTTCAAATCGGACAAGTAGTTTCTGAGATTAGCGCGTTCAAACAAACAAACAAACTTCCCAATTATAATATTACTGGACGTTCCGCCTGGCTTCGCCCGCGTAAATTAGATATTTCACAAAAAAATTAGTCCACAAAAAATAACCTATGATCCTAAAGGCTCGTCCACATTTGTATCATTTGCGCGATCAGATCTCCGTCGCGATCATCGCGCCGTATCAAGTATGCGTATCATATAGTGTGGACGCGTATAGATAATTCTGCCGATCATGCGCGTATTTGATACGACACGAGATACGCGGTTAATAGCGGTCGGGGTGTATCATGATACGCGTATCATTTTGATACGCTTCGATGATACGCGACGGAGATCTGATCGCGCAAATGATACAAAATGTGGACGAAGCCTAACGTGGTCTACTTCTTATCTGTGCCAAATAACAGAAAAATTGCTCCAGTAGTTCGTGAGATAAGCCCTTTCAAATAATTTCCCCCGTTTTTCCACATTTTCCTCTATTTCTTCGCTTTTATTAGTCATAGCGTGATAAAATATAGCCTATAGCCTTTCTCGATAAATGGGCTATCTAACACTGAAATAATTTTCGCTAATCGGACCAGTAGTTCCTAAATTAGCGCGTTTCAAATAAGCCCTTTTAAATAATTTAACCCGTTTTTTTTACATTTTCCTCTATTTCTTCGCTCCTATTAGTCTAAGCGTGATAAAATATAGCCTATAGCCTTTCTCGATAAATGAACTATCTAACACTGAAAGAATTTTTCAAATCGGAAAAGTAGTTCCTGAGATTAGCGCGTTCAAATAAGCCCTTTCAAATATATTTCCGTTCCGTTTTTTCCACATTTTCCTCTATTTCTTCGCTTCTTTTAGTCTGCGTGATAAAATATAGCCTATAGCCTTCCTTGATAAATGGGCTATCTAACACTGAAAGAATTTTTTAAATCGGATCAGTAGTTCCTGAGATTAGCCCGTTCAAACAAACAAACAAACTCTTCCGCTTTATTATATTAGTATAGATTATAATATAATAATAATAAGTATAGATAGATAACTTATGAAGTCTACTTAGCCGTGATAGTTTTCCTTTTAAATTCAGCAGATTTCCTACTCCCGTGAATTTTTTCACATTTCCAGAAGCAACCCTTTAGCCGGTAGAAGGGAGAGACACTGGACTCTAACGATTATTTCCACTTTAAAATTTAATATTTCACAAACAGGTCCCTAAATCGGAAAATTTATTTATTTACTAGCTGTCCCGGCAAACGTTGTTTTGCCATTTAAAGTATTTCTACTTCATCAGTTGATACAAAATCTTACCCCCTCTTTTGTCCCCTAAGAGGGGTGGGGGGAAACATTTTATACACCAGATGTTAAGTTGGAAAAACAGTTAATAATATGAAGTAAGTCCATTAAAGAAAAAAGTTTGATACAAAATCTGACCCCCTCTTTGGTCCCCTTAGAGGGGTGGGAGGGGGGTAATTTTTATACACCAGATATTGAGTTGGAAGGAGGCAAATATATCTGCGAAAACCGTATGCAAATCGGATCAGTAGTTTTCGTGTTAAAGCAAAAGTCTTATACAAAATCTGACCCCCTCTTTCGTCCCTTCAGAGGGGTGGGGAGAAATTTATTTATACACCAGATGTTAAGTTGGAAGAAGACAAATATATCTGCGAAAACCGCATTCAAATCGGATCAGTAGTTTTCGTGTTAAAGCAAAAGCCTTATACAAAATCTGACCCCCTCTTTCGTCCCTTTAGAGGGGTGGGGAGAAATTTTTTTATACACCAGATGTTAAGTTGGAAGAAGACAAATATATCTGCGAAAACCGCATTCAAATCGGATCAGTAGTTTTCGTGTGATAGTGGAACAAACATACAGACAGACAGACAAAAAAACTGACCACATTTTTGGCTTCTATAGCGATGTAGTGACACCCTCCGCTTATTATTTTTTGAATATCTTTAATGTACAGAATCTTCATTTCTACAGTTTTATTATATGTATAGATTTATTTACCATTTCATGTACCATTTTGTCGGCATCACTAATATGTGCACTCATGCAAAATTACAGCTTTGCAGGTCCTATAGTTTCTGAGCAAAACCGTGGACAGTACAGACAGACAGACGGACGGACAGACCGAAACTATAAGGGTTCCTTGTTGGCTACGGAACCCTAAAAAAACAAGGGCGCAGTTATAGAAGCTCGCACATGGCGCAAAAAAGGCTATTTACGGCACTGCCTACTACAGTCAATTAGTGACCTGTAATGTAACTTATTAATATAATATCATTGACTACAGTTAGGTACTCATTAGAGATCTTTGGACTCATAATGCTAGTATATGATAAGTAAGGCCATAAAGACCTCGCCATATCATTCCAAAATCCAGAGTCCAGAGTCCACGCAGAACAAGCATACAGACATAATACTTTAATACAGGGGTACAATGAGGTACATACTATTGGAGGTAACCTTATATTTTGACAGTTGATAATGTTACTCTTTCTAACTAAAGCGCTTATTCCATTTCACTAAATTTAGATATCTAAATGATTTAGTGACTAAATTTAGTCAAGTGGAATAACATTTAGAAAGTTATAAAATGTTATTCCACTTGACTAAATTTAGTCACTAATTCATTTAGATATCTAAATTTAGTGAAATGGAATAAGCGCTTTAACGATGCAGTAAGTTGAGTGAGGCTTGATGGGTTAAGCATGGAAAAGTTACATAAAGCATATTGCCCCATATATGTATAATATTATATGTATTGATTAAGATTGTAAATACCGTTTTACAATCTAACGGTATTTACAATCTTACGGTGACATGTACATACAAATTTTATAGTATTAAGTACATTTAATGACACTAAACCAATAATTTTTTTAGGTTATTGGAATGCTCCTAAAGAACAGTTCAATATGGTGGTGACTGAGAGACCTATAATGAAGATAATATTATTTTTAAGTTTAGATTATAACCGAGTATTCTAGTGGTGAGATGGAGTGAGGAGGGATGGTTTAAGTGAGGAAAATCCCCTCCTTATCACTACCACCTTCAGCCACCTTCAGGAGACCCCCCGTTAAGGAGATGTTGTCAACTGTTTTCAGTGTTTGAATATTTTTCATTTAAGAGGCCGGGTGCCATCGAAATTCTCATACATACGTAATACCATAATCATTTTCTCATACGAAAATATTAAACATGTTGTAATATCAAACATTGTTGTTTGTAATATTATACAATGTGTCCTAACACCGGTGTCCAACCCTTACATGTTATAATGTATGGCATAGGTATTTTATTGACTAAAGGATCGGCCACTGGTGTTGGGACAGTGGACACATTATATTATTATGTGTCTCGTCACCAGTATCCAATGCTTTAACGCATCTTTAACGTCTTTATTTCTTCGATAATATACTGTTGTTGTTATTTTACAAAATTGTTGTATAATAGCTAAGTATAATAAAGTATATTTGATCTTCTGTTGTTTTTTAGGGTTCCGTACCCAAAGGGTAAAAACGAGACCCTATTACTGAGACTTCGATGTCTGTCCGTCTGTCTGTCTGTCTCCAGGCTGTAACTCAAGAAGGGTAATAGCTAGAGAGTTGAAATTTTCACAGATTGTGTATATCTGTTGCCGCTATAACAACAAATACTAAAAATAAAATAAAATTTATATTTAAGGGGGGCTCCCATACAACAAATGTGATTTTTTTGGCCTTTTTGGCTCTATATCAATAATGGCAACAGGTAGGTACTTGAATTTTTCTCAAGGTCCTTAGTTTTATGTGTACTTTAATATTTAATAATAATATTAAAATAAAATAAAAAATTAAGGGGGGCTCCCATACAAAAAACAATTTTTGGCCTAATTTTGCTCTATAATGGTACGGAACCCTTAGTGTGCGAGTTTGACTCGCACTTGACCGATTATTTATTTATAAAAACTGTTGATTTTATTGATATTACACTCCGGTCAAGCCTTCGTGGCATATGGAGTATACATAACGTGACCATTATTTTTTTTTTGTCAGAGCGGGACAAATACAGAATCCAATCCCCAATATGTAATTCATGTGTGCTAATTTCAGGAACTACTGGTCCGATAACCGATTTGAAAAATTCCTTCAGTGTTAGATAGCTCATTTATCGAGGAAGGCTATTTTAGGCTTCATTTTATCACGCCAATACAAATCGACGAAACAGATGAAAATGTAGTAAAACCGGAAAAATTATTTGAAAAAAAATGTCTCACGAACTACTGCAGCAATGTCTATGTTATTTGGCACAGATAAAAAGAACCACAGACCACGTGAAGGATTATAGGCTATTTTTTGGGCTAATTTGTCGGTGGAATTTTTAATTTACGCGGGCGAAGCTGCGCGGAACGTCTAGGTTTGATATCGAGCAAAATATGTCAGAAGACATTTGTTGTCTGTAATGCGTTACTTCCAGGCATTGCACCACGGAGCTCTTAGTAGTAGCTCCTACTAAGAGCTCTTACTTTTAAAATATTGTCGTTTGGTCGGTTTGCAAAAGCGGGACAATTTCGGCCTCGAGGGGGACAGCGGGACAGACTGCCTCAAAGCGGGACTGTCCCGCCCAAAGCGGGACGTATGGTCACCTTAAGTATACATAATTATTATATTTTTAACTAAGTATTTGTGTAATTATTTAAATAGTATTTTCATATTATTATACTTAAATAAATGTAAAGAAAAATGTATTTTTCTTTATTTGCATTTTGCCGCTATTTAGATGATTATTTGACAGATCCTTCTGCTCTACGACTTCGATATAATCTATGAAAAGAAAAGATGGCCGAATGGACTAAAAACTAGAAAGTATTATCATTGATTTCGGCGCTTGTTAATTTAATAACACTAAATGTCGTTTCTTTGTTTTTTCCAGAAACCCAATTGTGTTATTATTTACTACGTAATCGTCGAAAATCCTAAAAAGTAGCTTTACAAAACGACATTTAGTGTTATTAAAGATCATAAGAAGTCGGAGTCAAATTTTTTTCACATCTCAAAACTAACCCCAGCTCCTGATGGCATCTAGTCTGAGAGTTTGCGTGACTAAACACCTGATTATATTTTCTTTTGGGGGGAGAGATGTAAAGAAAAATGTATTTTTCTTTATTTGCATTTTGCCGCTATTTAGATGATTATTTGACAGATCCTTCTGCTCTACGACTTCGATGTAATCTATGAAAAGAAAAGATGGCCGAATGGACTAAAAACTAGAAAGTATTATCATTGATTTCGGCGATTGTTAATTTAATAACACTAAATGTCGTTTCTTTGTTTTTTCCAGAAACCCAATGGGCATTGTCCAAAAAAAATCACATGTACTTTTTTTTTTTTTTTCGTTAAAATAGGGTATTTTAAGAATATAAATTAAATAATTTTGAAATTCATTGGATACTTTTTTCTCAATAAATTTTTAAAGTTTCTCTCTGACGTCATCATCGGCGGCCAATTGACCTCTGCAGTATGTTTTTTTTTCCTTTCAATCTTATTTATAATGGCTGGTTCGTCAAATGCAAGTTCTCATTATGTGAAAGCTGATACGAGAAGCTTACCAAAAGTTCGGAACGTAATGTTGGTCGAATTTATTGCTAATTTAACGCCATTGAAGGTCAAACTAAGGTTAAACATATTTGTACAAAAATATAAGTAACTAATGGGTATTTTTTTCGTTTATATACAGAAAAACGATCACTGACCTTATTCCTCGAAATGTTTTTGTAATGAGCAAAATTAAAAAAAAAATGGACAATCCCCGTTGTGTTATTATTTACTACGTAATCGTCGAAAATCCTAAGAAGTAGCTTTACTATATTATATAAAATCATATCTTTTCACCAAATTGAAAGCGACTTCTAATTTAATGATCATAATAATGTTTGATACTGTATAATATAACTTACTTTAAGATCTTTGTAAACAACATTCTTTGCAAATAAATGATTAATATATTATATTATTAATATTATATCCTAAATTGAACATGCGGGTCGAATTGATAACCTCCTTTTTTTGATGTCGTTTAATAAAAATCTATAACATAAAATTATGGTCGACTATTGGTCGATAGCAGTTGTAGTTTCATTTTATATTTTTATCGATATATATGTCACCGTAAGATTGTAAACACCGCGAAATTGTAATATTACGAAGTGATGGATTGTAAACAAACAGTTTTCCGGTGATTTTAAATTAATTATTTCGTATTTAAAATAACTTAAATGCCAAATGGTATGAGATGTATAACATAAAATAAAATTTAGGTATATTTAAAGTCCTGTTTGAATGTTCGGTTATTAAAATTAACCTAATTTATAATTCAAACTGCACTTTAAATATATCTAAATTTTATTCAATGTTATACATCAAATATTCAGGCAATTGAAGTTATTTTAAATACGAAATAATTAATTTAAAATCACCGGAAAACTGTTTGTTTACAATCCATCACTTCGTAATATTACAATCTCGTGGTGTTTACAATCTTACGGTGACATATACAAGCAGATGGCCTATCCCTACACGCACACTATTTTTTTTTTGCACACAAGCATAAAATGGCCACGCGCTGGCGAGCGAAGCCATCTACCCACAGATTAAGGATATATATAGATGTAACCTTAGCCCGTCATCGCGTGGCCATTTTGTGCTTATTTTCATACAAGTAGTGTGCGTTTATTTTCTTGAATATTTCTATTTGTCGATCATATCGAATCACATTAATATACAGAAAAGGGAGTCATTTAGTTCATGATATCGATAAACTATAGTTCAAGTAATGATAATCCGTAAAAACACGTAAAAAGCTATGCAATTTTTGTAGACAAATTATTAATTGATGTGACATTTTTAGCACTAATGCCTTATATATCACGAATAAGGGATTATTCAACCTATAAATTACCTTTTTAGCTTACAAAAATACGGATTGAAAAGCCCAAAAAACGTTGTTCAAAACTTACGTATTTAATGTTAAATCCACGTGTTTGAGGCATTATTTGGCCATTATTATGGTTTATTATTTAGCGAAACCACAAAACTCAACAATATCTAACATAAAATGTTCACTAAAAACCTTTATTAACACTTTTATTACATGAAATATGCAGACCGACTCCTTTGTTATTTCCGAGTAAGTAGGACATAACATTACACGTTTTTGACGCTTATACACCGTTATAAGGCTCTCTCCTAGTGTATTATTATCTCAATGCATCTACCTATCCTTAATCTGTGGTATCTTCACAGTTTTTTTTTTTTTAATTAATAAAATTTTACGGGCCTGGATTCTAGTCCTTTTAGCCCAGTCCTTAAAATACATTTCATTGTTTTTAACAACAAGTAACTTAACATTACACAGGGCATTACGGAATTAAAGTTTTTTCCCAACATTTTTTAAAAAGCTATAAAGCGGACCATAAAAAGTATTTTTTTGAAGTAAATCTTTCAAAGACAAGTTGTCTATGTTTATATCACTGTCACTGTCATCTTTGTCCAATAATTCACTGATTTCACTACACATCATTAGGCGTGCCATATATATAATAATAATCTGTGGTCAAATGTCAATCACAAGTCAACGAATCTGCATGTTTTATTTTTGTAAATATTTAAAAATAATATTTTAGAAGAAACAAAAATTTTATCGTGAAAAGTTAAGGATTTACAATTTTAATTTTTACCTTTATATTATTATTTCGCGAGTTGCGACACTTGTTACAAGGGCCATAATTACTCTATAATTATTGGGTCTATGCAATGGGCCTATGAATGTAAGTTTTTAGCTATTTTTATTATTTCATTTGTTGTACAATTTAAATTTTAAATGATAATTAAATATGTTATAAAGTCTGCTATTACTTTGGTAAAGGTTCGGAAACCGTATCTTCATATTTAAAATTAGGTATTTCGAATTTTTTGCAGTCACTTTTGTAGGTACATTTTACTTCATGAAATGAAATACAAAATGTTGAATGGCATTAGCTCCGTCCCTGTACAATATTTGCATAATGTTAGGTTATTATTTTTTATAAATATCACCTTGATTTAGTATTTACTGAATGAAATTAAACTATCAAGCAAAATACAATTAAAGTAGCTATATTCAAGTGGCAATATAATATCAACTATCATGTTAACAGAGCCCCTGAGAACTGCAAACCATGTTGTGATTATATTCTCTTTGCTGCAGACATTCCATTGCCTGACTTAATAAGTAAGAGCATGTATGAAAGTAAACAGTCAGTGATTCAACACTTATCATACTAAAGTCTGTGGTTTTCCGGGAGTCATGCTATAATTTTTATCAAAAAATCAGAGGTATTAGTAATTGAATAGATATTGCCTAACTACCATAATTGAAAGGTATCAGTTGTAAAGTGTGCAGTGGTCTACACTTTGCACTGTATTACTTACTAGGTGAGACCGTTTTGCCAAAATTTGTTTATCGCGCGAGAACTGTACATTTTGGCGCGCCGCAGACATCACACTATTTGTGTGATCGAGTCTACGGCTTACATACAGTTCGCATGGCGCGTGCCATCAGACTGTATGTAAGCCGCAGACTCGATCAGACAAAAAGTGTGACGTCTGCGGCGTGCCTTTTCCGGGATAAAAAGTATCCTCTGTCCTTTTCTGGGACGCAAAGTATCGTCATACCAAATTTCAGTAAATTTGGTTCAGCAGCTTGGATGTAAAATTAGTAGGATTTACAATAGACCTAAATTATATACTACAACAAATTTTTTGTAATATGTGTAATTTTTCAGCCTTTATTACTAGATATTCAAATACCTCCTGCAACAATTTTTTTTTTTAATATTTATAATTTATGACATTTGAACATAGAAAAATGTCTTGTTTCTATGTAATTTTAGCGACTGTATGTTCTGCAATCACATATTATACTGTATACAGTACAACTTTATCATGTTTTATTGAGACAACACAACAGTGCTATCTCCTGGCAAGTGAACTATCAATTACAACAACATATATAAACAAAAGTGATAACATTGTTTTACGGATTAAATTACTATCATATTTAGCAAAACAACTAAGTATTAGCATTCCTGCGCACTTCTGCCTCAATTGAGATATGTTATTTGAATGTTTAGTTATTTACGTAATCTGTAAAAAACTAATCAGATAGCTGTTCAAAGTCTTCTTAAAGGTACATTTTTGAATATTTGCTAAACCAAACACATTTTTTTTTGTAATGACATCTCTGAGTAAATGTACGTATGTCTAATGACTATTTTCTATCTTCTAATATCTTAATATGGAGCACTTAAGTATCGAAACTTAAATTGTGTTACTATCGTTAACCCTCGTAATTAACATAACTACTGCTTAAACTTGCTAATTATAAAATATGATACAATGACCATTCTGATAAGGATACATAGTGCCAGTACTGAGCTATCTGCTCTTAGTGGCGTCTGTCTTGCGCCCAGTTGATAACATGTTCCTAACTATTTAATTGAGTATCTCGAAACTTGAAAAGTGTTAGTGTTGTAGGTTACAGTACTATAACTTTGCTCATTACTGTTTGGTTTTGGAAAGATTTTCCGTTTTTAAATTTAGGTATCTCTATTTATGCATAGCCTCATCTTCAAAGACAAATCTTATTTGTCTGGTTTGTCTTCCTTTGAATACTGTTTTGTGCAATGAGTTTATTGTAAGTATAAACAGAAGTACGTTATTTTTCCCTTTAAATGCTTAAATATTATTTACGCGGATTGAAATTGACACTGCTAACTATGTGTACCATTATCAATACTGAGAAAACCTTCATTACTTCTGCAATTGATATTATTAACGTCAATTTTGACTTCCGTAGGAGCTCCTCCTCCTCCAATTTGCAATCGTGAAGTGGGCATCTTAGAGCTTACCATGAGGTTAAGGCCTAGGCAATTTTAACTATACCTAATATGAAGTTTTGCGATTTATGGTGAAAAACCTGTATCCACTTGCAGCCTTGTGCCTATTTAATAGGTTGGGGAAAAAGTCTTTTCGCATTATTATAGTATACAGTATGAACTTGTCATAAAATCTCTTGGGCTATACCAATTGTATCTGGCTGATTTTGGTACTTATCATTAAAAAGTTTTAATTTTACATAAGACAATTCCAAATTAAAATTAGGTAAATGGATAGAGTAATAAATACCTATGTAAATGTGAGATTTCCATTTGTTTTTTTATTGTTAAAATAATAATAATAATAATAATAATATCTATGGACGCTTCACACCACGTCAGTCTGGCCCCATGCTAAGTACCTGATGGACTTGTGTTACAGGTACCAGACAACGGAAATATATTTAATACTTTTATACTATACATATATTTAAGATTTTTATTATACCATACACATATTTAATACACATCCATGACCCAGGAACATTGAAAAACTTTTTGTTCCGTCGGCGGGATTCGAACCCGCGACCCCCCGCTTGAGTTGCCACACACTCTAACCATTGAGCCACGGAGGTCGTCGTAAATGAGTGATTCTACTGACGAAATTCGATACATTTAAAATTTTTATTACAATAAAATCGGCCAAGTGCGAGTCGGACTCGCGCACGAAGGGTTCCGTACCATTATAGAGCTAAATACCTGTTGCCAATATTGATATAGAGCAAAATAGGCCAGAAAAATCACGTTTGTTGTATGGGACTTGGGAGCACCCCTTAAATATTAATTTTATTTTGTTTTTAGTAAGTATTTGTTGTTATAGCGGCAACAGATAAACATAAAATTTCAACTCTAGCTATTACCGTTCTTGAGTCACAGCCTGGTGACAGACAGACGGACAGACAATGAAGTCTTAGTAATAGGGTCCCGTTTTTACCCTTTGGGTACGGAACCCTAAGAAAAGTAAAAATGCAACACAATTTTTTTGTGATGTTTATGGGCCTAATGCAGTATATCAACTGACCTCCATTAACTTGTATAATGGAGGTCAGTGAGTATATCTGTGAGAGTAGCGCAAAAGAGTTTTCAATCCGGAAATTTTGATATCAAAGATGCGCGTCGCTCTGGTCGCCCTGCGGACAAAGCTGATGCCATTTTTGAAAAAGTGGAGCAAGATCGGCATATTAGTACATTTTTACGATGTAGCTGAAGAACTGAGGATGGACCACAAAACGGTTTTGGCGCATTTGAAAAAAGCTGAGTACACAAAAAAGCTCGATATTTGGTTGCCTCATGAGCTCACTGAAAGAAACCTAATGAACCGTGTACTCATTTGTGATTCTTTATATTACGACGTAATGAAACCGAATCATTTTTGAAGAAGCTGATAACTGGTGATGAAAAGTGGATCACGTACGACAAGAACGTGCGAAAAATTCACAGACTGTGGCGAAACCCGGGTTAACTCGCAACAAGGTGATTCTGTGTGTGTGGTGGGATTGGAAGGGCATGATTCATTATGAGCTGTTACCGCCAGGCAGGACCATCGATTCTGAACTGTACTGCGAACAACTGATGAGATTAAAGAAAGAAGTTGAGAAAAAGCGGCCGGAATTAATCAACAGAAGGGGTGTGGTTTTTCACCATGATAACATTAGACCTCACACATCTTTAGCCACTCAGCAAAAATTACGGAAGTTTGGCTGGGTGTTAATACATCCGCCGTATAGTCCTGACCTTGCACCTTCACATTTCAACCTGTTTCGGTCGCTGTAGAATTCCTTAGGCAGTGTCAGGTTGACTTGACATCCCAAGAGGACTGCCAAAACCACTTGTAGTGCAGTTTTTTTCATCAGAAGCCCCAAAATTTTTATAGCAATTGGATCATGTCTCTGCCAACAAGATGGCAAAAAGTTATCGAACAAAATGGTACCTATATACTTTAGTCAATTGTAAATAAACTTTATAAAAAAACCTTTTGAATTTTTATATAAAATGCGAAGAAACTTTTCCCCCAACCTAATCTGGGGGCACGGCAGTGCCCCAGCTAAGCTTTTTAGCAAAGGCACGGCCGTACCATACTTTTCTCGAAGCGGTTCGCGGCTATTTCACACCCCCTTTAACTTCGATGTTAACAAAGCTAGGAATTTACAATTTCGGTCCCTAGGAGTAAGTATTAAAACTAGCTTATCCTCCAAATTATATGAAATTTCGCAGGGCCGTCTCTAGCCCATGTGGCGCCCGTGTGCAAACATTACCCTAGAGCCCCCTAACAAGCGCGCGCGCGGTCAAAATAAAATGGGTACAAAGTAAAAGTACAGTTTGTCCGGCCGCTTAAGGGTGAGGACTCTAAGCGGTGGCTTCAGGATAAATGATCCATACTAATAAGTATGGATCATTTATCCTGAAGCCACCAGACGAACTATAACAGCACATCAAGTTACCACATAGGTACTGTCTTTCTCCAATATAATATAGATAACAAACTATTGTTATTTGTTTGTAGATTGAAGATTTTTTTGGTTTTGACCATGACGT
The DNA here is from genome assembly GCA_963422495.1 of Polyommatus iphigenia. Taxonomy (NCBI): domain Eukaryota; kingdom Metazoa; phylum Arthropoda; class Insecta; order Lepidoptera; family Lycaenidae; genus Polyommatus; species Polyommatus iphigenia. The sequence goes on from OY730188.1 coordinate 15,620,691, forward strand.
GCTCTTGAGTCTTGACTGACCCTAAAAAGCCTAACCCCAAAACGTAAATTTTATATCGCTTGAGTACTTCAATTTTACTTAAAATTTCATGTTCTATACTCATTAAACATCACAACATCGGTATTAATTCGATTTCATTATTCGATTTCATTGAAGAGCTCTAACTTCTCTACATCCGTAGAGCCAGCACGGCACAGTTTGTTTTCTGAATTAGAACACTGCGCTTTTTTGTATCTAAATCCAAATCCTCAACTACTTTTTTTGAAAAAAAAACGAGCGATGGGACACTCACTATTACACCAAATAATAATCTTCATTTATGTGTTTTAAGGTTCATTTCACGTTGAAAAATAAAGATTATAATATTTATATTGCAAAAGCCGAGCCGCTCGTGGCTCGCCTTGCTTTGCTGTAATTCGACAAAAATAAGAAGAGCTCCAGATATTACACAAAAATGTTTGCAAACTGGAGTTCTTTTTACGTTGGTCATTAAAGCGTGAGCCGTGGCGGCCGGCCACAGCGGGCGCGCGCCGAGTGCGAGCGGCGCTCGGCGCCCCTAGGACCGCGGCGCCCGTGTGCACCGCACACACTGCACCTAAGGGAAAGACGCCCCTGAAATTTCGATAAATAGTTTAATAGTTGCGGATGGTCAAAGTTACTACATTTTGTCACTCACTGACTGACAGGTCATCAAAATTCTAGGGTACTTCTAGCAGACTTATAACCTTGAAATTTGGTACCCGGATAGGTCTTTATTCACAATGAAAGGAAAAATTATGAAACCGACCAAGTGCGAGTCGGACTGGAGTACATAGGGTTCCGACTTCCGTACCGTAAATTTGTATGGGAGCCCCCCTTAAATAATAAGTTAATTTATTTTTTATTATTAATTATTATTAAAGTTACAATACAATTGAGTATTTTCTATTATTATGGATATTGAGCAAAAAAGGGAAAAAATATCGTGTTTGTTGTATGAGGACCCCATTAATAATTTGTTTTAGTTTGATTAAACTATTAGCTTTTATAGCGACACCAGAAATACATAATTTGTGAAGATTGCAACTATATAGCTATTGCGGTTCTCGAGGTCCAGCCTGGTGACATACGGATGGACGACGGACAGACAGCGAAGACTTATTAATAATAGGGTCCCGTTTTCATCCTTTGGGCAGGGAAACCTAAAAACTGAAAAATAATTTAATAATAATATAATACTTTATTAAATAAATGAAAAGATTTTTATGTTCGTAACTTTGCAAAAACAGTACGAGTTTCGACTGCATGTTTCTATTACGTACACAAGGCTTTAAGTTAGTTATGTACTTAATGAAACGGTATTATGATATTATAAGTTTAAACACTTACGGATTTTGTCGCGGAGCACTTTTATTAATCCCGACGTTTCGGCTACTTTACAGCGGCCGTGGTCACGGGCGGACTGAGGTGACAGGTGTCCAATTTCTTGAAGTTATCCAACTACCCGACGACTCATCAATATTTGTTTGCGTTCCGATCTACGCAGAACGAACTCACAGTGTCTTGAAGCCGAGGTGTCATAGATTTGTGCTTTAGTTTGTTTATCACTGGATCCCAACTAGATGGCAGCACCCAACCATCTTCGCGGTTGAAATTAGGGTGTTTTTTAATTTCTATGGCCTCGCGTATCATTCTTGGGCGGTATCGTGCTTCTTTTGCCAGTACTTGTGGCTTATCAAATCTTATGTAATGGCGAGGTTGATCCAGTGTGTGTTCACAAATTGCGGACTTGGTGTTCCTACGGTGTTTGACATCTGCAATGTGTTCCTTGATACGGGTTTTGATGGCCCTTTTGGTTTGCCCTATATAAGAGAGGCCACAATCACAGTCGAGTTTGTAGATTCCTGCATCTTGAAGGGGTAAGTTGCATTTCACTGATGGTAAACATTGGCTGATCTTTTTGGGCGGCTTAAAGTATGTTTTTATTGAAGCTTTCCTTAGAATGTAGCTCACTTTATCAGCGACTCCCTTTATAAATGGTAACACTGCAGGTAATCTTTCCACTGTTGCCGGCTTCACTCGGTTGCTGCTCTGTTTGCGTGGTACCCGGAGCTTATTGTCGCGTAAAACTTGTGCAACATGATGAAGTTCGGTATCCACATGCTGTTCATCGCAGATTCCTCGTGCTCTTTGAAATAACGATTTTCCAACAGTACTTAACTGTGCTGGGTGATGATGGGAATCACCATTTAAATATCTGTTTGTGTGTGTAGGTTTGCGATACACCGTATGACCTAATATGCCATCAGGATTCCTTATTACTAATACGTCCAAGAAAGCTAAGGAATTATCTCTCTCCAACTCCATTGTGAACTGTATTTTGGAGTTGAGGCTGTTCAGGTGCTCAAGGAATATGGATACTTTGTCTGATGGTAATATTGTGAAAGTATCATCTACATACCGCTTGTAGAAGGTGGGTTGTGTGTGATGTGGACTCAAGGGCTAACTTCTCGAAGTCTTCCATAAAAATATCAGCCACAACAGGTGAAACAGGTGAGCCCATCGCAACACCATCTACTTGCCTGTAAAAGTCATAATTCCACAACAAGCCAGATGTAAGGCAGTGCTCTAACAAGTCCGCATATTCAACCGGTAAGTCATTCTCTCTCAGCCTTCTTGTAACAATTTCGATACACTGCTGTATTGGTAGGCAAGTGAACAGGGACTGTATATCGAAACTGACCAGTTGTTCATTGTCTCTGAGGCGTAGATGTTTAATCTCATTGACAAAGTGGTAAGAATCCTTTACATGAGCCTTGGTCTGTCCGCGTAGAGGCGAGAGTACATTAGCCACCAGCTGAGCCAATTTGTAGGTTGGTGAGTCAATTTGGCTTACAATTGGTCGAAGAGGAGCATTGGCTTTGTGTATCTTTGGCAAACCATACAACTTTGGAGGTTTAGGGCATGAAGGCAACAAGAATTTGGGATCCAGATTCAGTGAGTCGGAGTACTTCTTTATAAGGTTTTAAGTTGTATTCAAAACTTTGTTGGTGGGGTCTGTTTTGACTTTTTTGTACGTGTTCTCGTCCGATAAAAGATGTTTTATTTTTTCACTGTAATCTGTTGTATCCATAATCACCGTGGCATTACCTTTGTCTGCGCGGAGAATAGTAATATCAGATCTGGAGCGTAAGTTTTTCAATGCACTCATTTGTTCCCGGGAAAGATTTGGTTTGGGCACTGAACTACGTCGTAAGAATGACGATATATCTTGTCGTATGGCCTCCGAATCCTCCTTGCTTATATTATTGCTTAATAAAACGGTTTTAATTTAAAAAAAAATAGTACTAACAGCGTTAACAATGAAATAATATTTAATATCGATTTAAATATAAATGTACTAGCGACCCGCCCCGGCGTCGCACGGGTAAAAATATATAGCCACTGAAAAAAAATGATTAAAATCGATAGCCTATGGTCCTTCACGTGGTCTACTTCTTATCTGTGCCAAATAACAAAATTGCTCCAGTAGTTCACGAGATAAGCCCTTTCAAATAATTTCCCCCGTTTATTTCACATTCTCCTATTAGTCTTAGCGTGATAAAATATAGCCTATAGCCTTCCTCAATAAATGGGCTATCTAACACTGAAAGAATTTTTCAAATCGGACCAGTAGTTCCTAAGATTAGCGAGTTCAAGTTAGCCCTTTCAAATATTTTTTTCCCGGTTTTTCCACATTTTCCTCTATTTCTTCGCTCTAGTCTTAGCGTGATAAAATATAGTCTATAGCCTTCCTCGATAAATGGGCTATTTAACACTGAAAGAATCATCAAAATCCGTTGCGTAGTTTTAAAGATTAAAGGGAACAAAGGGACATGAGGGAAAAAAAGCGACTTTGTTTTATAATATTACTAGCGACCCGCCCCGGCGTCGCACGTGTATAAAATATATAGCCACTGAAAAAATGATTAAAATCGATAGCCTATGATCCTTCACGTGGTCTACTTCTTATCTGTGCCAAATAACATAAAAATTGCTCCAGTAGTTCGCGAGATAAGCCCTTTCAAATAATTTCCCCCTTTTTTTTCCACATTCTCCTATAAGTCTTACCGTGACAAAATATAGCCTATAGCCTTCCTCAATGAATGGGCTATCTAACACTGAAAGAATTTTTCAAATCGGACCAGTAGTTTCTGAGATTAGCGCGTTCAATTTCGCTCCTATTAGTTTAGCGTGATAAAAATATAGCCTATAACCTTCCTCGATAAATGGGCTTTCTAACACTGAAAGAATCATCAAAATCCGTTGCGTAGTTTTAAAGATTAAAGGGAACAAAGGGACATGAGGGAGAAAAAGCGACTTTGTTTTATAATAAGTATAGACTAGCGGCCCGCCCCGGCGTCGCACGGGTATAAAATATATAGCCAGAGAAAATGATTAAAATCGATAGCCTATGATCCTTCACGTGGTCTCCTTCTTATCTGTGCCAAATAACATATAAATTGCTCCAGTAGTTCGCGAGATAAACCCTTTCAAATAATTTCCCCCGTCTACCACATTCTACTTATATTAGTCTTAGCGTGATAAAATATAGCCTATAGCCTTCCTCAATAAATGGGCTATCTAACACTGAAATAATTTTTCAAATAGGACCAGTAGTTCCTGAGATTAGCGCGTTCAAGTTAGCCCTTTCAAATAATTTTCCCCGTTTTTTTTTCACAGTTTCCTCTATTTCTTCGCTCCTATTAGTCTTAGCGTGATAAAATATAGCCTAGCCTTCCTCGATAAATGGGCTGTCTAACACTGAAAGAATCATCAAAATCCGTTGCGTAGTTTTAAAGATTAAAGGGAACAAAGGGCCATGAGGGAAAAAAAAGCGACTTTGTTTTATAATATGTATAGATGTATAGAACAGTACAGCGATATACACTCCTTACTCGCTCGACATAATATGGGAGATTTAAGTTATCACAATATGAAATAATGTGTGCTCCTTTCCTGCGAGGAACGTCGAGAATCGAAAGCTTAAGAGTCAATTATATAATTATTAATTATTATGAATGTAATAATCGACTCAGAACTCAGAAGTATTTCCGTTACGTTGTCCACCTATAGAACTAACGAAGTCTCAAAGAAAAAATATAAGAGATAGAGAATGGGTGCTAAGCTAAATACAAAAAAGTTATAACGTGACCTGAAAAGAAAAGAAAAAAAACCTTCAAAAAAGAAATGAAATCCCAACAAAAACATGAAATGTAAAAGGAGCCAACCAAAATATTGCATAGCTATTCAATACTTCTGTCGTAAAAAGTTTTCAGATCACATTCAAGCCAAGCCTTCAACTTATTTTTTTATTTAAATCAACATTCAGTAAATGTATCAATAGATTTCTTTATTTTATAATTATTATAGTGGCTTGGCAATGAGCACTAGAGAAATAGTCAGCGACTAATTGGATATTTTATTGGGTACCATCGGCCACATGCGTCGTTACGCTTGCCATCTGTGTAAGTATGAACTCCTTCAAATATGCAGTTTTATATTTGTTTATCTAGTGCTCATTGCCAAGCCACTATAATAATTACTAGCTGACCCGGCAAACGTTGTTTTACCATTTAAAATATTTCTACTTCATCAGTTGATACAAATTCTTACCCCCTCTTTTGTCCCCTAAGAGGGGTGGGGCGAAAAATTGTATACACCAGATGTTAAGTTGGAAAAAACAGTTAGTAATATGTCAAAGTTAGTCCATTAAAGAAAAAAGTTTGACACAAAATCTGACCCCCTCTGTGGTTCCCTTAGAGGGGTGGGGTGGGGGGATTTTTAGTCACCAAATGTTGAGTCGGAAGAAGACAAATACATCTGTGAAAACCGTATGCAAATCGGATCAGTAGTTTTCGTGTTAAAGCAAAAGTCTTATACAAAATCTGACCCCCTCTTTCGTCCCTTTAGAGGTGTGGGGGGAATTTTTTTTGTACACCAGATGTTAAGTTGGAAGAAGGCAAATATATCTGCGAAAACGGCAAATATATCTACGGATACGCCTGTACAATAGAATCCCAGAAAACGTTCAAAATCTCTCTATCAATAAATTTAAAAATGTAGTAAAAGAACGTTTGTGTACTAAAGCTTATTATAAAATCAATGATTTCATCAACGACAACACACCTTGGGAATAGGGTGGTTCTTACAGGCTACTAGAATATTTTTTATAATTCCTATTGTAAACAGCTCTAAGTTATAATATTGTTATATAACACGGTCAAATTAACTAGACGCACGGTGATGGCATATTGCATTCCAGTGGTGCGTCAGGTTAATGTGACCGTGTTGTACTGTATATGTTTTTAATTGTAATTTTCCATCTTTTTAGCAAAAGATGGACCCGTGCGAGTTTCTTACGCCGGTTCTTCTCGACGGATTAGTTCCCGAACCGGTGGTAGGCACCGTAGTATCGACGTTCGGTAATGTTTTTGTAAAAAAAAGTACTCCGAATAAAAATATTTTGATTTTGATTGATTTTGGATCAGTAGTTTTCGTGTTATAGTGGAACAAACTTACAGACAGACAGACAGACAAAAAACTAACTACATTTTTGGCTTCTATAGCGATGTAGTGACACTCCCCGCTTATTATTTTTTGAATATCTTTAATGTACAGAATTTTCATTTCTACAGTTTTATTATAATGTATAGATAGCGGTCGCCCGCGGCTCCGCCCGCGTGGATGTCGGTTACCTCTGCAAAAAGCCTACCCAGGAAAGACACGGTCAGCAAAATGATTCCCAGGTCAATTCACAGAAACATCGACGACGCAGTCATTTTCCGCAGGCTGCACAGATTGTCTTTCTGTGGATGTTAAAGTTGTTAATAATGAGAATATTTAAATGTAATTAATAATAAGTTTTCACTTCTGACGGTAGTCCCGGAGTGCAACCCGTTGTTTTAGGATAGATAACTAAAGCGATTATTGTAGAGCTTTTCTATAAACAACATTAATTGACGTTATTTTCAGGTAACAAAATATATCGATTTGCTCTTTCACGAGTCGGGGATTCATTTCATAAATCTATTCCTACTAATTTTAATGCTTGGCCCTGGGATTTACATAATATTTATCGTTAGTGCAAAATAATTTTTTACAGGAAATTGGAGCCTTTTGAAGGGTATAGGCAAATCAGGGGATAATTGGTATTCTTGGTATATGAGCCAATTCACCAGCTGCAGGGCCGGTCATAATCTTCGCTACTGTGCACCCCCGCCTTGGTAGCGCCCACTTCGAAACGGGCGTAAATCGCAATTTTTTATTTCGCCATAACTTCTAAACCAAATGTCCAATTTTAATCATTCAAAGACCAAATATTATCTACATAAACTGTTCTTAGTGATGAAATAATTCATTTTGATAAAGATTAATAGCATGAGTAAAATAAATGCGTTTAAATGTAGTCCAAAAAAAATCAAGATTTTTAAATAAAATAATGGTTGTTGTACCTCACTTGACATAGATAGGTATAGTGTGTCGCGGACTTTTTTGTAGATATTTAAAAGATCTACATTTACTTAGAACATTGTATGGTTCTATCTTTTATAGTTTAGGCAGCGTACGCAAAATAAGTAAATTTTCTGATTGATTTTTTTCACCTTGTGTCAGAAAAACCCAAATAACTTACGGAACCCTACATTTTCCGAAATAAAATGTAGCCTATGTTACTCGTAAATGATGTAGCTTTCGAATGGTGAAAGAATTTTTTAAATCGGTCCAGTAGTTTTTGAGCCTATTCATTACAATTAAACAAACAAACAAACAATTTGTTTGTTTGTTTAACACTAGCCACCCGCCCCGGCTTCGCACAGGTATAAAATATATAGCCACTAAAAAAATTATTAAAATCGATTCTGCAGTTTTGCTTTATATTCATTATTACTACCCGTGGCCCGCATTGGTCTGTACCACCGCAAAAGCTACGTCTCACAGGAAATTGGAGCCTTTTGCAGGGTATAGGCAAATCAGTAGGGATCATTGGTATTTTTGGTATATGAGCTAATTCACCAGCTGCAGGGCCGGTCATAATCTTCGCTACTGCGCACCCCTGCCTTACTCCTTATAGTATCGCCATGGAGTAAAGACACAGTAGCGCCTACTTCGAAACGGGCGTAAATTGCAATTTTTAATTTCACCATAACTTCTAAACCAAACGTCCAATTTTAATCATTCAAATACCAAATATTATCTACACAAACTGTACTTAGTGATGAAATAATTAATTTTGATAAGGATTATCAGCATGAGTAAAATAAATGCGTTTAAATGTAGTCCAAAAAAAATAATCAAGATTTTTAAATAAAAAAATGGTTGTTGTGCCTCACTTGACATAGATAGGTATAGTGTGTCGCGGACATTTTTGTAGATATTTATAAGATCTACATTTACTTAGAGCTTAGAGGTTCTATATTTTATAGTTTAGGCAGCGTACGCAAAATAAGTAACTTTTCTGGTTGATTTTTTTCACCTTGTGTCAGAAAAACCCAAATATCTTACGGAACCCTATATTTTCCAAAATAAAAAGTAGCCTATGTTACTCATAAATAATGTAGCTTTCGAATGGTGAAAGAATTTTTAAAATCGATCCAGTAGTTTTTGAGCCTATTAATTACAATTAAACAAACAAACAAACAAAGTTTACCTCTTTATAATTTTAGTAAAGACAAACAAAGTTTACCTCTTTATAATATTAGTATAGATAAAATAAAGAAATCTATTGATACATTTACTGAATGTTGATTTAAATCTATACATATAATAAATATGTAGAAATGAAAATTCTGTACATTAAAGATATTCAAAAAATAATAAGCGGAGGGTGTCACAACATCGCTATAGAAGCCGAAAAGTTAGTTGGTTTTTTGTCTGTCTGTCTGTCTGTTTGTTCCAGCATCACACGAAAACTACTGATCCGTTTGAATGCGGTTTTCGCAGATACATTTGTCTTCTTCCAACTTAACATCTGGTGTATAAAATTTCCCCCCCCCCACCCCTCTAAGGGACCAAAGGGGGGGTCAGATTTTGTATCAAACTTTTTTCTTTAATGGATTACTTCATATTACATATTTACTGTGTTTTCCAACTTAATATCTGGTGTATAAAATTTTTCCCCCCAACCCTCTAAGGGGACAAAAGAGGGGGTAAAATTTTGTATCAACTTGCCGGGACAGCTAGTTACAAAATAAGTTGAAGGCTTGGCTTGAATGTGATCTGAAAACTTTTTACGACAGAAGTATTGAATAGCTATGCAATATTTTGCTTGGCTTCTTTTACATTTCATGTTTTTGTTGGGATATTATTTAATACTAGTTCATAGTATTAACTCACGGCTCTGTAAATAGTTAAGATATAATTTCATGGAAAAACCATAGATATTATTTCGGAATCGGAATAAAAAGTAGCCTGTGTATTGTAATTTGTAAGTAGCCATTCCAAGGGTCATAAGTCATAAGGTCATAACTCATAAGTCATAAGTTATGACACTCATAACATCCGTTTCGTAGTTTTTACGATAAACACTAAACACATAATATTATTATGATGTTATAAATTAGTAAAAGGAAATCATTAAAATTTAAGAGCTATGCCGTAAATAGCTATTTACTAATTAAGTTTTCAATTAGTTTCAGGTTGATGTGTAACCGCTAGCCGACATGTCCGCCGAAGAGGAGCCGGACGCGCTCAAGCTGTACTGGGATCACTTCTTCAAGTCTGAAACAGGCACTTACGAGGTTCGAATTTTAAATCTAATATGTATATCCAGATTCCAGACCATTGGAGTAAAAACTTTTTTGTAGCGTGCGTTGACGTTAGCCTCCTTTTTCAACGCTTTTTTTAAAATATGAATCTCCTTTACAGAAGTCGACGTGGTTGGAATTATTCCTAGCAGAATTTATTATCCAGCTCAATGATGGTGCGGATGCCAAAAAGCTGATACATTTTTGGTAAGAACAACGATTCTTAATTCTAACTAGTGACTAATTCTAACTAGTGACTATTCAGTATTCTGCCTCTTACTTGTGCTATAAAGGCGCAAGTGCGATTACTGCGTAAACCGCTTATCCAGTTTTGATAAAATTTGGCATGAGTACTTTGAGTCCTATCCAACAACAAGCACACGTAATGTAAAGCGGGGAATTGACTACCAGGCTGCCCGCGGGCCGCCCGGTCTGGCACAAGTCTGCCGCTTGCCCCTATTGAACACACACGGAACGGGCAAGTCAGTCGAATAGATAGAGGGCTGCAGCTCGGTCGTGGACTCATGGACTCGATCTTCTTTGTAACAAATGATAGATCAGCATCGGCATTTATTTCTTTGGATTTTTCAATAGCTTCACTGTAAGCGGCTTTACGTAGATCGGTGTTCATGTAATCCTTGCTTTTATAACTTTCCACAAACAAGGATGCGACCCGTAAATGGAAATAAACGAATGTCAAAATTGTTTTTGTTGGTTTTTCTTAAGTTGAATGTTTGTATTGTTTTCAATAATATGTTTTAAAATAATATTTTAAGTGCACTCCAGTCGCTCTCCAAGGCGCAAATGACGACGGGCCGCCCGTTGCGACCATTCATGTACAGACTTGCCTGTGTCCGCGCGGGATAAATGCGATCTCGCGGGTAGGCTGCGGGCACGGGCCGGCGGGCATGTCTGTGCCCGTACCTAGGAATTGACGAGCAGACATGCGACAGACCTGCCCGTGACGGGCGGCCCGTAGCGGGCGGCCCGGTAGTCAATTCCCCGCTTTAGTTTCGACTTGACAATTTCCGATCTCTTTTTATTAGTCCACTGAGTGGAGTGGTAACGCTGGTTGGGTGCGAGCTGTTGTGCGGCGTGCACCGGGTCAGTTCATCCATCAACACACCGGCCGTGTCTGTCGCTCGGGATGACGCCCACAGCTCTGACCAGACAGACCGCGCTGACTGTCCCGATAAGGAACCTGCAGGTGAGTTAATAGGATCGATGGTAAATGAGTAAAGGTTTCTGTGATGTAATGAAGTAAAAAGAGAATATTACAAGTACTTACGCGGAACGTATTCTCTTCGTTATGTCAGAGGGACGAATAATTCTGATAACTAGCCAAGAAGGCCGCTGGTCGTGCTTAGCCTCGAGCATTCAACGTTTTTTTTTTTATTATTAAATAAGGGATAAACGAGCAAATGGTTCACCTGATGGTAAGCAACTACCGTCGCCCATGGACACTCGCAACATCAGAAAAGCTGCAGGTGCGTTGCCGGCCTTTTAAAAGGGAATACGCTCTTTTCTTGAAGGTTTGCAGGTCGTATAGGTCCGGAAATACTGCTGGTGATAGTTCGTTCCAGAGTTTTACAGTGCGCGGCAGAAAGTTACGCGAAAAACGCACTGTGGAAGACTGCCACTCATCAAGGTGACGTCACCAAGTTGTGCCCTGTTTTGACGTTTTTGTCAGGAGTTTATCTTTAGTGTTTTTGATTTGTTAACTTTTTGACGATAGAAAATTAAAAGCGCAAGTGAAGAGATAAAACTCTTGGGGGAAAAAAACCTGGGAAACCGGGCATCAATGCTATAAATCAGGCGGAGGTGTTCTAGTAGCTGTAAGAAAAAACCTATTATCTATCAGAATGTATAACCTTGAAAGTGATTGTGAAGATTTATGGATAAGTATCGAGTATGATAAAAAATGTAAATCACGGTTTTTACTTTACGCTGTATATCTTCCTCCACCTGTTACACCTCCTATTCTTGAACACTTTTTAAATAACTGTAACAAAGCACTTGAAGGTGCCGATCAAGCTATGATTGTAGGGGACTTCAATTTGCCTAAGATCTCGTGGTCTAACGACGACGAGTTATCTTATTTACTACCCAATGCTAATGGTAATACTCTCGCAAACGATTTGGTTGATTTTATAAACTTTAATGGACTTATGCAGTTTAATAATATTCTAAATTATAAAGAGAACATTCTGGATCTTATTTTAGCTAATGTACAAATCTATAATCTACACAAATGTGACAATGGTTTTGTTAATACTGACCCAGCTCACCCACCGTTGGAATTTTGTGTAGGGTTACAAACAACCCAAACATTAAATGCTAATGATTTACCTCGACACAATTACTTTAAAGCAGATTATAATGAGATAAATAATAAACTTGCCTTGATTGACTGGAATAATATTTTTATGGAATGCTCTGATGTGGATTCTATGTCTGACGTATTTTATGCCAAATTGAGAGAACTAATAATAGATCACGTGCCCAAACAAAGCAACAAACGCTCAAGCAATAATCACCCTACCTGGTTTGGCCGTGATCTTATCAGACTTTTAAAAGAAAAAAATAAATATAGAATACGTTATAAAAAATACGTCAATCCTCTAGATCATATTTCTTTCCAAATTCTCAGAGATCGCTGCAAAAAATTACAGGCATCCCAATACACTCAGTATATCAATAGGGTAGAATCTGCTATACATAAAAATCCTAAACAGTTTTGGTCATATGTAAAATCAAAAAAAGACTCAAACTTAGGCATCCCTTCTTCAATGTGCCTCAATGATACTACTGCCACAACGGGTTCATATTTGTAATCTCTTTGCGAATAGTTTTTCCGACGCTTACAGCTCTTCCGACACACTCACCAACAATATTAATCCTCACAACTCTTCTGTTACTAGTGTCACATCTAACTTTTTGACTTCACTAAACATTTCCCATTCGAAAATTTACGATGAGTTAAAATGCCTCGATATCAATAAAGGAGCAGGTAGTGATGGAATTCCGCCCATTTTTATTAGATCTTGCGCAAAAAATATTTCTTTACCGTTGTTTCACATTTTCAACGCTTCGTTAAGCAATGGATATTTCCCTACAGCATGGAAGCAAGCCATCGTAATTCCCTTACATAAATCGGGTGATAATCACAACATCAAAAATTACCGACCAATATCACTACCTACTTTTGCTATGATTTTCGAGAAATTAGTCTATCCAGCTCTCTTTTGGCACGTAAAACCATTCCTCTCCGCTAATCAACATGGTTTTATGACTACTAGATCCACTACCACAAACATGGTAGCATTTCTAGATGATCTCATGGACGCAATAGATAGCCAAAACCGTGTAGACGTTATCTACACAGATTTCAGTTAGGCTTTTGACAAAGTTCCACACAGTAGACTTTTAATAAAGATGGCCTCGTTTGGTTTTGGTGGTTTAATGCTAGCCTGGATAAAATCATATTTAACTGCTAGATCTTCCGTTATAGTAATTAATGGCTTTTCATCTTTGCCGTTTCCTACTCTATCTGGAGTACCACAAGGCTCTAGATTGGGTCCCCTATTTTTTAATATTTTTATCAATGATATCATTTTGTGTTTTCTCTATTCCGACTTTCATTTATACGCAGATGACCTCAAAATAGTCAAACTAATTAATAAAGAACTCGATTGTTTCCACCTTCAAAGTGATCTCCATAGACTAGCCGTCTGGTGCGAAGTCAACCAAATGACCTTAAATACCAACAAATGTTTTCATTTTCGCTTTTCCCGTAAACTCAAATCCTCCCTATTTACTTATCAGATTAATAACAAACATTTATCTCAGGTTAAAGAGATCAGAGACCTTGGAATCACTCTTGACACCAAATTGCAAATGAACAAACATATCGACCAAATCGTATCACATGGGTTTAAAATGCTAGGTTTCATTAAACGGAACTCCACAGCTTTCAGGAACCCAAAAACATCAATACTTCTATACAATGCTCTAGTGCGTAGTAAGCTTGAATACTGCAGCCCAGCTTGGAATCCACATTATGCCATATATTCAAATCGTATTGAAAAAGTTCAAAAAAGATTTTTATGGCATCTATCTTACAAGCATAACTTGATCAGTAAGTTACCCCATTATGTCGACAGGTTAAAATATTTTAATCTGGATTCACTTTTTGATCGTCGAAAATACTTGGAAATTATTTTTCTACACAAGATTCTGAGCGGTGTTATTGATAATGATAGACTTTTAAGCAAAATTCCTATAAATATTCCTGCCAAATTACCTAGAAAAAATAATTATAAGCCGTTTAATGGTAAACTTGCCAGAACCAATCTAGGTCACCATGCACCGCTCAGAAGATTGTGTAGATCCTACAACGCTATATCTAATTACCCTGACATTTGTATATTTTCTGACAAGCTAAATTCATTTAAACGTAAATTAAAACAAACTCTATGTAACAATAACACGTAACAAACACCTAAGTATCTTAATATTTTTTAAATATTATACGGTCACTCTATAATATAAGTAATAAAAAGTATATTTAATTTTTTTTTGTGGTTAAATTAAAAAATTAATATAAAAATATTATTATTTGTAACGTATAACAGCTTGTTTATCTCCAGTTACTTAAACAATTCGACAAGGCTTTAAATGAATGTGTCAATGGGCGCTGCTGGTAAAGGAGAACTGTCAAAAATGAAGTTTTTGTATGATAGCAGCGTTAGTTCCTTTTCTAGCCACGTTCATAAAAAGCCTTGTCGAACTGTAAGTACAAGTACAGCGGGCAAAAAATCTACACAGACACGCCTTTCAGACACAAAATTTGTCATATAAACATCCGGTGGCATTTGGATTCGCAATATACCTACCTGTTTGCAGATATCAACCGATAACATCCTTCGAATGTTTGAATGAGGAAAATAATACAACTCGATTGACTACTTGTGAATGCTATTCGACGTTGCATAACATGCCAGTTGCTAAACTAGTGTCTAGTATACGTTAATTAGTAGAAAGCAATTTATAACTATTATCTTTATAACATTCTATTGCATGTTATATATTTTAGCAAATATATTTTTAAAATATCATCAACATATCAAATCTATTTTTAAAATAACATCATACAATGTTGAGGAAGTAAGTTTTGGATATGACTTCAACTTTGACTGAATTTGCACTATAGTCCGCGCGGAACTAGTTGGCCGCGCCTTAGGTAGGGACGGGGGTGAGGGGGCGGGTTGCTTGCTGCTCGCAACGCACATGAGATTAGACAATGACGACCAATCTCGCGATATCGTGAACAATAATATTATTTAATTATTGGAAAGAATAAATTAAAGACATTAGACAATTCATCAGTTTTATATTCTAAAGTCTAAACTATTGACATCGGCCTTCCGTTTTTAGGGTTCCGTACCCAAAGGGTAAAAACGGGACCCTATTACTAAGACTTCGTTGTCTGTCCGTCTGTCCGTCTGTCTGTCTGTCTGTCTGTCTGTCTGTCTGTCTGTCTGTCCGTCTGTCTCCAGGCTGTAACTCAATAACGGTAATAGCTAGAGAGTTGAAATTTTCAGAGATTATGTATATCTGTTGCCACTATAACAACAAATACTAAAAACAAAAGAAAATTAATATTTAAGGGGGGGGGGGCTCCCAATTCCCATACAAGAAACGTGATTTTTTTGGCTTTTTTTGCTCTATATGAATGATGGCAACAGGTATGTATATACTTGATTTTTTCTCGAAGTCCTTAGTTATATGTCTTCTTTAATATTTAATAATAATATTAAAATAAAATAAAAAATTAAGGGCGGCTCCCATACAAAAAACACAATTTTTGGCCTGATTTTGCTCTATAATGGTACGGAACCCTTCGCGCGCGAGTCCGACTCGCACCTAGCCGATTATTATTTAAAAAACGTATGCACTTTAAATATTATTTCCTTAGATTGTCTTTTTATCGGCGGACTCATCTTGCTATTGCAATCTCTTGTGCGAAGCGCCCCTGCCTCTCCGTCCCACCGCTCACATAGTACCTCAGGCGCGGCCAACTAGTTCCGCGCGGACTATAACTACAATGCGTAGATTTGTTTCAGGTACTCTTTTTTTCTTTGAGTATGATCCTCATGTCTTAAATAATAGGTACTAGATGACGCCCGCAACTCCGTTACGCCAAAACTCATTTATCGCGCGGGAACCGTACACTTTCCCGGGACAAAAAGTTTCCTATGGCCTTTCCCGGGACTCAAAGTATCTCCATGCCAAATTTCAGCAAAATCGGTTCAGCGGTTTGTGCGTGAAGAGGTAACAGACAGACAGACAGACACACTTGCGCATTTATAATATTAGTATGGACTAGTATGGATGTAGCTTAAGGTCTTAGCTAACTCTGAATGCGTTATTGATAAAGGCCGCAAAAATTTATAAGATGGCTGAAAATATACAAGGGGCACTCGCAGTGTTCGATTTGATTAATGGCTGAATTGATATAGATAGAAACTAGAAAGGATATACATGTAAAAATGTACGATTTCCAAACAATAAGCGAAATTCCATCGCTTCAAGGCGGGAATTTGAATTGGGGTTAGGGGTAATGAGTAAGGGCGATGCTTACTCATTTATTTACCCTAATATTGTGATCGTTATTGGTTTTCGATCTACCGATCGCGTTCAGCGGCGACATGTTATTGATACATGATAATATTGTACACATGAACCTCCAGTTTCGCCGAGGGATATTAAAATGTTAGCGACTATTATATAGGGTTTAACTAGGGTTGTCATCTCTAATGTCGCAGAAAGAGGCCTCGGAGCGAAACAGAGAGGACGATCCCACCTCTCTGCCGCTCCGCCGGCGTAGGACGGGAGTGTGGAGGCGTCGCTACGCGAACCTCCTAACTCTCGTCTAACGGGGCTCCAGGTCAGGATGGGAACCTGCCCGGCTTTGTTAGTCCCGGCGTCGAGGGGAACGCTTTAGTTTGCCTAAGCGTTCCCTTAATTTGGTGGAAGTCCGGTCCGAGGTAGACCGGCCAGTCGTGGAGGGAGTCCTGTGTTTGTTAGATCCGGGATATCCCTCCTCTATACGAGGGCTGCTATTTATGTATCCGGAACTGGCCACTTACAAGAACAATATTTAAAAAGTAATTACAACATTTGAAAATAGAACTCTTTGGTTGAAGAATACATTTTGTTTCATGTGACTGTCAATTATTTTTCCATTGTGGCGTCATTTTGAAAATTGCGTGTCTTCATTTGCCATGGATTTAACGCGTGAACATTTTCGTGCAATGATTTACTACGATTTTCGGCGTGGGCTAAATCAACAACAGTGCTTTATTCAACTCACCGTAACTTTTGGAGATGAAGCACCATCAAAAACCACTGTTTATCACTGGTACAGTGAGTTTAATCGTGGGCGGTCTATGCTCACGGATGAAAATAAAGAAGGTCGCCCAAAAACAGCTGTTGTCCCACAAAATATAGATGCTGTGCGGGAACTAATAATGCGTGATCGTCATGTTACATATCGCGAGATAGAGGCGTCCTTAGGCATAAGTATGACGAGCATACATAAGATATTACACGAACATTTGGCTGTAAAAAAAATATGTTCGCGTTGGATTCCGCACAACTTGACAATCGATCAAAAACGGGCTCGTGTCGATTGGTGCAAAAAAATGATAAAAAAATACCACCGTGGTACGTCAAAAGCCGTTTATAATATCTACACAGGTGATGAATCTTGGATCTATGCATATGACCCCGAAACTAAACAGTCAACGGTGTGGGTGTTCCAAGATGAGCCGAAACCAACAAAAGTTACTCGTGCAAAAAGTACTTTGAAGCAAATGGTCGCCTGTTTTTTTGGAATTAATGGACATGTGGCTATAGTGCCATTAGAGAATCGTAAAACGATTAATTCTGAATGGTATACGACCATTTGTTTACCAGAAGTCTTTGAAGAAATAAGAAAGGACAACCGACAACGCAGAATCATATTACATCACGACAATGCTAGCTGTCACACCTCAGCTGAAACAACTCAGTTTTTGGAGGGTCAAAAGATCGAATTGACTGGTCATCCGCCGTACAGCTCTGATTTGGCACCTAACGATTTCTTTTTATTTCCATACGCGAAGAACAAATTACGTGGTCAACGTTTTTCGAGCCGCGAAGAGGCTGTTGATGCGTTCAAAATGCACGTTTTGGAGATACCTCAATCAGAATGGAAAAAGTGCTATGAAAATTGGTTCCAGCGTATGCAAAAGTGTGTCGATCATCGCGGCGAATATTTTGAAAAGCAATAAAACCATATTAAATGATATATGTTTGTTTCTTTTTTTAATTCCGGATACATAAATAGCAGCCCTCGTACGGCTGAAGGCGAACCGCAGGTGGTTTTAGTGAGTAGGAGTCTCACATACCCCCGGGGTGCTTCAGCTAACTGAGGCACATACCCAACCCGGGGCACCCATGATGGGTTTCCCCTGCGTAAAAAAAAAAGGGGTTGTCATCTCTAAAATTTGGAAAACAGGACAAGACGTGTGAAAACCCCGGATTTTGGAGTCCGAAAGCCGGACATATTATCAACAAGATCTTTTATACATGTAACACCCTGTAATAAAAAACAGTTGAAAATGTCATAAATCACTTTTTTTATTCATTCATTATTTTAACAAAACAGAGTCATATTACAATTTGTTACAAATTGTTTATATAAACCAGCTTTTTAAATTCTTGAAATAAGAAAACAAAACCTTATCAAAATATTAAACAAAAACATATGTATTTAATGAATGGGTGGGGGAACGGTGAATATACTTGGTTCGTCGGTTGATCGTGGTGTGCGAGCATAGTGCGTGTCTCGCGGGCGGCCCAATTTTTTTTTTTTAAATACGTCGGTCTACAAATGAAACCTTCCCCGGACGCTCCCCGGATGCCCTCTAAACTAGGACAAATCCGGGGAAACCCGGACGGATGGCAACCCTAGGTTTAACAAAACATAGTGATAATACTTCGAGATGTGATTGTGTCCCTTATAATTATAGAGTTCACTATGAAAGTTGCAGTGCTGAAAGACAAAAAATTTTGTTGTGAATTTTATTGTGATTTGTATGTGCCCTTGTGGGCGCTGAAGTTCTAAAGGGGGGCGGGGGACCCAGAAAAAAATAGGGGCGTTGAGTAAAGGCTTGGGGGAGATGTATAATTTAATTTCATCTGAATGCATTTTAAATTGAATGGGGGTCCTAAAACAGAATTTGTTCTCAAAGTGAGCAGCAGACAAAATAAGTTTGGGAACCCCTGCCCTACAGTATTATCACTTGGTTTTGTTACACCTTGTATGTATGTTGTGGTTTAATCAGGAGTGGAAGACGGTCGCGGCGACGACAGCAGCAAGCCGACGAGCCTGTTCTCGCGGAACAACGCGCAGCTGGCGACGGAGACTCTGCGGCGGTACGTGCTGGCCGGCGTGCCCTGGCGCTGCCTGCTGCTGCTGCGGGCTCTCGGCGTTGAGGTATAACCATACTCATTTTTAACACTTCCATCGTGGGTATCGCAGACACAATAGATTTTCATTTGCTATGCGGCAGCTGGTTGTCGCTTAGGGATTGATGGATTAAGGAGAAAGACCCCCAAAACTTCATACTGACCAAAGTAACTCTTCCAAACCTCCAACCAAAATCAAAGTAACCGCGATTGAAACTCCATAGTTGCCGGTCGTTCTTACCGCTGTGAAGGCCACAAACAGGTAAATTTTCAGCTTGACGAAACGGAAGAAGGTCTGGCCATCGCAGGCTCTTGGTCCAATAGGACATTTTACAAGATTGAAAGTGAAGGTTTTCCCATAGGAATTATAATATAAGTATTGTAAATTTGGGTGTTTCCGTTATGTTAATTTTAACCATACCTAAGCGGGGAGTGGAGCACCATGGGGTTTTAGTGGGTAGATCCTCGGAGAGTCCCACATACCCCGGCCGAAGCCCCAATCCGCCGGGGATGCGCAAAGCATTTCCCCATGTAAAAAAAGGTCGGCTTATCAATAAGTCGCACTAGAGAGCTTAAAACAGAGCATTGAATGAGAATGAACGTTGCATGATGACGTCGTTGGTGCATATAGTATTTAATAGGACAAGTGTCGTGTGCGATAACCGCAGCGGTCAGGTCGCTCCTCGCGATAGGCTGAGACATCCGATGAGAAATGATGGACATCTCATACAATAGATTATAGTATTTATCATTTTGAAGCTGTCTTATCAAAATACTTAATAATAATGAAAGTTGCATTTATGCGCTTATTTTCGTATGTTTTAAGAAGCCCTTATTTCATTAAGTAGTATCGTGAATACTGACTTATAGCAAGGTCGGATCTATGCAATTTGGTCCTGTTATGTCGAGAACAGCTCAACGTATCAAGACTATCAAATGTTATCGTATATTCACATAAATCAATTTCGTGATAACCTTAGGCTCCGTTCACGCTCGCTATAAAGTTTAAACCCAACTTTCCAAATGTCCAGGGGCTATCGTGCTGTCGTCAGTTGAGCTCTGTGCTGATCTGGTTGGTGGGGGAGCTGGGTGCTGTGAGTCCACCTGCAGCCAACCCTGCTGCTGCATCAGAAGTTCCCGTGTCGACCAACTTGACAACTGTGTCCGTCGGCCAGCGCACGTCAATACAAGATCTTTTTTCGCGACGGTAACTTTTGTTTATAAGATTTATATTTAAGTTTACTGAGTTATGATTAAACATATTTTATTTCAATTATAATTAAGTTCTATCAGAATAATTGATTCATAGCCAACAGGCGTACACACGCTAATATCTCTGATATCACATTATATCAAAATATTGTTTTTTGTTTCGAAAATTATAACCCTTAAATGTGTTTATAGAATATGGTCGAAGCAGAAGCCGACTGGTGGTTTGAGTGCAAAACAATCGCAAGCTTCATCGTCAAAAAGTCCATCGGGAAGGTAAGCTATGTTTTTCAAAGTGCTTATACTTACTGGTCTTAATTATTATTGAATTCTGCATGGTTTCATTTTCAAAGAAAGTTTAATAAGTTTAAAAGCATATCAAGTGCTAAAACGTGTACAAGAATAAATTAGTATACCTTGTTACAGGTTGAGGCAGGCCTTTCGCACAAAATTGAGTTTAGATAATTCGAAGCAGAGACTTGAGAAGTCCGATCCGTCGTCAGATTCTGGAGATTCAGATGACGATTTGCAAGTCATAAATCGTTCCATGTCTATTAAAGTGTGTTCTCGAAGCGACGACTTTGACTACTTTAATTTAGGGAAACGTTCCTCCAACGATTACCCGAGTACCCTCTACTCTGATCCATTCTATTCGCCTCGTAAAACTAAGCCCAAAGCCGACGATTACATGACCGATAAGCACAGAGAAATCATAAATGCGGAGATAGGTACTTTTGAATTTACTCTCATAATAACAGATCTGCTGAAGCAGCTGTGCAAAGCTGAAAGTAGCCTCTCCGGCTCCGAAGGATCACAAATCTCCATGCAATGCATTAACTTCTCTCTTAAAAGTTTGTGCTCCCTTCAATTCGGATCGCTACCTGACCTGTCGTCGCTGGGTCATAGGTCGTTGGAGATATCTCATGTGAAGCTCGCTCTCACAGAACTGCTGATCGTATCTCTGGACCAGGTGCTGATACATTCCGACTTGTGTTCGAAACTGATCATCAACGGGATACTCCCGATGTTGCTGAGACTACTCGAGGATGTGATTTGCAAATCGAATGCCAAGCAATCTAATAAACTCGATCGCCAAAATCGTGCCAAAGAATTAGACATATCAAAGGAGACTGAATCGAAGAATTTATTATATTTTGTTTTTGGAATAGCTTACAGTATAACTGCATTTTTCCACTGCCTACTTATGCAATGTAGATCCGTAGATAAACTGAGAGAATTCACGGATCAGTTTAAGTTATATGGGGAGTGCTTTAAAGGCGGACTTCTTAAAGAGTGTATAGAACTAATGATAAGAATTCCAGTGACGGACGAAGATGAAACGGTGCTGCTTATAAAGAAGTTAATAGAATCTATTGGAAGGCTCATCAGTGCCATGAAACGAGTTAGGAGTGAAGTTATACATTCGGCGGCATGCCCAAAGAGTAGACATAAGGCCTGCCGCCAGCGAGTCGTGGCGGGAATGCATCATCACCACGACATTCTCGGGGAGGCTGGGTCCGGTCTTCCGATTCCATCGTCGTGTTGTGTTTCTATACTTTACGGAACTCTTGTGTCGCTAGTGCCCGACGAGTATATCTCTGCTCAAAAGCTGTTGAGAAACAAAATTCTTAGTGTCATGCTAAAGTGCGGCGTCTGCTGCTGCCTGTCACCTAATTTTCTAATGGAGAGTATAGTCCGGCTGATGCTGACACACCATACGGTCGCCTCCAATTGCCTTCACTTACTGGAGCACACCGTGTACGGCGATTTAGGAGCCAGCGTGCTCATACCGCGAGTGACCGACCAGCTACCTTGTTCTATATGCGAGCAGAGCGACGGAAACCGTGATCTCGGTAGAAAGTACTGCTCGCACGGCGTCAGCCCCATGGAGAGAAAAAGCGTCTGGTCTTTTCTCATACACTACAATTCGTTGCTGCAGTTGGACAACCATAACGACGTACTTCACGCCACTGTCGGACATCTGCTAAAAGTAACGCCGAAGTGCAGAACGGAGATGAAGTACGAGTTGTTGTTCAGTGTCATTTACCCGACCTTCATAGTAGCTAAACACCGATATATAATGAGATCAGAAGAAACAGCGTATTTTCTAACCGCCTCCTGTCTAAGCGTATTCGCTAGTCTCCTTAACACGGTATCGTTTGCCGAGCAATTCATTCAGAAGGGAGGTCTAAGCTACGTTCTCGAGCTCGTTGCGTTACCAGAATTCTCAAACAGATGTTGCGCGATCCTCGAAATCGCGATTGTCGTTGAAATATTCAAGCTAACAAAGGAGAACGAAGAAATGACGTACTTCAGGGAGATGAGATCGCTTGCGTCAGTGCGAATGCTCGTAAAATCGCTCATGAACGTAACCGAGAGCTGCCACAACGTGTATAGGGAAAGAATTCCTTCCGAAATATTCGACGAGCTCTGTGATTTGACAAAAGTGAAGGAGGCACTCGGCTGGGATAGCCTATCCGGAGCCGAGGATGATTCTACCGATGTGTGCATTGCCGAGTCTAATCGAGCAGAAACGACGGAAGACATCGTCGAGGTGCTGAAGAATGCGTATACGTTTTGGAAGTGTTGTGCGGGACTGTGCCTGTACAGCCCGTGGTTCCGGCGCTGGGTGTCGCGCGGCACGCTGCTATTGCGCAGTATCGCTCTGCTGCGGTTGCTGCTACATCGCATCTGTTCCACTGATGCAGTGGTAGAGGAGCGGGAGGCGCGTGCTATTATCAAGATCATGGAAGCTTTGCTCACAGTGCAGTTTGCGGTAGCAGGTGAATCTATACTTATATTATAATTGGGAAGAGTTTGTTTGTTTGTTTGAACGCGCTAATCTCGAGAACTACGGGTCCGATTTGAAAAATTCTTTCAGTGTTAGCTAGCCCATATTTTATCGACGAAGGCTATAGGCTATATAACACAGCGGCGTGCATAAGATTTTGACACTGGTAATGCAGCGATATCGGTTCAGTAGTTTTGGCGTGAAAGCAAAACAGACAGACAAACGGACAGAAAGAGATATTTTCGCATAAATTATAATAATAGTGTGGATATAAATTAAAAACTATGTTTTCTAAATTATTAGTATAATTACGTTGTTATGAAGAAATAAAAAACGCCATCTGTTGCCACCCGTTGGAACTACAATGAGAGTTTATTTCATCGATATTTCCATGGAAATATACCAAAATTTACCATACAACATAATATTGTGCGCTAAGCTAAAATAAATAAAAACGCCATCTATTGTTACGTATTATATACGCGCCGGTGCTCGCCTCAGCTACTGCGGCAGGAGTTCGCCTATAATATAGCATGTCTGTGTGCGTGTGCGAACTGTTCACGGACACAAAAATCTTTACGCACACATGACCCCAGAGCCTGCCGCATGAGATCTGCTTGCCTTGACCTTGAGTCATGCGGTTCGCGCGTGTACCTAACTTAATGTTTAATTTCTCGCAAATTGATTGTTGCTATTTTATAAATGTAGGCGTTTTAAATGCGTTCATTTTTTCTATTATATTTTTTACTATTAATATTTAATAATTAACGTCATGAGTCATCTAAAGCGTACGAAAGTTAAATTAAAATATATGTGTATGGCAAGTCATGCATTAGGTAGGCACTGCATTTTTGCCTTCATGGTATGCACGCACATGATATAACATCACGCTGTGACTTTAAGGAGCGAAGAAATAGAGGAAAGTGTGGAAAAAACGGGGAGAAATTATTTGAAAGGGCTTATTTGAACGCGCTAATCTCAGGAACTACTGGTCCGATTTGAAAAATTCTTTCAGTGTTAGATAGCTCACTTATTGAGAAAGGCTATAGGCTATATTTTATCACGCTAAGACAAATAGGAGCGAAGAAATAGAGGAAAATGTGTAAAAAACGGGGGAAAATATTTGAAAGGGCTTATTTAACGCGCTAATCTCAGGAACTACTGGTCCGATTTAAAAAAAATCTTTCAGTTTTAGATAGCCTATTTACCGAGGAAGGCTATAAGCTATATTTGATCACACTAAGACTAATAGAAGCGAAGAAATAGAGGAAAATGTGGAAAAAAAACGGGGGAAATTATATGAAATTGCTTATTATCTTAAGAACTACAGGAGAAATATTTATGTTATTTGGCAAACATGAAGAATGGACCACGTGAAGGGACATAGGCTATTTTTTGCGGAAAAATGTACGGTTACGTGAAATTCCTAAATTACGCGGGCGAAGCCGCGCGGAACATCTATATATAATATATATTATAATAAAATCGTAGGAAAGTCAGATCTTAACATTAAATAGTTTTGTACAATAAATAATACTTGGGACGTGATCTACTATGCTAACGCAGACGAAGTCGCGGGCAAAAGCTAGTATTCTATAAATTATTATTTTCTGAGCAAAAATAAAAAAGATTTACTCGTTAAGGATTCCCGTTTGTGCGCACAGTTTTTATAATGGTACTTGACACAATATGTAGTAATAAATAAACTAGCAGCAGTTTGCAGGGTACAAGGTTGAAAACCGTCGGTTTCACGCGCGACTGGGCATTCGATACTCCGGATACTCGATACCTACGCGGATATTATTAGGTTTCAGATGCTTATGCTAACATATTTATTGCATTAAAAGTATTATCCATTTATTCTTATTCAAATGAACGTATCCATACTAATATTAAAAATGTGAAAGTGTGTCTGTCTGTCTGTAACCTTTTTACGCCCAAACCGCTGAACCGATTATGCTTAAATTTAGTATGAAGATACCTTGAGTCCCGGGAAAGGACATAGGATACTTTTCATCCCGGAAAAAGGTACGGTTTGCGCGATAAACTAATTTAGGCGCAACGAAGTTTAATTTATTTTTATTCATAAGATAACACGACAATAATATCCGTTTGTCTGTCTATTATTAAAATCATTTGTTACGTCATCATGTCGTTGGAGGTATCGAGTTGATATTAAAAGCACCTAATTTTTAAAAAATTGCGCTAGGTCGCTCACTTAGAAGTCTTAAGGAAAATATATATTTTTAAGCTTTTAGAAAGAACATGAACATTCTAAGGTTCTTACTAATTAAGGGTGAAGCCAAATGAGCGTAATTTGTGAGTTGCGAGTCGCAAAATTTCGGTCGTGTAAATATCTTTTCATACAAATCATGACTCACAATATTACGCTCGTGTGAATCAAACAGGACTTTTGTATGAAACTGAATGCAACAGAATTTCTGCCAGCCGAAATTCTGCGACTCACAACTCACAAATTACGCTCTTTTGGCTTCACCCTAAGTATACTTGATTTTTTATTTTTTTTAATTCTATTTTATTTAAAGGACCGTAAAAGGACCTTTATACAGTGTGTTAGTGTAAACACCGTTATCCTTGAAACCATCAAATGAGCCCGTCAAAATAAACAACTTTTTCTATGAGAACAATGCTGGGAACTCAAAAAAAAATATGCCGTCTTCATACCCATACGGATGCCCGGATCGGCAATTTGTATGGGTATGAAGACGGATTTTTTTGAGTTCTCATAGAAAAAGTTATTCATTTTGACGGGCTCATTTGATGGTTTGAAGGATAACGGTGTTTACACTAACATCTTGTATACTAGATTTTATATAAACCGTTATCATTACACAATTCACTTAAGTCTAAACTTTCTCTTTTTCCATATAGACAGCACATCAGACAAATCTAAGGTGGTGAGCTGCGCGGTGGTACGTAAGGCGTTGGCGGCGCGTGCGGCGGCGTGCGAGGGGGTGGGGGGCGGGCTGCGGGCGCTGTGCGACGCGCTCCTCGCGGTCGCCGTCGCCAGGCCCAGCGGCCGGCACGCCATGCCGCGACTTGCGCCGTCCAAGGTATGCTCACTTTGATTGATTTCCCCTATTAGCCGCGTACTGACCAAGCGAGCCGCCTCGCCGCGGCAGCCTCGCGCGCATTTGCTCGGTCGGTCAGTACGTGTTAGTGCGCGGCAAACGTCCGAGGCGCCTTTGAGCATCGACCAAAAACCGACAACTTTTGGCTCGGCCGCGGCACGCTCGGGCGAGGCAGCGAGGCGGCTAGCTTGGTCAGTACGCGGCTATTCACGTGAGGCTTGAAAGGTGGGAGGGATTTGACACAAATCACGAAAGTATAGATCACGTAGTCTTCTAGGTGGAAACGCGGTCTTAACCCCCCTTGGGTTAAGACCGTGTTTCCACTGAAGCGGAGAGGAGCTTAGCGGTGCCGAATTGATCAATCACCATGCTCGAAATCTTCGCTGTCATTCCGCTGGAATAGCCCTCCGCTAAGCTCCTCTCCGCTCCGCCTGCTTCAGTGGAAACACGGCCTAAACATGCTAAAAAAGGTCACGTGATTAATTGACAGCCCCTAATCGAAAGGTTTTTTCAAGCTAGTGAGTGTGATGGTGGGAGTTGGGACATGATGGATACTTTTGTGTCTTGTCGAAAAAAAAACATTTAGGCCTTACATTTCTTTCACTGTCCATGTGCAATGATATAATAAGTAAGTCTCAAAGACGAAAACGGATGCGAGTCTTCTTAGATCATTAATTCTCTCCCATATTATAAAATGTCTACATTAAAAAATCTGGTATAGTGTATTTTTTTTTTCAATATAATCTAATGCAGCTATACTCTAAGTGTGTTCCGCGGAACCCTAGGGTTCCGCGATACCCCTGTAGGGGTTCTGTAAGAATTTAGAAAAAAATATCAAAACACCTCTCTCTGGTCGAACGTTTTGACTCCGCCCGCCGCGCCGCCGCCGCGCGCATACCTACTAATTGTGAGCGCGTGTCCTTTGATAAAGCGCATCACACACGGTGAAGATAATATAATATTTTATCTTAAGATGCCCAAATATAAAATATTATAGTATCTTAAGCTATCACACACGGCTAAGATACGATAATATTAAAAATCTGTTCATTTCCTTACGAGTCTGCGTTGGTGCCACACGTATTCCTTGTTAGAGTTCTATATACAGGGTGATTGACTATGAGTGATAGCTGATACTGCCTTACTTCTTGATTTGTTGACTCCTGAACTCCTCAGACGATGATTCTAATATAGAATGTGAATTGCAGATTGCAGTAGCACATTCCAAAAGGAGAAACATTTGGATAGAGCCTCACATAAAAAAGAGAAAAACCTGCGGCGAATTTAACCTTTACCAGTATATTCTGTCAACGAAGAAGTTTCAGGGGTATTTCAGAAATTCAAGAGAAACATTCATTTCGATTCATGAGCTTTTTAAGCTAGCAATAAATTATGAGTCAATTTTATTTAAAATAATCCGAAATGTTACTTTTTCCCTCAAAATGTTACTTTTCGAATGAGACTTGAGAGTATGTAACTTTCTAACATGCAGCACTGGGAACACTGCATCCACTAGTGCGTCCGATCACCGATGAGCCCGCTGCCCGACACAAAAACACCCTGTATTCATAAAGATTCGCATCTTAAGATAACATCTTAAGATACGAAATATATATTTCCATATCGCTCGGTATCTTAAGATACAAAATATAAAATATAAATTAACTTCGTCGTGTGTGATGGTTCATAGGATTTGTATGGTGAGCGATATTCTAAAATATGCTCTAAGATAATATATATTTTATATTATCTTCACCGTCTGTGATGCGCTTAAAAGCCGCCTCTGAATTAGACATTATAGTTGTGAACAAGCGACTTTCGGCTCTAACTTCAAAACATAAAGTCGAGATTGTTTACAACGCATTTTTGTATTTTTATTTCCGCTTTTTGTTTATCAAAGGCGCCGACTCGAGTATTTTTGAGAATGTTCGAGATTGAGTCTAGGACTAAGTATAAAAGCGGCGATCGCGTGTCGCGCCTCGTCAGTCAGTTGAAGCGTTCGGAGCGATAAATTCCTACCTATCTACTTACAAGCTAGCTAGCGAATTGCGGAGTTTAAACGTGATATGTAACTAGTGTTTATTGTTCTACTGCCTGCTGTATTCTGATTGTATCAGATTTGTACATTTCTTCTTTGGACTAAACTTAGTCTCTTAAAAGCAGTAACGATTGTGAATTATTTTGACCCCACCATCCTGATTCCTGACGTGTAACATTATTAATAAAGAAGAATGGAACGTTGGCTTAAAGGCGTTAAACGTGTTGCAACATCATCTTCTAATGACGCTGAATGTTCAAAAGCAGTACGCGCGGAGAATCCAGCAATTACCGATCCAGACGATGATGCCACGACGTCAAGCTCCACGGTTTCAAAGACGAAAAAAAGGAAGTATGATGACTCATATATCAGTTTCGGATTTGTTGATTCCAACGGCTCACCTCTCTGCATGCTATGTAGTAAACTGCTTCCTAATAGTTCCATGGCACCTTCCAAATTGCGCCGACATTTAGAAACTGTACACCCCGAGTCTAAAGACAAGAATAAATAATTGTTTGTTCGCAGAAAAGAACAGTTATTGGAAAGTCAAAAAAATATGATGCATGTAACACAAACTATCAATGAAAAGGCCACGGAGGCATCATATTTAGTTAGCTATCGCATTGCACAAGCAGGTGAAGCGCACACTATCGCTGAAAATTTAATAAAGCCATGTGTGTTAGACATAACAAAATGTATGCTCGATGAAAAATCTGCAAAGCATCTTTCTACTGTGCCGCTATCAAACGATACTGTGTCACGGCGAATCCATGATCTGGCAAGCTACATCAAACAAGAACTACGTCTACAAAAAACACGATTCGCCTTGCAAATGGATGAGTCAACTGATGTCGCTGGTCTGGCTATCTTGCTGGATATGAAAGTTCTTTTGAAGAAGATATGCTTATGTTTTCTTAAGAAATTTTTAATAAAATAAACATATTTTTTGAAGAAAATAATCTCAGTTGGAACGATTGCATTGACATTTGTATGTAGATGGGGCCAAGGCGATGACAGGTAAAACAGCAGGAGCAGTGTCACGGATAAAAAATAAAGCGCCTTATTATAGTTCCAGCCATTATATTCTGCATAGACAAGCACTTGCGATGAAGCAAATGGCGTCAAATCTAAAATTAGTTATGGATGAAGCGGTAAAAATAATTAATTTTATCAAATCACGACCACTACAATCCCGATTGTTCTCATTATTGTGTGAAGATTATGGCAGCAAACAAAACACTGCTGCTCCATACAGAAGTGCGATGGCTGTCTCGGGGTAAAACTTTAACAAGGCTATTTGAACTTAGAGCGTAGTTACAAATGTTTCTTTCAGCTGATACTTCTTTTAATTTGAAAGACCGTTTGTATGATAAAACTTGGTTGTTCCGATTGTCTTTTATGGCGGATATCTTTCAAAAACTAAACGAATTGAATTTATCATTGCAAGGTAAACAGACAACAGTGTTCCAGGCCTATAACAGAATAACTGCCTTCAAAAGAAAATTAGATTTTTGGATTGTTTGCGTTGATAAGAGAGAAATAGAAAGCTTTACGTCACTCAGTGAGTTTGTTAGCGATAACGACTCAGAAATGTTTCAAGATGATATGTTTGAAGAATTTGTCCAATATCTCACTTCGATGCGCGCATCTTTTGAAAAGTATTTTCCCGAAGAACAGAACATAAAAATTAAACTGAATTCATGGATTCATAATCCTTTTTTACCCAACTTGCAAAAGCCCGAAAGTATGTCAAACGAGATATATGAATCTCTTTTAGAAATGTCATCAGACACAAGTATGGAGTCACTGTTCAAAACTATGCCTCTCAACGATTTTTGGTGCAGAATTCGTAATGAATATCCAATGCTTGGCAAAATGGCTCTGAATATTCTTCTCCCGTTCCCAACAACATATTTGTGCGAAACAGGATTCTCAACTCTCAAGAATATCGCAATAGACTGGACGCCGAACCTGATATGAGACTGCAACTGTCTTCTATCAAACCTGACATCAACCAATTAATGAAAAATAAAAAACAGTTTCATACCTCCCATTAGTTAGATTTTTTCTTTTTTAATATCTTGTAATAATGTACTTGCCATGTGGCATGTTAAAGTAAGTAATAATTAGTAACTGTTACATTATACTTTTATTATGTTTATTAATAAAGAATACACTTTTAAAAACTATTATTTTATTGTAGGGTTCCGTCAAGTATTTTGCTTTCCAAAAGGGTTCCGTCAGCAAAAAAGTTTGAGAACCGCTGATCTAATGAGTCTATCACTTTGAATAAATTATTTTATAGGAATATAATATTATGAGGAAGGAAGTAGGATGTCGTTAATAAAATTTGAAAACTTGTTTTTTGGTTTGCTAAGAATTTAAATTTTTTATATTATTATCGTGTAGTAGTGTACATAAGAATCATTATGTAACATTTAGGTACTTGAAAAATTTTACTTCTTAGCTATATTATCTAATGTATGTATGTGTTGGCGTATTAATGCATTTTTAATCTATACTTATAAAATTACATGTCCTGACTGACTGACTGACTGACTGATTCATCATCGCTGAGCAAAAACTGTTAAAGTTACAGCCACGAAATTTGGTGAGTAGGGTTGTTTTATTAAGTGGACACCCACTAAGGTACGAATATTGAAAATTTTACCCCGAAGGGGGTGAAATAGGGGTTGAAAGTTTGAATGAAAGTCCGTAATTTCTTGAGTTCGAAACATGAAACTTTATTTTTGGGTTACTGATTAAAAATGAATGGATACGTATTTAAGCGTTTTTGGAAATTCTACCCCCAAGGGGGTGAAATCGGGGTTGAAAGTTTCAATGAAAGTCCGTTATTTCTTGAGTTATAAACATGAAATTTCATATTTGGGCTACTGATTAAAAATGATTGGATACGTGTTTAAGCGTTTTTGGAAATTATACCCCCAAGGGGGTGAAATAGGGGTTGAAAGTTTAAATGAAAGTCCGTCATTTCTTGAATTAGAAACATGAAACTTTATTTTTGTGCTACTGATTAAAAATGAATGGATACGTATTTAAGCGTTTCTGGTAATTCTACCCCCAAGGGGGTGAAATTGTGATAGAAAGTTTCAATAAAAGAAAATTTCTTGTGTTAGAAACATGAAATTTTATTGACGTTTGCGTTTGACGTTTGCTTAAATAGGGTCCCGTTTACCCTTTGTATAAGGAACCACAAAAAAGGGGAAAACTCCATCTTTGTTATTATACTATGTTAATGCGGACGAAGTCGCGGGCAACAGCTAGTTATGTATATAGGAGTCACATGGGTGATCTCATCAAGCTTTGTGTGACCTACAAGAATATAATAACAGCAATTCTGCATAGTGGGTGATTATAGGTACCTAAACGCTGTAAATCATAATAAAATTATCTAAATAAATAAATTAATGGGCTTACAATAATTTAAAAAAATCCTTTTAGGGTCCCTTACCCAAAGGGCAAAAGGGATAGGGACCCCATTACTAAGACTTCGATGTCTGTCCGCCTGTCTCCAGGCGGTACAGCCTATACTCTATAGCTAGACTTCTGAAATTTTCACAGATTGTGTATATCAACAAATACTAACAACAAAATAAATTAAATATTTAGGGGGGACGGGGGAATTAAATATTTCATTTATTTTTGTTGATAAGGGGGCTTACAACAAACGTGATTTGTTTCCAAATTTTTGCACAATATCAATAATGGTAACATCAGCTAGGTACTTGAAATGTTTACAAAATATTAAGTTGTATTTATACTTTAAAATAAAGTAAATAATTAAGCGGGCTTCCATAAAAAAAAACAATTTTTGCTCCGTAATGGTACGGAACCCTTCGTGCGCGAGTCCAACTCGCACTTGGCCATGGGCGCCGGCAGGGGGGTGCCAGGGGGTGCACTCGCACCCCCTGGCACCCCCCTCGAGATTAACAGGAATTATTGAAATAAAAAGCATTTTGTAACCCTATTACCATGCCGTACAAATATAGTTCGTAATGTTTCGGCACTAAATGTATTCTGTTGACGTAAATAGACAGTCACTGTTGTTCGTAAAAAGTAAAAAGAAAAGAAAAGAAAGAAAAGTAAAATCTGCACCCCTTGGAAATTATTTCTGCCGGCGCCCATGCACTTGGCCGATTTTTTTATAGACCGCAGACATTATTTTAAAATATTAAGGTGTGTTACTGCTAACTACGTATTTATACCCCTAATCTGAAAATTATAATCATTAAAGTTTCTAGAAATTAGGATCAATAATATTCAAAGTAGGTGAGTGTTGGCTCACGACATGGCCTTGGCTGGTTTAATTTTAAGCTTAAATTTTTCGTGAAATCTAGGTATGATTAAATCTAGTTATGAATTGTTTGTTTACTAATCCAAAATATTCAAGTTTAGAACTTGAATATTTTGGATTAGCAAACAAACAATTTTATGCACATAAACAACATAATATCATAATTTCATTATCTCACGGCGCCTAGGCAAAATAGTAAAAAATAAAACGTATTAACTAGTTTATAGATAAAAAGATTGGACCGGTTACCTGCGTCTAGAGAATAGATATCCGAAATCCGACTTGACAAACGAGTATTCCATTAGCGGCTGCGGGCGCAGTTACGGAGTAACTAGTTCTTGATCTGTGGGCCGTAGGGAGTTCTCTAGTCCACTCGCCGGCCGCTGCGCGTCGAACGTGCGTCGCGCTGCCTCTAGTAAAGTTCGCGATAAATGTTGTGCAACCTGACCAAGTGTTTCGACTTCTTCGAGTGTGACTAGGACCTACGTGGATACTGTGTCTGTGAATTGTTGTGATGTCTACGAGCAATGGATCCACTGATGCCATGCTTTCAGGCACGGTAAGATGCTGATGGGAGTGATTCCTATTTCTTAATAGAATAATTGTATTTTAGTACATAACTTAATCAAAAAAATATTAAAAATAATTATAAATTGTTGCCTTGATATTTAGAGAGTCTTCTATTGTAGCTATAAAATCTAAGCTACTTATACTTATAAATGCTAATATGAAACAATATCTAATATTGTACTACCTCCAGTTAGTATATTATTAGGATGACTTTATTGACTACAGTAAATTTTTGACAGCAAGCAGACGAACAATATACAAATTGTAATACATATAAGACAAGAGTCAAGACACGAATCATGGTAATATTATAATATACTAGCTGTCCCGGCAAACGTTGCTTTGCAATAACATAAAGTTAAAAGTATTTCGCCCATATTATTTTATTGAAGTGACTAAATAAGTATGTCGCCATGGCAACGTCGATCGCTATCCCGTCGCATAAACAATGGTCGCCGTCAGTCTCAGGTTGTAATAATTTACTATTATTTATTCAACAAATGCACTTATCAATATATAAAGTACCCAGTAGCCGATTCTCAGAGCTACTGAATATCCATATAAAATTTGGTAAGAATCAGTAAAGTCGTTTCGGAGGAGTTGTTGGACTAACATTGTGACTAGGGAATGCAATCTCGTTCTCGCGGATCTCGGCATTTTTTAGCGAGATTGATCTCGGACGAAAAAAAGGCGAGATCTCGCGAGTTTGACGAGATTGCACTTGCGCATAAAAACGTCTTATTCAAAGCGCGGACTGACACGGACGGAGTTGCGATCACGGAGTAAAAACAAAGAGGAGCTGGCCTAAGCAATTACTGTACACTGTGATTTTCAACTAGGTCCCTTTTGACTTCTCGTTGTTTTGTTAATTATAAAAGAACTGTTTTATTACTAAAAGATTTGTGTTTGATAATGTGCGCTTTTATAATTCTGGACGTCACGTTATCGTGGACAACGGCTTCCACGACCAACGTTTTATCGTGGAAGCCGGATTATTATCATGGAATGACCTTTTGATTTTACGCACTGTGGAAGTTTTGTGCGGTTCAGAAGTGTAGACGCCGTGATGTCCTCTAACGTACACGTTAAAAAGTTATCGTCCACGGAAATTTAAAAGCGTCTCCATATATTTCCATACATTTTACTTCCCTATATTACCGTTTTACCGCGGACGTCCACGATATTACCGCCACGTCCAAAATTATAAAAGCGCACATTAGAAGAGAAGACTGGTGGTTTCTTTCATTTGTTATTTGACAGATAGTAGACACGTATGTCAAAGTTTACTACTTAAAAATTATAGACAGATACGTCAATGTTTGATGCATAAAATTCTATTGAAAAAATTCGTGAAAATGAATGTTTATCTTAAAATACTTATAATATGTATGACTGTTTTTCGTAATTTATGTAAATATTGTTATTTATTATATAACAATATTTAAATAAATATTGTTATATATTTGTTATTTGCAAAAAAAACCCACCAAATTGCTAATCTCGCGAGATCTCGAAATTGGCGAGATCTTGCGGTATTGTATTCATAAACTCGCGGGATCTCGCTTGAGCCCCAATCTCGCGAGATTTGCATTCCCTAATTGTGACACGAGAATTTTATATATGTCGTAGGATTATTTGATAAATCGAATTTTCGCGAAAATTCTAGGGATTTTTCAAAAACACGGATAATTAGATAATGGTGATTACATTTTTCAATTATCCTAAAAAAATTAGGT
The DNA here is from genome assembly GCA_963422495.1 of Polyommatus iphigenia. Classification (NCBI taxonomy): domain Eukaryota; kingdom Metazoa; phylum Arthropoda; class Insecta; order Lepidoptera; family Lycaenidae; genus Polyommatus; species Polyommatus iphigenia. Next base: position 15,655,719 of record OY730188.1, read on the forward strand.
TTTTTGGGAAAACGCGAGTTGCCTTAGTAACATTGCACATTCTTAACGCTGATTGGCTTGATTTTTGCTTACTGGCTACTCTTATTCTGATTGGTTACTATCTTTTCCTATGTATCTTTGAGGTAATACACCATAGAATTATAAAGGACATAACCTCAGAATTAGTTTCTGGTTCTGTTAAACTTGCAGCGCTAATTTCACATGTATCAGTCATTTTGTATTTACAGACACACTTTTAGAAAACTTTTCGCACTAATTTTCAAGTTCAACTGCAATTTTAAACACATTAAATATCAAAAACTGCTAGCTCGCTTACAAAAACAGCCACAAACAAAACAACGCGGGACAATGAATTGACAATTAAAACGTCAAGTCTTCAACCAATCAGAGAAGATGTTATTGTGAGGCGCTTAAACCGACCAATCAGTGATTTTTTTCGATAATAACTAACGATTCGTTTCGCAATCGTACTAAGGCGACTCGCATTTTCGCGAAAACACTACCTTTTGTCAGTAAGATTGAAAAATGTAATCAAAATCATCTAATTATCCGTGTTTTCGCTAAAACCCTAGAATTTTCGCGAAAATTCGATTTATCAAATCATCCTACGACATATATAAGATAACACCTACTTATTATAATTATATCAATGTAATATCATAACAACTGATCAATAATTGTTCCCCTTATCCCATTTGATACCTAAGTATCCCTCTTCAAGCAATACCCAGTGACCGACGAGACATATTTTTTGTTTTTTTGGGATCCAATGCCTTAATCTCATCTTCTAACTCAATTTGAGAATCACTGCCTTGATTATTAAATCTCATTTCAAAAGATGCAGACAGTTTAATATCTATGTAAGTACTTAATTTAATGACAAGACCAAATCTCATTTCATAATAATTGAAGACATGAGTGTATGAAGTGGGTAACTAACAATTTTAAAACTGTTTTTTTTTATCATAACCATTTATGATAAATTTTGATTTCAAACCATTTGATTTCAAACCATTTTCAGGTCATAAAGCTCCATGGCTATAAAGCCTGAAAATGGTTTGAAATCAAAAAAATATGCTATGTATATATTATAATATTATAGCTAGCTGCTAGATGATGAAGTGGGTAAGTTACAAGTTTTGTTTAAATTGTAAGGGAATAAAGAAGTAATTGCTCTTAATCTTATGTTGTAAAATGATAGATACCGACTTCATCCATTCATATCTTCAATTACTATATTATTAACTAGTTCACAGCAGCTCTTGTTATTCTGTTAATTCAACCTATGGACAGTTTGGGAAACACTGTTATAATTTATGTCCCATATTAGTGGTGTTTATCTTACGTTATACTTGCGTAGGCTAACTTATGGCGATGTCTATGTTAATGTCGGTTAAATAGATTTAGTGCTTATTGTGAATTTAACCTATTAACCGCCAAAATGAAACCAATAGTATTTTTTTAACAAAACTTGCATTTATCTGCAGTTTATATGTTAAATAAATGAAAAAAAAAAGAAAAATAAAAAGAAAATTGAAATTACATACAACGGCGTACAACGGCGTGTTATGGGGTACTTAGGTGTGATAAAGTTTAGAACTAACTTTTTTGATAAATACTTTTTTATTAAATTTTTTGCACTGACAACGAACTCCTGTATGATGTTTTACATTTTGAAACTATTTACAAACATTTTTGGTGTAGTAATCGATACAATCTTCAGGTAAACTAGAGATTGACGAGGAGGATAACTTCGTTTTTCATTATATTTTCTGACATAATTAAAATATTACGATGTTTCGACGAAACAGAATATAAGCCATGCTATCATCAAGAGTCGTAAGTGGTAAATGCAAACGCTAATCATTGACAATAACAAAAAAAAAACATAATTCAAATAAGTAAATAAAATCTATCATCATCTTTACCCAAAGAGGTGATTTGCGTTCCGTCTTTTCTCATAATTAGTAGCAGTATCTGTAGCTGAAGCTAGTAAACTTTTGTCCTCGATATCCACTAATAGGTATAAGAAGTAAAAAGTATACAGGATGATTTCTGGAGTCATATTTCTTACTTACGAAGGAGTGTGTATATTATATATATTACCTTATGTTAACACTTTGCAAGTGACAAATTTTGTAGTATTATAATCTATTCTAGTTGATAGTTGCTTCATTGTTACTGACAAGATAGATTCCTCTTACAAGGTTTAGCTACTGTCAAATCTTTTAGCTGCTATTTTACCTGCGTTTTTCTGTCTACAACGTCGGTAATTTCTGGACAAAGAAAGAAAGCGGACATTTACGCTGTGATATGAGTTTTCTGGATGTATATGATAATTTTTATTTATAAAAGGAGCACAAAATAGCTTTCCCTTAGTATTCATAACGATATAAGATGTTAAAATTAAACAAACTCAATATTAAAAAAATCTGAAAAAAGGCAAATTTTGCTAATGGATTCGGCCGTTGTACCCAACTACGTACAGTAGTGTTTGAATCACAATTTTTCCGTCTATTTCAATAATCTACCACTGACTTGTTATTTATTATATAGATAACAATGTATTGAATAAAAAAACAAACACATAAAGTGGCTGAATATTATACGATTAAAATAAAGAGAGAATTTATGAGCTTACTCCTGCAGGTCGCAAAACTGTAAGTTTCAAACCTACATTATGACTAAAAATATTTTTTGCTAGTATAAATTTGCTAAAAATGTTGAAGCATTATCTTTAATCAAATATATAAAATAGAAAACTGAGATGTGATACCACAAAATTTTAAACTATCCTTAATTTTGTATGTGTGCCCAATTGGGTACAGCGGCGGTAAATGGGTTAAACAAGTTAACGTAAAGCATTAACTTTATAATGGTATACTATGTCATGAGTAAGGTACTAATTATGTATTCTGTGAGGTACTAAATAAGTATTCTGTGGTCATGATTGTAATTTATCAATCAGCACAAATTAATACAAATCATCTGTTACTAGCTATTTGACCGAGCTTCGCTCGGTATTCGATAAAATATGAATAAAATGACATTTTCTAAAAATGATTCCTAGCTAGATCGATTTATCGCCCCCGAAACCCCCTATATACTAAACTAGCTGTTGCCCGCGACTTCGTCCGCGTTAGCATAGTAGATCACATCCCAAGTATTATTATTGTACAAAAATATTCAATGTACAGAATTGACTAACACTGAAAGAATTTTTCAAATCGGACCAGTAGTTCCTGAGATTAGCGCGTTCAAACTATTACTAAATAAGCATTTCATATAATTTTCCCCGTTTTTTCCACATTTTCCTTTATTTCTTCGCTTTTATAAGTCTTAGTGTGATAAAATATAGCTTTTAGCCTTCCTTGATAAATGAGCTATCTAACACTGAAAGAATTTTTAAAATCGGATCAGTAGTTCCTGAGGTTAGCGCGTTCAAATAAGCCCTTTCACATAATTTCCCCCGTTTTTTCCACATTTTCCTCTATTTCTTTGCTCTTATACGTTTTAACGTGATAAAATATAGCCTTTAGCCTTCCTTAATAAATGGACTATTTAACACTGAAAGAATTTTTCAAATCGGACCAGTAGTTCATGAGATTAGCGCGTTCAAACTATTACTAAATAAGCATTTCATATAATTGTCCCCGTTTTTTCCACATTTTCCTGTATTTCTTCGCTCTTATTAGTCTTAGGGTGATGAAATATAGCCTATAGCCTTCCTCGATAAATGGGCTATCTAACACTGAATTGAAGAATTATTCAAATCGGACCAGTAGTTCCTGAGATTAGCGCGTTCAAACAAACAAACTAACAAACTCTTCCGCTTTATAATATTAGTATAGATTTCATGAAAATCGTTGGAGCCGATTCCGAGATTCCAATTATATGTATATATTAAATATTATATATATACAAGAATTGCTCGTTTAAAGATATAAGAATATATTAGTGCAGGTTTCGGATGAGCTTTCAGTTTTTTATTTGTTTGACTCCTGGCTACAGAAATCATCATGTTATCAAATGACGCCCAAAATAATACAAAAAAACCGGCCAAGTGCGTGTCGGGCCACGCGCAATATAGGGTTCCGTAGTACCGCTGTCCGCTAGTTTAAAAAAATGTTTGTATGGTCAATGAATGTACATTTATAACGTATTTTACACTACTAACATAATCATCTCAGTTACTTTCAAAGGAATTTGAACGAAAAGTTCCTTTATACTTCGCGGAATACATTTTTTTAGTTGATCGACTATTAAGTACTCAATAACTTATGAAGTCTTCTTAGCCGTGATAGTTTTCCTTTTAAATTCAGCATATTTCCTACTCCCGTGAATTTTTTCACATTTCCAGAAGCAACCGTTTAGCTGGTAGAAGGGGGGACACTGGACTCTAACGAAATTTCCCACTTTAAAACTTAATATTTCACAAACGAATCCCTAACTCGGGAAATGATCAATGAATACTCATAATATTTTTAAAAAACCTATCCAACGACACCCCACACGATGGGGTGGACGCGAAACAAAAAAACATCCTCGCTTGATGTGTAGGGAAGGTACCATAAAATAATATATTTTTTAAGATTTCATGTACCATTTTGTCGGCATATGTGTATTCATGCCAAATTACAGCTTTTTAAGTCCTATAGTCTCTGAGCAAAACCGCGGACAGACAGACGGATAGACAGACAGACAGACGGACAGACAGACGGACAGACCGAAACTATAAAGGTTCCTTGTTGACTACGGAACCCTAAAAAGCACTTGATTTTTCGGAACAACATTGTTGCTAATTAGGTAGTAACAATATTATGTATACTGCAGTCGCCAGAGGTTTTAACCTCCGAAAATTGTAATAGTGAATGGATTTTTGTTTTTGATGTGTCATTTTCTTTTTTACACTATAACTTGCAAAGTTTATCAAAAAATGTTTTGTGCTTTTAATTTTTTAGTTACTTAATTAAAAATTAATATTTCACCATATAAAACCGGTCCAGAAAAATATTTTTTTCTTGTTCCTGTTATTTAATGACTCTTATCCGATTGTTTACGTTGAAAATTAACCAAATACACAATTTTTAAAAAAGAAAGTTTGCTTTGTTAAGCTAAATACAACTATAAGGTTTTTGCAAAGTTTTTAGAGATTAACGCTCGTCGTAACCAAGATAAAAGGGTTTGGGTGGATTTAAGGGTTGTAACGAAAAGTGTGTTAAACTTACTTGTTGTGCGTATTTAATTTTTAGAGAAATGATAACTTTTAAGTACTTAAAAACGTGTAAATATCTCCAAAAATGTGTAAAATAGACCGAAAATATTTTTCTATATTTGTTGAAAATTTATTTAAGTGAGAGCTAAAACATTTAATGCATCGACAAATGAAGGACTTTTTCTTGTCTTTGAAATATATTTAAACTTCCTACTTAAATCCAGAAAAAAATTGGGTGCTACAAATCTCACGTACATACTAAAGACGCATGCTGCGACCTACGTTTGTAAAATACTTACCTGAATACAAAAAATATCAGTTCTTAACCTAATTTGTATTTTTTTCCTTTAAGTATGTTTTAGCAAATATAATTAATGAAAAAAAAATCAATTTTGTTCTGTAAAAACAACTACTAAAAAATACAGATTTTCTTCGAAATATCCGTGAAAAGTTTGTGCTACATTTTCAGAAAATTTAATAAAGTAAGAGCTAAAAAGTTATACACATTAAGAAATAGAAGGCTTTGTTAAGCCTAAAAAATAATTTTAAACTTCCTATTTAAAACCAAAGAAAAATAGGAACGCCATTTACCTGGCGAGGCACACAACAAGCACATTTGGAGGTATGCTCATCTACATACAAAAACATTAATTTTAAATCTAAATTATATATTTTTTCTACTTATTTTCTTTCTTTGGAATATAAGCAACGATACAAATCAAAAAAATAATAATATATTTTATTATTTTGCAACATATTTAAAAGAAAGAAATATGCAAATTTTCTTCAAAATTTTACAGTATATGAGTTTTACTTGAAGTGGAAGAGAAAAATTTAAAAATCAAAAGCACATCTTTTCAATAGGTAAACTTTATTATTTATGTTATCAGCTAGGTACACATTCCTTTTTTTATTTTCAATTTTCATCCACTATTGCAAAAATCGGAGGTTTGCACGATTTTTACGCTCTGGGAACTCCACTAGTATTGTAATTTGTAAGACATTGAAAAAAAGGAAATTGTTATAAATTAACATTGTCAGGTGTGCTAATATTGTAAGCCATTTATATCCATACTAATATTATAAATGCGAAAGTGTGTCTGTCTGTCTGTCTGTCTGTCTTTCTGCCTGTTACCTCTTCACGCTCAAACCGCTGAACCGATTTGGCTGAAATTTAGCACGGAGACACTTTGAGTCCCGGGAAAGGACATAGGATACTTTTTATCCCGGAAAAATGTACGGTTCCCGCGCGATAAACGAATTTTGGCGCAACGGAGTTGCGGGCGTCATCTAGTTATGTATAAATTGACCTATCAACGCGTAAAGTGTAAACAATAGATTTCCAAGAATCCGCGATCGAAAGATTAATTTACTTACCTGTAACAATATTTTGTACGAATATCCCTGACTCCCGAGTATATTTTATGTCTGTGAAATTTATAAAAACAAACGCAGACATCGCAAACCTTTCTTGCACAATTACAAAGTTAGTGTCTTCACTTACGTTATTTTATTTGTTCCTGTCAAGAGCCTACTGTCAAAACGCTAGCCCCGCCTACACACACCGCTATCCTCCAATCGTGATACAATGATTCCATGAATCGTGCTCCCGGGCAATGTGGTTTAAGCTGGGAACAAATTATCGGACGAACGTCCGCGGACGTTTTCATCGGATGCGGCTTGTTTCTATCTGATCAATACAAAATACACTAAACTGTGCACATTGTCTGACATAAGTCGCGGACGCGACCTTGAGCGTTCGGACGTCCGAACAGAATCTGGCTTGCCGAATGTTTTTGCATCCGCGGACGTCTGCCATTGACATATAGGTTAGGTCTTTGACGTCCGCGGATGAACCCTGCACATTGTTAAGCCGCATCCATCAGCTGCGACTTATGGATGCGTCCGATAATTTGTTTCTAGCTTTAGGCTGCAGCTAATAGTGAACAATATCACGTAGCAACGGTTCCCGCTTTATAGCACGAAAGCAGGCCTGTCCCACTCGCGTGAATAGGCATCGAACTGTAAGTACCACCCGCGGGTGGCAAATCAGTAGGGACTCACAAGCGGGCGGTGACGCACGCGCACGAGTTGTTCGATGCATATACCTGCGTATTGCGTAACTTATTCGCTTATATATATCGCTATATATCGCTATCACAGAATTGATATTAATCTCGTAATGGACAATAAAAAGAAAAGGGCAAAGAAATATTGCGCAGTATTTAACTGTCTTAACACGGATTATAAACCAAATTTAACTTTCTTTACTATTTGAAACCACATTTGTTTACCAAAATAACTAAGTTAGTTATGCAAACACTTTAAGTAGGTTATATTATAAGACCGGTTTCAATAATTAAGATACGGTACCTATCGAATCTAAGTACGCGTAACTAGTTACAAGAGAATTTATGATAATTAAATCTACATAGTACTAAGACATAATATCTTAGATTATTTCGAGTTAAATAAAATGTAGTTAATTAAATAGTAAGATTATAATATTGTTTTTAAAAAGAGACAACCCTGATTTCTTCAGAAAAGGTACGAGTTATGTGATAGAAAGAGAGCGGAGATGTAGGCAAATATTGTAGGCACCTAGCACTGCGCGGTCGGAATTTGAACTTTATAGTATCGTAGCATGAGTCGTTAATTCTTTAAACGGGTTTCGCCAGTGGGAATTCTGTTGGTACAACTAATATATATTCTGTGACGAAAGTAAAGATCGTAAGTCCCAAAACTGTTTTTTGATGATTACTTAAAAACTGAATACAATACTAATATTTCCTTTTCCCATTATTTTATAAAGTGTGTGATTGTGGTAGTGCAAGACTCCATAAGTGTAACAGATATTTGTTGAAAAGCCCAGAAAGATTCATAATTTCGAAAACTATCACTATCGAGTCAAAATATGTGAATCGTTTTTTCCTTTTACAGAATATCAGATAAATAATAAAATATACAATGATTAAATAAATCTCAATTTCATTTAAGTCAATCGTCTTCCGGGATCGTCATACTTATTAGAAAATACAGCATTTAACAGGCCGCTCTTAAGCTCTAAACTCTAAAGTACAGATTACTAAATTACATTAGTAATAGTTATGTATTAGCCAAATTTGACAAGTTTATGTTTGATAGTTTTTGAGTTATGAGGGGGTCAAAACTCAAAATTGTCTCGAAATGGTTCGTGTAATATCGACACGACACCAATACTGTTTTCCATCATCAGAAGTCAGATATTTTTCCAAAAGAATATCAAAAATATTGTACTAAGGTGTACTCGGGGAATCGAGACAGTAGCGGTCATTGACTTCCTGTCAAAAAACTTGTCATTTTCTATACAAACCCCGATTGACGATTAAGTGTCAGATGTTCCTAGTCTAAGGGCGATATCGTATTTTGCATAGGTACTCGATGTGAACTGAATATGGGGAAGCATATCACTTCGAACTCATAAAGGCTGTGTTCAAACTAAACTGACTGTCAGCCGCCGAAAGTGAGCGAACGTTCGCAGTTTATTGTATTTCCATACATATTCACTTTTTCGTTCACACCTAACCGACAGCACGTTATTAGTTTATTACGCTAGGCGTATGCGCGGACATTCGGCGGCCGAATATAGTACGTCACTACGCTCCGCAGACGCGGATGGCTACGTGTAGCTACGTCAAAGACTTCTATTTAAACTGAGGCTACTAGAGAGGCTAACTTCTATTAAAACCTCAGTTTAATTAGAAGTCTTTGAGCTACGGCAGCTATATATAGCGTATAGTCGGCATAGTGTGAACGAAAAATACCGTTTATTTTCACGTTCACACTGGGGCTCACAGTGAGCCTGCTCACATTCGGCGGCTTACAGTCAGTTTGGTTTGAACACGGCGAAAAAGTTGGAGATTATCATTCTAATACGGAACAAAATATATGTTATTTTGTTTGAGAAACAGTTACATCTTATCTACCTACTTGTATCTCACCTTTAATGATGGCGCAATAGTAAGACCTCGCTATGTTAATTATACCGAGTTTAATAATAATGTTTTGAAGTTTCCCCCCAAGGTTATGTCTATAATTTCTTGACTTTGTTCTTTTAAGGAAATTCATTATCATCGGAATAATGATAAGGGGCGTCCGCTGTCCATAAATTGCGTGAGACGTTTTTTGGGGATGTTTTGACATACCCTTAAGGTGACGCCGCGTTAAAGTAAAAAACCGTGTTGGATATGTTTTAGATTGCTTGTTTTCTATGAGAGGCCGGCCCGGCCTCTCATAGAAAACAAGCAATGGAACAGCAAAAAATGGAAAGGGCGTAGCAACAAAATGGTTTTTGTCGCGTAATTTAAAAACCATAAATACATTTCATAATAAGCTATGGGCTAATTAAAGTGTATGCTTGAACCAATGGAAGCTTAAATCACTCTCCTCTGTTGGCAAAATAGGAATCCCTTTTTTTACAGAGGTCTTTTTGATTGATTATTCTGTGTTATAAAAGTTGACCAATCGTGTTATGCTATGGGTAATTCAAAGACAAAGACATGATGAATACTGACAATGAACTTTAATTTCTTAGCTTTAGTCATTGCTGAGAAAAATCGATATCGCTACAGCCTAATTATCAAGGCGTCGCACATACGGCAAAATGACCAATTTAGGACGACAAAAATAGATTTTTCTACTTTAATGTAAGGTCTAAAATTGCTTGTATTCTTGAAGTCAGGTAGTTGCTCCATAGCACTGGCCATAAAAACCCTTTGTTATGTTTATAACAAAAGCACACGAGGCCCTGGCAAGTAAGCGTTGTACAGTGTACGGCTAGTGCCTGGAAAACCCGAAAACATTAAGATGTGTTATTTTCGTTCACCTCGTGCAAAAATCTGAATATTAATTATGGAGATGGAAGCCATAGGCGTGTTTATTATATAAAACTATATATTATTCTTACTTTAAACCCGTGTTAATAATAAATAATTATTTCATTCCACTCGTTTTTTAAAACAAAAAAATGTGTTTCCTTAGTCTCTCAAAAAGTTCCGCTTAGTACCGCTTTCTGTCCTCAATATTTACATTTATGCGTTTTTTGTCTGTTAGTATTGCAAATTCTAGGAACTCAAACCAACTCATTGTGAAACTAGACCCTTTTTCACAGGTAGAGTCGGAGTAGACCAAGTCACGGAAAAATGTACGGTTCCCGCACGATAAACTAATTTTGACGCAACGGAGTTGCGGGTGTCATCTAGTTAGTTAATATATGAATGATCGATAGTTTGTATTTTAAAAAAATATACTCAATTTCATTTTTAATACAATTTTGATTCTATATAAAGTTTTTCAAGTCTCAACATAAGTAGCCATAAGTAGCCTTTATAGCTCAGAAACGTTTCCAAGCATAAATACACATATATTTTACATCTTTGATTTTTGACGCCCTAAAGTAGTGATTATGCCGTACTTATGTGCGTCGCCTTAAATATTTAATTATAAATGCCACCTTGTATTATGCAATTTCTTTTACTATTCCGGAAAAGATATAAAGCACAAAATACCTTTATAAGTGATTTTAGAATTTAAAAATGAAGGGCACAAAATACTGTACAAATTATTTTTTAATTTCTTAAAATAAAATTTGTTATCCTTAGGGCCTGTTTCACCACTTCCTGATATGGCTATCCACCACTTAACAGATAGAGTATGGAGAATTTGTCAAATAAGCCTATCCGGCACCTTATCAGGAAGTGGTGAAACAGGCCCTTAGAGTTTTATAAGTACATATTTATTTAAACGTCCGGTACATTATGTCGCTGTTTATTCTCAAAAACGCTATCTAGTTGACGCACAGGAATACTATCAACGCCCTCTGCCCCTACTATGCAGGTACTAATAAAAAAGTGTCGAGGTCAAGACGTGTAGTTCCGTCTAGCCTCCTTTCGCAACGCTGAACGCGCCATAAAGAACTTCGTTCCAATAACCTTACATTAACCAACCCCACACTGCACACACCATGTGGATTTGATATTATCAATGTGGTAGGTTTAAATTAAGATACATATATCCAAGATTCCAGAAGTGTCAAGAACCTTGTAATAACATGTACAGAGGGACCTATAAGAAATGGTTGGGACACCCGTAATTGAGAATGCAATTGGCTATAAGTGCTCTTCCGTTTGTAGGGATCAGTAATTGCATCTCGTTTCATCTCTCTCTAGAACAGCCATTCTGAAAGTGTGGACACACAACTTCGCTTATGACGCAGGAACCGTATTTTTCTTCGCCATAAAAACTATTCTGTGTCCTTTCCCGGGTCTCCATTCTCCAAGTATCATTATCCCAAATTTTATCAAAATCATGCTAGTGGTTAAAACGTGAAGAGGCAAACGGAATCAACAGATAGACAGAAAACTAGACAGGTTTACACATTGTAATATTTTAATGGATGATGCGCATTTTCTGATTCATAAACTTAGCGAAACTTATACATATTAAATATATTATTAGTATCTAAAACAGGCAACAGCACAAATATTTCCTGGTAGGCCACTACTAGCTGCGGATATCATCATAACGGAATAAATAAATTACACCTATAAAAGTCTCACAGTTTGCATAATTACCATAATTATTATTATTGTGATTTCCTTTACCCACACTGTTATAAGGTGGTATAAAATGTATTATAACCGGGTTAGACGACACCTACGCCTACGTGTTGTCGGCGTCACGTTTACGATAACGATATGTTAAAGCCTTTTCTTTCGTCCTTTTGGTGTGGCCCTTTCCTAGACCCTATCGGCTCGCTTGCTTAGCAACCCAATCTTTGGGTCATTAATTTTAATGTTTTCCGTCCCTTTACGTTGTAATATTTATTAGGTATCTTTAGAATCGTCTGTCTTATTTTACTTTTAAAAGTGAATGTACAATAAATGTGCATTAGCTGGCTTACAATTTGATATAATAGTGTGTATTATATAATATTATTATGTCGTCGATCGACTATCGTACTTCAAAGTAGGTTGTTGTTACTTTTAATTCTATATTAATTTCTTGATGCCTTAATGACCGTGTTAGTTATCTGCGTCCTTCAGCATCAAGATGATAAACCTTGTCTTAGATGAGCAATTACAATAATACATAACTATTATAATCTACAAGGAACACATACACACCCTAAAGCAGGGGTTCCCAATCTTTTTCAGCCTGCGGCGCACTTACAAGTCAATATTTTGTCACGGCGCCCCACTTTACCTAGCTTTTACAAAAATATACATAAACTAGCTGTTGCCCGCGACTTCGTCCGCGTTAACATAGTATAATAACAAAGATGGATAGTTTTCCCCTTTTTGTAGTTCAAGCAAACGTCAATAAACTTTCATGTTTCTAACTCAAGAAATGACAGACTATCTTTGAAACTTTCTACCCCAATTTCACCCCCTTGGCGGTAGAATTACCAGAAACGTTTCCATTCATTTTTAATCATTAGCACAAAAATAAAGTTTCATATTTCTAACTCAAGAAATGACGGACTTTCATTCAAATTTTCAACCCCAATTTCAGCCCCTTGGGGGTAGAATTTCTAAAAACGCTTAAATACCTATCCATTCATTTTTAATCAGCAGTCCAAAAATAAACTTTCATGTTTCAAACTTAAGAAATGACGGACTTTCATTTAAACTTTCAACCCCAATTTCACCCCCTTGGGGGTAGAATTTCCAAAAACGCTTAAACACGTATCAAATCATTTTTAATCAGTTGCCCAAACATAAAATTTCAAGTTTCTAACTTAAGAAATAACGGACATTCATTCAAACTTTCAACCCCAATTTCACCCCCTTGGGGGTAGAATTTCCAAAAACGCTTAAATACGTATCCATTCATTTTTTATCAGTAACCCAAAAATAAAGTTTCATGTTTCTAACTCAAGAAATGACAGACTTTCATTAAAACTTTCAACCCCTATTTCACCCCCTTCGGGGTAACATTTTCTAAATTCCTCCCTTAGTGGGTGTCTACTTAATAAAACAACCTTACTCACCAAATTTCGTGGCTGTAACTTTAAGGCGACGCCTTGATAATTTGGCTGTAGCGATGTCGATTTTTCTCAGCAATGACTAAAGCTAAGAAATTGAAGTTCATTGTCAGTATTCATCATGTCTTTGTCTTTGAATTGCCCATAGCATAACACGATTGGACAACTTTTATAGCACAGAACAATCAATCGAAAAGACCTCTGTAAAAAAAGGGATTCCTATTTTTCCAACAGAGGAGAGTGATTTAAGGTTCCAAAATTTGTACATAAATTGGTTCAAGCATGCACTTTAATTTGTGCATAGCTTATATGAAATGTATTTATAGTTTTTAAATTATGCGACAAAAACCATTTTGTCGCTAACGCCCTTTCCATTTTTTGCTGTTCCATTGCTTGTTTTCTATGAGAGGCCGGGCCGGCCTCTCATAGAAAACAAGCAATCTAAAACATATCCAACACAGTTTCTTACTTTAACGCTGCGTCACCTTAACAGTTTTTGCTCAGCGATGCGATCAGGACATGTAATTTTATAAGTATAGATTTAAACATTATTAATGATTATAGTCAGGTAGAGCAAGTAATTATTTACTTACTTAATCTTATTTAATAATAAACAAATATTTAATCATCTGCCTGCTTTGTATAATTCATATTATAATAATATTTGTGGTTATGGATAATGATGGAGGATCGACTCACGGCGCCCCTCTTGCCTTTCCACGGCGCACCAGGGCGCCGCGGCGCACAGTTTCTGAACCCCTGCCCCAAAGTATTATAAATGATCAAACGAACTTACCAAGTGAAGTTCGATCATTATTATATGAGTCGCTTCATTCGAAGATATATAATTAATCAAAAGTAGTACCTTTGCTTATCTGCTAGGCAATCGCGTTTTTTTAAAGACGTATGTGGGTACTTCGAAAAGTTACCCGCTCGCTCGCTCGATAACTCGACGTTCCGGCGTGCTTCATTATGTTTAGAGAGAAGTAATGCAAAAAATCTTTCTTTCTTTCTTTTTTTGGGTACTGCAGCAAACATAGTTTCGTGCAGACTGGGTGGGAGGGAGATTATGGGAGATCGCAGACGTCACACTTTTTGTGTGATCGAGTCTGCGGCTTACATACAATCTGATGACGCGCGCCATGCGGACTGTATGTAAGCCGCAGACTCGATCACACAAAAAGTGTGACGTCTGCGATCTCCCTTTATCTTCGAATGAAGCGACTCATAATATAATAATGATCGAACTTCACTTGGTAAGTTCGTTTGATCATTAATTTATTATATTTCTTCGCTTCATTCTTCGATATATTATTATAATTAATCAAAAGTAGATTTTCAGAGTAACGAAAGAAAGATTTTTTTTAATACAATAGATTACATTATGAATAGTAATCATTAAATATATTACAGAAAAAATTTAACATTATACCGATAAATTTAATAATAGTCAGTAGAGACGAAACGAAAGAGACCTCTATGGTTTGTGATTCATATGATAACATACTGGGATCATGGTGATTATTTAACTGATTCAGCGAAACTTTGTTCGTCGATAAAATTATGGTTAAGGAAAATAGCGAAAGTATTGGAATCGCTAGTCCTGACTCCTGCATGTCGACTGTCGTCTTACTAATAGTGTCCGGTATCAAATATTTGAAAGGGCTTATTTGAACGCGCTAATCTCAGGAACCACTGGTCCGATTTGAAAAATTATTTCAGTGTTAGATAGCCCATTTATTGAGGAAGGCTATAGGCTATATTTTATCACGCTAAGACTAATAAGAGAATGTGGAAAAAACGGGGGAAGTTATTTGAAAGGGCAATTTCTGGCGAACTACTGGAGCAATTTTTATGTTATTTGGCACAGATAAGAAGTAGACCACGTGAAGGATCTATCGATTTTAATCATTTTTTCAGTGGCTATATATTTTATACCCGTGCGACGCCGGGGCGGGTCGCTAGTACGCTATAATACCTAAATCTGTCGTGTGAATCTATCATACAAAGCAGCTTATATGACGAATTTTGGCGCAACGGAGGTGCGGGGGTCATCTTGTGACTTATATGTTATATTATAACTTATAACTTATAAGTCACAAGCTGACGCCCGCAACTCCGTTGCGCCAAAATTCATTTATGGCACAGGAACCGTACATTTTTCCGGGATGAAAAGTATCCTACGTCCTTTCCCATAGTCTGAGTCCCAGGAAAATTCAGCAAAATCGGTTCAGCGGTTTAGGCGTGAAGAGGTAACAAACAGACAGAAACACAGACACACTTCATTTATAATATCACCCAAGGCAACGTTTTAAGTTTTAGGGTTGGACCTCATCTGGCAGCACGGAATCGCATTTGTTCCGCCTGTGCTGAATGTGGTGGTGTGGAACGTGGCAGGCATGCGAACGCGCGCTGTCGCATTCCGCAGACAAAAAAGGCGATCGCACGCGTCGGTGAAAGGATGCGTTAGCATGCTATCGCGCGCTTCAGCGTTCCGGAGTCTCCCTGCCGACCATTGCATTTTGTCCGTGATGCCGATCGTCTCGAGGATTCCGCCGCGTGCTATCGCATTATGCTTTCTGTCTCGGTCTAGCAAATGGCAATTCTAAGCGACAGAAAGAAAAAGGGCGACGGAAAAAGGCGATTCCGTGCTGCCAGATGAGGTCCAACCCTTAACCATTCGCAGAACGATTTTAGACTTCAAATCATCCATACGAGAATAGACAAGAATTTTACTTAGGCATTATTTTCTTAGACCTTTTGCTGGTTGCTTACAGACAATTATTAAATTTAAGAAGAAAAAATTAAATTTAAGTTTTATTGAAATATTTGCTCGTCGAGATGTATCCGACAAAACATGAGCGCTATTTCACATTATATTATACCATCATATTGTATCTACCATGTTTTTGCAAATAAACATTCTTATTCTTATACAGATAGACTATTACACTAAACCCATACTGAATTGCTATGTTCTATGATCTATCAGGTGAATGCAGTGTCGTCTCGAGAGACTAACTTATTTGTTATTTAGCTATGAAGCTAAGAAGGCTTCGGGCTCTTACTCCATAATCTCGCCAGTATTCTGTTATAGTAATAAACCAATCTATCTATAGAGTATAGACTATCCAGTGCCCGTGACCTGGCTTAAAGTTTAAACTGCGCATTTGAGTAGTTAGTTGGCTTCGGCTATACGACGAAACGTCTTCATACAAATTTTCGCTTTGTCTTTAACTACTTAATTGCCTTTGTTATCCAACAAAGTTAAAAAAATGACATTGTTGGTAAGATTTTGTAGGATTGACATCCTATTTATAGAGATGAAAACACGCCACGGGAGGCGGGAGTCCGGACAGCTATTTCTTAATTGTTGGAAGGGTTTCGTAAACTTGTACATACTAAAACTATTTATAAAAGCTTCCAGAGCTGACCAAACTCCTGAAATAAACAGTAAATCTACTCGTGGTTAAAATTTCGCTCATAATAATTATTGCAATATGAATTTCTAAAAAAAAGTCTTAATATTTTGTGACGTTTACAGCTGTTAACTAATGATAAATCTGTAAAGTTAAATAGCACATCCACAACAAAAATATTTATGAATATAATATTATGCTCAGTGCCGAACCCCATTAGTAGAAGTGTTACGGTGCGTCCACATTTGTATCATTTGCGCGATCAGATCTCCGATCAGATCTCCGTCGCGATCATCGCGCCGTATCATGATCGCTAGTGTGGACGCAAAATGATACGCGTATCATGATACAAAGTATCATGATACGCGTATCATTTTGATACGGCTAACGGCGCGATGATCGCGCAAATGATACAAATGTGGACGCACCGTTAGATGGCGGTAATAATAATTATTACTCACTAATGTTCAATAAACATTGGCAGGTTCCTCCCCTGTTTTGTCCGTCGGGCGGCAGTTCGGAGTGCTCTTCGAGCGAGGACAGCGCCACGGGCCCCTACGCAAGCGAACACAGCGACTCCAGGCTCCAACGGGACGATGGATATGAGGTAAAGGCTTTGGATTTCCAAGTAAGGAAGTTGTTTATATACATAAACTAGCGACCCGCCCCAGCGTCGCACGGGTATAAAATATAATATAGCCACTGAAAAAATGATTAAAATCGATAGCCTATGATCCTTCACGTGGTCTACTTCTTATCTGTGCCAAATAACATAAAAATTGCTCCAGTAGTTCGCCAGGTAAGCCCTTTCAAATAATTTCTCCTGTTTTTCCCACATTCTCCTATTAGTCTTAGCGTGATAAAATATAGCCTATAGGCTTCCTCAATAAATGTGCTATCTAATACTGAAATAATTTTTCAAATCGGACCAATAGTTCCTGAGATTAGCGTGATAAAATAAAGCCTTCCTCGATAAATGGGCTAACACTGAAAGAATCATCAAAATCCGTTGCGTAGTTTTAAAGATTAAAGGGAACAAAGGGACATGAGGAAAAAAAGCGACTTTGTTTTATAATAAGTATAGAAGTGATGAAAATGAGCTTAAATTCAATAGTATGCAAATTCTGTAAACATGGAATGAAATAATCTTAATCAAGGTTTAATTAAGTGATAGACAGCAGAAGAGTGCATCTCCTTTACTCCTTTTTTTAATACCTAAATAATATGGATAATAATATTATTATTTATTACAATGGGTACTTAAACTTTCTAAGCATTTAAAAAGTTTTTTTGTTGCAGGCGGACGTTGAGATTGGAAAGCTAGATTTCCTAGCGTCGATCAAAATGAAAAACGTTATAGATCCACTGTCAGCCCTCGACGCCGTCACCAGTAAGTGTACCCACTTCCGAGATGATAAACAATATTTTGAGTCTACATGTAATGGATTTTTTTTTGCGTTTTGCAAGCTAGATGATTGGTACCAAAAGAAGTGAATCAATGATTATGGTTGCAATTATTTTACTAAAACTGTAACAAATGTCAGGTTCCCCGAATGGCGCGTGTTTCGACGTGGAGTGCCCGGAGTACGACCGTCACGGCGAGCTCGCGCACCCCGAGCTGTGCGTCATCGTCGTCGACATCGTGTCGCAGCTCATTGACGGGTACGAATGGCTTTCCTTAAAAAATATATAATCCCTCGCAAGAATAAAATGTAGGCAGTGGCCGCCTTATCCATTGCGAGGCCCCGGGCGGAAGGTACAGTGAGGCCCCGGGCGATTGCCCTGTTCGCCACCCCCTAGAGCCGTCTGTAGACTTAGAAATTATCCATGCTAGCATTATAAAACAGAAGACTTTGTTTGAGCGAGCCCATTTCCTGAACTACTGGACCGATTTGTAATTTGGAAGAAATATTGAGTAGACTAATGGCTGGTTTACACGTATTAAGTAGATAAGTAGTTAACTAAATTTTAACTTAATTTTAAGTTATTTATTGCACAATAAAGTTAACACAATTTAGTTGCAAGTAGTAAGTTAAAATTAAGTTAAGTACTAAACAAGGAAATTAGAATTTTGACTATTTTCTGTTGAGTTGGCAGGCGGGGCTTGTCACTTGACACATTTCGGGCAGGTAAGGTAAAAGACCTAATGCTAGACACTGAACTAACAGATGACACTTTTGACAAAAATACCATAAAAATAAGAATTATTCTAATTATTTCTCACCACTGTGAGCTAATATTATAAGCTTCTCAAGCTACCTGTTGAATTGAAAAAATATATTAGAGACGCCTTCGGGAACAAAATTTTAAAATGGGATCAGTTTTCGTAAATAATATGACCGCGTCAACACGCGCTCGGCAATTTCTTAGCAAATAGGTTAAGGAAGGCGAAATTTTGCACGTAAGTTTTGAATACATTTATTTGATTTTTTGTAATTTCTATTGATTTCATTGGATTACCTAATGGTCATGTTGTATACACTAAGTAATGTTTATTTAAGATTTTTTATCCATTTTCCCTAATAATATAAAGGGTGTCTACTATTAGTTCTTGAAAATGTAAAAAACCTAATAGATGACATGGATCTCATCTTTGAGTTTTGCAATACATACTAAAGTTATTTTGTACTTTATTCTACTGCAAAAATCATCACTATTCTCTGAAAATATAATTCTATTAACAAACTAACAACTTAGAACTACTCTACCGAAAAATGGACATGGTGTCTAATATTAGATCTTGTACTGATCTAAAAATCGATTGATTTAGTTTTTCAGCAGTAAAAAGAAGAAAAAGGAGAGCTGAGAAAAGAAAGAAGAAAAAAGAAGAGGCAAAAGAAGCACGGAGACTAAAGACTGAAAATAAATTTGCTAGGAAAAAAATATGAAAAATAAAAATAAAAGGAAAGATAGTTTCAGCATGGAAGAAGAATGAATAGAATCTGGAGACAACGTGGATAATATTTCTGATGTATGTACTTACTATGATGAAGTAAATGAAATCTTTTGCAAAATGGCAAATAAAGACCTAATAATAGGAAAAATGTAAAATGTAATGTAATGTTCTATGTCAACTATTAGTTCATATTGGTGTCTACTATTAGTGATGTTCGTTTTTTGTGATGTCATCTATTAGTACTTATGACTAAGTTTATAAAAAGACCAATAATATATTTTTTAATTGATTTGTCAGAGAATAATTATAATAGTTTTATTTTGTAAGAGTTACTGAAGACATGGAAGAAGTTATCAATCCTTTATTTTCATAAATATATATTTTATAACATTCAAATGTTTCATGTTTCCTTAAAGTGTCTGCCATTAGGTCTTTTCCCTTACTTCAAATTAAGTTTAAATTTAGTTACTACTTATCTACTTAATACGTGTAAACCAGCCCTAATGGCATAGGACATAGGCTACTTCTTGTGCGCGAAAATATGGATGGCGAGTTCCCGCAGATTTTCTGTGCGGATTCGTATGTAACGACTAGTGATAAATAACAAGCTTTCATTTTCTATATTTAAATAGTTTGCTGGGAGAGAAATGCTCAGTGGAGAGTCGAAACAAGAGCGTGGAAGAGTTGGAGCGCGTATGCGCGGGACTGGCGCGCGCGTGGGGGGCGGGCGCCGAGGGCGAGGGGGCGGACACGGCGCCCGGGGACTCCCCGCCGCTGCTGGGCCGCCTGCTGGCGCCCCGGGCTCCCGCCACGCGTTTGCTGTCGCAACAGCACAAAGATCTACAAGGTAGGTATTTTATTTTAATGTGGGACTGTAAGTATAATATATACTACGAATAACAAAACTAAGGAAGAGTAACTCCGTCAAAAAAAGTGCACCAAAAGGCTACAAAATGTGACACGAATACATGTATATTGTATACTTTATGCATGTGTTCGGTACACATTTTTCGTGTATATATATATACACGAGTGACATTCAACCAGATTGACATGATAATTATTGTCAAACTCAGTCAAACTCATTTTACAATTTGTTTACTTACTTTTTACGTAGCTTTTTACAACATTTTCGTTGTTAAAATGCCTAAATGCCCTGTGAAATGGTGTAGAAGTCATACAGATACGACTTTTAATACAGGAATAACCTTTAAAGTTTCATCAGTAAGTGAATTTTTTAAAATTATGCTTAGGTAAAGTTCTTGTATTTTTTCCGACCCAAAAACATGCCCAAAAAGATGGTTTATTTAAGTTGTATGTCAGGGTATTTGCGTAAAATTAAGCTGGTATCTTTGTGTTTGTCTTATTAAGTTTACATGTTATTGTAAAAATGCAATAATCAAAAAATAATATATGTAATTACAAAATTTTTACAAAGTCGCCATGGACAGTGTTAAGCAAGATGTAACAATTTAATCATAAACGAGGGTCTGACTGACATCAGTATGGAGTATCTTATTTTTATAATGCCGTTCGTACTTCGTTTAGTAAGAAACGAACCGAATTGGGTGCCGAGCCAGATTACTCGTTTATGTATACACTTTAATAGTCATGATATATTTTGTATGAGTAATGACCGAAAATTAAAGAGATTACGAAAAATCTGCATTGCCTATTTGCACCGTAAGTTTTTTATTTCAATTCTATAGTAATTTAGCACATAGATTTTTGTAATCTGAAACGTCTTGTCCCTAGACAAGGCGTTTTAAATTCGTCCGAGTCGTACAAGGCTTGTTCAAAATTATTATATATTATATAATATTAGTATTATACTATCGATGACTTAAGGATCAGAGGAAAATGTTTGATTTTAAAATAATAATTATGCACTGGATAGTTTTAAATTCGTCCGAGTCGTACAAGGTTTGTTCAAAATTATTATATATTATATAATATTAGTATTATATTATCGATGACTGAAGGATCAGAGGAAAATGTTTGATTTTAAAATAATAATTATGTACTCCTTTCTTCGTGATAGTAGATAATGTTTGGTGTATACTGCATAATGCCATCCGCTTTTGACAATTACTGTCCACGGCTTTGTTTCATAACTGTGACAGTGACAATAACCGCGCAGGCTGTCGTCCAGCGCGCAATATTATGATACGTTACCTGGGAAACGACCTTGGCGAGAATCTGAATTGTCATATTTTAGTGTTTGAAAAGGAGCCAAATTTAAAACGGTTGAAGTATGGAAGTTACGTTTCCTTAGTTTTGTTAAGGTAAACGCAGAGTTGGCCGCATCGCACGCACCGTAGTCGTCGCATTCGCAATTCTTCATATTATTATGAAGTTGCGAAGACTGCGGCGCGGGTAGGTAGGTATGCGAGCTTGCCTATAACTTCATATAAAGAATTCGAATGCGGCGACTGCGGTGCGTGCGGTGCGGCCCAAATCTGCGTTCACCTTTATTCGTAGAATATATATGACAAGGACCCGATTGATACGGTGATCTGTCTGGTGGTAGATAGGAAATTGTCGAAAAATTATTAATTTATTGACAGTTGAAAACCGTACCTAGTGCCGCCAACGCCAAAATGGCCACACAGATTGAGATAGACACTGTCTAATTAATGTAAATGTGACGTTACAGATTTGCAGCGTGCGGTGCTGTCGCTGGTGGTAGGCGCGGCGCGACGTCGCTTGTCGGCGCGGGAGCTGTCAGCGCTGCTGCGACTGTTCGCGGCGCCGCGCCCGCCGCTGACGCCGCTGCTGCGTGCGCTACAGCGGCTGTTGACGCAGCAACGACCGCACGCGCCTGATCATGAGCTGCTCTTCCCCGTCACTTTGACGCCTGAGCCCGGTTCGTATTTGGAATGTAATAAAATAAGATATATAACTGAGAAAACATATTGAGCTTTTTGTAACTTCGTGTAGAAGCTTTTTTATCATACCAGTACCCGCCATAATAATAATTATCACTAGTTTGTGTGAGTTTTAAACTTATAAATTATTATAAAAACCGGCCAAGTGCGTGTCGGGCCACGCGCAATATAGGATTCCGTAGTACCGCTAGTTTTTTTTTTTAATTTTGTATGGTCAATGAATGTACATTTATCGTTGTCTTTTACACTACTAACAACATCATCTCAGTTACTTTCAAAGTAATTTGAACGAAAAGTTCCTTTATACTTCGCCGACAACATTTTTTTTAGTTGATCGACTATTACTCAATAACTTATTAAGTCTTCTTAGCTGTGATAGTTTCCCTTTTAAATTCAACATATTTCCTACTGCCGTGAATTTTTTCACATTTCCAGAAGCAACCGTTTAGCTGGTAGAAGGGGGGACACTTTGATTATATACTACACTAGATAGAGCGTCGCCTAAGAATTACAGCGCAAAAACAGGCCAGCTCTTCTATGCTTGTGTGCGTGACCGCTTCGTTTTACACGCGCGTCATGTCATTCAATATGTCTATGTGTGTGTGCAAAATGTTGCCATCTATTAACATATCTCCCGATAAATAGGATAAATCGATCGGGATTGTTATTAGTGAATGTTCGTGTGTACGATTTGATTCGAATATTATAATTGTAAATATATGTATGTTACTCTTTAATGCTAATACAACATAATTAGCACATAAAGATAAATAAATATCCTGTACTCTTGCCGAGTATTATTATTAATATTTTTGTTTTGTTTGTATGATGTTTTAATGTGCAAATAAATAATTTATTATTATCAATAATATTATAAATGCGAAAGTTGATTATATAAATACCTTATATAAAATACTATCCTCTCCCAAGCAGCACAAATGTATCTAGTGAAGCACTATTAGTTATTTTATAGAATTAAACTTAGTATTCTTACATAAGAGTCAATAATCCCTGAAGATATTCTGAAGATATCCTATATACCGAGTTCAAAAAAATGGGCACCTATCTACACTATAATGACAAGAGCAGCATAAGAATTCATCTATTAGATAACGATAAGAGCAATTTATATTTATCTATAGGGAATATCTACAAAACTATTATAAGAACATAATAAGAGGCACTTAAGAAAGGAATTAGGTTTTGTAGCCAACATTAAGATAACACCATTACTCTACTGATGTTCTAGTGGTAAATATTTTTAAATCCACTAATAATCAAAATCAACTAAATAAAAACATCAACAAGAGTTACTTCTTTAAAAAAGCATTTCCTATTTTCTAATGGCACACCGTAGTTTAAAGTATTTTAAGTCAAAGCTTTAATGGCGAAATGAAATTAAATAAGTACTTATAATATTATATTGATGTGCCTCCGGAAAACATACAGCATTGTTTTGAAGAAGAAAGCAGTGTATACTTATCTGTTTCGGTCTGTTTTATCTTCATAAACGGGTTTCGGTAACCTAACTAGGTAGATGGCGCTAGGAGCGATCTCTATGATGGAGCATAGACCAGCAAGAGGGGGCGCGCCAGCGCCGCCATTTTCCAAACCATAGCGTTGTGTACTTTCGCCGCGTACGGTCTTGAATCCGTTTTCATCGGGTTTATACTACATTTTTATATTAAAATAAGACTGTTTTTAGTTTCAGGGCAGTGCTAAGCCCAAATAACAATCAATATTTTTTGCTAATTCGTTATTTAAAGTGTCGAAATGAGTTCGTTACCAAACAAAGACAATGATGGTGATTTGTACGAACGGGTAGATGAAGAATCCAGTTCGGAAGATTCATCGTCGGCCGAAGAGGAACGTGACGAGTCAATTGTCATCAACAGGTAACGGCCGATCCACGGATCGACGCGTTATTCGACCAGGTCAGTGCCCTCACAAATTGTATAATGCACCAACAATGTGCATTACATACTACGCCTGCTTTAAGCGACACTGTGCAACATACTGAGGATAATGGGGAATTCATAAGCAACCCCTCGTCGGATACTTCAAAAATTTTGGACTTGGGCACGTGTAGGACCGAATTCGATGATATAAAGTATATTAAACTGGCCGATGAGTCGAGATTGAAATCGTTAATCGATCTCCAACATTTTAATTCGCCCACTTGGCGCCATGTCCGTTATAACAAAGTTTTAAATAATTTAATTGCTCAACCAGGTTTTTGCAATTGAAAAATTAACGACGAGCTTTGTAGCCTTAATAAAGGGAAAGATTTTTTGGCACCTACTGAACAAGTTATGGCGGCTTTAACAAACGCGTTGTTACATCAACGTCAACTAATGAAAATGGGTCTCCAAGATTTAGTAGATTGGGCTCATAAAAATCCTACAGAGGTCAACTCGGATACATTGTTTAATAGAATAACTGAATCTTTTGGGACTTCACACTCTTACAAATTATATGAGGAAACCTTACAAGTTGCGTGCGGTAAACGTGCGGAATGCATCGAAATTAGACGTCAAAGATTAATTTCTGAAATAAATGATAAAAATATACAAGCTGCTTTATCAAATATACCGCCAAGTGAAGAATTTTATGTTTGAAAAAACAAGGTTAGAGTCTTTTATTAAATCTCAAGGAGGTGCTCATAATTGGCTGGGTCAACAATTTAAAAAAGATAGATCAGTTTTAAAACGAAAAATAACTGAACCAATTGCTTCTACATCTAGATCTGTCTCGTTACCTAAACAAGCAAATTTCGGAGGTTATAAAACAATAAATAATTCAAAATCAAATTATAAAAAGTCCAATAATGATACCCACAAATATTATTAATATTGTTGTTTCATTTCGAAACAACAATATTAAAAAGAAGTGACTATCAAACACATTTCATGGGGGGACAATTAATAAAATTCAAACATCAATGGCAAACTATGGGAGCCACAAACCATGTAATATTAGCAATCTCGGGTTCTCGAATACCATTCTTCAAAAAACCCCCCATTGATCTTACCCACGAAACGAATACTGAAACGGTACGAAACCAAACCGTCCCCTGCATTATCGAAAATAATTCAGGAACTGTTGGATCAAAAGTTATTAGAACCAGTACTGTCTGTCAAGAAAGTGAAGAAATTAAAAAGTGGCAACATCGTAGTGTCATCCCTTTTTTCTTAGATTGATTTGAAAGGGATGACACTACGATGTTGCCACTTTTTAATTTCTTTACTTTCTTGACAGACTGTAGTTGCCAAAACGCCCAGTTTTATATCGAAAGTTTTTTTGCGGAAAAAGAGCGATGGTTCAATGAGACCAATTTTCGACCTACGGCAACTCAATGCATATGTAAAAGCGAAACGGTTTCGTCTAGTGTCTCATGCGAATGTTCCGGAATTTCTCCAGTCAAAGGACTGGATGATAAAATTAGATATTTCAAACGCCTATTTCCATTTGCCCATTGCAAAATCGCACCGACCTTTTTTGAGAATCAGTTACCTGGGAAAGTTGTACCAAATGACATGCCTACCATTTGGCCTAGCTTCTGCTCCTTACCTTTTCTCTTCTGTAACGTGTTGGGTCGCGGAGACCCTACGCGCGAAAGGATATCGAGTGCTAGTCTACCTAGACGATTTCCTTGTAGTACACCAGGATCGGAACGCTCTGTGTCTGCAGGCTTCGTAAGCCGTAAGACACTTGGAATTGTTGGGCTGGCAAATCAACTATCGGAAATCGGTTCTTACCCCAACTCAGGACCTAGAATATTTAGGAATACGTTGGAGGACAGTAGCGAATACGATGTCACTCCCAGAACAGAAGATCACCAGCCTAGACAGCAATCTGAAACAAAGGATTGTACTGAAATAGGGCATAAATCTTCGACAGCTGCAAAGCCTGCTAGGACAGTTGAACTTTGCCAACTTTGTTGTCCCAAGGGGAAGACTCCATTGCCGGCACCTCCAAATATTTCTGAAGCGTTTTTCCAGGGTTTTGCCCCGTGTAAAGATCCGTTTCCCAGATCACGTGAAACGGAAATTAATGTGGTGGCTCAACGGCATTCACCGCTCGGCACCGATACACAAAAAACCCACGACAAACTATCTGGCGACGGACGCTTCAGATGTGGGATGGGGTGCCTATTTAGACGGAACTTTACTCTCCGGGAAATGGACAGTACAGCAAAAAAGATGGCACAGCAACAAAAAAGAACTGTTCGCAGTAGTAGCTGCAATAAAAGCAAAATCAAAAGAACTAAGGAATTCGCACATATTAATTCAGTCAGACAATCGAACCCTGATTGCCTACATTCGAAAAGAAGGAGGAACAAAATCAATGGAACTGTTGGCCTTAACCTTTCAACTCCTACAGTTGACCGACAGTCTGAACATATGTCTGTCTGCACATTACCTTCCGGGGAGGTACAACATAATAGCGGACAGACTATCGCGCGGAAAAATCCCAGCGGAATGGCATCTGCTCCCCTCGGGCACTGCGGAAGTGTTCCGGAAGTGGGGATATCCAGAGGTAGACCTATTCGCCTCGAGACGAACAGCAGTAGTACGGAACTACGTCACAATAGATTGCAGATATCAATCAGCAGACTTTATAGATGCCTTCAGCAAACCCTGGGATTACAGACTAGCTTGGGTATTTCCTCCTCCAAGCATTATTCCGAAAATTCTGGCACATATGAACACAGCTCGGGGAACTTACCTCATAGTAGCTCCAGAGTGGCCTCAAGCGTTCTGGTTACAGGATCTGAAATCTCGAGCTCTGGATGTCCCAATGGAGCTTTAGAATCTGCCGAAAATTCTGATAGAGGTGACGACGGGACAAACCCCACCACAAGTGCACTCGTTAACGTTGAAAGTGTGGAAAATTGGGGGTGGGGCTCGCAAATAAGAGAGTGGTCCTCGGAAGAAAAGAATCTTCTACAAAAGAGCTGGCGTACCTCCACGTTATCAACATATTTACCGGCAATTAAAAGATGGCTTGAATGGTGTTCAATTTCTGAGGTCAATGCTAAAGAGCCTCAACCATTCGAAGTCGCAAAATTTCTTATGCATCTTCATTTTAACGAAAACTTGTCGTACAACACAATTTTAGTACACAAGTCTGCTGTACTTACTTTTTGTGGACCTCACGCTGAACACCACACATTTTCAAATTTTATTATAAAACACACTCTTAAAGCCATAAGCCTCTGCGAGGCCTAAAAAAGTTACCATTTCCATATCGTGGGATCCAAGGGATGTATTGGAGTGGATCTCAGCAAACCCTCCAAAAGAGTATCTCTTTGATGTAGCTAGAAGAACTGCAATAGTCCTTTTATTGGCCTCGGGAAGGAGAGTCCATGATCTCACTCTGCTCGAGGTAACAAGTGATCACTTCTTCGACAGAGGTGACCATATTTTCTTAATACCGGCATTTGGATCTAAGACAGACACTCATTCTCGTCGCCAATCTGCCTGGATGCTTTCAAAACATGACAATAGAAATATTTGCCCCGTAACTCTCGTAAGATCTTACCTGAAAAAAGTAAGGCCCGAAGGTCTGAGGTGGGAAATTTAAATAATTTGTTTATTACAGTAAATGGGGTAATAAAACCAGCTTCCAGGACTGTGATAGGAAATTGGGTGCGTTCTGTATTAAGGGACAGTGGTATTGATGCACCTCCAGGAAGCTGTAGGTCAGCGGTAGCATCCTGGAGGTGGCTCGATAATCAACCAATAGACGAAAAATTATCTAGGGGAACTGGAAATCCTCCAACACCTTTTTCAATCATTATTGTAAACAGATAGAAATGCCTAAAGACAATCGACTTGATTCATTTTTTAGTACTTTTGCGCCGGTTTAGTTAATGTATGATTAATACTTATTATTATGATTTTCTCCGTTATAATAATTATGGTTAATTATATAGATATTAAAATATATTGAAATATGTATAAAATATGAATAATATATTGAAATATTGATATTTAAATATGTATGTTTTCTTTATCTGCATAAAGTTTAACTTTAAACTACTACTTACATTATAATTTATATTACTTAATTTCACCTATTTATCATCATAGCGTTGTGCAATAGATCATCACCAGCAGATAACGAACACGTCTTCAAAACAATGCTGTATGTTTTCCGGAGGCACATCAATATTACGGTTTTACATAACAATAAAACCGATATTATGTGCCGAAGAGGAAAACATACAGCATTGTAGGAAGTTCTTCCTGGTGAAGACGACTATGGTTTGGAAAATTGCTGGTCTATGCTCTATCATAGAGATCGCTCCTAGCGCCATCTAGTTAAGTTACCGAAACCCGTTTATGAAGATAAAACAGACCGAAACAGATAAGTATACACTGCTTTCTTCTTCAAAACAATGCTGTATGTTTTCCTCTTCGGCACATAATATCGGTTTTATTGTTATGTAAAACCGTAATATTTTTTATGTTTCGCGCGAACAGAGGGCTCAAATTCCGTGCCGAATTTATTTTATCGTGAAAGTCGATGAAATGGTCTTAAAAAACTTATGGGCCTATTATATTCGTAAATTAAAATATTATTTTTTTAATAAAAATATTATTGATGCATATTTTTTAACATATTTTGTGAAAATAAATAACTAGATAATGTATTTTGATAAAATTATCATTTAAGTATTTTTATGTTTACAAATAAATAAATCGCGTATTTTATTATAACTATTTTTTTTTTATTTTTACCAAAATGGCGATTACCATCGTATTCTATTAATAAAAATGGCATCTAGATTAAAATATCTATAAGTAAGCATTGATTAGAAGATATACTCCTAAAATTGAGCTAAAGGTAATTTTAAGAGCATGACAAGTCAACATGCACTTTCACAAGAAAAAATAATCTTTCAATAGTTTAATTGTTCTCAAGACCATCCTATCGTAATCTATAGAAAGAAATGTTTGTAAACTATTTTTTCTCGTAATTATCTACCAGAGTAATTATCAGACTGGCATAAGAAGAAGGTGTTTTGTTCGCGTTTTGGTAATTTTTAGTGCAATACCATAGAGAACCAATATTTCTGGTGGCCTTCCTGTTTTATATTAGGCGTTGTCTCCGATTTTAATAATAATCGATTATGTTATACCTTTACGTATTATTAATACGCGTGCCAAATATTTTTGTCACATTATAATGACTAGTCACTAGACTATTATGGAGGCACTTCACATGGCTATTTGTATTTGCGTATTTGATGTATTCGCTAAACAATCACCATGTGTAGACGGTATGTTTGACAAATATTAGCCTTATTTGCCTATTTGACAAATATGACCAATACCAAATACACAATATATCCGTACTAGATATGAGCGCCGCACCGGCGCGCCGCCGCTGCCGCCAATTCATCCGCGCCGCCGCCGCCGCGAAAAAGCAGCGGCGCGCCGAGCGAGAGGAAAGATTTTTTTTTAAATCATATACATTCAAAAGCTTATAAATAAGGCATATTTAAGATAATTTCAATACGAAATAAGAAAATCATTCAATACTAAGTCAGTTAAGACTGTGACACAGCTCCCAGCGTCTTCCACTAAATACAATTTTCATATTATCTGGAATAAGATTCAATGAATCAGTATTCAGCACGAACGAACTCGTTGTTATGGTAATAGCGCCTCTACACGATGGCCCGTCATAGTGGACCATCACGAAGGTCCAGCGTGTGGAGGACGTGACGTGTGGAGGAGGTGGTGTCGGAGGCCGATGGCGCGAGCGATGCTCGTGGAATGGCGTCGGTGTCAGTTTTTCGGCCGCACATCAAAGGGAATGGCCTAGCGATGGCGGTACGCATCTACACGTGTGACGTGGCCCATACCACAGTCTGCAGTGCCCGAACGCGGACGAGTGAGGACGTCGCAGAATTTTTCGAATTTCGTTCAAAATGACGAGTACGTGGTCTCAACAGTCATAATGAATGAATTTTAAATATTTGAATATTATAACGGCGAAAGTTTGTATAGATGTATGGATATTTGTTACTCTTTTACTCAAAAACTACTGAACGGATTTTAATTAAACTTTACAATGATATAGCTTATACATCAGAATACACATCTAAGGCTAAAATTTTACCCGACTTTCAAAATGAAGGAGGTATGACTGTTATGTTCGTTTTTAGGGTTCCGTACCCAAAGGGTAAAAACGGGACCTACTGATACTTCGATATCTGTCCGTCAGTTATGTGTTCAATGATTACTCCGCCGTTTGTGAACCAATTTTCAACATTTTTCTTTTGGTTTATAGGATATTATCATCCTAATTTGGTACCATATTCACAAAAATCGTGACCTCATGAAGGAATTCATAAGTAATCGAGGGGACTCCTCAAAATTTATATGGAAATATGTGGTGACGTCGATTTCGTGGGAAGTATTCTAAGCATAATAATATGCTAACAACAAGTAAGATTTTGCACTGAGGTGTACCTATCTGGTATACCAATGTTCGGAAGGTATTGAGAGAACTTCTGACTCTTTAAAGGCAAGTTTGGGAGTTTCGCCGTTGTCTTAAGAACGGAAAGCATATAATGCTATTATTACATTCATAATTATCATCATTAACCATAAATCATTATTCTAATTTTAGTCTAGAAATAATTATTCGTAGAAGTTTAGGGAAGATTCATATTAGGAGGGAAAGTATTACGAATTTTACTAGGTTATCTGATGAAGTTATAAAAAATTTTAAAATGTGCGTTTTGCATTGCCGCAATGGCTAATGCTTACATGTCCATCTTGAAAGACGTTTAGATCACAACTGAACGCGGCCATCGCGTAGATGCATTGTAACCATTGTATAGCCATCGTATGCGCCATATTTTGATGGGCCAGCGATGGTCCATTGTGTAGACTGTAGAGGAGCAATATACGCTTGCATCAAAATGGCGTCTTTTTCGTCGTCATTAGAAGAACAAAATGTTCGCTGTGTCACGCACGAAGGATACCGTACCAATAGAGAGCAAAAATATGCTGAAAATTGGGTTTTTGTATACGCTTAATTGTTTAATTTAGATATCGAAGTCTAAGTAATAGGTCCCGTCTTTACCCTTTGGGTACGGAACCCTAAAAACAGATTAAAGTCGCATTTGAGGCACGCCGCCGACGGCGCCGCCGCCGCCGACCACAGAAAGTCGGCGCGCCGCCGCCGGCGTTTACCCATCGGCGCTCATATCTAATCTGTACCTTTGTCGGTTTTTGACGCACATCAAAAGAGTCAAATAGGCAAGTAAAGAAAATCAAGTAAAAGTTTGGTATTTGACGTCCATGTGTGGAAGGCCGTATTTGCCTTTACTTGCTTGTTTGTGTATTCGTCAATAATTTTTCCAAATGTAACAAATAGCCAATAGCAAATACAAATAGCCATGTGAAGTGCCTCCATTAAGAATGATGGGACTTTGAAACTTGATTTCTCTATTCGGCACTTAGTGCTACAAAGCCGATTAAAGATTAAAAAATTATATATTTAAATAATTTAACTACTTACTTATTGCATTTTTTTTCTTTGAAAAAAAGGCAAAAATTTTTTTTCTTCATTTTCTCAAAGAGGGTTCCGTTTTAGGGTTCTGTATTCAACAAAACTTGGTTGACTACGGTACCCTAAAACGTAACCCTAACCAGCTGATTTTTTGTATATTGGTAGGTTAATAGAGGTTAATAGTTATACATATATCACT
The DNA here is from genome assembly GCA_963422495.1 of Polyommatus iphigenia. Taxonomy (NCBI): domain Eukaryota; kingdom Metazoa; phylum Arthropoda; class Insecta; order Lepidoptera; family Lycaenidae; genus Polyommatus; species Polyommatus iphigenia. The sequence continues at coordinate 15,687,893 of OY730188.1, forward strand.
TATAAGTATATAATTTAAGAGTAACATTGTCCTACAAATAGAACAATCCATATTTTAGGACCATCAAATCAAAGTATGAAATCCTTTCTATCTCTGTTAGCTACCACTTTCAAGATTTTTCGCAGATAAAAAAGTTGTTTGTCTTATCAAAATGAAGCTACTCAGCAAAAATTAGCTTGTTAGTAATAAAAAAAATTTGTTGTAGGGCACAATAAAGGTTTTATAATTTATTAAATATTATTATTAAAATCGGAGACATCGACTTTTTTTTCCTGTCCGCTTGGCGTGGAACGCCCCAAACTTATTGGCATCAACGAATCGACATATTTTAATCAAGCTGCGAAGAAGAAGAATTGGCACCGTCTCGAAAATTGATACTTACAATATTATTGTCAAAAATATTCGCAATATTTTACTTTCTGTATAAAATTATTAGGTAGCTTATGCTACGTATTTTTAAAGCAAGCAAATTATAGGCAACTCTTCATCGCCAGAATTGTCACTTTCACTTTCATTGTCAGTCTGTAGTTCATCATGGTTTTCATCAAAAGCTCATTAGGATAATTAATTATATTCTTTGCGACTCATTTAATAGAGATACATAACTCCGAGTGTCAAAATAAAATTAAATATCGCAAAAAACTTAATAAAAACAAACTGAAAAAATAAGCCTAAAATAATAACTTCTCACACAAGACCTTTAACGATTGCAGTGGTACAAAAAGTAACTTTTCTAACATAATACACAATAAAGTTAAGTAAATCTTAGATACTTTATCAAATGTCGCTGGTGATAAAAAAATAGAAATAATAAACAATAAACATTACAGACCTCTGGAAGTTGTAACAATAATTGGTCTGCATTTTACTTTTAAAGCTACTAGTAAATATGGAACTTCCACTTCAGCCGATTTTAATTTTATTTTGTATCTACATATAGATCTGTGATCATCTGGTATTTCCAGAAAAGCTAACACAATATTATCTATAGAACTTCAAATAGTAATCATCTGATATTCCCAGAAAAACTAATGCTTATACATAATATAACATATATCGCGTGACAACGATTTCTGCATTATAGCACGAAAGTAAAGGTCGTAAGTCCCAAAAATGCTTTTGATGATTAGGTACTTAAAAATTAAATACAATACTAATATTTCCTTTAGCTATTATTTTATAAAGTGATTGTAGTAGTGCAAGTTATTTAATGATAGTAACTCAATAAGTGTAACATGTATTTGTTGAAAAGCCCAGAAATATTCATAATTTCGAAAAATATCAAATCAAAATAAGTGAATCGTATTTTCCGTTAGCTAAATATCAGATAAATATACAATGATTAAATAAATCTCAATTTCATTTGAGTCAATCGTCTTCCGGGATCGTAATACTTATTAGAAAAGAGAAAAATTTGGCAGCCCGCTCTTAACATAAACTTATCGCCGCCCTAGTGCTTGGCTTGGCCAATCGACCAATTTTACGAAAATAGACTTTATTTCAAACTAATAGTAACCCTGATTACGCACTTTACCATATGATAATGCATATATGTATGAGTAATCCTTTATTTTGTTAAACAGTTGCCTTTATATATATATATATATATATATATATATATATATATATATATATATATATATATATATATATATATATATATATATATATATATATATATATATATATATATATATATATATATATATATATATATATATATATATATATATATATATATATCCCGCCATGGCTATTTGGTTGTTTCATTACACTGTGACTGCATCGAAACGTAAACAAAGAAGAAAATCTAAGTAAAAAAAAAAAAAAGCGAATTTGAGCGAATTCGCCGTTCGAGCGAATTTGAGCGAATTCGCCGTTCGAGCGAATTCGCCGTTCGAGCTAATTTGAGCGAATTCGCCGTTCGAGCGAATTCACGCAATGGAACGTTTAATTATTGTATTAAAACGGCTATTGTAATCTATGGATATTACTTGCCATTCAGCGAGTCCTTTTTCCTCAGTTTCTGTACAGCACCTTCGGAACCAGCTTTTTGGTATAATATAATGTTACGTGCTAGGGTTCGTTGGATTCGGAGAGAAAGACCTGACTCTCTTGAAGACTTTATTCACAAACACTAGCTCACACAAATCACTAAGTTCAAACACTAAGCACTAGATCCAAATCACTGAGCACTATCACTGTCCTAGGTCGCAGCCGAGTCGTATAGATTCACTATCACTCACTATTGATCACTTGTTTTCACTTCGAAGTCGCCTCGAAGATCACTCCGATAAAACTGATCTGCCGGCTGCAGTCTGCGACTATTTATATATGGGCCGGATCGAACCTCAGAATATTCCGGAATATCCCAGAGTAAACTTGATATGCGTAAACAAGTATGAGATATTTCTAGAAATTACTCGTAGGTACCTACACCTAGCGCCATCTAGTATCGAGTAGGGGATTTATGTTGCCTGGGTTCCCTTGGTAAGTTCGCTGGTCCGACGCTAGATGGCACCACGTGTCCGTACCCGTAACACTACTCCCCTCTTAGCGATAGCTCGTCCCGAGCATCGTTGTTACTGCCATGGTAACGCGCCAGACGGTCTATGTGTACCACTTTGAATGTCCCTCTTGGTTGCTTTTGAATCCTGTAAGTCACATCATTCAATCGGGTAATCACTTTGTAAGGGCCGTCCCACTTGGTCTGCAACTTTGGAGATTTCCCTTTTCGGCGAGTTGGGTTATGCAGCCATACCAGTGTCCCTTCTTCGAAGCCGCTCGTGTTCGATTTCCGGTCGTATCTGGTCTTCATGTTCTCACTTGACTGTAACCCATTTTCCCGAACCATGGCGTGTATATAGCGCATTTTTTCCCTTAAATCGCAGACATAGTCTTGTACGGTCTTCGGTTCCTCCGGTGACCCTCCTGTCAAGAGGTCTACTGGTACTCGCAGTTCTCTGCCGTAATTGACATACGCCGGGGTAGCTTTTATGCTCTCATGCTCGGCGGTACGGTACAACAGAAGGAAGAGCGGTATATACTTGTCCCAATTCTTTTGTTTGTCATCTACCAATTTCGCCAAATGCCTCTCAAGGGTCTGGTTAAATCTCTCAACCATTCCGTCAGACTGTGGATGGTACGCGGTGGTCCTCGTTTTATGCATTCCCAAAATTCTGCACACTTCCTGGAAGACCTGCGATTCGAAATTCCTGCCCTGATCGGAATGGATTTCTAGAGGCACACCAAAGCGAGATATCACTTCCTCGACCAGCTTAGAAGCAACTGTTGTAGCTTCCTGGTTTGGTATGGCGAACACTTCGGGCCATTTGGTGAAGTAATCTATGACAACCATAAAATACTTGTTCCCCGATTCCGTTACAGGAAATGGCCCAGCTACGTCAACTGCAATTCGTTTCCACGGTGCGCCAACTTTATACAAGCGCAGGTTCCCACGGCTCCTTGTTTGAGGTCCCTTCACTGCAGCGCAAGTAGTACATTTGCGGCACCAATCCTGTACATCATCTCGACAATGCAACCAGTAGAATCGTTCTCGCACTTTTGTTAGCGTCCTCTTGACACCTAGATGACCTCCTGATACGCCATCGTGTATTTCACGGAGAACATCTGGTACTCTCGTCCTTGGGACAACTATCTGAAGATGGAACTCTCTGCCGTTAGTCTTCTCCCATTTCCGGTAAAGTATTCCATTTTGAAGTATCAGACTGTCCCATTGCGCCCAGTACGCCTTAGTGACAGCGCCAGTGGGTGCAACCTGACTCCAGATTGGTTTTACTTCACCGCGTTTCTTCCATGTGATGATGTGCCGAAGGTCGTCATCTGTTTCTTGAGCCTCCCTCATAGCATCATTCTCCCATGGACCCAAGGGACTTGTTCTTGTTAACTTTAATGTTATTTCATTAGATTCCTGCTTAACACAATGTTTGCAGTCCTCTGAACACGGCCTTCGTGAAAGTGCGTCGGCATTCCCATGCGCCTTTCCGCTGCGGTGTTCCGTCTTGAAGTCATACTCCTGGAGTATGTATGTTCTTGAATTGCAGTAGCCACTTCAAGGCTGCGTGATCAGTTCGCAGTAAAAACTGTCTGCCTATGAGATATTTGCTGAAATGTTGTAGCGTCTTTACAACAGCCAAGAGTTCTCTTCTTGTCACACAGTAGTTTCTCTCTGGCTTAGATAGAGATTTGCTGAAATATGCAATTACAACTTCTCTTTCACCCTGTTTTTGAGATAACACCCCTCCAATGGCCGTGTTGCTTGCGTCTGTGTCGACTATAAACTGACCTGCAGGTTGTGGATACCCCAGGATTGGTGTTTCACACAGATATTTCTTCAGTTTCTAAAAAGAATCTTCAGAAGTCTCGTCCCAAATAAACTGTCGTTTATCTTCTGTCAGCCGATGTAATGGCTTGGCTATCTCCGAGAATCCCTTAACAAAACGCCTGTAGTAGGAGCATAGGCCGAGAAATGCCCGCACTTCGGTTTTGTTCTTAGGGGTTGGCCAATTTTGAACTGCTTCCAGTTTCTCCGGGTCCGTCTGGATTTCATCACTGGAGATAACATGGCCGAGATAATTGACCTTACTCCTGAATAAACGACACTTTTTCGGATTCAACTTTAACTTGGCCCCCTCTATTTTGGCGAAAACTCGCTCTAAGTTTCGCAAATGGTCCTCGAAGTCGCGGCCAACAATGATGACGTCGTCCAAGTAGACTAAGCAAGCCTCTCCAACTAAGCCTGCCAGTACACACTCCATGAGTCGCTCAAATGTGGCAGGTGCGTTGCACAATCCAAAGGGCATGACGTTAAACTGCCACAAACCTTTACCGGTGGAGAAAGCTGTCTTCTCCTTGTCTTTTGGATGAATTTCCACCTGCCAGTATCCAGATTTCAGGTCCAGGGTCGAGAACCATTTCATGCCACTCAAGGTATCCAGAGTGTCGTCGATTCGAGGTAGTGGATAGCTGTCCTTCTTAGTGACATCATTGAGACGCCTGTAGTCCACACAAAATCTTGTGCTGCCATCTTTCTTCTTTACTAACACAACAGGTGAGCACCACGGACTTGCAGACGGTTCAATTATCTTATGCCTTCTCATGTCCTCCAAAAGGCCTTCAACTTCTTTTTCCTTTGCAATGGGTATCCGTCTTGCTCGTTGACGAATTGGGTTCTCGCTTCCGGTATCTATCCTGTGCTGAACCATCGACGTTCTTCCAAGGTCGCCTTCCTGACTGGAGAAGATATTCGCGTGGCGTTGTAAAAACTTCTCAGCTTTCATGCTCTGCGAATAAGTCAGATTACTCTTGCAGTCATCGAGTAGCTCAGTCACTATTCCGTAGTTGCTGCTGTTTGCTGAGTCTGAGCCTGTGATCGAAGTACACTTTCTCATCCAGACAACTTCCTCGCACTTTCCAATGACGTCACCTTTGTTCAAACAGATCTCGTGATCACCAAGATTCAGAACCCTGACCACAGCGTTACTGCTTCCACTAACAAGGGTTCTCGCCGTCATCAGTTTTAGCGCTGATGTCTTGGTAGGTGTGTCTTCGATCAATACGCATCTGTTTGACTTCTTCTTTTCAGCTGGCGGTAGCTTCACCATCACTCTAGCTTCCGCTCGTCCAGGTATAATGACTTCCTTTACACATGCGACTTTCCCGCAGGCGCCTCCAAGGATGAAAATTTCTTCTTCGCCACACTTGAAAACTCCGTCAGCGACATTAATTCTGCAGTTATGCTTCTTCATGAAATCCAAACCCAAGATGCAATCATCCATAATCTCAGCCACGATAACGTCATGGGGGTATGAGGATGATGGAGGAGGAGGGGGTATGACGATTAATGTAGGGGGGGCCTACATTAATCGTTACTGACATTTCTCCCAGAACGGGTATTGGCTGACCGGAGGCAGTAAGAAGCCGACAGTTAATTCTCCTCTTGTGCCTCCTTGCGGCTTTTACCAAATTTGGGTTCACTATTGTTCTAGAGGCTCCTGTGTCTAGAGTCATTTTGCAATCCGTCCCGTTAATAGTCCCCTGGATCACAAGACTGTTCCCGCTGCTTGCTTGGGAGACAACAGTTATTGGGGCTTCCTCCGCGTCAGCCAGTACTCGCCCCTTAGTCCTGGCTTTTATTCGTTTCCCTGATCCCGGGCAGGAGACGAAGCCTCTTGCTTCATCAGCTCCTCCATTTGTTCCTCGAGCCTTTTCATTCTTGCCATCTGAGTCTCCTTCTGCGGGCAGTTGAGCTGAAGATGGCCCCTCTCGCCGCACTTGTAGCACATGGCTCCAAAACTTTTCTTTATAGGAGCCTTAACCTCCTTGAATTCTTCAGACACCTCGCGGATTTTATAGGTCTGCCGAATGTCACGCCGAACAGCCTCGACCTCTAAGGCATGTGCCAACGCTTCCTTTAGCGAGGTGTGGTGACGTAGCCTCACTGCAGCTCTGACTTCCAGGTCCCTGATTCTGTCGACGAATGCTTGAACAATGTTCGTGTCAACCATCTTGGCGTCGGCTCCTGGGTGTGCCTTCTTGACAAGTTTTTCAATTTCCAACGCCCATTGTTGTAGTCCCTCTCCTGAGCGTTGGACTCTGTCACGAAGTTGAGCACGGAACACGTGCTCCAGGTGTCGCTCCCCGTATCTGGATTCAAGGGCCTCCATCAGGTCTTTGAACCCATTTCCTGTATGTGCTTCCAGGACCGACAAGGCTTGCCCTCTGAGCGCGACAGTGAGAGCGGTCAGGCATTGTTCGTCAGTCCATCCGTTGGCAGAAGCAACCGTCTGGAATTGCTGACGATAAGCGTTCCAAGAGGTAGTACCGTCGTATGGTGGCACTTTAACTCTTGGTCCTTGTACCACTACTCCGGTAGTTCCACTAGACGTCGGGACTCCTGTGGTTTCCAGGCGCATTTTCCACTTCTGTAGTTCTGTGAGGCCGGTTTTCACATTGTCCATATCCACTCCTAGCCCGGTAACTCGTTCTTCCATAACATCGACATCTTTCCGAAGCTTAGTCACCGTGTCACTAACATCCTTTATAGCCAATAGCGCTTTTTCTTGGAGGTCCTTTTGTTGCTCTTGAGACTCCATCATTGCCCTTTGAGAATCTTGCAAAGCCTGCATTAACCCAATTATGCTTTCTAATTGAGGCGCCATTTGAGGGGCCGTAGAAACTACGGCGTGGCAGGATGGATGGAGGTAGTCGACGGGGCCTGAGCAGGCGGGCGGGGCCAGTGGGCGTGGCCTGAGTGGGCGTGGCCTGGTGGGCGGAGCCAGTGGGCGTGGCCATGCCCAGAGTGGGCGGGGTCTGGGGGGCGTGGTCAGTGGGCGGGTCCCGGTGGGCGGAGCCAGTAGGCGTGGCTTCACCCGAAGTGGGTGAAGCCTGGGGGGCGTGGTCAGTGGGCGGAGCCTGGTGGGCGGGTCAAGCGGGTGGGGTCTGTCCCGCAGTGGGCGGAGCTTGGTCCCCAGTGGGTGTGGCCTCCGCAGCCCCACCTCCAACTCATCTCTCGAAGTCAATGGCAGCAGCTCGCTGCGCCCTTGTCCTGACACTCCCCTTGAAGTCCTCTCTCGGAGTCAATGGCATCTCCAAAATCTCACTTCCGACACCAGTTGTTACGTGCTAGGGTTCGTTGGATTCGGAGAGAAAGACCTGGTGACTCTCTTGAAGACTTTATTCACAAACACTAGCTCACACAAATCACTAAGTCCAAACACTAAGCACTAGATCCAAATCACTGAGCACTATCACTGTCCTAGGTCGCAGCCGAGTCGTATAGATTCACTATCACTCACTATTGATCACTTGTTTTCACTTCGAAGTCGCCTCGAAGATCACTCCGATAAAACTGATCTGCCGGCTGCAGTCTGCGACTATTTATATGGGCCGGATCGAACCTCAGAATATTCCGGAATATCCCAGAGTAAACCCGATATGCGTAAACAAGTATGAGATATTTCTAGAAATTACTCGTAGGTACCTACACCTAGCGCCATCTAGTATCGAGTAGGGGATTTATGTTGCCTGTGTTCCCTTGGTAAGTTCGCTGGTCCGACGCTAGATGGCACCACGTGTCCGTACCCGTAACAATAATATTATGTTTGAAATCCTTCAGAAAACTGGCCAAGTGCGTATCGGGCCACGCACAATATAAGGTTTTTTTGTAACGCTAGTTTTTGATCATTTTTGTACGGTCAGTGAATTTACATTTATAAAACGTATTTTACACTACTAACAAGTAACAACATCATATTAGTAGCATTCAAAGGAATCTTATCGAAAAATTCCTTTATATAGTTACTTTTCCGAATACATTTTGTTTGGGTGACCGACTATTACTAAAAAAATAACTTATTAAGTCTTCTTAGCCGTGATAGTTTTCCTTTTAAATTCAGCATATTTCCTACTCCCGTAAATTTTTTCACAACCCATCAGTCGTGGCAAAACGAGACACAATAGCTTTTTCATTGTTATCGCGGCCGGATGTGGCCGCTTGGGGCTTCATGAATTAACAGAAGCAAATCCTTTTAAATTCAGCATATTTCCTACTCCCGTGAATTTTTTCACATTTACAGAAGCAACCGTTTAGCTGGTAGAATGGGATGGACTCGTTGTTCAACTCGTTGTTCTAAGTAGAACAACAATAAAATAAATTAATTAAAAATCAAAAAACCCGACTGCAAAAAATGTTAACTAAAAAGAACGAAACAAGACCTAATTCTGCCGGAGGCATCGAATCCATGTTTTAATTGATACGACTCTTGCTTACGAGTTTCATGCCAGGATAAATAGAAGGTTACATAGAAAAATGTAGAAGAAAGTGGATAATAAAATGCAGTCGGAGGCATGTCGCACCAAGTTTAACATTAATTCATAAATCATAAAATATTATGCCTCCGACTGCATTTTACTATCCACTTTCTTCTACATTTTTCTATGTAACCTTCTATTTATCCTGGCATGAAACTCGTAAGCAAGAGTCGTATCAATTAAAACATGGATTCGATGCCTCCGGCAGAATTAGGTCTTGTTTCGTTCTTTTTAGTTAACATTTTTTGCAGTCGGGTTTTTTGATTTTTAATTAATTTATTTTATTTGCGACTTTTTAGCTATAGTCATCTAACCATTTATTTCGACAATCAATCTAATAAAAAATTGAAAAACTACCGTGCTGATATAACCATATATCGTAGTATAGGTACACTTAGAAAAGTGTACCAACAATACGTTATAATAGGTACTATCGGTGGTATAATTCTGTCTACTCTGCTATCAGAGAAGTTGATTCCTATGCAGATGGGAGACCTACGTAGTTTGGTCGCATTACGTCAAACCCAGCCGACAGATTACAATTAACATTGAATTGACATGATCGACCAAATGACGTCTAGCCCGGTCTAATTAGACGCAAAAAAATCGTAACCTCGGAATAATTCGCATAGAGCTGAAAATTGGTAGAGACGTTAAATACACCATTACAAATAAAACCTCAAAAGTCCCCGGCGATCCTCCTTGTGCAAAAAATTTTATTCAAGGTCAAAGGTATGAAAATGAGGTTTTCCTGGTTTTTTTTCCAAACTGTACATTTTATCACAAAAATAGGTAGGGCAAGAGTGTAAGATCATAGAATTCTCTACAAAAAATATTCAGACACTTTTTTCATACGACTTAACATTCCTTATATATTATGGTGGGCTTAAAGTTTAGGAAAATCGTGTCTAATACTTATATTATAAAGCTAAAGAATTTGTGGAACTACTGCTTTGAATTGAAAAATTAGTTTTTTGTTGGATAGTCTTATTTATCGAGGAAGACTTGAGCTATATAACATCACGTTGGCACCAATAAGAGCAAAGAAACAGAGGAAAATGGGGGAAAACGGGGAAAATTATTTGAAAGAGCTTCACTTACAAACGGCTGAAGCATTTTTTATGTTATTTGGCACAGATATAAAGTAGACCACGAGGAAGGACATAGGCTATTTTGTTTCTCGGGAAAATGTACGGTTTCCGTGAAATACATAATGGGGATTGTCCATTTTTTTTTAATTTTGCTCATTACAAAAACATTTCGAGGAATAAGGTCAGTGATCGTTTTTCTGTATATAAACGAAAAAAATACCCATTAGTTACTTATATTTTTGAACAAATATGTGTAACCTTAGTTTGACCTTCAATGGCGTTAAATTAGCAATAAATTCGACCAACATTACGTTTCGAACTTTTGGTAAGCTTCTCGTATCAGCTTTGAACACAACCTCTCGTATCAACTTGCATTTGACGAACCAGCCATTATAAATAAGATTGAAAGGAAAAAAAACATACTGCAGAGGTCATTTGGCCGCCGATGATGACGTCAGAGCGAAACTTTAAAAATTTATTGAGAAAAAACTAGCCAATGAATTTCAAAATTACTTAATTTATATTCTTCAAATACCCTATTTTAACGAAAAAAAATATAAAAAGTACATGTGATTTTTTTTGGACAATGCCCATTAACAGGGTGGAGCGGAACTTCTTGTACTACAGCAAACGAGGGCTGTTCACAGCCAAACATACTTCTGTGTGACTTATTACCGTTACCAAATCTAAACTTTTCGAGTCGCGAAAAGCAACAGTACGCTTGCAAGTCACTCATAAGTATGTCAGGCTGAGAACATTTCAATTTTTTCAAACAACCCTAGTATGTAGTACTAGATGTTAAGCGTGGCTCCGCCCGGCCGCGTTGATTATAAATTTCACGCAAGCCGTAAATTTTCCTGAAAAACAAAATAGCCTATATCCCTCCACGTGGCCTATTCTATATCTGTGCCAAATAACATAAAAATTGCTTCAGCCGTTTGTGAGATGAGCTCCTTCAAATAATTTTCCCCGTTTTTCCCCATTTTCCTCTGTTTCTTTGCTCCTATTGGTGGCAACGTGATGTTATACTCAAGTCTTCCTCGATAAATAAGACTATCCAACAAAAAACGAATTCTTCAATTCAAAACAGTAGTTCCACAAATTCTTTAGCTTTATAATATAAGCATAATATATATGATTTTCCCAAACTTTAAGCCCGCCATGTATAAGGAATGGTAAGTCGTATGAAAAAAGTGTCTGAATATTTTTTGTAGAGAATTCTATTATCTGCACTCTTGCCATACCTATTTTTGTGATAAAATTTATAGTTTGGAAAAAAACAGGAAAAACCTCATTATCATACCTTTGACCTTGAATAAAATTTTTTGCACAAGGAGGATTGTCGGGGACTTTTGAGGTTTTATTTATAATGGTGTATTTAACGTCTCTACCAATTTTCAGCTCTATGCGAATTATACCGAGGTCGAATGTTTAATTTTCCCGGAGTAGTCGCGTTGGTCTCTCAAATGCATAGGGATCAATTTCCTCGATGGTACATAGGTTTGGTACTGTTTCAATGTAAGTTTCAGGTTTTAAGTACCAAATCATTGTTTTTTTTTTAATACTTTGCCATTGAATTTTCATCTTGTTTCAATAATGTCAGTTAATTTTTAATTAATATTGGATTTATCCATGCAGGCGGATTTTGGTTCTTTCTTATTTTATTACTAGCGGTCGGCCGCGGGCCGCGGCTCCGCCCGCGTGGATGTCGGTGAGCTCTGCAAAAAGCATAAGTACCCAGGAAAGACTCGGTCAGCAAAATGATTCCCAGCGCCCGTAGCACGGCGACCAGTAGAAATGCGAAAGTATAGACAAACTGCGGAGATAAACTTAAGATGCGGTTCCGATCTTTTTTTGTTCCGAAAAATTCAATTAAAATGCCACTTTATGACAGACTATAGTATATGTCATAAAGTAGGATATTATTTGAATTTTTAGGACTATAGTCTGTCATAAAGTGGCATTTTAATTGAATTTTTCGGAACGAAAAAAGATCGGAACGGCACCTTAAGTTTATCTCCACAGTTTGTGATTATAGTCTGTCATAAAGTGGCATTTTAATTGAATTTTTCGGAACGAAAAAAGATCGGAACGGCACTTTAAGTTTATCTCCACAGTTTGTCTATACTTTCGCATTTCCACTGGTCGCCGTGCTACGGCTATAGGTCAATTCACAGACTCCGACACTAATGGCTGGTTTACACGTATTAAGTAGATAAGTAGTTAACTAAATTTTAACTTAATTTTAAGTGCATGTAAACACACAATTTAGTAGCAAGTTGCAACTAAATTTTAACTTGCTACTTGCTACTAAATTGTGTGTTTACATGCAATAAGTAACTTAAAATTAAGTTAAAATTTAGTTAACTACTTATCTACTTAACACGTGTAAACCAGCCCTAACATCGACGACGCAGTAATTACTCATTATACGCAGGCTGCCCCTTAGTGCAGTCGCCAGAGGTTTTAACCTCCGAAAATTGTAATAGTGAATGAATTTTTGTTTCTGAGGTATCATTTTCTTTTTTACACTATAACTTGCAAACTTTACCAATTTTTTTTGTGCTTTTAATTTTTTAGTTGTTTAATTAAAAATTAATATTTCACCATATAAAACCGGTCCAGAAAAAAAAATTCTTGTTCCTGTTATTTAATGACTCTTTTCCGATTGATTACGTTGAAAATTAACCAAATACACAATTTTTAAAAAAGAAAGTTTGCTTTGCTAAGCTAAATACAACTATAAGGTTTTTGCAAAGTTTTTAGAGATTAACACTCGTCGTAACCAAGATAAAAGGGTTTGGGTGGATTTAAGGGTAGTAACGAAAAGTGTGTTAAACTTACTTGTTGTGCTTATTTAATTTTTAGAGAAATGATAACTTTTAAGTACTTAAATACGTTTAAATATCTCCAAAAATGTGTAAAATAGACCGAAAATATTTTTCTATATTTGTTGAGAATTTATTAAAGTGAGAGTTAAAACTTTAAATGCATCGACAAATGAAAGACTTTTTCTAGTCTTTGAAATATATTTAAACTTCCTACTTAAAGCCAGAAAAAAATGGGTGCTACAAATCTCACGTACATACTAAAGACGCATGCTGCGACCTATGTTTGGAAAATGCTTACCTGAATACAAAAAATATCAGTTCTTAACCTGATTTGTATTTTTTTCCTTTAAGTATGTTTTAGCAAATATAATTAATGAAAAAAAATATATAAAAAATCAATTTTATTCTGTAAAAACCTGACCAAAAGAAATAAAATACAGCTTTTCTTCGAAATATCCGTGAAAAAATTGTGCTACATTTTCAGAAAATTTAATAGAGTAAGAGCTAAAAAATTATACGAGGGCTGCTATTTATGTATCCGGAATTAAAAAAAGAAACAAACATATATCATTTAATATGGTTTTATTGCTTTTCAAAATATTCGCCGCGATGATCGACACACTTTTGCATACGCTGGAACCAATTTTCATAGCACTTTTTCCATTCTGATTGAGGTATCTCCAAAACGTGCATTTTGAACGCATCAACAGCCTCTTCGCGGCTCGAAAAACGTTGACCACGTAATTTGTTCTTCGCGTATGGAAATAAAAAGAAATCTTTAGGTGCCAAATCAGGGCTGTACGGCGGATGACCAGTCAATTCGTTCTTTTGACCCTCCAAAAACTGAGTTGTTTCAGCTGAGGTGTGACAGCTAGCATTGTCGTGATGTAATATGATTCTGCGTTGTCGGTTGTCCTTTCTTATTTCTTCAAAGACTTCTGGTAAACAAATGGTCGTATACCATTCAGAATTAACCGTTTTACGATTCTCTAATGGCACTGTAGCCACATGTCCATTAATTCCAAAAAACAGGCGACCATTTGCTTCAAAGTACTTTTTGCACGAGTAACTTTTGCTGGTTTCGGCTCATCTTGGAACACCCACACCGTTGACTGTTGTTTAGTTTCGGGGTCATATGCATAGATCCAAGATTCATCACCTGTGTAGATATTATAAACTGCTTTTGACGTACCACGGTTGTATTTTTTTATCATTTTTTTGCACCAATCGACACGAGCCCGTTTTTGATCGATTGTCAAGTTGTGCGGAATCCAACGCGAACATATTTTTTTTACAGCCAAATGTTCGTGTAATATCTTATGTATGCTCGTCTCGTCATACTTACGCCTAAGGACGCCTCTATCTCGCGATATGTAACATGACGATCACGCATTATTAGTTCCCGCACAGCATCTATATTTTGTGGGACAACAGCTGTTTTTGGGCGACCTTCTTTATTTTCATCCGTGAGCATAGACCGCCCACGATTAAACTCACTGTACCAGTGATAAACAGTGGTTTTTGATGGTGCTTCATCTCCAAAAGTTGCGGTGAGTTGAATAAAGCACTGTTGTTGATTTAGCCCACGCCGAAAATCGTAGTAAATCATTGCACGAAAATGTTCACGCGTTAAATCCATGGCAAATGAAGACACGCAATTTTCAAAATGACGCCACAATGGAAAAATAATTGACAGTCACATGAAACAAAATGTATTCTTCAACCAAAGAGTTCTATTTTCAAATGTTGTAATTACTTTTTAAATATTGTTCTTGTAAGTGGCCAGTTCCGGATACATAAATAGCAGCCTATGTACACATTAAGAAATATAAGGCTCTGTTAAGCCTAAAAAATAATTTTAAACTTCCTAATTTTAAAACCAAAGAAAAATAGGAACGCCATTTACCTGGCGAGGCACACAACAAGCACATTTGGAGGTATGCTCATCTACATACAAAAATATTAATTTTAAATCTAAATGATATATTTTTTCAACTTATTTTCTTTCTTTGGAATAAAAGCAACGATACAATTCAAGATTTTTAAATAAAAAAATGGTTATTGTGCCTCACTCGACATAGATAGGTATAGTGTGTCGCGGACTTTTTTGTAGATATTTGTAAGTTCTACAATTACTTAGAATTTTGTGGTTCTATCTTTTATAGTTTAGGCAGCGTACGTAAAATAAGTAACTTTTCTGGTTGATTTTTTACACCTTGCGTCCGAAGAACCCAAATATCTTACGGTACCATATTTTTTTACAAAATGAAATTCAGCCTATGTTCAGCAAAAGTAATGTAGAATTCCAATGGTAAAAGAATTTTTCAAATCGGTCCAGTAGTTTCGGAGCCAAACAAACAAAAAATCAAATCTTTCCTCTTTATAATATTAGTTTAGATTTATTGTTCTATTTAATATGAAACCTGCAAGTTATATACATATTTAGAATCAGTGTTTAAAATCCTTTATTTTGATACCCCACTCGATATGCTTGGTAGAATTTTTATTTTTTTTACCTCACAATATGGCGTCAAACATCTGCCATTTTGGTTTTTTCTTAATGTCACCTATCTAAGAACACTCGGGCTATTAGGACAAATCTAACGATACCTCAAATGTGAAAATCCGTTTAGCCGTTAGAAAAAAAGCCGTTAAAGAATATTACATACATAGAAGATACGCGCTAAACACATAACCCTCCTGGCAGTCGGGTAAAAAGAGTTAAAACGGCAATCTAACCCGTGCCTGGCCCTTACTCGCACAATGATTTTGGCTTTTCAAACATTAAATAAGATATTTATGCAGTTCATATTACTTTACTGTAATGATAATTTAACATAGTTTCGTTTAACTAAACTCTACCACTAATAGAACGTTCTATATTTTATAAATAATGACGAAAACTAGTACCGTCCGATTAGAGCCCCGAAAGGGTTTCGTCACAGACAACCCGTATCGGGCGGCCCCACAGACGCCTCCTCTGAGTTTTAATGGCCGATATTAGAATGTTCGCATAACATGGAATAGCCGGAATCATTTTGTTGTTGGATTACAAGAAAGGAGGCATTGAGACAAAAAGACTTAAAAATAAACGGACTAGTGCGAGTCGAAATTTATTTATTACTTTTTGATTTAAAATATATATATATATATGGAATATTGCGAAGAATTAATAAATATTTATTTATGAAATATACAGGATTTTTTTTAATTTTTGATTGGGCCTCCGGTAAACTCACTCACTCGACGAAACACAGCACAAGCGCTGTTTCACGCCGGTTTTCTGTGAGAACGTGGTATTTCTCCGGTCGAGCCGGCCCATTCGTGCCGAAGCATGGCTCTCCCGCGTGCGTGATATTTGTGACTGAAATAGAAGTAGTTGGCTGTGCAATAAAAGAGGCATTGATTTTGGGTTACATTTTGGGTTACAAACGCTTGCACAATGCATCCAAGTACTAGATGAAAAAGGTCTTATCCATACTAATCTTACACTCACTTAAGAAAATTTTCGCATTTTTGCAAGTTTTCTTTTCATGTTTCTACTCAGTTTTCCTTTAATTCATGTAATTTGGAGGATTTTATTTTGTACTTTGTTTATTATAATTATAAGAAAATCAAACTGTGGATAAAAGTTACTACTTATTTCGTAAATTACATTAGTATCAAGGTAGGATTTTTCATGAACAAAAGAGATATCTTTTTGTGTAAAGTCCTACATATCATTTACTGAACCTACAATATTGATACTCTTGTACCACCCAGATAATAACCTTAATTTATTGTTTATATATAATATTGTAATGCCTAGAGTATGAAATGACTTTAAGATATCATGTAATACACAGCCTACTTGAAGCTGTTTGAGAGGCAGCCTCCATTTTTGTCCTGTACTTAAATCGTTGATTTTATAAAATATTTGTATGAAAGTCATGACTTGAGTGATATTATTTTGTAAATAGTACTATAAAGTTATAAATAAATACTCTTAGCTCGCTAAATAGTGGTTTATTATTAAAATATGACCCAAAATCTACTGAACATTTTGGTACCCAGTAATTATACCAGCTGTATAACATTATTACTGACAAATATATTATAAAAGTACTATTTTTAGGGTAGAAATTTAATTTAAAAATGATTTAGATCCTTTTATGGGCTCCTGCAAGACCAAGGAACAAGAAATTGCAGTTTTAGTGTATGCTGGTCATGTAGAAACGTCGGTATGTGGCGAAACCCCCTCAGGGCGCCACAGATATGACAAATCTGCCATTTTGCATGCCACTGTCGAGTGGATATAGATCGATGCAACCACTATTCATATTATGGTGGGAAATTTTCAATAAAAAACTGACAACACTGGCAAAAAAGTCAAGTAAGAGTTGTGAAAAATAAAAATTAAATCAAGTAAAATCTATATAGATCGATGCAACCACTACTCATAATATTATGGTTAAAATTTTTCATTAAAAAACTGACAACACTGGCAAAAAAAGTCAAGTAAGAATTGTGAAAAATTACTTAAAACAATAAATATTTTGCTGCGAAATAAATGACTTCAGGATTACTTACCGATGATAGGTGACTTTTTTATTCGTTTGTAACCGTCCTCTGTAATTTCTGCACACTTTTATGGGGCAAATCGCCATTTTCAAACACTTTTTTAACAACTTTTATCAAGCGCGTGACGTGCGTACTCAGTGATGTCACAAATAGCACTGACGGGCGAATCGCGGCTTTGTGTCCAACAGTTGACCACTATTTTTTCGACGCAATCGCGCGGCTTAGGTTCTATCTAGTGTAGTATATAATCAAAGGGGGGACACTGTACTCTATTCCACTTTAAAACTTAATATTTCACAAGCGGATCCCTAAATCGGAAAATGATCTATGAATGCTCATAATATTTTTAAAAAACCTATCCAATGACACCCCACACGATGGGGTGGACGCGAAAAAAAAAATCATCCCCGCTTGATATGTAGGGAAGGTACCATATTTTTTTTTAAGATTTCATGTACCATTTTGTCGGCATCATTAATATGTGCATTCATGCCAAATTACAGTTTTGTAGGTCATATAGTCTCTGAGCAAAACCGCGGACAGACAGACAGACAGACGGACAGACGGACGGACAGACCGAAACTATAAGGGCCAACGCTAAAACTCGCGCGGGCGCACGCTCGCGTGTGTACAAACGAAAAATAGTATGAGCAGCGCAGGCGCGTGCGACGGAGCGCGGACGCGGGCGACAACGCTGCCCATACTATTTTTCAATTATTCACACGCGCGCGTGCGCCCGCGCGAGTTTTAGCGTTGGCCCTAAGGGTTCCTTGTTGACTACGGGACCCTAAATACTAATGTAAAGTACATATTACACTTTTAGATGAATTACCAGTCGACGAGTCTGTCGCGTCGTCCTTCAGTCAACAAGCAGAGATACAATCCCATCGTCTGCATATGTCACACTTGAGAGCCGGTGAGTACGCAATACAATATTATGTTTTTATCACATTCATGGAATACATAAAAATAGATTTTTGTTCTATAATAAGATTCGAAATATTATTTTGTCGTTGTTAGGTGTGGTGTCACCGTGGGCGGTGGGCGCGGCGCGATGTGGCGTAGACGGTGCGGGCTGGGCGCCTTGGGCGCAGGGATTCGCTGTAGTGGCTTGGCTGCAACTGCAGCCGCCAACACCAGCTAAAGGTAATAATATTAATAATAATGTTAAAGAAATGGTTGCATTGATAAAATGTTGCTCTGGCTATGTAAATGTTTTTTTAAATTATTTTAGACGAGGCAGAACAGTGGCTGGATGATATGAACGAGCCCGTAATACGTGGCACGCCGCGTGGCGCCGCAATTCCCATGCATGTACTCTCAGTGGGCCACGACTCTCTAATGTTTGAGCTCTGGATAGACCTTACAAACGGTAATTATACTTTTAAATAAGGAAATTATTTTATAGTTAAGTTATTATTTTAAAAAATAAACGATAATAAAAAATTATAGAAGTAGAATTCAAATTTTATCTCTATATACTTTCAATATTAAATTAAAAAAGGAAATTGTCCTTGTTTTAAGTTGGTTAAAAAAGTTATCGTTTTTGCTGTCTAGGTATTACTTGTATGTGTGATACGTCAATAATATTTACGCAGTCATTGGTTATTATATTTTCTAATTGGACCGTTGTAGGAATCCTCAGTGTCCGCTTGTCACGGCCCGAAGCGCGCGTCAACCGCATCGTGAGCGTCGCGCGCTCCACGTGTGCGCTGCCGCTACGTCGCACCACGTGCCTGGCTTTCGACGTACGCGAACGTGTCACTGGCCGTCGCATCCATTTGCATGTAAGTTCATTAAATCATCTATTTTATAATATGAACCATGTTGTATAATAATTTATTTTTCGTTTCTTAACATTATTGTAAATTATTGTAATGTCGCATGTCGTTTGCAGGTAACAATATATATCGATGGACGGGAGTGCGAAACTATACTTCTACCAGTTCAAGGTAACTCTGGTTTAAAAATATTTCCTAACTGCTTATGTTTTGAACAAAAGTAGCTTTAGAATCGCGCATTGAGGTATTAAGGAATCGAGTGTTATTTAGTGTTGATCTAAAGTACGGTATACGGACTAAGTTGGTTAATCTAAATTTGAATCCACTAATAATATGATTGCAATAGGTATCCTGGTACGTAAGCCGACGCCGGTGAACGTGGTGTTCGGGCACGCGAGCGCACCCGGTGCGGGTGGTGCGGGCACGCTGCGGGTGGCTAGCATGCGCGTGTACCGCGCGCCCGTACTGTCCCCGCCTGCTGCGGCGCACGTTGCCGCGCATGGACCTAACCAGCCATGTCAGGTAATTATTGTGTTTATTTGTAAATAAAAGAAAACATTTATCTAATGTGTAGTTACTTGTTTGTTATGGGTACAACCCACGTGTAAGCTGCGTCTTAGTCGGTAAAATGAAACCGAGCGAATATTCATAGATACATCTATGAATGTTCGCTTGAAAAACATAGCAGGCGTGGTCGGGTGAAAATAATATAAATATGAGCCCGATTTTCTTTCAACGATGTTTAACTAAAATAATTTTTCAGGTTGGCTGTGAGTCCCCAGATTTCTCGTCTATCATCACTCCGGAAATTCTTGAAATGGGTCTTGATTGGGATCAGGTATTACCTGGTTTTACATTTTACAAGTTTTTTTACTAAGTTACAAAATATTGACATGGGTTTTTTAATATTTTAGGTATACGACCTGCCAAGTAATATACTGCGTGAACTCCACGAACAGCAACTTTTAGCGTTATCTGCCCACGCGCCTGACCATGTTCTATTGTACCCACAATACTCTCCTGCGCCTACAGGTTAGTAGAAACTAGAAATAAAAAAATATAGTATTGTTTTTGGTTGTGTTAATTCAATAATTGTAGATCTTTGTTGGAAATGCACAGAATTTCTTAGTAAGTACTGTAATTTTACATTATTAATTATTTTTGTTACATTCTACTACCTGTTTGAAAATATATGTACATATTTGTGATGTACTTATTGTGTTATTACTGTTATCTTAAGGTTCATTGCTGTCACTAAACAGTTTTCACTCAACAGTAACTCTTATCGTTTTGATCTGTATAAACATAACGAATCTTTTTTATTCTCTTCTTAGTATCAAAGAAGTGCTCAGATTGCTCATAGTATACTTTACTTGCAGTGTGGGGCGGTCGTCCGTCAGGCGGCGGTGCGGGCGAGCCGCCGCGTACGCTGCGCTGCAGCTGGGCGGGGCCTCCGCGCGTCTCCGTACATCGAGGCTTCGCACCCGCGCTACTGTTGCTCGGTGGTCCCGACCTGTTACTATACCTGTTCGCTAGGGTAAGTTTAAATTAATTAGTACTTTAATGTACTGAACAAATTAAAATCACTACATAGTATAAAACAAAGTCGCTTTTTCTGTCCTCATGTCCCTTTGTTCCCTTTAATCTTTAAAACTACGCAACGGATTTTGATGCGGTTTTCTTTAATAGATAGAGTGATTCAAAAGGAAGGTTTATAAGTATAATAACATTCATTAAATAGTGGAGAAATACTGTTATTGTTGGGGTTTCTAATGTGAGCGGAAAAAATAGAATCATTTACGACAGTAAATAATAACATTTTTTTCCGCTTACATTGCAAACGCAGGCTGAACCCTACGAGATTTTTCAAAATAATGTACTTATGTATTGTACACAATGAAAAGGTCAGACTACCGAAAACTCCGCGATGGTATATTATGTCTATCTCTTATGGATATCCCACAATAACAGTGTTTTGTCATTTACTTTCAACGACAAATAATGGCTAATTTTCGAAGCGATTTTAACCAATACGGCATTAATCCTTATTCAATTAAACACTTTAAATACATTGTTGATTTAATATAGATCTGTATGGCCGTTTACAGCATAATATGATTTAAATGAATATTTTCGAAGATATTACATATTTTAAAAGTAATAATGAATGAAAAACTGCTGAAGCGATTTTAATCATTTTTTCAGTGGCTATATATTTTATACCCGTGCGAAGCCGGGGCGGGTTGCTAGTAATATATACTATAAATAACCTAATGTAACAATAAAAATGTATATTATGTAGTCATTTTATGTGGAATAGTTTTTGTTACCAAATTCATACACTCACACTTGAGGTCCGTGCGAAAATATTGTACCTTCCTGCAGAAAGCTATATTAACAAGATGTTGACTTATCCTCCCAGGTTGTGGAGCTCGAAGGATCCGCGGAAGAGCAGGCGGCGGCGCTGTCGCTGCTGCTGCGGTCGTGCGCGCTGGACGCTCGACTCGCGGCCGCTCTACACGCCGCGCACTCCCTGCGCCTGTTGCTGCCGGTGTTTGCCGCGCCGAATTGTCGCCTCTCCGCTGCCATGTTGCAGGTACGTTTGTTTGTTTATTTATTAATAAACAGGTATAAACAGGTAGGTATACATCGAGGTATTCCTCGATCGTGGGAATCGCAGACACAATAGATTTTCAATTGTTATGCCACAGCCGGGTGCCGCTTGGGGATTGATGGGTTAACTTTCATAGTTTGCTTAGTATATTTATTCATCATTGGTTTCTTTAAGACGGCTGCACGTATTTCTATAAAATGTTATGTATACGTTTAGACTTTAGAAGAATAGAATGCGATCCTTCTGATGATTTATTTTACTAATATTGTATGCAACCTGTAAGTAAGCAAAGTAATGTGTACAGGTGATCCTGAGCGAAGCCTGCAATGCTCCCGTGTTAACTGGAGTCATGGAGCGTGGATCTGCGGGTAACGTCGAGCGAAAAGCGGGTCACGTGGTACTTAACGTCGACACGCAAGCTTTACTTGTGGAGCCAAGATTCATTAAACTGCTGTTTCGAGCCTGGCGTAACTTTGAAACTGCACAGGTTAGACTCTAAATTAATCGTATTTAAACATATCGTATTTATTGCGTACTATAAACAACTACAACCAAAATACTTCTCATAGGTGTCATGGGATGAGGCAGGAAAACGCTACACTGGTACGGCTTGGGGTTTGACACTGGCATGTGTGCGAGCGTTGTTACGACGCGACCATCCGCACGCCGATTTCAATCGCTACCAAGCGTCGCGCGCTGACCTACTGCGCCAACTCTTACTTACAACCAAGGTAGTGTACAGAAAATACGGTAATTTTACGTTTAGCTATTTTTATAAAGTATAGCCAGAATAATTTTAGGTGGCACCAGCGGTCATTAACCTTTCTAGTTTAGGAGCTATGTGAAAAATGCTCGCACTCTATTCTGTTAACTTAAGAAAAAAATTTAACTCTTAAAAAGACTGTGTCTTTGTAAGAGTTCATTTTTTTAACTATTATAGGTTCATCAGAAACCCTTTTGGTAACTTTTAGTATGATATAATCTCCAACTTTTTATGAGTTCGAAGTAGAGATTCAAAACGTTTGAAGTGCGTTGTCTTGCGCGGTCGGCTAGTTATGATTAGTTGACCAACAAATCTTAGTAATAAGTGACATTAAGTGAAATATTACGAGTACGGTTGATTGGCTGAACACTTACAACTACATACAAACTCTTTCATAAGGATGTGACTACACACATTGAAACAGTAATTTGGAGGGGCGCCATGTTATCGTAGTTTATCTCTAATATACTTTACACTCAGTTTACATCAAGTTTACATGATATCGTAATGGCGCATTTTCACTGGTCGATAGGGCCCGCATGCGGGGTGCGGGAGATTTCTGAAACGCATGCCACGACCAATGACAATGCGCCATTAGTTGTCAATTAGTTGTCATAGACTCCCCGCATGCTGTATACCGTACGAGTTAACGACTAATGAAAATGCGCCCTTAGACTAGAACATTAGAAATATCAGTTCTGTCACTTCATTGTCAAAATAGAAAACGATGAAATATGTTATATGACAAAGTTTTTATACAGGGTTCAATGACCGCTAGCTACAGACAGAATATTATGACAATTTGAGAATAGCAAGTAGCAACCTTTGATTGGATCAGCTATAAGTGGTTTAACAATTCATTTAATGCTACAATTTCTATTCTAGGAGCGGTTTTTAAATTCTGAATGTGGCGGTATGGACGAGCACGCTAGCGACTGTTTGGTGGGCGTGGCCCGCGCGCTGCTGACGGGCTCATCCGCACTCGCCGCCGCCCCCGCGCCACCCGCGCTTAACGAGCTGGCGCTATTGGCGGATTTCCTACTGTTGATGCACCAGGTGCGTGTGAAAAGTGTTGTTGATTATATAATCTATACTAATATTCAAGCGTTAAACGCGTAAAAAAGTCAACAACAACTAGTCATTTCTTAAAACAAATACCTTCGTTTTGCCCATAAAGTTAATATACCTATCGGAATAGAGAAACAAAGGCCTGAGCAAGCGAGATGTCACTATCAGTAACACTGCGTGGTAGAAAGAGAAGCGTGATTTGAGGTTGCATAGCTTTTTTTCATCTGTTTGACAGTCTGTCTGACCCTGTGCCGATCGTTGTCAATTTGGGATCTCAGAAAAATTGTGATTTTAAGATAAATAATGAATAATTTTTAGAAATACTACTCTAGAAACATGGTTAAATGTTTGTGGAATGATTGTGGATCCACACATCGAAAAAACCCGGACAAATATTCATTTCACAGGTGAATTATTCTACATCGACAGGACCTAGTTTTAAGTTTATTTTTGCCAATTCCCTACGAGTTATTTGTATTGATTTTGATAATTCACTTCTATATATGTTTAATTATATGGAAAACATAACTTGACTAGCCATGGTGCACAATTTAAGGATATTTTGTGTAAACAATTTTCATCTATTTTACACTAGGGCTGCATCAAGTTATCGATAAGTTGTATCGATATGAAAATATTTTTAGTTAAGTATACTAATTATCTAGGAATGTTGAACTGATAACATACTCATCCGTAGTTTATAATTAGTTTAAGTATATATTAATATACTATCATACATAATTTATCGTTTTTAAGGTCCCGCACCCAAAGGGTAAAAAGTCCTAGTAGTGGGGTCCTGCTCTACTACTAAGACTTCGTTGCGTGTCCGTCTGTCTGTCTCCAGGCTGAATAACAAGAACTGCTATAGTAATAGACTTCTGAAATTTCCACAGATGTAATGTCATTCTACATCCAATATGGCTGCTCATCCAAGATATAGAAGTGCTTTCAAGAATAGTTGAAAGCACTTCTGCAAGATGGGCATCAAATAAAAGGGCTCATTGAGAGTGAATTGAAAATTAATAGGGTCTAGTGAAGTCGTGTCGTGTCGTGTACTGATGTGACGTGACGTAACCTGTCGTGTCGAATCGTGTCATGACATGCCGTGTCGTATCGTGCCGGGTTTTAGAAAATGCGCGGTTGAAACCGGTCACCCTTCATGCGCGAGTCCGACTCACACTTGGCCAATTTTTCAGATTTCCTGCTGACCTGGATACCAGAAATTCATGGCTTAAAATAATTAACCGTCCAAACTGGACTCCGAAGAAAAATTCATACATACTTAATTATGCAGCAAGCATTTTGAAGAAAAGTCACATTTTACTTCAAAATTACAATTTTATTATATATCTATGCAGTTTTATTTTATCCCATTTTATTATTTTTACAATCTTACAATTATTATTCCATGATCGATATTTTGTCGAATTACAAGATGTTTGTACATCACTGACACGCACACGTAAACATAATTGTATACACAGATGTAAATCAAATTTTGGTTAAGCTTGACAGCTCGGGATTGTTTCTCTATTCCGATAGGTATATTACCTTTATGGTTTTGCGACAGAACATAGAATATTATGGAGGGCTAAAGTAAAAGCAAGTAATTAAAATTATGCATATTTTCTTAGGCAAGCGACACGTTCGTGACACACACACGTGCGACGTTCTACTTCTTGCTGTCCTACGAGACGCCGGAGACAAGCGAGTTCAACTTTCTGAAGTTTATTGGCAAACGCGCCAGAGCCAACTTTGCCGCGGCTGAAAACCCCAGCGATCTGCCTTTAAATTATATGGGTGATACGATGGATCGAAACGCTTACCGAGACAGCGAGAGCGATAAGACGGACGATAGTGGCGTAGAGTCTACAAAACGGTTAAAAGGAATTATAAACCAGAAGATAAGAGAGGACAGGTTGGTATAATTATCGTCATCAAAACATCTGCTATGTATATTCTTCGAATACTAACTATATTATTATTTATTACAATCCTATAAAAAATAATTTTAATTTTAGGAGGTCAATTTCTACATCTACTTCTGATAACTCAGATAGCGTCCTCGGTAAGTAAAAGTTAATTTTGTAGATGATATACATATCTTTTTGCTTTGCTGTTATGTATAATTTCGTTACAAATTCCTTCAATGTATATGTAATATAAAAGCCCGAATAACATTAAAGGTTAAAATTTACCAATAAAACGATTTTCAGACTTTTGTAAAATAGTAACAGCTTGTAACAAAGTGGGCTTTCGTAAATTTGAATAAAGGATTAAATCAGCAATAACAAAATTGTGTATATTTTTGAGAACAGAGGAAAAAAAAGAACTCGACAACGACGTCGAAACAGAAACGGAAGACGAGAGAAAAGACAAGGAAAAAGAAGTGCAAAACGACGTCAACACCAAGGAAGATGCTTTGAACGGCTTTGTAGTCGTAAATGAAAATGATATCAGTGAAAACGCCACCGACTCAAATGAAAATTCAAATCCCCAGGTCAGTTACTTAACTAGTCTAAAATGATCGATTTCTCAATCGACTAATAATGTCATACTTCTTAGAATTGAAATAGTAACACTTATTCCCGTTTTTACCAATCGCCCTTAAGAGCCCGTACTATCTTTTCTACTGCTCTCTTCACACTCACGCCCGTCTTTATGCCATAATATATATGCCAGGTGAAAAAGGACGATCGCCAAGTTAGCAGGCAGTTATAGGTATTCTGTTTTTTAAAGGGTTTTTTATATGAAAGTGGTAAAAAGTAATTCCAACATTGTATAGACGACTTTCTCAACAGTACATTGTATTTTTTTCATACCGTTAAGACGTCAATACAATCCATAAAAAGGTGATATTCTAAACCTTTTACAGCAAAAATTACAAAACTGTCGCGGGTTTGAGTTGGATTATTTAAAGATACTTAAAAAAAAATAAAAAATCTAGCTGCAACATTAGATTATAATTGAAATAATCTTACATGTTGTGCATTGAAACTTATAGAAATACTGTATTTTAACTGTTAAATCACGTCTGTTAAATGAGCGAAATCGGCAAAATTTCGTATACGGACTCTTAACGCTAAGTATCACCTAGAGCTCTTATAGGGTCATGAATTTCTTAACACAAACACGTTTTTGAAAACCCTTATGTTTTCCCAATGTTCTTAGGCCCTAAGGACGTAGGTGACACAATAAGCAATAATTAATTCTTGAAAGATAGGTATACTTAATGGCCGCTAGGGGACACTTAGCGTTAGGTGGTGGTTGGTGAAAACGTGCATTAAACTATTTTATTGAAGAAGCAAAATGTTTGTAAATATAAATAAAAACCTAACTTTTTTTAGCCAATGGTCAGCAGCATGAGCGGGGTGCGCGCGGGGGCGGAGCCGGGTTGGCGAGCTTGCGAGGGACTGCTGCTTTTACTGCGCGATGCACTTGCGGCGTTGCCGAAAGACCAACTTGCTCAGGTATAACGAGAATAGGTCATTGAGTTTTTGTAATGACTTAGATCGTTGTAATATTTTTGAAAATGTATTTAAATTTTAAATAATATTACTTTTCTCAAGCGATTTGTCGGTGTAACCCCTCCATTAGAAATTCCAAAAAAAAATAGTAACTAATGTGGCTATTTTGCAATTTTGTTTGCGAACGTCAAAATATTATACGTCAGTCAAGTCAAAGTGTGAAGATTACTTTATATATACATATATTAATTTTTAATAAAATATTTTGTAAGTATGTGTGGCACGATAATGCATTATTTGTATGACATAAGTAAGGATTTAAGTATTTGGTATTAACAGTTAAATTGCATGCATCTAGGCGGCGACTGCTGTGGTGCAGCCGGAACTCGTGGCAGTACTCGCCAATCACCGCACGGCCAGCGTACGCGCCGCAGTAGTGCGTGTAGCGCGAG
The DNA here is from genome assembly GCA_963422495.1 of Polyommatus iphigenia. NCBI lineage: Eukaryota > Metazoa > Arthropoda > Insecta > Lepidoptera > Lycaenidae > Polyommatus > Polyommatus iphigenia. The sequence continues at coordinate 15,715,352 of OY730188.1, forward strand.
AGCTGATGCGTCGTGCGCCCGTCAACGCTCAAGCTCCCACCTCCAAATTGTTCTACTCACACCTTGCTAATCAGGTAAACTTAATGAAAATTTAATCCCGTTTTTAATCATCACTAAAAAGATTTAGGCCACACAATTCACAGAATCGAAAAAATCGTTTTATGAACGACATTACGTTTGGCGAGTAGTCTTTACATGATTTTTTCTAGTACTTGATCGTTTATTTTCTGTAGTCAATATCTGAAACATCTTCAATAGATTTTTACCATACCTTAAACCTTTACTTATGACAACTATTTGTAAATTTCTTGTTTTAGTATGTAAAACACGAATTTGATATTGTGTATCTCACAGATATCTCTATACGGCGTGTCGTCCTCATTGGCAGAGGCGTGCTGCGCGCTCCTCACGGACGTGGACGTGCCGCTCTCTGAGCAGCTCGATGTAAATATTTTTTGTACTTTTAATTATTATTTATTAAGTTTATGCTTAAAACATATTATGGCCACCATATAAATGCTTAAAATATAATATTTACATTTACTTGTTATTACATAATTATATGCGAACGACGACGAACTAGATGCGTTCGATAAAGAGTAGCCAGCAACATCACAGGATCGTGAACTTTGGAAAGAAAGAGGGGAGGCCTTTGCCTAGCAGTGGGACACTGTAGGCTGATAATAATAACATAATCATAATAACATAACCGTTTCATAATATAAAACCGTAATTTTCCCTTATACAGGCAAAAATGTGGGCGTCATTTGCAGAAGAAAACGCAATGCGAGCAGCGCCGCTTCTTGCTTTGTTGCCTTTAGCTATTCGAGATGTTCCGCTAGCTCATAATCTAGTCGCAGTACTGCGTAGATTTGTCGATAAGGTAATTTTCTTTTCAAACTTAAAAAAGTAGTAGCTTCAACATATGTAATTGAGAATTGTGTATTATATGTATAACTATTCGAAATGTTGTTTAATTCGTTTACGATTTACCTTCCTAGGTATCGACTAAAACGTTAAGCGAAGTTGCTCTGGTTGAAGTTGTGGTTAGAGCTATTCGTGCTTTGGGGCGGGAAGAGCAAGACTACGAAGGCAAAGAGCTCATCTTGGAGGATTTATCGGACTTGCTCAATAGAATCGCAATCAAAACACTTGCGGGCAACAACAGCATGCAGGTTAGTTCATTTCATTTGTGAAATAATTAGATATATAAAAAAATGTCTCATTAATCATTATACATACTACCCCTTTGTTAAGATTTGTGATCGCGACTAGACTGTTACTTTAAAGATCCTCATTTTAACTATACACAGTATTGCCATTAATGGTGATGTAGGTTTATCTGTAATATCTGTAAACATTTTTGCAGACAAGTGTTTTATTTTAATAAATAGATAGTATAAAATAATGACTTACATGATCATTTTTGAAATTTTATTTTACTAGTCGATACTGGACACGCACCTTCTGTTACGGTATATCGAGTGTGAAGCGGGCGGGAACGAGGGGGCGGAGGGTGGCGCAGACGGGGCGGGCGTACGCGGAGCGGCCCGTGCGGCGCAGGCGGCGCTGTACGCGGCGCAACTTGACGCACTGCAGCAGCGTCTGCGCCGAGCCGCGCTCGAGCCGGTGCGACGACCAACATACTTCACTAACGGTAAATGTTTTACGCCCTTTTGAATAAAAAAATAAATAAAAAGCTAGATAGTAAATAATTGTCCCTTGAGTGAAATTTCAATATATTAGGTAAGAACAAAACGTTTATGTTTTCATATGAAATGTTGTGTATATTAAATTAAGAAAAGGTCCCTTAAATATTTATGGACTTTATTGTAACTTTATAAGTTGGTTGTGACTTACTTATTTGTATTTTTAATACAGTGCTATCTTCGGCGGTGGAGCGATCAGAAGTGGCCGACACACGCGCCCGTATAGCGGCTGTACAGACCCGCGCTGTCGCCTTCTTGACGACCCGTGAACGTGACCCGCCGCAGCCTACCGAGCGAGCACTATTCTGTCGTTTACTCGATATGCTACTGCACGGTAAGAGACTATACTGAGATTTAATACAATATTCAAATGATTTCAATCACTTGAGTCCGTCTACGGAAAAAACTAATTAAACTGATTCCGACGCATTAGCCAAGACGACATTAATATCAAGGGAGTGCCTCCGTTGCCGGCGCCGGCTCCCAATAATATCAGTAATGGGAACCGGCGGTAAGTATACTGCCGGCAGCCGAGATATAAAACAACGGCTGCTGGCGCTGGCAGTCAAAATGGGAGCCGGTGATAATGCGTAAAGCGCTAGGTTCCAGTGCCGATACACACATTTTAAAAAGAAATAATTATAATCTCAAATATATTCGCATAGAGGAAAATAATACACGGGGCATATATTCGACTTTACCGACTTCCAAAGGTGAAGGTTAGGTACCTATTTGTTCGGCTGTGGATATTTTAGTTTTTTGTGATGCATTTTCTTAGCTTAGCTTTACCTTAGCTACCTTTTTTCAGCTACCTAAAAGTAAGATTTTGCACCACAGCTACAGTTATAAACCCCGTGGTATACTTCCGAAGGTACTGAACAGAACTTCAGGTTCCTTATACATGTTAGAGAGTTTCAGCGTTGTTTAAAGAAGCAAAGATATTGTATTATGCTACTATGCAGATCACATTTGTCAGCATTATCATCACCACCATTAACCCATTAAGATTCAAGCCCCATACGAGCACCGATGATCGCGACAACAATAAAATACAATAGCATTTCCAAGAATCCCCGATCGAAGGATTCAAATATGCGTCCTTACAATAATATGACTATTTATGACCTTATTATAATATGTACTTTTCATAGTCCTTTAGCTCAAGAGTCAAGACTGATGTTTTTGATCATTATTCTGTCATTTGACAAGCGATGTTTGCCGAATAGGCGCCGGCAGCCTATTCGGCAAACATCGCGTGACTTCGGTAAACTTCGGAGTTCGGAAAACTGCGCCGGTAGCCATTTCAGCAACCGGCGCCGGTAGCCATTTCAGCGACCGGCGCCGGTAGCCATATCAGCAACCGGTGCCGGCAGCCATTTCGGCAACCGGCGCCGGCAGCGGAGGCACTCCCTAATATCAAACACGATTTGTTTATTTTAAAAGATACGTGTATTATTTTTTTTACTGGCAATTGATCTGATCTTTATGGACTAGAGTGCAGCAGCGATAGTGGCGGCGGCGGCAGACGGGGCGGAGCAAGTAGCGCCCTAAGCGACCTGTTTTGGTGGGCGGCAACACCAAGCGTCATCGCCCGTCCCTTGCAGCCGGATTTGCTGCGGGCATTATACAGAGCTCCGCCCATTGCGCTCGCTCATATTGTGCCACATAATAGAGACCCTACCTCGCTACGGAAGGTATTGTAATATATTATTATTGTAATAAATATATTTTAAGTTTTTTTAACATAATTTTTGCTTGAGCTCGGGCTCGGCCTAAACCCAAAGACATTGTCATTAACAGAATAGAGAAAATTCCCCGCGGGATGAACAAATGCATTTTTCTGCTTGTAAAAATTACATGAAAAATATTTGTAGTTGGCGGTGTACTTACTGACTCTGCTGCGACACGTACACCTGGAGGCGGAGCGTGGTGGGAGTGGCGTAGAGCTGGCGATCACGGACTGGGCACGTGACTGGGCTGTGGGCTCACAAGCTGCGCTGGCCGAGCGTCTCGACAGTGAGGCTCTCCCGGCCGAGGCGGAGCGACTCCGGCGTGCGGACCGCGCGCGGCGCCTCGCAAATGCGCCGCGACGCCGCGCTGCTATCGGCAAAGCGGTGTTCGCTCGTGAAGCTCAAGCGCGTACGCTGGCAGAGGCCGCGATGGCCGCTACGCGTCTGGTCGTCGATACTCAAAACGCGGAACGCAAGGCAAGTATTTTTTTATTCTTTAGGAACCAAACAGTTGTTTACACTCTCTTAAATCATTTTTAGTATTCAGTACATACTGTATGTAATTTAAAATTAATAGACAAAATTTATTTGTTTACTTTTTAACACATCGTGAAACTTTAACTTATAAACAGGCAAGCTGTTGTTAAATATGTCTACGTCTTTTTTTCTTCATTACAGGTCCTAATTCTTTGTTAAAGAAAGCAATTAACTAAACGTTTAACTAATACATTACGTTTTTTTTTATATCATACAGGCATTCCTGGAACAACTAAAAGCGTCTAGCGCGGCTTCAGCTACTGCGGCTGCGCGTTGGCAGCGGATAGTGAACGCGCACACGCACGAGCGCGGCGTGTGGTACGACGAGCACGCGGCGCCGGCGTCCTGGCAGCTCGACGACGTGGAGGGCCCTGGCCGCGTGCGAGTCAGACTCCGACGAGCACACCTTCGCATCCCGGAACGTTTTCTGAAGGCCCCATACAAATACAAATCCCGTATGCTATTTAATTATATTCGAAATTGTTTATTAAAGTATATAAAATTTGAGTGTTCACTGTTCATTGTAATTTTTGCAATGAATACTTAAATTTCGATTTAACGTTAATACTAACACAATATTGTGTTGATACAGAGCGTGCACTGGTGCCGCCACCTTTACGATCAGTTGTGGGCGCGGGCGGCGGCGGCGGCGGCGGCGGCGCGGCGGCGCGGCTTGCAGCAGGCGAGGCGGTTCAACACACGGCGCGGGTGCGGCGCGTGACGGTGGCGTTAGCGGCGGCGGGCGAGCTACTGCTCACAGGTTAGCTCCCGAACCGGTGGTAGGGCAAACACGTGGACATTCTGAAAATATTTGTTCCAAATTTGACGTCCTATCAAATCTGACAACGCTTGGCTCAGTGGTTGAGTTTGTGGTTGCTCAAGCCGAAAGTCTCGGGTTTGAACCTCGCCGACGGAAGAAAAGGCTTTCAATGTTCCTGGGTCATGGATGAGTATTGAATATGTGTTCTTGGATACAAAAATCCTTCTTATTCCGTCTTAAATATACTTTATACTAGCGACCCGCCCCGGCGTCGCACGGGTATAAAATATAATAGCCTCTGAAAAAAGATTAGCGCGTTCAAGTTAGCCCTTTCAAATAATTTTCCCCGTTTTTTTCACATTTTCCTCTATTTCTTCGCTCGTATTAGTTTTAGCGTGATAAAATATAGCCTATAGCCTTCCTCGATAAATGGGTTATCTAACACTGAAAGAATCATCAGAATCCGTTGCGTAGATTTAAAGATTAAAGGGAACAAAGGGACATGAGGGAAAAAAAGCGACTTTGTTTTATAATATGTATAGATTATAAATTATCTGGTGCCCGTAAAGCTCTGTTTAGACCAAACGAGCGAATGCTCATTCTAGTAAAGCTCTTTTGATGTAAACTAACAACGAGCATTCTTTCGTTGTTCTAGTGTGTTCGCCACGTGTTCGGCGGTAAATAGGTAGAATGCTCTAAGAATCTCGCTCGTTTGGTGTAAACGACGCAAGAGCGCTCGAGCAATTGCCTAGAGCGTTCTTTCGTGTTCGGACGTGCTCGCTCTTCGAGGCGGTCTCTTCAAAGGGATTCTAGTGTTCTTGAAATATTTTACTTTTTGGCGGGTTTTTTAAATTATCGAGTATTCTTCTTTTATTAAATTCGTCACCCACCAACGTCTTTTCCTTCTTTTCTTTTTCATTAATTGCGTTATAACAATAAATACAGCACTTGAAATCACAATATCGCTATCACAGTCAGACATAGTGTAGTTGTTACGTAGTTTATATACTCTTTGAGTGTAGTGTGAACCCTACTACTTATCGTTGACGAATGAGTAATGAGCATTCGCTCGTTTGGTCTAAACGGAGCTATATGATTCTCATCTATAGAGCAAAAATTCTTATTCTTGATGTTCTTGTTGATTCGATTGGTGTAAACGATCTAAAGTATGTTGTAACGAATTATAGTTTACACTAAACGAATACGAAAGAATGTTCTTGTGCTGTTCTTGCTCTATGTTCTTTTGGTGTAAACCCACCTTAATACAAGTGCTTCAGGTACTTACCATAGGTCCAGACAGACTGTTAAGCGATATGTTAAATTCACTCAGAAATAATTTTATTTTTATTTTATTTAACAGACCGCCGTCTGCACTGGGTCCCCGAGGAGCCCGCGGAGCCCCTATGTCTGCCGCTGCGTGCGCTAGCTGCAGTCGCCACGCGCCGCTGGTGCCTCCGCGAGTGCGCCCTAGAACTGTTCCTGCGCTCCGGTCGAGCGCACCTCCTCGCGTTCGAGGACCAAGCCGAGCGATCCGCCTTCCTCAAACAGTTGGCACGAGCGCACCTACCCGAACGGTACGTTGGGCAATTATTATAATATCAGTTATATTATTGATATCATTGATATTGCTTTTATTGCGAATGTCCCTGTCATTTTTCATATCGTGCACGGTGACATATTTTTAACGGACTTCCAAAAGGGGTAGGTTATACGTTCAGCTGTATATTATATTTTTAATTTTTGTCATAGTAATAATACAAAACCTTTAGGACTGAACAAGAGAACTTAACGGACGCGATGAACCAATGGCGTGTCGGTGCCATAACTAACTGGGAGTACCTGATGATTCTCAACGGTTTAGCGGGACGCTCCTACAACGACCTCATGCAGTACCCCGTGTTACCTTTCGTCATCGCCGACTACACCTCGAAAATATTGGATCTCACCGACCCGGCTTCCTTCCGTGATCTCAGCCGCCCAATGGCTATACAGAATCGAAACAGAGAACAACATTATATCAACACTTACAACGTAAGTACGCACGTTAAATAAATAAACTACTATTGTATTTTCTTCTCCTTTAAACTAACAAACATGAAACCCCTTATTGGCCTTATTGTTTTTTTTTCCAATGTTTCCTTTTCTAACACTTACATTTTCATAAAAGCGTATAGCGTTTATCAATAATAATTGTTAATAGTATGGTACCTGATACCTACATTGGTAATAGGAAAACTCAATTTGATTTTTAAAAGGCTATTTATAAACACAAAGTTATGTTACTGAGGTGCTTTATCAAACTTTAAAGTTTGCGTTCATCTTATACTACCTTTATATTATTCATATCGTAGGACCTGGCAGCGGCGCGGCGTGACGGATGCAGCCCGCTGCTGTCGCGGTGGCCGCACCACTATGCGTCCTTGTACTCCAACTCGGGCGGCGTGCTGCATTACCTCGTGCGATTGCCGCCATTTACTGAACTCTTCCTTAACTATCAAGGTATATTGAATAAAAATTTAAAAGTATCTTATAGTTTATGCGTTTTTATGCGTTTGTAATACGTTGCGATGATATGGGTGACAGTTCTCATAAAAATCAAAATCTAATAAATTATATTCCATCTACAAAAACAAATGTTTCCTATAATTTTAAATGAATAAAAATGAAAAGTTGCTAAATGCTAACATAATAATATAAAATTTTAGGTTGGGTTACACCAGAGGCGTGGTTAAAGTTAAAGTTAAGGTTAAAGTTATGGTTAAAGTTAAATATGGCGTCCTTTAGCTTTATATTTAACCTTAACTTTAACCGGAAAAAATTGACAGATGTCGTATGAGCATATGGAGTGTTTGGACGCCATATTTAACTTTAACCAGAGATTTGACATTTTGCACTGTAGTCAAAGTTAAGGTTAAAGTTAAAGTTACAGTTAAAGTTAAAGTTAGTTGGTGCAACCCAGTCTTAATGTTAACTGTGAAATAGGAGTATAAAATTATTGTTACGAAAACATTTGAAAAATGTCAGATGCATGAAACGGAACTTATGTCAATAGAGAATAACACTGTTGAATCGAAATTCGAAATCAAATCGATAAAGGTTTGAACAAACCTACGCGACCACGCGACTGCGAAGCGGAAGCGTCAATACAAAACACATATTTGACAAGTTGTCAAATGTGTGTTTTGTATTGACGCTCCCGCTTCGCAGTCGCGTGGTCGCGTAGGTTTGGCCTAAGCCTAAAAAATCGTCGGCCATCTTAAATCGTCGGCGCCACTCTAAAACGTCAGTACGAAATCGATAATTTCGGTTAATTTTTGTTAGGTAACTTCCCTACTATTGTCAATTATTATGTGTCACGCATATCATCTTATAACGCATAGGAGGAATAAATTTGTTGCTTTGATATTTTTATATAAAACCGTTCAAAGTCTTAAATTTATTCCTCAAGTTGAAGTTTTGTTACTTGCTACGACTGAAAAATTACCTCTTATTAAGTTTAAGTACCGATACTGGTAAAAACTACACACGACGCAGCGTACATATAATATTTAAAGTGTTTTGTCTGTTATGATGCGACTTTTTTAATTTATTACTATCAGTAAGGGGGTGAGTTAATGACAATGGCTAACAATGTCTTATTTGCCAGATAACAACTTCGACATGCCGGATCGTACGTTCCACTCGCTGGCGACGACGTGGCGTCTGATCACCAACGACTCGCCCACCGACGTCAAGGAACTCATACCCGAACTGTTTTACCTTCCAGAGCTGTTTTACAATAACGAAGGTAAATATTTGTCTAGTTAGTATTATTATATGTATTTAACTTTTAGGGTTCCGTAGTCAACAAGGAACCCTTATAGTTTCGGTCTGTCCGTGGTTTTGCTCAGAGACTATACTGTTGCTGTGCTGTAAAGCTGTAATTCGGCATATTAATGATGCCGACAAAATGGTATATATAATCTTTAAAAAAAATTTAAGGTACCTCCCCTACACATCAAGCGGGGATAATAGTGATTTGAATTCTGTTGATATTTTTTCAAAAAATTTAAGACAATACAAAAAAGAATTAAATGAGTTAATATTTGGTTCATAAAATACTTATTAATAAGTTTATTTATGTATTATCATTGTATTTGTGTATAGGTTCTAGGATATATTTATATGTAAAGTAGTACTTATATATTATATGTATATTATAAAAATAATAATGTATTAGTTGTATTTTTTTAATGTTAATATTTAGTATGAATATTATGGTACTTTAGGTCTAGTTGTAATTAAAACATTTATAAATATTGGTTAAAGACTGTTTGTTACCTTAATAAATAAATAAATAAAATAAAATTTTTTTTCGCGTCCACCCCACCGTGGGGTGTCGATGGATAGGTTTTTAAAAATATTTCGAGTATCATGTAGGAATGCTAATAATATCTAAATACATATTATAGTGTTTTGCTGGTATTTAAATAGGATAACTTGTGCTACAAAGACACTCACATTAACCTCACACAGGCCTAGAACTGGGCGTGCGTCAATGCGGTTTGCCGGTGGACAGCGTGCAGCTGCCGCAGTGGGCGGCGGACGCGCGGCTGTTCACGCTCGTGCACCGCCAGGCGTTGGAGGCGCCCGCCGTCACGGAGCGCCTGCCGCTCTGGATCGATTTAGTCTTCGGGTACAAGCAGACCGGGCAGGCGGCTATAGACGCCATCAACGTTTTTCCAGCATGTGTTAGTACTGTTATTCAGTGTTTATTGTTTTTTTCGCATAGAAATATACAACAATTTGTTAAAGGCTAAAAATCCTGGTAAAATTCATACCTTGGGGTAAGGACTTCCTCGGCGTCCATTTTTGTGGCCTTATATTAATTATGATTAATTACTGTTTTCAATATTTACGAATACATCATTATCCTTTGTTATGTACTACGTACATTCCGAAAATTAAATACATCATGAAAACTAGTTTTTGGTAACATTCAGACGTACTACGGCTTCGATCCGTCGGCCTTAGAACATCAAGTGGACCGCGACGCAGCGGACGCGATGGTGCGCACGTACGGCCAGGCGCCGCGGCAGCTGCTGCGCCAGCCGCACCCGCAGCGCGCGCCCGACTTAGCCCCGCCCCCGCCGATGCCATCGGTACGTCATTAAAGGACAAGGTCCAAATTGGGCTAATTTTAAAAGTGCCGGCCAACGCAAATAAACCCATTATTTAAATAGAACATAATCTAAGGAATATTTTTTATTATTACACCAAAGTTCTAAGTCAAGTCTCCGAGTTGTTATTCAAGGTCAAACTTTTTTTATTACATGTAATAAAACTTATTTTATTGATTAAAAGTAATAAGTAATCGATCCCAACGTCCCTATCCGAGTCATAGAATAGATTAGAGGCTAAATACCTACAAATGATTTGGAAAAATTGACGGACGGAAGGTAAATAAACCTTTCCCCAAGACGAGCCTGCTATACCCAAACAGCAGGCGACCGCCGATGGAGTCGCGGATGTAATGTTGTGGCTCCTGTGGCTCCGTCCGTCAATAAACAGCAGGCGACCGCCGATGGAGTCGCGGATGTAATGTTGTGGCTCCTGTGGCTCCGTCCGTCAATAAACAGCAGGCGACCGCCGATGGAGTCGCGGATGTAATGTTGTGGCTCCTGTGGCTCCGTCCGTCAATAAACAGCAGGCGACCGCCGATGGAGTCGCGGATGTAATGTTGTGGCTCCTGTGGCTCCGTCCGTCAATAAACAGCAGGCGACCGCCGATGGAGTCGCGGATGTAATGTTGTGGCTCCTGTGGCTCCGTCCGTCAATAAACAGCAGGCGACCGCCGATGGAGTCGCGGATGTAATGTTGTGGCTCCTGTGGCTCCGTCCGTCAATAAACAGCAGGCGACCGCCGATGGAGTCGCGGATGTAATGTTGTGGCTCCTGTGGCTCCGTCCGTCAATAAACAGCAGGCGACCGCCGATGGAGTCGCGGATGTAATGTTGTGGCTCCTGTGGCTCCGTCCGTCAATAAACAGCAGGCGACCGCCGATGGAGTCGCGGATGTAATGTTGTGGCTCCTGTGGCTCCGTCCGTCAATAAACAGCAGGCGACCGCCGATGGAGTCGCGGATGTAATGTTGTGGCTCCTGTGGCTCCGTCCGTCAATAAACAGCAGGCGACCGCCGATGGAGTCGCGGATGTAATGTTGTGGCTCCTGTGGCTACGTCCGTCAATAAACAGCAGGCGACCGCCGATGGAGTCGCGGATGTAATGTTGTGGCTCCTGTGGCTCCGTCCGTCAATAAACAGCAGGCGACCGCCGATGGAGTCGCGGATGTAATGTTGTGGCTCCTGTGGCTACGTCCGTCAATAAACAGCAGGCGACCGCCGATGGAGTCGCGGATGTAATGTTGTGGCTCCTGTGGCTACGTCCGTCAATAAACAGCAGGCGACCGCCGATGGAGTCGCGGATGTAATGTTGTGGCTCCTGTGGCTCCGTCCGTCAATAAACAGCAGGCGACCGCCGATGGAGTCGCGGATGTAATGTTGTGGCTCCTGTGGCTACGTCCGTCAATAAACAGCAGGCGACCGCCGATGGAGTCGCGGATGTAATGTTGTGGCTCCTGTGGCTCCGTCCGTCAATAAACAGCAGGCGACCGCCGATGGAGTCGCGGATGTAATGTTGTGGCTCCTGTGGCTACGTCCGTCAATAAACAGCAGGCGACCGCCGATGGAGTCGCGGATGTAATGTTGTGGCTCCTGTGGCTCCGTCCGTCAATAAACAGCAGGCGACCGCCGATGGAGTCGCGGATGTAATGTTGTGGCTCCTGTGGCTCCGTCCGTCAATAAACAGCAGGCGACCGCCGATGGAGTCGCGGATGTAATGTTGTGGCTCCTGTGGCTCCGTCCGTCAATAAACAGCAGGCGACCGCCGATGGAGTCGCGGATGTAATGTTGTGGCTCCTGTGGCTCCGTCCGTCAATAAACAGCAGGCGACCGCCGATGGAGTCGCGGATGTAATGTTGTGGCTCCTGTGGCTCCGTCCGTCAATAAACAGCAGGCGACCGCCGATGGAGTCGCGGATGTAATGTTGTGGCTCCTGTGGCTCCGTCCGTCAATAAACAGCAGGCGACCGCCGATGGAGTCGCGGATGTAATGTTGTGGCTCCTGTGGCTCCGTCCGTCAATAAACAGCAGGCGACCGCCGATGGAGTCGCGGATGTAATGTTGTGGCTCCTGTGGCTCCGTCCGTCAATAAACAGCAGGCGACCGCCGATGGAGTCGCGGATGTAATGTTGTGGCTCCTGTGGCTCCGTCCGTCAATAAACAGCAGGCGACCGCCGATGGAGTCGCGGATGTAATGTTGTGGCTCCTGTGGCTACGTCCGTCAATAAACAGCAGGCGACCGCCGATGGAGTCGCGGATGTAATGTTGTGGCTCCTGTGGCTCCGTCCGTCAATAAACAGCAGGCGACCGCCGATGGAGTCGCGGATGTAATGTTGTGGCTCCTGTGGCTACGTCCGTCAATAAACAGCAGGCGACCGCCGATGGAGTCGCGGATGTAATGTTGTGGCTCCTGTGGCTACGTCCGTCAATAAACAGCAGGCGACCGCCGATGGAGTCGCGGATGTAATGTTGTGGCTCCTGTGGCTCCGTCCGTCAATAAACAGCAGGCGACCGCCGATGGAGTCGCGGATGTAATGTTGTGGCTCCTGTGGCTACGTCCGTCAATAAACAGCAGGCGACCGCCGATGGAGTCGCGGATGTAATGTTGTGGCTCCTGTGGCTCCGTCCGTCAATAAACAGCAGGCGACCGCCGATGGAGTCGCGGATGTAATGTTGTGGCTCCTGTGGCTACGTCCGTCAATAAACAGCAGGCGACCGCCGATGGAGTCGCGGATGTAATGTTGTGGCTCCTGTGGCTCCGTCCGTCAATAAACAGCAGGCGACCGCCGATGGAGTCGCGGATGTAATGTTGTGGCTCCTGTGGCTCCGTCCGTCAATAAACAGCAGGCGACCGCCGATGGAGTCGCGGATGTAATGTTGTGGCTCCTGTGGCTCCGTCCGTCAATAAACAGCAGGCGACCGCCGATGGAGTCGCGGATGTAATGTTGTGGCTCCTGTGGCTCCGTCCGTCAATAAACAGCAGGCGACCGCCGATGGAGTCGCGGATGTAATGTTGTGGCTCCTGTGGCTCCGTCCGTCAATAAACAGCAGGCGACCGCCGATGGAGTCGCGGATGTAATGTTGTGGCTCCTGTGGCTCCGTCCGTCAATAAACAGCAGGCGACCGCCGATGGAGTCGCGGATGTAATGTTGTGGCTCCTGTGGCTCCGTCCGTCAATAAACAGCAGGCGACCGCCGATGGAGTCGCGGATGTAATGTTGTGGCTCCTGTGGCTCCGTCCGTCAATTTTTCCAAATCATTTGTAAGTATTTGGCCTCTAATATGTACTATGACTCGGATAGGGACGTTGGGATCGATTACTTATTACTTTTAATTAATAAAATAAGTTTTATTACATGTTATAAAAAAAAGTTTGGCCTTGAATAACAACTCGGAGACTTGACTTAGAACTTTGGTGTAATTATAAAAATTATTCCTTAGATTATGTTCTATTTAAATAATGGGTTTATTTGCGTTGGCCGGCACTTTTAAAATTAGCCCAAAATTGTATGGACGTTGGATCTTGTCCTTTGTGTAAACAACTCAGCTTAATTTTTTCGACAAAAAATCAGATTCCAAAGTTATACGATGGTGTGATAAATGATAATTGAAAATAATTATGTAATTTCTTCGTTCACAAATAAGTTTCGATTATATTGACACACTTTCGCTTTTATAATATTAAGTATATTACTAGTATGGAAGTATGGATAAGGATTTTTTTCCTTGAATAAGCTTGTTAAAAACTTTTGTGACATAAGAATGTAATTGTAAAATCAGGCGCAAGTATACGCGGGGGCTGTGGGCGCCCGCTGGGGTCGGTACTGCGGCTCGCCCGAGCGGCCCGCCCCGCGAGAGGTCGGGCGTCGCACCTGGTCCGGCGTCACTAGACTGCAGCCGCTGGCTCACGCACGATCAGTTGCCGCTGTGCCACATCACACAATGTTATTGCTACTTCGTGGTAAGTGTAGCTCACAATTTTAGCACAAGGACTGTGTTCGGTATCGATGAATGTTTTTATTCATGTCTTTAATAAAAATCGTGTTATGGATGACATTAATTACTTTTCATTACATTTCCTACCTAAATAGATGAATGGGCGGCGCCCGGCGATGTGGAAAACGAGACGCTATGCGCCGTCAGCTGGGGCCACGCCGACGGCTTACTGCGGCTGCGGCGCCGCCGCGACTTACCGCCCGAGCCGCTATTGCAACTACCACACATTGAACAAGTAACAGTTCTTACTCGTGTAATTGGTCTATGGAGCCACGCTAATTGAATATTTACTTTTAAATGACTGAAATTGATTGTTTTTATATTGGAATATATATTATAATATAATAAACATTATTTGTTTATTGTCCTATCTACCTTGACTCTGTGGTTCGAGTTTTTAAACAAATACGAATCTATTATTTAGCCATTTCATTTTCAATGATCATTAAACCGATTCATTTTAAACTGTTTATTATGGCTTTCCATTGACATAAGAAACAGTGGCTTTTAAACATGAAACAAGTAGTTAACTTTATAAGTTAATAATATTTCATCCGCTAGGTAACAAGCACATGCGGGTGGAGCGGCGGCGGGGGCGGCGAGGCGGCGCGCGGCGCGGTGGGCGCGCTCGGTTTGTCGTCCGGCCGCGTGCTGGCGCTGCGCGTGCGCGGAGGGCCCGTGCCACGCCTCACGGCGGTGCCGCTGCTCGCGCACGCCGCACCTGTGGCGGCCCTAGCGCTGTGCCCCCGCGCCGGACTGCTCGTTAGCGCCTCCGATGACGGCGTCATCGTACTGTGGGACCTCGACGAGTCAGTTGCAATATTATATAATTATCTTTACCGTCAAATATTGACTAACATGTCCTGAGACGCGAGTAAACAACAATTTATGGACTATATACCTTTGCAGGTTGACCTACATCCGCACGCTACCCAACCGAGGGCGCTTGAGTGTGCAGTGTCTGGCTATTAGTGAGACTCTGAGTGACGTGTGTTCGGCGCACGAGCCGCCGCCGCCGCTGTCGCGCTCCACCGAGGAGGCGCCCGATTGGCTGTCGGAGGGCGATGCGTACGACGCAGACGCCGATACCGCTCAGCCTGACAACGCGGATTCTGATGCTTACGAACGCGACGACACATACAAGTATAGAACTCTACTGCGTGTACACACCGTCAACGGGAGATTCGTGGGTATGTTATAAACGGAATTTAAATTTTACACAAGCCGATTAGAGAATAAGTTGTATCGTAATAATAAGAGAGGCTTTTAAAATTGTGATAAGTGATAACTCTTACTTTCTACGATTTATCAATATTCTTATGTTTACAGGTAGTGTTAAAGTTATCGAAGGTGTGACGTGTATGCAATATTCAAATGCTCCTGAAGGAGCTAGCGCCAACTGTGTGGCGGCCGCGCTGCGTTCAGGCGGCATTAGGCTCTACTCGTCGTGGGAGCTTCGTCCCGTGGCATATATTCCGCCACCCAATGGAGCCCCCGCACCTATGCTGAGGTAATAGGCTACTTGACCTATATTCAATTTCATTGAACAAATGCATATTTCTAGTAGAACTTGGCCTAGGAAACCATATTTCACCCTTATCATCAAATAAAAGCTTATGATTGATAAATAAAGTCGATTTAAAATATGATTTTATGAAAATAGGATTTGTACTGACGAAAACGCTTTTGCGGTACTTCCGATTTGGATGTGACGTCATCCTCATAGTAATTTAATATCTTTTATTTATCGCGCTCGTTATATGTAAGTTTATCTGTACATAAATAATAAGAATAAGCCTAGAAAGATTTGTAAAATATATTTTATTGAATAAGTCGCTTAAAACATCAGTTTTATATACGAGTATTATCTCCACTTATTGTAGACGGGAAATGAAATGGCCAAAACTTTTCTCCAAAAGTTTTCAACATTACAAATGATTTCTAATTTCTTATTTAATTCTTTTATAATTTTTGGGCACTTTTAGACTCGTACATTTAGCACATAAAAAATGTTCAATAAAGAGAGTTTAAAATACAAAGCGTATGACGTCACACTATGGCGGACAGTGTTTTCGGCGCCATTTAAGAGGCGTATTTTTCAATAAACATTTTTATGGGTTTCTACTGTGTAAAATATTAAAATATTAGTTTTTTTTGTGAAAATGAATGATTAAGAAGCGATTAGCATGAAGAAAAAAAGTAGATCAAGTAGCCTATTGTGTAGCTAGTGTCGCTATTACTAAATCGTTTTCACTAAGTGCCTTTTGTTTTACAGCGGCTATCGTCCGATATTTTTAGTCTTTGTGTAATCAATCGAGATTGCACCAAAATAAAACTAATATTAATACTTATTTAGATATTATATAAAATAATCAATTATTATTAGACTTTCTATAATAGATCCATTTTACTTTCAGCCTAGCGTATGGTGGAGACTCGTCATTGCTGTTTTCGTGCTACGCGGACGGTACGGTGCTGGCGTGGGAGAGTCTGGACGCCGGTGCGCGTCCGCAGCCGCTGCGCATCGTGTCCGCGCACGCGCTATTATAACGCACCTAGCGTACACGTACGGTACGCGCACGCAGTAATGCGAAGCGTTATACGTACACACTCTCGTCAGTAATTTAATTTTTTGAAAGAAATTACAAACGGCAATCTATACTAATATCATAGATGCGAAAGTGTGTCTGTCTATCTGTCAGACTTTTGATAACATTTTTTAACTAAAAAATATTAGCAACTTAAAGTTTTTAGTGCAACATTCCTGGTAGATAATAAAGAGCATGATATATGAAAATGATGAAAAATTAATGCCTGCTTGAATGATATCTCTACAGTGACTGCAGATATTTTATTTTATGTTTTTAGTGTTGCGTTGAATAAGTCAAATTATAATATATAATAAGTCAAATAAAATTAAAAATTAATTGTTAATAATAATTATTGAAAATTCACAATCTGTTATGTGCCAAAAGAGAACATTGCTTGATTATAATAAATATCATTAAATGATTAATAGTAGTATAGCAATACTAGATATTAATACTTAATAATAATTATAAAACATGCGTGATAGTATAGCAATACTAGATATTAATGTTATTCACATACTGTGTTATAAAAATATGTTTAAACTAAAACTGTTATAAATTCTGTTTTGCATTTTATACAATAATATTTATAATTTCATTAACACTAAATTGAATTAATGATATTACAGAATAACAGGTACTTACGAACATTATAATTATTATTCTATGATTGTTTTTTCGTCAGGCATTATGTGTGCTTTTGTTATTTTATTCAGCATTTTAATGCAAATATTACTAATTTCTAAACTAAGCAAGAAAGCAATTATTATGTATATGAAGTTTTAGATAGATTAAGTAAGCACGTCTTTTGCATTGAAATTTCAGAGCCAAATGCATGTTAATTGCTAAATTATAAGACGAGAGCAGTGAATCTCTCGTTTGGTATAATTTTGGAATGCATGTGTGCCAGATTTCACTCTAGACTTCTATTCAGACTTTACAATAGCGCCGAAAATAACAATCTTACCATTTTGTGCCTAAATCAAAGTCTTCAAATTAGACGGTCATAATATTTTTTCACTTAGCAGGATATGTAAGTAATCTCATTGAATATATATTATATTATACTTACCTCGAATAAAAATAAACTATATGTTATTGAATTAAAGGTAACAATAGATTATAAACAAAGGACAATAAAAATTGTTCTGTGATTAATGATTATAAACGACACGATCATACAGTTATTTATTTACTAAATTTATTATAAATGCGAAAGTGTGTATGTCTGTCTGTCTGTCTGTCTGTCTGTCTGTCTGTCTGTCTGTCTGTCTGTCTGTCTGTCTGTCTGTCTGTCTGTCTGTCTGTCTGTCTGTCTGTCTGTCTGTCTGTCTGTCTGTCTGTCTGTCTGTCTGTCTGTCTGTCTGTCTGTCTGTCTGTCTGTCTGTCTGTCTGTCTGTCTGTCTGTCTGTCTGTCTGTCTGTCTGTCTGTCTGTCTGTCTGTCTGTCTGTCTGTCTGTCTGTCTGTCTGTCTGTCTGTCTGTCTGTCTGTCTGTCTGTCTGTCTGTCTGTCTGTCTGTCTGTCTGTCTGTCTGTCTGTCTGTCTGTCTGTCTGTCTGTCTGTCTGTCTGTCTGTCTGTCTGTCTGTCTGTCTGTCTGTCTGTCTG
Source organism: Polyommatus iphigenia (assembly GCA_963422495.1). Classification (NCBI taxonomy): domain Eukaryota; kingdom Metazoa; phylum Arthropoda; class Insecta; order Lepidoptera; family Lycaenidae; genus Polyommatus; species Polyommatus iphigenia. The sequence goes on from OY730188.1 coordinate 15,733,435, forward strand.
TCTGTCTGTCTGTCTGTCTGTCTGTCTGTCTGTCTGTCTGTCTGTCTGTCTGTCTGTCTGTCTGTCTGTCTGTCTGTCTGTCTGTCTGTCTGTCTGTCTGTCTGTCTGTCTGTCTGTCTGTCTGTCTGTCTGTCTGTCTGTCTGTCTGTCTGTCTGTCTGTCTGTCTGTCTGTCTGTCTGTCTGTCTGTATGTCTGTCTGTATGTCTGTCTGTATGTCTGTCTGTATGTCTGTCTGTATGTCTGTCTGTCTGTCTGTCTGTCTGTCTGTCTGTCTGTCTGTCTGTCTGTCTGTCTGTCTGTCTGTCTGTCTGTCTGTCTGTCTGTCTGTCTGTCTGTCTGTCTGTCTGTCTGTCTGTCTGTCTGTCTGTCTGTCTGTCTGTCTGTCTGTCTGTCTGTCTGTCTGTCTGTCTGTCTGTCTGTCTGTCTGTCTGTCTGTCTGTCTGTCTGTCTGTCTGTCTGTCTGTCTGTCTGTCTGTCTGTCTGTCTGTCTGTCTGTCTGTCTGTCTGTCTGTCTGTCTGTCTGTCTGTCTGTCTGTCTGTCTGTCTGTCTGTCTGTCTGTCTGTCTGTCTGTCTGTCTGTCTGTCTGTCTGTCTGTCTGTCTGTCTGTCTGTCTGTCTGTCTGTCTGTCTGTCTGTCTGTCTGTCTGTCTGTCTGTCTGTCTGTCTGTCTGTCTGTCTGTCTGTCTGTCTGTCTGTCTGTCTGTCTGTCTGTCTGTCTGTCTGTCTGTCTGTCTGTCTGTCTGTCTGTCTGTCTGTCTGTCTGTCTGTCTGTCTGTCTGTCTGTCTGTCTGTCTGTCTGTCTGTCTGTCTGTCTGTCTGTCTGTCTGTCTGTCTGTCTGTCTGTCTGTCTGTCTGTCTGTCTGTCTGTCTGTCTGTCTGTCTGTCTGTATGTCTGTATGTCTGTCTGTCTGTATGTCTGTCTGTATGTCTGTCTGTCTGTCTGTCTGTCTGTCTGTCTGTCTGTCTGTCTGTCTGTCTGTCTGTCTGTTACCTCTTCACACACTGAGACATATCCCGGAAAAATGTACGGTTCCCGCGCAATAAACTAATTTTGGCGCAACGGAGTTGCGGGGATCATCTAGCTGTTATATAATTTTTAGGGTTCCGTACCCAAAGGGTAAAAACGGGACCCTATTACTGAGACTTCGATGTCTGTCCGTCTGTCTGTCCGTCTGTCTGTCTCCAGGCTGTAACTCAAGAACGGTAATAGCTAGAAAGTTGAAATTTTCACAGATTATGTATATCTGTTGCCTCTATAACAACAAATACTAAAAACAAAATAAAATTAATATTTAAGGGGGGCTCCCATACAACAAACATGATTTTTTTGGCCTTTTTGGCTCTATGTCAATAATGGCAACAGATAGGTACATGAATTTTACTCAAGGTCCTTAGTTTTATGTGCACTTTAATATTTAATAATAATATTAAAATAAAATAAAAAATTAAGGGGGGCTCCCATACAAAAAACACAAGTTTTGGGCTAATTTTGCTCTATAATGGTACGGAACCCTTAGTGCGCGAGTCCGACTCGCACTTGGCCGATTTTTAATATTATCATTTCTATTTTTTCATGAATGTTACATACTTAACAATTATTGTATGAAATTAATTTTATTTGTTGTTAGTATTTTATATTCAAAGATTTTATAAGTGTTATTATAGCAGTAGTCGAAGCTCTAAAGCCTTGCCAAGTATAAAATACATAGTATTTTTAATGAAAGAAGAGTTTCTAAAATGAGGCATGCTTATGATAAATGGACTGAGATTTAATGTTAATGACAATAAAGTTATTATTTTATTTTTACTACGAATTTCATTTTATTACCTGTACAACCGCACGCTATCCAACTACTGAGTAATTCTAGAATCTAGATGCTTCTATTAGGGTCAATTTATATTAGCAAAATATGACTCTGCAAGCGCATCGAAGCGAAGTATCAAAACTGAACATAGAAAATAACTGCAAAGCGTTAACGCACACATTGCATCTGAGAATTTTAAAAGGCGCGCGCGTTCGGGCGCATCTGTACGAAAGTAATGTGTGCGTTAACGTGCTGGAGTTAAGAGCGGGCTGTCAAATTTTGCTGTGTTTTCTAAAGTGTTGCTCGTGTTTTAATAAGGTTTGCAGCCAATTTGCAGCCAATCAAAGAACGCAGCCAATGAATAAGGAAATATTATAAGTCAATGTTCGCAGCGGACCGTCGAATTTGACACGTGGGCTTATGGCTGGTGTACACGTATTAAGTAGATAAGTAGTAACTAAATTTTAACTTAATATTTTGAAGTGCCTGCCCGAAATGTGTCAAGTGACAAGCCCCGCCTGCCAACTTAACAGAAAATAGTCAAAATTCTAATTTCCTTGTTTAGTACTTAACTAAATTTTAACTTGCTACTTACTACTAAATTTTGTGTTTACATGCAATAAGTAACTTAAAATTAAGTTAAGGGTCACGAAGACGTACCCCGGTCAGGACGGTCGAGTCCGCGTAGTGGACCTCCTCACGAAGGGAGGTACACTGCGCCGACCGGCTAGAAAATTAATTGTAATGGAGGCCCAGCCAGTCGCCACCGAGTTTTAGTGTCCCACTGGGGGCGGGTATGTTGGCGACTGGCTGGACAGACCAGAGCCAATAATTCTGTTTTTTGAATATTTGTTTACTTTTCTATGTCACATTTTTTCGTATTGACAATTTATATTTTCGATGTATTTTTGATCTAGTCTATCTCTGAACCTTGAACATTATAGTTGTCGCTTCACATTGTGTATCATTTGCTAGTTATTAGTTATCGTCGTTTTCATCATAATAAACCAGCCCTTAGTGCTGCCAAGTGCCAATTTAACAAAATAATAGTATTTTAAAAAGATAAAACCGACTTCTAATTTTTGTACGTAATTAAGAATTAAAATTCCCTATCCCAAAAACTACTGAACCGATTTTGATGAAACTTGCAGTATTCCCTAAGTTGAACATTACCTAGTACAATAAAAAAAGAATCACTAAAATCGGACTTGTGGTTCCAGAGATATGCGTGCACAAACATAAAAACATACATACATACATACACTTTAAATTTGGCACATTTGTTCAGAAGCTGTCATAGATTAACTGTAATTACGCTTATACCAGCAATGACTTGTCTGTTGTTGTCTGAAGAATACAAAAACTGGGCAGTTCTGAAAATATAACATAGAGTCTCAAACTCAAATATTATTAGTACAATGAAACAAAACTGTGTTTATTTATAAGCCTGTTTATTTGTGACCAACTTAAACACAATTGTATTTTTCAGTAGCTTATATTTTAAGAAACTTTAGAAAACCATAACCCATCCATTTGCGCACTTTTACCTCAGTATCGGGGTATGTGTACGCAGCACTTTGGGCAAGTTTACGCAACAACAAAATATATATGTTTTAGAACATAAAGAATATTCTTTTAAATATCTTTTATTTGTAACTACTCATAGTTACTTAAAGTAATCAACAAAATCGTCTTAAATCAAAATATTATGAGAACAATTTTCACTTAGAAATATTTTGTTACTTCGTGATTCGTTATACATGTAGGTACTTAATACAAAAAAAAGCTGTGTGCGGAGCCGGTGGACTGTTTTTGCCACCAGACTCCACAAAGGCTTCATTCAATCCAATCTTCAGTCGGTGGTTCAGAATACTGTTCGCCACATAAGGGACAAGGCTTCTGCGCACATTTAACCCAAAGCATAGGAACAGGGTTATACGAATATCGTTAATTCCTGCATCATCATAATATCCTAAACACTGGCAAATAACAAACTTGATATTATGTTGCACTCGATAGCAAAAAGCTTATTTAGAAAAAAATACATGACTTCAAAAGATTACGCATTAAAAATTACAAAATATCGTAAATATTTGAGCAAAAATCTTCATTTATCTGTCAATCCAAAATTTTGGCGCTTTGCAGGGCGTCCTGTGGGTTATTGAAAAGGGGGGGTTGCCGTTCCTTAGCGTTGTATATTTTTCGAGATATTTACAATGCGCACACTTACACGCTGCGCACACTTGACCCACATGACCATACATACGCGTCGAATTGATAACCTACTTTTTTTTAAGTCGGTTAATATCCTTCAGCTCGACAAGACTTGAACGTGGGTGAAATTTATGGGAGCGCTGCTGGTAAAGGAGAACTGTCAAACTGATGTCAAAAATGACGCTTTTGTATGATAGAAGCGTTAGTTTACTTTTCTCGCCACGTTCATAAACAGCCTTGTCGAACTGTATTTGCGTATTTGATCAGAATTCACATGTCTGGCGCCGGCTTTAGGCATCTTTGGACGCTCTTAAAAAAACAATATTTTATTGTCAACTGTCAAACATTAAATGTCAAAGTCAATGTCATCGTAGCTTGAAATGGCGAATGGCGTTGTATTTTCCAATATTATACTACATATCTGTGGTATTTTCATTACATCAAAAATAAAACCAAATCAATATAAAACTCTTCCTTACAAGTTAATTTATTAACTTACTGAATCTTCATTTATATCTGTTGGATAAACTAACGAAATGGGATCGAAAAAACACAAGAAAGAATCTAAAAAGAAGAAGCATCGGAGTCGATCCCGATCTCCCTTAGATAATGAAGAAAGAGAACGTAAGCGGCATAAGAAACATAAGGATCGCAAGAAGGATCGTTCCCCTGATGGTGAGTAAAATTTTCTATTCCTCTCTTTGCGCTTAACACCATAAGTGATTTGTATATTCAAGATAACCTCAAAAATAGGTTGCTTTCAGTAAAAGAAAACTCCTTACTTTTAAACCTTAAAAATAAAACTCACTTTGTATGTGGATATTAAGTTTTAACTTGAATATCAAGTCATTGCTGGTATAAGCGTTAATTACAGTTGACATGATAATGGCATATTTTGGTGGTAATTTCAGACTGGTGGTATTCGAGATGAAAGCGCATCCCGAGTGCTCCTAAAATGAGGTGGGTATTGTGGATCTAAACTTCAGAGACCATGGATTCTACAATGTGTACAACAAACTTTAGTACTTCACCATAATCATGAAAAAACCCAAAAAAATAATATCTTGGTTTATTTTAATGAGCCCTATGTGAATGTAAGGTGTTAAGACAAATATTATGAATCTTCAAAAATTTATTTATGTATGTTTGCATTTACCTAAATCAAATGTTACAAAAATAAGACTCTTCAGTCGACTTAAAAAAAATAAAAATTATTCTTCTTTGTCTGCAGCCCAACTCACCTGACTACAACAATTCGTTGTCCCGCCCCCATTCGAATTCGCGTGCATTTAACAATCTTATCAGTAACCAACAATCATTAAGAGCGGATCAAATTATGCTGTGTTTTCTAACAAGTAGAAGATTGACTCAAATGAAACTGAGATTTATTTCACAGAAGAAGATTGACTCAAATGAAACTGAGATTTATTTAATCATTGTATATTTATCTGATATTTGGCTAACGGAAAACACAATTCACTTATTTTGACTTGATAGTTATATTTTTCGAAATTATGAATCTTTCTGGACTTTTCAACAAATATCTGTTACACTTATTGAGTTACTATCATTAAATAACTTGCATACTACAATCACACACTTTATAAAATAATAGGTAAAGGAAATATTAGGAGAACAAATATAATGACCACCAAAAAATGCTCTGATACCCTAAGCTTGTTTACCAGAAAAAGTTACTTATCATCAAAAAAAGAAAGTCTAAAATTGCAATACTATCAGCTATTTTTGTCACGACTACACTTCAAATTGTAATCGAACTCCAAACATAGTAAATGATCACCAAATCCTTGCGAGCAAATCAATGCGATATTTCTGTCCAAATAAATCACTACGATTGACAAAAAATGTAAGCATATAATTAACAAGGAAGTATTATAATACTCCATATTATTGTTATATTCAGCAGTTTGGACCTGAAGAGATAACAGACGGACACCTACCCATTCCAATTTAAAATATTAGCATGGATGATGAGAGTTTTACATACTACTTTCGCATTTATAATATTACTAATAAGTAATATTATAAATGCGAAAGTGAGTCTGTCTGTCTGTCTGTTACCTCTTCACGCCCAAACCATGGAACCGATTTTGCTGAAATTTGGTATGGAGATACTTATACTGAGTCCCGTTATTATATTATTATTTATTTACGATAGTCCAATAACGAGATGTAATTCTTTTGTTTCTCACTTTAAAATTAAAATGTAGTTCAAATTTGGTTTTTATTATTTATTATTCTCCGGAGCAATGATTTTTTTTGGTTCATTTTTCTTTAATAGGATAGCAAAATGAAAATACTTTGTTAATAATTTTACATAAAAATGCTAGTATGATGTTGGTGATCATTTACTAATTTTGGTGATCGTTTACTAATTCTGGTAATCATTTACTATTTTTGGTTTTAAGATGTTAAATCTTTGGTGATCATTTTTCATTAAAATGCTAGTATAATGTTGGTGATCATTTACTAATTTTGGTGATCATTTACTATTTTTGGTTTTAAGATGTTAAATTTTTGGTTATCATATTTTTACATTAAAATGGTGGTCTATATTTTGGTGATCGTTTACAATTTTTGTCTGTGAAATGTTACCATTTCTGGTGATCAGTTAATTATAAGCCAAATATTAGTATTGTATTAAATTTTTAAGTAATCATCAAAAACATTTTTAGGACTTACGACCTTTACTTTCGTGCTATAATGCGGGAACCGTTGTTACGCGATATTGTTCACTATTAGCTGCAGTGTAAAGAACATCGCCTGGAAGCATGATTCATGCAATCATTGTATCACGTATGGAGGATAGCGTTGTGTGTAGGTGGGGCTAGTGTTTTGACAGTAGGCTCTTAATAAAGCAGCTTACAAAACTTTGCTCAAAGTGAACTTTTTAGTAGTTTGTTGTAGGTATAACCTCACTTAGAAAAATCGAACCTATCTTAATATTGAATTTGCCCTGTATTTCCAGTCGCTCACTTAGTAATGTAGTCGCTCAGATAAAATTTTAATGTCTGAAATGGATTAATCATAATCCACTTTCTGTAATCTCATTCTGGATTTTATTATTAATCAATATTCGTCGTTAGTTTTGTTATTTTTTTTGCTTACTCAAATTCATACTGCCCATTGCCCAAGTTATTAAAATAGTATGTCATCATCAGTCGCAAATTAATTTTTATTCGCTCGTTTTATAATTCCCCTTAAATCAGTGGTTCTTAACCAAAACAGCAAAAATATGAAATTATTATTATTTATTTTAGTTATTACAGATGGGGAATTTCAAAAAAATAATACAACAGACAAAAATCGGCCAAAAATAATAACTTTCAGATAAGGCGGTTTTAAGATTTTAGGTATAATAATATATACTATATATAATATATTTTTGATATATAATATACTAAATAATAACTTATCTTATATATAAAATTCTCGTGTCACAATGTTAGTCCACGAACTCCTCCGAAACGGCTTTACTGATTTTTACCAAATTTTATATGCATATTCAGTAGGTCTGAGAATCGGCTACTCGGTACTTTATATATTGATAAGTGCATTTGTTGAATAAATAATAGTAAATTATTACAATCTGAGACTGACGGCAACCATTGTTTGTGCGACGGGAAAGCGATCGACGTTGCCATGGTGACATACTTATTTAGTCACTTCAATAAAATAATATGGCAAATACATTATGGCAAAGCAACGTTTGCCGGGACAGCTAGTATATATATAATATACAAATTTTTTTAAATATCATATTTTTTCGTGACTAATAGACTATTTACTAGTAAAAAATTCAAAAATATGTGAGTTAGTATCGAATTTGTGTCCGTTTTGTTACCATAATCAAAGTTGAATAGAAATAACACTATAATATATTTTGAGACTCTGGCGTATTTATTGAAACAATACAGTTCTTTTACGTTATGTACATAAAAAATTAAGACATTGCACATTTTAAAATAGATTAGACAATCCAATTTTTATTTCGGGTTCCAAAACTACATCCATTTTTTATAGTACTTTCTCAAAAATTGAGCTGTTTAAAATCTGAATGCAATTAAAAACGCTAAATATTAATTGTTTTAGCTAAGAAACTAGACATATCTCATAAGATAGAAATTTACGTCAAAATCTTAAAAATACCTTTAAAAAATTCAGGGACAGTAACAAAACCGACAGTAACAAATTTTAAGGCATAGTGTACAAGACCTTAGAATTCAATATTATATTAAAATTAGCAATTATTTTTTCTTAACTCCTTTCGCCTATTCTAGCTTCTGCCTCGGCTGGATTCAGTTCCAATATGTTTTTCTTTTTTATTTAATCTTCGCAAAATTTTCCATAATTTACTCTGGATTTAATTTTTTAACCTCTGCATATACCTATTTCTAAAATAAAAATTTTAAACAAACTATTAGCTATCTTTAACTTTACAAAAATTGTATTTAATCGAAACTTCTTAGATAATTTATCACCATGCAAATCCACAGTGTATGACTAGCTTTGTGCTTTCGGTTTTGTTACTTTGCCGATCCGTCTATATGTTACCCTGTACGCAGTAACAAAACCGAAGTAACATAATGCGTCTACCTTACATTTAAAGACATGTAAAACTTTTTCTGTTTTACGCTGATTCAAACTACACACACTTACTTTTAGTTCAAAAATCAGTCTATCTTTACAAACTATTATGTTACATATAAAGATAGTAAAAAGTATCAAACAGTCGTAACAAACCTGACCATTATTTTGGTCCATTCCAACTGGTTACACATTTCTCTGCACCACCGAAAAAATTACTCAGCCAAACCATATTAAAATGGCCCATCGTACTGAATATTACTTTCGCGCTAAACAGAACACAAAAAATATATTTTAGTAGAATGTTATCATGAAAAAATTATGGTAACAAAACAGAAATGTCCGGAAATAGCATATTCCGGGGACAACAGATAACTGCAAATTAAAATGGATTAAAGTAGTCTTACGCTTTAAATTGAATCTTAAAAGTAAAGAACATGGTTCATTTAACAAAAAAACAATAGAATATGTCAAGTAGTTCCAGAAAATTTTAATTTAGTTCAGTTGGAATTTTGAGAATGTTACTGGGGACACTGGAAAAAGAGGGTGTTGATAAATTATATCACCATAATTTATTTTTTCTTTCTATTTGAATTAAGTTTTTAATTAACTAAAATAAAGTACAAATAGAAACTCTGTTACTTTATAAATAAATACCAATAATGGTCAAAGTTTTTAATAAAATAAATATTAAAATGAAGGACATGGCAAAATGGCTGTTGTATTATTTTTTTGAAACTCCCCAGATACAAACAAAATGCATAACACTTTGCTCACTCTTTCAACTTTTTATTTTATAGGGACACACAACTCACAAATTACGCTTGTTTGGCTTCAGCCAAAAGAGCGTGATTTGTGAGTTGCGAGTCGCAGAATTTCGGCTGGCAGAAATTCCGCTGCATTCTTTTTCATACAAGAGTCCTGTTTGATTCACACGAGCGTAATTTTGTAAGTCATGATTTGTATGAAAAGATAATATTTACGCGACCGAAATTCTGCGACTCACAACTCACAAATTCAAAACTACAAATACAATGATTAAGTACTGCATTCATTAAAATTATCTTTTTAGTATCTGGCATATTATTGTTGAAGTTCTAACACCATGGATGTTATATTTTATGAATAACATTTTTCAGTCGATTCAGAATATAAAAATACAAAGGACAATGAACTGAAGTGGTCTAAATTTCCTCTACTAACGAGACATCATATAGTCTTATTATTTATTAACCATTAAATATAGAGTAACTTTCAGTATGAGACAAAATAAAAATAAGCTCTCAGTAAAAAGTTATCACTATATGAAAAATGACTTTTTTGAGTGAAAATATTGATATTGATACTCATCTATTTCAGTGAAAACCTAATAGGGAATGTCAAGCGGCATAACATATCATGGACAAATAGTAAAAAATGCAATGGATCATATTGTCAACAATATTTTATGGAATTAAATGGTTGAAAACTTTTTCATTCCATCATACATTTTTACTCACTGGATATTTTTGGTTGCAACTTGCAGTCCAGTTATAATGATTCAGTATAATATGTATAGAATACCAATACATAAGTAACATTAGTGGTGGACATTTGCACCAAACTCAATACATTTTTATTACATTTGTTGATGTCATAAAAATGTATTGAGAAAATCTGATATATTTATAATACTTATATAAAATGTTAAAAATCATGACTTCATTCAGCCATAACTTTTTACTGACAGGATATTTTTGATTGCGGACTGGTTTTAATGATTCAGTATTTAGTAGAGAATTTTACTATAATATAGGTCTCGTTAGTGGTGGACATTTCTATCAAACTCCATACATTTTTCGTCATACTCCTTTACTATTTAACCATTTTATAAGTTTTTGTTGGCAATACTGATTGCCGATTGGCTAAAATGATGTCAAAATACTAAATAGGCAAATAATATAATATTACAAACAAAAAACTGAAAATTTAGGCTTTTATATAACTTGACTGATTTTAATAGAATTTAACTCACATATATTATTATTTATTATATGTAGTAAACTGCAGGAAAGAATACAATCTACTTTTTACTGTAGGTAAATATTTGTTTCTGTAGTGGGATACAACTATTGTTAGATATAAAAATTGGCAATTTACATGAAATAAATCTTAGTTTGATATGATAGATTTTTAATATCCTTATTTCACTGACATACAAACAGACAATATTATTGTTACAGTGGAGGAAGTTCCAGTGGACTCACATTTGCACACAGCAAAAGACAATGGTGCTGCGAGGTCACGCAGTCCCAGTAGCAATAGAAGCCGAGAATATAGAGAAAGAGATAGCAAGAGGTTCGTCACCTCCCATTAAACTTTAAACACAAAATAGCTATTTTTCTAGATTTCAGTTGAGAATTGAGATTGTTTTTACATTACGCCATAAATGTTATGTTTGGTCATCTGTGTATCGCTTGATGTAAAAACATTCTTATTATAAAAGCTTTACATTATGTAGAAGAGCATTTTAAGACAGAAAATGTAAGTAATTTTTTTTGTTTAATTAGCAGGGACAAGAGCCAGGATGTTGAAATCAATTCCTCTCCACCATCAGGCAAAGCTCAAGAGAGCATGTCTATTGAAGAGACAAATAAGTTACGAGCAAAACTTGGCCTCAAACCACTAGAGGTTAATGAAAAACCAGCAGGTATGTAAATATTAATTTCAACTACAGAGAAATTAAAGAAACAATAATTTACTTTCTTTTCTTCCTATAAACATTTTGATCCATGCTGTTTTTTAGACATTAATTTTTTTTTAAATAATCTGCTATATCTGTCTTATATATAGCAGATTATTTAAAAAAAATAATATGTTGTATATTAATTATACAGATGATGGAAAAATAAAAGATGATCTGGGAGAGTTTTACCACAAGCCGGCTACCAATATATCAAAACAGCGCGCCTCGGAGAAAATACGCGAACGTCTCGAAGAAAGAAAAGAGAAAAGGAAAATTGAGGAAAAGTAAGTTATTTAGGTACTTAACACTTTACTTTTTTTTTATTAATTAAGGGGGCAAACGAGCAAACGGGTCACCTGATGGTAAGCAACTACCGTCGCCCATGGACACGCGAAACATCATGAGAGCTGCAGGTGCGTTGCCGGCCTTTTAAGAGGGAATACGCTCTTTTCTTGAAAGCTTGCAGGTCGTATAGGTCCGGAAATACTGCTGGTGACAGTTATCATTCTGTATTATTATTTCTGCCTTATTCATTAAGTATGTTGTTTTTTGAGGCTTAAAACTACACTGCTTGCTGACGACTCTGACGGCGAGGATGCTTCCGCGTGGGTAAAAAAGTCTCGGGATTTGGAGAAACAAAAGAAGGAAGCTGCCAAGAGGGTAAGTTAAAGTATTTTGCAGCGGCTGTTATTAAAGTCGACTGCCTTTTCATTATTTTTGTTTTATCTTTAACACAATTTATCTGACAGATGGAGTACGGAGTATCTCATTAACTATATTTCGTTATCAGGCGGCGATGTTGGATGAGATGGACGAGGTGTTCGGAGTGGGCGCGCTGGTGCAGAAGGAGTTGTCGGACGTCGCCGGCCCGAGCCGCTCCTACGGACACTCCCAACTGAGGGGGCTGCGCGTTGCGCACGACCTTACTGCGGTCAGTGTATTTACCGCATTACTGTGTTAATCTTTTCCAATTGGTGCCCGCAATCTTTTTTTATGTCATCTTCCCATCTAAGCCTTTGTCTCCCTCTTTTTCTTTTGTTATATCTTGGGCACCATTCTGTCACATCCCTTGTCCACTTATCTTTACTACTTCTCATCATATGACCTGTCCATTTCCATTTTAGTTTTTTAATTGATACTGTTACATCATTCACTTTTGTCTGTGACCTTTAGAGTCACAAAACCGTGCAACTACAACAACATAAATAACATGTGTTTTAGTCGAGAAACTATCCTTGCTTATAAATTGAGTATTAAGTTTACAAATTACAGTATAGATATAGTGCGAAATATTTTGCTTTCCACATCGAGTGAACCACATCCCCTAAAAGTACTATATATACTTGTTTCTGAGTGAATGATTGTTTTAGCTCCCTGATGAACGTGAGGCGGTGCTGACGCTGGCGGACAAGGAGGTGCTGGCGGACGACGCCGAGGACGTACTCGTCAACGTCAACATCGTCGACGACGAACGTTACAAGAAGGTATGTGCACAATAGACGTTCTTTATAGAGTTAAAGACTAGTTAAGTTCAATAGGTTTATTGAAAGCTAAGCTCACGCTAGAATGTTTTTGACGTGACAACGTCTTATAATTCGATATGGGCTGCGCGCACGAAAAAACATGACGCAATATGCGGCGTTACCTCGCTGATCGCTCTGAAGGCGTTCCAATATAAAGCCTAGTATCCACTTGAACGGCTCGGGCAAATGAGCCCGCTCATTTGGCCGAGCCGCTCAAGTGGAGACGCCTGAGCACGCTCGAACTCGCACGAATGAGCGGCTCATTCGCCCGAGCATGCTCAAGTGGATACTAGGCTTAAGGCTGTAAAGACGTCATACGCCTAATACTGGTCCAATCCGTTCTGTAGGGTTACCCTGGGACGCAAATCCCTCTGGCGTAATAATAAATAAAACAACCAGTGAGTGTCAGCGAAAAGACGAAAATCTATTTCATTGAATTACATATACCAAATGTTGTCGGGTAAGCGATAGCGCGATCTAGAGGCCTAACAGCGACATCTGTTATCAAATCGCGGAACTAAATTTAAAGCTTAAAAAATAAAAGCTTACAAATCTCAACAAAGGTAGTTGTCACGTTCAACTATCGTCAGTAAACCGAAGTCGGTTTACTGACGATAGTTGCTAGACGACGATCGCGCTATCGCTTACCCGACAACATTTGGTATATGTAATTCAATGGAATAAATTTTCGTCTTTTCGCTGACACTCACTGGTTGTTTTATTTATTATTACGCCAGACAACCGATTTTTTTTTCAATTAGAAACATTAAGTAATCTTATCGTTATTCGATCATAGGTTATCGTTATATTTTCTCTTTCACAACTTAAAAGTACTTGGAAAACGTCAAGGTTTTCTTTTTTTTTTCAAATATAATTTTAAGTTTACTTGTTCTATCATGAAAAATTTCTCTAAAATGACACAATACTATTAGGCATAATTAAACATTGCAATAGGTTGATTAAGGGCTCCCACACATAACTGCGAATTCGCAACGCAGCGCAAATATCTGCGACAATTCATAATAGAAATGACAATACGTTGCAACTTGCGATGCGATGCGAATTCGCAGTTTGGTGTTGGAGCCTTTAATAAAATATGTAATGACATTTTTAGAACATAGTGGAGCGCAAGAAGGCGGTCGCCGGTTACCAGGCGTACGACGAGGAGGCTGAGATGGCGGCGGTACTGGGCCAGCCGCGCGCGCTGCTCGCCAAGTACGACGACGAGCTGGACCCCGAGCGCGAGAGCCGCGAGCGCGGGTTCCGCATCGGCGACGCGCGAGCGCTGCGCGAACAGCGGGAGAGAGAACGACAGGTAATCCATATAAAGTGCTACAAGGCTTTTAAATTAACGGCGTTTTTGTAGGATGACAGTGTTAGTTCCTTTTTTCGCCACGTTTTTTTAAAGCCTTGTCGCAATTTAATGTACAGTATATGTATTTTTTGTATAAAATAAGGAAGCAAACGAGCAAACGGGTCACCTGACGGAAAGCAACTACTGTCGCCCATAGACACTCGCAACATTAGAAGAGCTGCAGGTGCGTTGCCGGCCTTTTAAGAAGGGATGCTGTCTTGAAGGTTTGTAGGTCGTGTTGGTCCGGAAATACTGCTGATGACAGTTTATTCCAGAGTTTTACGGTACACAATGCTTGATACATTTTGTTTAAAGCCTAGTCATATCGTACGACGATGCCTCTATCTTGCTTTTTTATTTGAAAGCATTAGGAAACTAAATAACCATTCCCTTACAGAGGAAAGAGTTGCTGGAGGGCGGGCCGGAGCGGCGGCTCGAGTCGCTCATACTGCCGGAGCTGCGCATCGCCTCCGATTACATGGACGAACACGAGATCGAGGCCAAGTTTAAGAAGATCAAAAAGAAGGTATTTAAAACTAATTAGTAATTAATTACAAGTTTCCGAATTTCCAGAAATGCACCACGGAAAAGGATATCTATTGTTTATACATACCAATTAAAAACTCGTAAAGGAAAATAAGCACAGATTCCCATAAAAACCCAAAAACTGGTAATTAGTATTTTTAGTCATTTTAAGATTTGTCGGTCATTTTGTTACTAGGGTAAGATCCGAAAGAAGCCGAAGCAGGAACCGATTGATGTGGACGAGCACGAGGCCGGCACGGCGCCGCTAGAAACTGACGATACGGGTAAGAATTACATTTTATTATATAAAAAAATATAAATACATACATATAATAAAACATAATTATAATTCCAAGTTCCTCTGGTAGACGTGGGATACACCAAACGTTTTAGTAGAAGTCCCTATAAAAGTTATACCGTAAGAGCAATGCAACAATTCACGATCTTGAGTAAAGTTAAGCTTCAATAAAATAATATATTTTGACGGTGCCGTGTCACTCCGCTGCAGTGTAGTTATGCCCAGTCTCACCTTAGGGTTAATTTAGACCGCAACGCGACGCGTAGATATATGCATTTCTAAATTTGTATGGATTTGACAGATTTGCAAAGTGTCTCACGCAATTTAAGGCCCGTATTTTTGGTCAGTACTCAAGATGCATCTCGGTCTCAAGACACGGTTCAGGCTAGCTGCCATTGGTTGGCTGTCAACATTTGGACCAATTACAGAGCCGAACCGCGTCTTGAGTTGAGACCGGGTCGCATCTTAAGTACTGACCAAAAATACGGGCCGAAATTTGTCAAGGCGAAAGAAAAAATGGTAATATTTATGTGTCAGACGTAAAGCCATCGACACTGGAGAGCGCGATGGACGAGGACGAGGTCGAACCGGACGGCGAGCTGCAGGCGGCGTTAGCGCGCGCCCGCCGCATGCGCTTCCAACAGAACCAGGCTGCGCTGCCCAAGGTATACATACTCCTACACAAATTCGATTTTAATCCTTCCAAGAAATATAAAATCGGAACGTATACTTACGTAAATACACCTTTTTACAGTATACTGTAAAAATATACTAACAATCTATAGATTGTTAGTATATTTTTGGGACAAATATATTTAACGTGGAGGTCAAGCGTGTAGACTTTAAAACTGCGTAACTTTACTGCACTCTGGCCAAGGTCGTTTGAGCTTAGCGATGAGGCATGGCAGGCGGCGGTCTCTTTCTGCGAAATTGTTATGTCGCAGAAAGAGGCCGCGGAACGAGACAGAGAGGACGATCCCACCTCTCTGCCGCTCCGCCGGCGTAGGACGGGAGTGCGGAGGCGTCGCTACGCGAACCTCCTAACTCTCGTCTAACGGGGCTCCGGGTCAGGATGGGAAACTGCCCGGCTTTGTTAGTCCCGGCGCCGAGGGGAACGCTTTAGTTTTCCTAAGCGTTCCCTTACTTTGGTGGAATTCCGGTCCGAGGTAGACCGGCCAGTCGTGGAGGGAGTCCTGTGTTAGATCCGGGATATCCCTCCTCTATACGGCTGGTCGTTTGAGCTTATCTAAAAGATTCAAAAACTTTTACGTTATGTTTAACTATTACCACGCTTAGTTTAAAATCGTGATAAAAATATTTTGCTAACTACTGCATTTGTATGTAAACATACATACATACATACATACTATGGAGTGTAGATAGAGGAGGAATATCTCTGTATGTAAAAAGTGTCCCCGGAAATGCGTTAAATTAGGGTGAAACTAAAGCTAAACTAAACTAAGGTGGCGCTACAGTAGCAACAAGGTAAATTTTAAATCATTTAGCAACTTTTATTTCAGCTATTTTAGGTTATATTTTTCAAAATATATTGGTATTAACCCAGTTATTCTAGTAATTATTTATATTTTGTCGCCAACGGCTACATTCATTCCTACACTCCATAATTCATTCCATACCCTTTGGCTGCAGCTAGCGCCACTCGTGGAGGATTTTTCAACTGTTATTTACTGCGTACAGTTGGACACTTTTTCAAATATCCCCCATATAAGATAGTCCTCCTTTCATCTACACTCCATAATACATACATATAACCGCATCAAAATGTTTATGTTCAATGTTCATTACGTTTGATATTAAAATACAGCGAAACCTGGTTAAGCGGGACCTGGCCAAATGAGAAACCTCTATTATTGACAGTTGCAATGAAGTCCCGGCACTATTTCATTAAATTACCTCTATTAATGGAATTTTTGAACCTGGTCAAATGAGATTAGAATTCTAAGACTTTTTCGATATTTAACTCTATAATTGAGACTCTGTAGCTCATTAGCCTGCATAATTGAGACAATTTATGATAGGTGTAACAGGTTTTGACATGTTTGTTTACATACATTTCGCATCATCTATTGGGCATGCTTTTTTGTTAGTATATGTACTATCTCAGTTTTTGACCTAAGAACAAGGGATAAAAGTGTTAAAAAATGTCCAAATGTCCATATAAAACGTTATCAATATCTGAAAAATTTAAACTTCTTTTAGATTATGATTGTGGAAAGTCGCGTGATGAACTGTAGGGAGAATCACCAGTATCAAAGTCAACCCTGTGTAGAATTATTAAAATTTAAAAACAACGAGAAAATTTGTTGCAATGAAGTCCCGGCACTATTTCATTAAATTACCTCTATTAATGGAATTTTTGAACCTGGTCAAATGAGATTAGAATTCTAAGACTTTTTCGATATTTAACTCTATAATTGAGACTCTGTAGCTCATTAGCCTGCATAATTGAGACAATTTATGATAGGTGTAACAGGTTTTGACATGTTTGTTTACATACATTTCGCATCATCTATTGGGCATGCTTTTTTGTTAGTATATGTACTATCTCAGTTTTTGACCTAAGAACAAGGGATAAAAGTGTTAAAAAATATCCAAATGTCCATATAAAACGTTATCAATATCTGAAAAATTTAAACTTCTTTTAGATTATGATTGTGGAAAGTCGCGTGATGAACTGTAGGGAGAATCACCAGTATCAAAGTCAACCCTGTGTAGAATTATTAAAATTTAAAAACAACGAGAAAATTCGGTCTTAGTGTATTGATGGAATTAAGGAAAACTCAAAAAATAAAATATAAAAAAGCTTTTAAAATTAAATAACGGCAAATATTGAGCTCTATGAGTGCCGGCCTCTGTAAATGAGACACCATAATTTTTAACCTGCTTAATTGGATAACTGGACTATTGGGAACCCTTAACAATTGGTACAAAAGTCTTGGTCCCTTGAGATCCCAATTAACCAGGTTACACTGTATATCTCATTACTAAAAGTTACCAAACGGATAAGTGAAACCGTAAGATATTTCTAGGTGGAGGAGATCCTGGAGCGTGTGAAGGAGGAGGGCGTGGACATGGAGGAGGGGGAGGGGTCTACCGCGGACGGCATGGTGCTCGACGCCACGGCCGAGTTCTGCCGCACGCTCGGCGACATACCGACATACGGGCTCGCCGGCAACCGCGACACGCAGCCCGACCTCATGGTGAGTTGGCTACTAATATAAATATTCACGCAAAGAATGCGAATTACAATTTCAATAGCATGAACTCTCACAAAAATTTTTTTTGACGTTGTGTTCGTATTTGTTCACAGTAATATAGTATAGAAGTTATTTATATTAGATGTGTTTTTATTGTATTTTATTAGGATTTCGAAAAGGAGGAAGTTGAGGCGGAACCCGACGTCGACATGAACGCGGGCGCCTGGAGCCGCGTCGACGTCGACAACGAGAAACCGCCAGATCTTGTAGCCGGTATGTCATAATATGTTTATTGTCAAACTTTTATTCATTTATATTTAACAAATGTTAACTTTTAAACTTTCGTGTTGCATTATATTTGAAACTTATTATTAGGGCCATTGCAACACGGCCGAAACGTCGAAAAAAGTATTTAGTAGCATTACTACTAGAATAAGTCGCGTTAAGTCCCGAATAATAAGTTTCAAATTTAACAAATGTTATAAACACAAGTAGACCTAATAAACAATGTTATAAACCTCCTATATATTTTACTCATCAGTTTGGTTTTGAATCAGAATGAAAACTAGTAATAGAAAAAGTTGCGATGTCGATTCAATATTAAAAAACCTATTATAGGAGCAGGGGCGGGCGGCGCGTTGGAGGCGGAGCCGTCACTAGGGGCGGGGGTGGCGGGCGCGCTGCGGCTGGCGTGCAGCAAGGGCTATCTCGAGAAGGCCGGCGCCGCGCCCGCGCCCCGCGCCACCAGGTCCACCCTGCAGCTGCTCGCCGCGAGACACTACTGCATCGAAGACAAGAGCCACAGGTACGAACGAGTCATGCGAAAATGTAAATCGAAGATCCTCATGCGATAGAGTAGTACGCGCAAATACCGAATTTGATCTAAATAAAAAATATATTTGTTATCTATACTGCATGACTGGTGAGACATGTTCAATACTCGAGGACGTGATATTTAGCTATTATATTAGATGAGAAAAGGGGTCTGGCAGTAGGAAGCAACTGTCAAAAATGTCTGGCATTTATTCCTAAGAGAATTAGTTAAACAATTAAGCTTTATACTTAACCAAAGGTTAGGTAAACCTTCAGAACTGGATACCTCCTAAAGAAACCGCGACCGAAATTCCATGGTTGCTGGTCGTACTTACCTCTATAGGGGTCATATATAGGAAAACTTTCAACTTTTATAAAATGACGAAAGTCTGGCTGTCGCTGGCTCTTGAGTTATGAACTCTATGTACGTGTGATGTATCATGTATGGGACACTTTCACACTGAAGTATTATCGCTTTGTTTAGTTACCAAGGTATTTAACCAAGGATTAACTTTGAGTCAGACCGGCGCAATTCACAAATAGATCTTAAAATTGCTAATTTAACATTTACCTCCAGTACCGAGGACGACAAGTACGGTCGGCGCGAGCGCGGCCACCACTCCGGCCCGCTGTCTGAGTTCCGCGAGAAGAGCAACTTCCGGCCGAACATCAAGCTGGAGTACGTGGACGACGACGGCCGCCCGCTCTGCCCCAAGGAGGCGTTCCGCTACCTCTCGCACAAATTCCACGGCAAGGGGCCCGGCAAAAACAAGCAGGAGAAACGCATCAAGAAGGCCGTGCAGGAGGGGGTGAGTTCATTTATACAGAGTAGACAGAACTAGTGTTGGTAAAAATAGCACTAGCAATAATAATTAATTGTTAAATGTGCATTAGGAATAATTAAATAATAGTACTTGAAAAGAAATACGATTGCTAATATTATCGTGCGCAGCAATAGTCTGCGATCGCGATAAAAAATTCACGTCCGCGCTGTTACGCACGTCGCACTGCGGCGCTAATTGTAATGAATTGCTATTTTTATATTGCGAAATAATACTCGACGCGAGCGGTGCGTTGCGAACCGATAATTCACGATGCCGCGTTTTTAGCAAATAGCAAAGCAATAACAAGTAGCATGCTGTGACATCAAAATTAGCACGTTAATGAAATTAATACTAAATAATTCCCATTTCTAGATTTAGAACTAAGGAGTACCTCGACTTCAGACAAACGGGCGAATATACGCTACGAGTTGACGACTGTCACTTTCAACATGTTTCACAATGCTGAGTAACGCATTTATATGGCGCGCGCCGACCGATATGATATACTATACCTTGTGCGTTTTAAGATGATACTAGATGAAAACCCGGCTTCGCTCGGGTAAACTTGTAACTCAATACACATCTAGGTACAAAACGTAGGTAAATATATTTTGTGTAGTCATCTTTTCTCAAGAAATGTTAAAGGTAAGCAAGACATAGATAAGTACGTATAGCTTAGTTCAGGGGGTCACCAATTAGTTTCGCTCGGGGTCCATATTAGAGAAATGCAAAAACCTTCGCGGTCCACACATTAAAAAAAATATTAAGTCAGGATAGTTACGGAATTTACAAAGGCTTATCAATGAGATAAGTGACATTTTTTTTATTTTTGTAGGCCCTAATTATTATCTATCTGAAGCTTGGAGTGAAATATTGGTGCAAGCTTGAAGCTATTGACATAAAATCCTGGAGATGACCATCAGTAAGTCGAGACCGAAATTTATTTTTAACGAAGTTCATCTTCGAAAATGCTTGGTCCGCACACAATGGGTCGGCGATCCGGATGCGGATCGCTTTCCGCCATTTGGTGACCCCTGGCTTAGTTCATTATATATAATATTTAAAAATAGTAGGTAAATAAAACTGCAAAAGTTTTATGTACA
Source organism: Polyommatus iphigenia (assembly GCA_963422495.1). Classification (NCBI taxonomy): domain Eukaryota; kingdom Metazoa; phylum Arthropoda; class Insecta; order Lepidoptera; family Lycaenidae; genus Polyommatus; species Polyommatus iphigenia. The sequence goes on from OY730188.1 coordinate 15,754,446, forward strand.
TTTAAAACATTTTTATTTCAAATCAACATTAACTAAGGTTAATTTCTCTTGCATTCAGTCTTTTTCTAATTTCTCTACATTGGCACTGGTAGGTGAGTACCTCAGAATATTCTGAGGTACTCACCTAAACAGATAAGGGCGCATTTTCATTAGTCGTTAACTCGTGCGGTATACAGCATACGGGGAGTTTATGACAACTAATGGCGCGTTTTGATTGGTCGTGGCATGCATTTTAGAAATCTCCCGCACCCCGCATGCGGGCCCTATAGACCAGTGAAAATACGCCATAAAACTAACTTCAAAATTGTATGTAAGTATATTGTATGTATGTATTAAGAATTAAAATTCCCTAGAATATGTCAAAAACACATTAATTGCTAATTGTTGAGACGCTGATAACTGATAAGTGATAACAAACAAAAGCTACAAAAAAAGGGTGCGCTATGGTGCGCCATGACTGCTAGCAGGTAGAAAATGAGCAATGGCATGTGTCAGTTTACAGAAAGATGGCGCGTGAAGTTTGTTTGTTAGTGCCTACGTCAGTGCCATTAGAATTTAACGAAATACTCCAAAATCCGAATTTTGCGGATATAAGTTGTCGACTCAAAATCAATATTTTTTTATTTTCTATTATTCACATAAGGTTTCGATCGAGTCTACCGTACCCCTGCACGAAATTATTAATATAGATGCGTGACACATTATAATTGACAATAGTAGGGAAGTTACCTAAAAAAAATAATCGATAATTTAAAAATATCGAATCACTTCGTAAAGAAATCGCAATCGAATTATCGATTTCGTACTGACGTTTCAGAGTGGCGCCGGCGATTTAAGATGGCCGCCCTTTTTATCGATTTGATTTCGATTCAACAGTGGCAATCTCTATTGACATAAATTCCGTTTTATGCATCTGACATTTTTCAAATGTTTTCGCAACAATATTTTTATACTCCTATTTCACAGTTAATTTTTATAATTTTATATTAATAAGTTAGTATTTAGCAACTTTTCATTTTTATTCATTTACAATTATGGGAAACATTTATTTTTGTAGATGGAATATAATTTATTACATTTTGGTTTTTTTTTGTTTTCTTGTAAAAAAAATCCGTAGCAAGGAATATGAGAACTGTCACGCATATCATCTTAGAACGCACAAACTATAGGTCAAACGTATAGAGACCTCTTCTGAGTCGGCCTACTCGTTAGTTCAGTTTACTCTGATTTGTAGCCCGTTGCGGAGCACGTAGGATATCAATGTGCACGAAAGAGACAAGAAGCGATAGGTTAATGTACGAAATGTTAACCTATCGCCACTTATTTGCGCTTATTACTCGCGTACGATGATATCGCTATTTCACTCCTATCGTGTACCTATGGAAACTACACTTGTTAAGGTATTGGGCTAAATTTTGGTTGTAATATTTCAGCTGATGAAGAAGATGAGCTCAACCGACACACCGCTCGGTACGCTGCAGATGCTACAGCAAAAGCAAAAAGACACACAGTCGCCTTTCGTGCTGCTCAGCGGAACCAAGCGCGAACCAAACCACTAAAGGTTTGGTTTACCTACAGATATTTATGTGTAATATTGCAATTTATTTGGGACAACTCACATTTACATTTAACGTTGCAAGTAGCAGGGCAAACAAATTGTATAATAATAAACTGTACTATCAACCTAACCATTAACGTTATTTAGGCTCACGATACCCGTTATTTAGGCTTGTGTCTAGATTAAACTTTAACAAAATAAAAACATTTTTCGAAAGTCAAAATTTTTCTTTTATTTTCTGCTATCATAAATTCACATACCTATCAAAACTTAAAATACTTTCCAAATACAAGTAAAATGATAATTAAATAAAAAAGTAAAACGTTGTTAAATGAGATTGGGATCGAAGTGCGTGCGCGGCAGCTTGGCCTGCGCCTCGCGAAGGCGGGTATCGCGTACTAGCGGCGGCGTCTGCGCGCGCCGCACCGCCGCTGTGCCCGCCAGACGCAGGTGCGTGTACAGCGGGATCTAGGGACCATCCACTACTGTTTATTATATTTATCTATGGACTCGTGACGTCATGACTTAAAATAAGACATGACGTCACGAGTCACATCGGATCTCTTCTTCTAACTGGCTACTTTAACCCATATAGACCCGCCGTGCCCAAGCGAGGACACTTTTGAAATTACTTCAATTTTTTGACATTCAAGTTTATGCTTAATTTTATTGTAAGTATCAATTTGCTAAAAGGGTATTTTCTTATTCTTAGAAGGTACAAGTAATATAAATATCGTTTACAGTGTTTTATAGTGATTTTTCTGAAGCTGCTTCTAACTTCCGAAATGACGCCAAGTTAGTATTTTTTATTTTTAAGTTTTTCTTTTAGGCATACATACTTTTTATTTTTTACTTGGAAAAGCTCATTACACTGTAACCTATAAAAAATATACATATTAGTGTGAAAAGCTTTAGTATTTATAAGATTAGGAGTAGTTTTATACAGGTGTCCCTATTTGGGGCCAATGGGCACATTGGATGTAAATAATTCCAATTTTTGTCCACCGATCAATTTCGTATAATCGATGCACTGAAGGATTTTCAATAGCTTTGATAAATACAATGGACTTCAGGAAGTTGCCATGATTGAAGATGACAGAACCATGGGTCTCTTTACCAGTTTTTCATTACTCCAAGGGGAAGCTGGCTATTGTGCAACTGATACTGTTGGCCAAGGCAGTACTGAGAAGTGTCCTCTCGTATGCGTCAAGGATATGAAAAATAAGAAAACAACGAGCTGACTACCGTTTCGACCAACTAAATCAGATTTTGTTTTACACCGGCTGGATTGCAATGTCTATGCAATCGGGGCAAGCCATTACAGCGTTTTTCTTATAGGAAAAGTAAACATATATATTATTACTGTTGAAATAATGTGGAAGTAAGCTTTCTACATTTTTATCAAAGCTATAACAAGAATATGCGTAGGGTCAAGTCAACTGGTCAATCGATTTTCTCGCACTGTTATACGAAACAAAAATTGGTGGTAGCTGGTAGGTACTGTTTGCGCACTTGCTGGATGTAGCAGTGGCAAACGCATGGCGGCTGCATCATCAAAGTAGTAAAAACAAGAATCGAATCAGCTCCAATTTCAGCGGCATTTGGTCGTCATTACTTGAGACATACAAGAAGTAGAATCCTGCAACCCGTAATACATATCCGTACTGCCGAGCCTGCAGCATGTAGGATCACTTTCTCGAAAAACTATCCCAACAATTGCGTTGTTCTGGTGGGCTAGCATTACGTCATGAAAAAAGTCAAAGGCAATTTGAGAAATGTGTGAAAACACGATACATTCATAAAGAATGTATCAAAAATTTTCACACCGTATGATCCCATTGGCCCCATTTGAGGACGGCAATTTTTTTTATACAAAAATTAAAAAAAATTAAGTTTTTTTGTTTTCTTAATAATTATATTGGTTTCTATAAATTGATAAAGAAATTTCATATTTTCCACGGCTCAGTTTCATTTGGGTCTAAATGGGTTAAAGCCTTATAACTTTGTTATTTTTCATCTCATCAAAACACTAATTTGAATCCATAGTTTTTCAATAAAAATTGATTTTGTTTCAATAAAAAAAACATGCATATTACCATATCCATAGAGAGACTTGAGTTATTTGGCCCGACAAATATTAAGTCAATATTAGTCGTTATTTTTTTGGCTGGTAGATATGATCAATAATATTCTAATCACACAAAGTAATAAGCCAAACCGTGGGCGTCGTGTCGTCGAGTTCTGGCGGTGGGGGCGGTAGGGGGCGTGGCGGCGGCTCTAGCGTGCGCGGCAGCGGCGGTGCGGGCAGCGGCGCGCCGTACGTGTGCGTGCGCAGCTCCCGCGCCGTCACATCGCCCGCAGTGTCCGGGGGCGGGCGGCCCGGCACATACCGTGATACTTCTCCGCCTCGCCATACCTGCATCACATCCGCTATGCAATTATAATGTCGACGGATTTGGCCTACAGTATTCAACCTAATATTATTAATTGTTTATTTAGATTTAAAACATAGTATTAGAGTGTGTTTCCAATGAAATCTACTTGAAGACTTAAAAAAGTACCTTGAAGGTTGTGAAACTGGCGACCTTCTGAACGTCGGGCGGGAAGCGTGTCTGTTCGAGCGACCAGGGGGTGTGGCCGCCGAGCGTCTGCAAGTACTCGCCCGATAACCGCCACACGCGCACGCTGCAGTCCGACGACGCACTGTAATACATTCAGACTACTATAACAGTTGTTACGATAATATAAAAATATTACAATAACTAGTGGTTACTATAATATTTTTTCATTTTTTTCTTATATGTTATCAGATAAAAAAGAAAAACTTATAACAAAATATAGTACTGATAGCTCCTTTTTGTTGTGATTTTTAATGGCGGAAAATGAGGAAAGAAAATTTAAGAATACTTCACATCACATCCATATTATACAATAATTAGTTCCGACGGTACATAACGCTTTTAATAATTATTATTATTATTATATTATGTTATAATATACAAACTTTATAGCTAAGAAGTTTTAGAACAACGTCTGCCGGGCTCGCTAGTTAATTATAAACGTCATACTAACGTTAGTAGCAATTCCATTTCGTCGACAAAAGCGAGAGAAGTGACGCATCGTAGATGTGCTCTGTAGCTGTTGAGCAGCAGCGGTAGACGCTGGCCGCGCACGCTGCGCTTGGCCCGCCCCTCGATGCGGTCGCGCCACAGGAACGGAAACGTTAGACGGAGCTTCGGCATGCTCACGTGGACCTGAAAGGATGCTAGAACATTTATGTTTGCGGCTGTCTGTGTGTTTAAATTAATATTCAATATCACGTTATCTTTTTATGTATTTTAATAAATATACTGTTTCGCATTAATTTCGCGCTAACCCAGAATGGCGTAAGAGCCATGCCACACGACGCGGTGCGGCGCCGCAGCGTTTTGGGGTACTTTGCTGTTGATGCTACTTCGCCACTAGTCCGTACATACACCCCTCCCCGTCTCGTCTCGATTCCGATGCGCGTGCGGTGCAGCGCCGGAGCGCACCGGACGGGGTCGTGTGGCATACCATACATTTTTATATGTAGGATACCGGAGCGGCCCCGGTCAGGCGCCGCACCGCCGCCGCAACGCATCATGCGGCATGGCTCTAAGTGTGTCTGTAGCTACTTGTACTGTAGCTACAGTGGTAAATACGTACGACGGTCGACTACTCAATTAATTTGATAATTTTAGTTACAAGTAAGTAATAGATATCAGACTCGCCTTTTCGTGGCTCAAGTAGTTAGTGAGAAGCCAGACTTTGACGTAGCCGACGGTGGTGCCGGTGAAGAGATATCGGTTCTGTTGGTCGGTGGCGAGCGCGGCCACGTAATCGCCGGTGGTGTGGGCGGCGCGGAACGTCCCGCGCAACCCGCCCGCCGTGTGCTCCGACCAGCACTGAACTTTACCGTTGTCCAGCGCCAATAACAGTGACGCTGCAACATAAAGATGCTATGCTGAACTATGCTGCAGCGAAGCAACGTCACGTCACGCCACGACCAAGTATTCTTTTTATGAAAATCGTATAGAGTCATGCGGGTCAAGTGTGCGCATTTAAACTTTGATGCTTTAAAAAACTCAAATATTATTAGTACAATGAAACAAAACTGTGTTCATTTGTAAGAGTGTTTATTTGTCACCAACTTAAACACAACAATAGCATTTTACAATAGCTTATATTTTAAGAAACTTTAGAAAACAATAACCCTTCCATTTGCGCACTTTTACCCCAGTATCGGGGTATGTGTACGCAGCACTTTGGGTAAGTGTACGCAACAACAAAATATATATATTTTAGAACCTAAAGAATATTCTTTTATAATTTTAATTTGTAACTACTTATAGTTACTTAGAGTAATCAACTAAATCGTCTTAAATCAAAATATGAGAACAATAATTTTCACATAGAAATATTTAGTTACTTCGTCATACATGTAAATTGTAATACAAAAAAAAGTGCCGTGTGCGGAGCTGGTGCACTGTTTTTGCCACCAGACTCCACAAAGGCTTCATTCAATCCAATCTTCAGTCGGTGGTTCAGAATACTGTTCGCCACATAAGGGAAAAGGCTTCTGCGCACACTTAACCCAAAGCATAGGAACAGGGTTATACGAATATCGCTAATTCCTGCATCATCAGAATATCCTAAACACTGGCAAATAACAAACTTGATATTATGTTGCACTCGATAGCAAAAAGCTCATTTAGAAAAAAAAATACATGACTTTAAAAGATTACGCATCAAAATTTGCAAAATATCGTAAATATTTGAGCAAAAATCTTCATTTATCTGTCATTCCTAAATGGCGCGGGCGCAGCCGCTGGGACACGAGCGCTTCACAGGGCGTCCTGTGGGTTATTGAAGAGGGGGGTTGCCGTTCCTTAGCGTCATATATTTTTCGAGATATTTACAATGCGCACACTTAGACGCTGCGCACACTTGACCCACATGACTATAAGCTACACTGCGCTATGCGACACTAAACGTCAGTGATATTGAACATTAAGCGGTTCGCTGCAGCGTAGTTTCCGTTAGTGCAGTCTCACCTTTAATCTTATATGCCTGTTTTTCTCGCCAGATAAGTTCAAAAATCGCTCGTAACCCGTTATAGGCATCCCTGACTTTCCAGAAAGAGTTACTTTGTAACAAATGTGTAAATATATAAATGTATTGACTAGAAACGAAAATAATGAATAATAACATACCGACGTGCATACTGGCGGGGCGTGTGTTGAGCGCGAGCGCAGCGTGCGCGGCGAGGCGGCGCATGCCCGCGGCGCCCGCCGGCAGCGCGACGCTCGACGCGCGACGACCGAACGTCTTGCGCGAAGTTGGCGACATACTCGACAGCGACTCACGATCGCTTCGCAAGTGTTATTAAGCAACACTTAGATATCTAAAAGAAAACTTTGTAGCTGCTGCTCGGAAGCTCAAATCGTCGATAACATCAAGCAAACTAGGATTTCAATCAGATACGCCTATATTCGTCAACGACCATCTCACTCTTGACAATAAGCTATTGCTAAATAAGACTAAAAAACTAGCCAAAGAAAAGGGTTTTATGTATATATGGGTCACAGGCTGCAAAATATTTATAAGAAAAAACTCTACCTCGCCGATTCAACAGATCAAATCGGAAAGAGACTTGGTAAATTTTTTAAAATAACCTTGATATCAGGTATTAGCTCCGAATCGCCCGTTTTTATGACTCACGCTTGCTCTCTAATCAACCCTGAGGATTTTGGTAATGTTTATAATTTAATATAATATAATATATATAAAGGTAATAATTTTCTTTTATATTATGCTTTTATTTTATGTCAACTAGCTTGCTGCTTTTGAATGACTTGCAATTAGTTGCTTTTAATATATTATCATATATTTTTCTTACAAATTTATTCTATTTACATACTATATTACTGATTTGCAATGTTTCAGCAATAATGTTATTTTATATTATGCTTATATTTATGTCAGCCAGCTTTCTGTTGCTCAATGATTCGTTAGTAGTCGCTCTTAATACATCAATATATATTTTTCACACATATTTTTTCTATTTACATGCTATATTGCTGATTTACAATGCTACATATTAATATCTATTATCAGAACGTTCGAGGATTGCGGACAAAGACGACGGAATTCTATCGCAACGTTTGCGCTGGTACATATGACGTTATCTGCTTAACTGAGACTTGGCTTATTGCAGACATTGGAGACTCCGAATTATTTGATGACCGCTATATTGTCTGGAGGCGGGATAGAGATTACCTCTCTACGAACCAGACCTTAGGCGGAGGTTTACTTATAGCAGTGCAGCGTGACCTTGTTAGTGACATGCGCAGCGAGTGGTTCTCAACCGCTGAAGATCTGTGGGTTACGCTGTCGTTGCGCAACAGAAGATCGCTTTCTCCTGCAAAAATTCACATCTGTGTTGCATACCTATATCTGTAAGCAGAACCTTGGTCTTTCTCAAGTAGCTCAGCTTACAAATTTCTCCGACAACTTGTACGACATCGCTGCTAATAATATATCTGATATGTTCCTTGTTGTTGGTGACTTTAATTTGCCAAATATTGAATGGCAACGAAATAATGAGAACCAATCCCTGTGCCCCTCAAACATCTTAGGTTACGCCCAAGTCGACTTTTTTGATAATATGAACTTAATAAATCTCCTTCAATATATTAGCGCTACTAATATAAATAACAAAATTCTAGATTTAGTGTTCTCCAATAATGAAATTACAGTAGGTTGTTGCCCGGATGCGCTAGCACGTGAAGATCCACACCACAAGGCCTTAAGTCTTACCGCCCGGATACATCATATCGAATTCCTTCGTCCCCAGCCCCGCAAACGTTATCTGTATCATCTCGCTGATTTTAATAACATTAATGATGGCTTGCTCAATATCGACTGGCAAAAGGAACTTAACTGTGGGCTTGTTGAGGATGCAGTTTCTTTCTTTTATGATTCCCTTCAGAAACTCATAGATACTTATGTACCTACCAAAATGATATGTCCTGGTCGTAAATATCCGCCATGGTTTAAACCATGAAAATTCCATATACTCTTAAAAATTTATAATAAATACTCATAAAAATTCTTAAAGAAAAATCCAAATTTTACTCAAAATACAAAAAATACGGCAACCTTTCAGCTTATGAATCGTTCGTTCTGCTACGTGAACGAGCTAAAATAGTTGAGCATGAAATGTATACTAAATATATTTCTCTGATTGAAACCAATATCACCAACTCGCCTAAAACGTTTTGGTCATACGTTGAGTCAAGAAATCAAAACAATTCCTACCCATCCTCGTTCAAATTTAATAATTCTGTTTCAAATAGCGGTGAAGATATCTATACATATAATAAAACTGTAGAAATGAAGATTCTGTACATTAAAGATATTCAAAAAATAATAAGCGGAGGGTGTCACTACATCGCTATAGAAGCCAAAAATATGGTCAGTTTTTTTGTCTGTCTGTCTGTCTGTGTGTTTGTTCCACTATCACACGAAAACTACTGATCCGATTTGAATGCGGTTTTCGCAGATATATTTGTCTTCTTCCAACTTAACATGTGGTGTATAAAAAATTTTCCCCCCACCCCTCTAAAGGGACGAAAGAGGGGGTCAGATTTTGTATTTAAAGACTTGCTTTTACACGGAAACTACTGATCCGATTTGCATACGGTTTTCGCAGATAGATATATTTGCCTCCTTACAACTCAACATCTGGTGTATAAAAATTAATTAATTTTTCTTTTAAGGACTTACTTCATATTATTATTAACTGTTTTTCAAACTTAACATCTGGTGTATGAAATTTTTCCCCCCACCCCTCTTAGGGCACAAAAGAGGGGGTAAGATTTTGTATCAACTGATGAAGTAGAAATACTTTAAATGGCAAAACAACGTTTAACTTAACTCTAACTTTCTCTCTGGTAGCACTGATTACGACATTGATTCCCTCTCCGAAGATTCTTTACAATCTTCGCCTCTACCGATTACTGTAGCGGACATACCCTCTGTCGAAGTTAGAGTCTGAGGTAAATAGATTGTTAAAAAATGTTGATATGAATAAATCAGCTGGTCCAGATAACATACAACCGTTATTTATTCGTATATGTGCAGATAGTCTTACGGTGCCCCTTTTCATACTATATAAACGATCCTTGAATGAGGGTGTAATGCCTAAAATTTGGAAAACTGCGTTTATAACCCCGGTACACAAAAAAGGCCCAAAGGATATTGTCGAAAATTACAGGCCTATATCTAAACTATGTGTGTTTGCTAAAATATTGGAAAGAATTGTATATGTCGCAGTCATCTGGTTTAATCTGCGATTCGATTGAATGACTAGCGCATTCATTGAATGACAGCATTCAATCGAATGACTAAAGGACAACTCGTCAAGACGTTTCGCGTTGGCTACAGTAGTCACTAAAACAAATATGGCGTCAAACAGCTCGCACAGCTGATAGCACTGTAATGATATTTTTTCGATTAAATTAACTTTAAAGTTCAGAGTGATTTATTTGTAATAAAATATTATGACAGCGTGGATTTACCCATAACTACCCCGTCAACGGCTACTTAAAAATTATAGCATCCCATTTAACGACTTCACTAGGTATATGACCTTTAGTCAAGACGTTAAACGTCACAGTCAACGTCTTGACGAGCTGTCCTTTAGTCATTCGATTGAATGCTGTCATTCAATGAATGCGCTAGTCTTTCAATCGAATCGCAGACTTCACTAGGTATATGACCTTTAGTCAAGACGTTAAACGTCACAGTCAACATCTTGACGAGCTGTCCTTTAGTCATTCGATTGAATGCTGTCATTCAATGAATGCGCTAGTCATTCAATCGAATCGCAGATTAAACCAGATGACTGCGACATATACAACCAGTTGTATAGGTCATTAAAACAAAGTATGTGTAGCAATCAGCACGGTTTTCTCGCAGGACGATCGACTATGACCAATCTGGCAGTTTGAACTGATTTTTTGACAAAATGCATGGCTGAACGAACTCAAGTAGATGTCGTATATACGGATTATGCCAAATGTTTCGACCGTCTTGACCACGTCGTCCTTATGCGCAAGCTGCTAGCTATTAGAATTAGAGGAGACCTATTTAGATGGCTTAAATCCTATATCCGCAACCGATGCCAAACCATTGTCTTAAATGGCTTTTCGTCCAGAACCAGGCACATCCCCTCAGGAATTCCCCAGGGATCTTTATTGGGTCCCATATTATTTAACATATTTATTAATGATGTATCATCACTATTTCCAAATTCTACGATATTGCTCTTTGCTGACGACATGAAAATATTAAAACAAATTAAAACCCTTAACGATGCCATAATGCTTCAAAACGAGATCAATGATTTTCATAAATACTGTATGTCTAACCACCTAGATCTAAATATCGCCAAATGCTATATTTGCACCTTCAGTCGCAAACCAAACCCTCTTGCCTATGATTATAAATTGGCCAATACTTCAATTACAAGGGTACATACTATTAAGGACTTGGGTGTTACGTTTGACTCCAAGCTTCTCTTTGATGTGCACATAGACAATGTCGTCAAAAAGGCAACCAAATCACTTGGATTCATATCCAAAATCGCCTCGGACTTCAATAACATTAAAACGCTGAAAATATTGTACTGCAGCTTTGTTCGCAGCCACCTTGAATACTGTTCTTCTATTTGGAATCCTAACTATCAAACTTATATTGACCGCATCGAAAAGATACAAAAGAAATTTTTAAGACTATTACAATTTAAATCTAAATGTTTTTTACCAAATTACTTGAAACGATGTAAAAAATTCCATATTCTTCCTTTATACGAGCGTAGAAAAATAGCTGACCTAGCATTCCTTTTTAAATTAGTTAATGGCGCAGTAGATTGAACTAGATTGTCCCAATCTTATTGAGCAAATAACCATTAGCACTCCATCAGTCTCGCTTACACAGCACCAGCTTCTTTATATCCCCCCAGTTGCGACTACCTATCGACAAAACTCCTTTATTTTAAGAGCAAGTAGAGCATACAACGAAGCGTCTCGGAGCGTCGAGCTTGATTTATTTTTTACAAGTATAAATAAACTTAAAAAAGAAATTAGTGACCATTTTTTCGGCAGCATTGACCACATATTATAATAAATATTGAAACATAATGTTTTGCTATCTACAAATATCAAATAATTATATTTACATAGTATTGTTGTTCTTCATATTTAGTTTGTTGTAGAGTAGTTTATATACGTACATATATTTTCTTTACTACCTGCTTATAGCCTCACCTGCATATTTATAATTTGCACCATCTTTAATTTTAGTTTCTACTTTTAATGCTATTATTTTTGTTTGCTGTTTGTGTATTGTAATTTAGCTATTTCACATTTCTACCTGTGAAAACTTTTAATTGGCCTTATTGTGTTATATATTAATATGTTAATGTAATCTAGCTGTAAGTTTTCCTTAAATAAATAAAATAAAATAAAATAAACACTGAAAGATTGTATCAGACTCAAATGCTATTAGAAAATGATCTTTAGGAGTTGTGTTGCGAGAAAGCGATTTTGAAAGCAATTTTTGGTAACTTCATAATAATATTATCTTACTTCATTTAAAAGTATAACTAATAGCATTTGATCTGATGATTGATAACAGTGGATAATAATCTTGCTTTGCAAGGTTTTGCCTGAATATTATGATATAATTATTATGATCTTATTATTATTAATTATTATGATAATTAGACAGGTACCTAAGATGAGTAATCGAGGGTCGCTTAATCTGGACCAGTGGCGATTTCGGTGAACCCTGAAATCGTTTGCTGTGGATCATTTTGATGCGCAGTGAAGGTTCGGCGACTGAAAACTGCCTGCAAATAAAAAATATTATAAGTAACTATTAAATGTCTCATGAATGTCTGTGTACCTATTAATCAACTAAGTACCTAAGTCTTCACTTTTCACTAAAAGGCTAAAAAAATACTACAAAAAACGGCATGTTACTTTTTGGAATCCGAGTCGATCGGTGAATATACCTGTTTGGAATTCAAGCGAAGGGTCCGAAAAAAAATTGCAGTAGTGGACGCCAGGGCAAGATGAGGTCAATCAGTCCCATCTAACAACCAAGTAGGATATTTAGAATTTTAGATTCTACCTGTAAGGCTGTCCCGTCTCCAGTTTCCAAAAGACGAGGTCGGAGTTGTATGAGGCGGTGGCGAGCGTGTAGGGCGGGCGCGCGGCGGCGGCGAGCACGTCGTCCGTGTGCCGCGTCTCCCACGCCTTGCCGCCCTCCCCCGCCGCGTCCCCCGGACCCGCCTCGAACTCCGTCACGTGACGATTCCAACCCACCGCCAGGATCCTGATTCAAATGATTACTGTGACTTCCTTAACTACTCTGTAATTGTTGTAACTTAAAAGTCAAGATACATAATACATAATATTAGGTATATTGTGTTAGTTTTGTATAAACCAATAAGAATCAGTATTCACAATACTTACATTTTGTTTTTTTAACGGCCATTCTCCGGAGAGCAAAATTTAAGTGTCCCGGGCTTGTATACTCTGTAATATTATCTTATTCAAGTATGCAATATTTTTAAACTGTAGATAGCATCCGTAAACACAGGCTTCTAATTTAAGTAATTCAGACTAAATTAATTTAAGTCGTGTTCAAAAACCGTGTTTTTCTGATTACCGTAACGTGTCCCCACGCCAACTTGATCTCGAAACTTGCTTGTAATTTTTATAACGTACATATTTACTTTGATCTATTCATCTTTTTAAATGCTCATAAACATTGGTTATCGCATTGGAAAATATCGACTCAATAGGCCCAGCCTGTAAATAGTTATCATGAAATAATCGCTTGTCCTATCAAAAGTTCTAATTACCGTAACGCATTCTATTTTCGAGTACCCACCCAAAATTAACAGGATTTGGCACGGCCCTTTAGCGGTTCCACGTCGTTAATGTTAGTGAGCCGCCGATGGAGCACGTGAGTATCTAACTACCATAGCTTTGGTTTCGAACTTTTCTAATTACCATTATTTTATTTTGCTACTTGATTTTTAAATTAGATTGTACGCTGATCATGTCAATCTATAAAGTTATTTAATCTACGTACTTTGCCGTAGGCTAGTTTTTGCAAACTGTGTCGGTTTACAACATTTTCAAGAAAATCTAACTTTTTCTAATCACCGTATACTAATTACCATATGTTCCTAATTACCGTTGTATGAAAAACTGATACGTACTTTTTTATCAATTGAAGTTTTCTCGCGGTTTTCATAGATTATTATTATCATGAATGAGTCTTTAATTATACTAGCTTTTGACCGCGCTTTGCCCGCGTTAAAAAGTATTATTATATACAATCTTTCATCCCCTATTTTATCCCCTTAGAGGTAGAATTTTATGCATGGAAAGTATTAGCCCGATCAGTTTAAAATTGACAGTTTCATAGCCCTTTGGGGGTAGAATTGATAAAAAAACTTTCTTATCGGATGCCTACGTCATAACATCTACCTGCATGCCAAATTTTAGCCTGATCTGTCCAGTGGTTTGGGCTGTGCGTTGATACATCACTATGTCAGTTAGTCCCTTTGTGATATTATATATAATATTTAGATATCTATATGCTGAGTATTCATAAAATTATATATATATTTTTTGGATGGGAATGACCAGAGAAGAAATTGGAGAAAAGAAGGCTTGTTCCTTGGAAATGTCTAGTAAAAATTTGAAATTACCCAGTTTTATATCAGAAATCAAAGGAAAAAGTGAAAGAAAGGTATACTTAATAAAAGAAAATACTGCTTATCAGCGAAATTCCAACAAAACGGCGGAAGAAAACTCAAAAAAGAAATGAGTTAAACTTTAGAGCTTATTACAAAAGACAAAAAGAAAAGAAAAAAATGGAAAAAAATCGAGAAATAAGTGTTCATAAATATAGATGAACTTGTAAAATTACGAGAAAACAAAAATAAGTAAATTTCGAGCTGTAAAAGCTGGAAGCTACATTTGAGTTGCTATTCTGTCCAAAGAGATTTAGAATATAATTATTTTTAGGTTCATCGTACCTGGATCTTAATAAATATCTACCGATTAAAACAATGTTTGTTGTTATTTTCTCATTTTTCAGATTTTATTTGAAAGTGTCTATTTTTTACTATTGGCAGGTTATGGTTGTATAGGACATCGTTAATTCTACCCCTTTTGTGACAATTATACATGTGCAACTTATTAATCAGTGTTTTTCTATGATGTTTTAGATAGAATTATAATGCTTTCTAATTACCGGTACATAAAATTTTACATTTGTCTAATTACCGTACCCATATAAATTTTAAGTCTTATTATCTAAAAAACTATAATGAACTGTACCACGCCAAATTTATTATTGTATTGGTATCTTTCATTACTTTCATATTTTAATGAGTTTAAGTCAAATCAACGAAGAAAAAAAATTGTAACGGTAATTAGGCAAATAATGCCAAACCGGAGAATGGCCGTTAATAGTTTACCAAGTTTCTAAGTTTCATATTTCTAACCTTAGTTTTTCTTTAAAAAATTTTAGGAGTCCTAAGTAACATAAGAAAGTTATGAAATACTGAAAAGAACGACGAACCTGCCTTCTACCCAAAAAACGTTTGTGACTTCGCACATGTGTTCAATAGCCATCTTTCTCAAACACTCGCCGGTATTGAAGTTCCACACCTACATCACATTTTGGTTGTAAATAAAAATCAATACTTACTCATAATTTTTATAACACTAGCTTAGAAAATAACCTAAGTATATAATTTATCATGATAAAACTAGTTATTTAGCATTTGAATACGTTATTTACTAAGTTTCCTTATGGTCTTGGTGACAGGTGTAGCTATATTTTGATAAACTTGACAAACAGTATTTAATAATCAAGGCAACTTTTGACCCATCATTCCTTTTATTATGCTTTCAAGAATAATGATAGGAATGATGATGCCTCTAAAAATGGCACCAATCCCAAGACTTCCATTAACAGTCCTAGGACCAGTGGACAGCAGCAGCGCAGCGGCAGATTTTATAAAGGAGCCTACACTCATAGGAAATCTAAGTCCGGCACTGCTTCCATACCTTAAGCGTGCCGTCCCTGGCGCCCGTCAGCAGTAGCTGGTGGGCGGGGTCGAAGCACGCCGCCGTCATCTCCACCGGTATCACCTCGCCCTGCACCACCCACGTGTGCGCGTCACGCACTATCGCGTTGCGCTTGCCTGTAAGCGTAACACGATAAAAATAACGTGATAATATTATTTCAGCTCGAGAAATTTCTGGTGATCTCAACGCGAAGCATTACTGAAGGTTTTTCTACGCCACGAATTAGTCAGAATCGATTTCGCAAAAACACTGCACTATAGGTCCCAACTTACGCAGATCTGAATTAAGTTAGCTCTGAGTTAAAAATTCGATCCTCGTAGTAACAAAAAAATACTTGTGATATTTGAACACAGAGTTAACTTAAACCCATTTGGACAGATTTCCGTACAAGTAGCTACGAGTATTACTAACCCGTGAGTAGGTCCCAATTAATGATGATGCTGTCCATGCCGACGGTGATGACGAGGCGGAAGAGCGGATTGTAAAGGACGGCGGCGACGGGCTTGGCGTGCGTGCGGCCGTCCGTGCGGTCGGTGTGCTCGCGCCGCCCCACCGCCAGCCGCGCCAGTCTAGCCCCGCCCAGTAGCAGCTCGCGCGTGCAGTCGCGGTATAGAGCGGCCAGCGGCGCGTGAGACCCCACCTCCGCCGGCACGCCCACGTACGTCTGGTACAGTCATAGAAATCTTCACAACGTCTTTACGGACTTGGTCACTGACCGCCGGAAGCAACACTTGAATATTTGCCGTCTATTCGGCGACCTTCCAAAGCCCTCATACTTAGTCAAAGTTACTTTATTTTGCTTAATCAAAATCATAATTGTACGTTTTGAAAATGACCAACAGACAACAAGTATTAAATATTAAGGCGCTACTCACTTGAACACATAACTGCGAGTGCAAGTCCCAGACCTTGACGGCACGGTCACGGGACACAGAGTAGACGGTGGCAGGGTCGGGCAGCACGAGCGCAACGACTGCCGAGCGGTGGCCGTGCAGCTCGGCGGTGGGGCGCATCGGCACGAACGCGCTCCACACTCGCACCACGCGGTCCAGCCCGCCCGACACCACCACGTGCCGCAGTGTGTCCGCCGCGAAACATTGCACACCCTGCGCACCACCAACATCACCATGATTACTCAAGTTCCTAGTAGTCAAAAGGAGACGGAGAAAAAGAGACTAGATATTTTATTCATAAATAATAATCAAAAGTGAATTCTAAATTTTGCTCTAGGATTTTAAAATAGACGTAGTTGAAGTAATTGTACGTTCGCACGATCAAAGTGCGCTGCTAAACGGTACCTATAGCGAGTCGAGCGACAACACCGCAACATTGAACTACTTAGTTAATTATAGCTGCCTTAGTTAATTAAAGAACATGCTTTAGCCATCGTATACATGCCTTTTCAACTCTGAACACACTGTACACTTTGGCGGTGAGGTCTCGCAGCACCATGGCATCGGGGCAGGCGGCGCAGGACAGCACGCAGCCGAGCGTGTCGTACCACCGCACCTGCCGCACCCACCCGCTGTGCACGCCCGTCAGCTCCACTAACCGCATCGGTATATTCGACACCTGGTTATGTTGGGATATCAATGATATAATATAACGAAGTATACTATCAGAGAAGTTGATTCATAGGCAGATGGCGTAATTTGGTCGCTTTTATGTCAATCCCGCGCAGTCGACAGATCACGACTTATATTGAATTCAAATTACTCGACCAGGTGCGCGAGTCCGTCATCACTCATCTACCTATGATTCAATTTCTTCGATGGTACCAATATTACGAATGTATGTGTCTCTGGTTAAGATAATTAAGATAATCGACTTTAACTATCAATTATCAACTGAGTAAGAACCCCAGGGTGATTATTATTTGTCTTGCGACAGCATTGAAACAAGCGAAAGTGTTACAAATTCCCCTGTTGCATTGCCGTTCCAAGATACAAAGTCCCGCTGCTGGTTAATACAGTCAACTACGTACGAGGGCTGCTATTTATGTATCCGGAATTAAAAAAAGAAACAAACATAATATCATTTAATATGGTTTTATTGCTTTTCAAAACATTCGCCGCGATGATCGACACACTTTTGCATACGCTGGAACCAATTTTCATAGCACTTTTTCCATTCTGATTGAGGTATCTCCAAAACGTGCATTTTGAACGCATCAACAGCCTCTTCGCGGCTTGAAAAACGTTGACCACGTAATTTGTTGACCAGCGGCGGATGACCAGTCAATTCGATCTTTTGACCCTCCAAAAACTGAGTTGTTTCAGCTGAGGTGTGACAGCTAGCATTGTCGTGATGTAATATGATTCTGCGTTGTCGGTTGTCCTTTCTTATTTCTTCAAAGACTTCTGGTAAACAAATGGTCGTATACCATTCAGAATTAACCGTTTTACGATTCTCTAATGGCACTGTAGCCACATGTCCATTAATTCCAAAAAAACAGGCGACCATTTGCTTCAAAGTACTTTTTGCACGAGTAACTTTTGTTGGTTTCGGCTCATCTTGGAACACCCACACCGTTGACTGTTGTTTAGTTTCGGGGTCATATGCATAGATCCAAGATTCATCACCTGTGTAGATATTATAAACGGCTTTTGACGTACCACGGTTGTATTTTTTTATCATTTTTTTGCACCAATCGACACGAGCCCGTTTTTGATCGATTGTCAAGTTGTGCGGAATCCAACGCGAACATATTTTTTTTACAGCCAAATGTTCGTGTAATATCTTATGTATGCTCGTCATACTTATGCCTAAGGACGCCTCTATCTCGCGATATGTAACATGACGATCACGCATTATTAGTTCCCGCACAGCATCTATATTTTGTGGGACAACAGCTGTTTTTGGGCGACCTTCTTTATTTTCATCCGTGAGCATAGACCGCCCACGATTAAACTCACTGTACCAGTGATAAACAGTGGTTTTTGATGGTGCTTCATCTCCAAAAGTTGCGGTGAGTTGAATAAAGCACTGTTGTTGATTTAGCCCACGCCGAAAATCGTAGTAAATCATTGCACGAAAATGTTCACGCGTTAAATCCATGGCAAATGAAGACACGCAATTTTCAAAATGACGCCACAATGGAAAAATAATTGACAGTCACATGAAACAAAATGTATTCTTCAACCAAAGAGTTCTATTTTCAAATGTTGTAATTACTTTTTAAATATTGTTCTTGTAAGTGGCCAGTTCCGGATACATAAATAGCAGCCCTCGTAATAAGCATTCGCCCTTGCTTGACGGTTATCTTTCGATATTTTGACGTATTTACTCGTTTCTGCAAATCGCGATATCTGATCTGTACGAGGCTGGCTCCGGGCGTGTTGCGGAAGGGACCGCGGTCCACGGGCGAGAACGTCAGCACACGGACGTGGCCGCCCGAGTCCCCGCACACCAGCACGCACTCCTTGTTGGCGTCCTGCTGGAAGAAGTAGTCCAGGGAGCAGATCTGTAACAGAAATTAGTATCTGACTTCGTAAGCTACATGAGTGTTCATTGCTTTTTTAAAGCTATGTATTTTCTTATCAAACCTCTGTTACAATGGCAGTGAGCAGTCAATATGCCAGTGACGATCGTAATGTGTTGAAAAAAAAGTCATATTCTACAATCTGATGAGATGCTGAAGGAGAAATGTCTAATACAATAAAAGAATCGAGCTCTTACCATGTGCTCCCAACTGCTGATAACGAGTCTCAGTGTAAATGTTTTGGCGGTACAGTCGTAGAACCGCAGGTCCCTCTCCGTGGAGCTGGTGACGATGATGTTCACGTCGGGCATACATGTAATGTCGGTGACCCATGTTGCACACACCTTTAGACTAGCTGCATAAGAAAAATATATGGCACAATAGATACATTGCTGGTTCTTCTAGCTGGGCTAATTCCATAAGCGATCGTAGACATGTAGATTGTAGATAATAGCTGTCATTACAGTCTATAATTATTATACATTTAAATGGTAGTAAAATATAAGATTAGATACGGCAGATAGTACGTACGGCTAACAGAAAACGTTGACCGTAACAACGTTAAATCCAGCGACCACCAGTTGAGCATACCATCGCGGCTCATCGTAATGTATTTCCCTTGCATGCGATCTACACTGCGATCCTGAAATGCTATTGTCATTCAACAAGCCTGCTTAGAGGCTTCAGCGATAGGTACCTTGAGTAATTTATGTATCCTACTAATCTTACTAATATTGGTGTTTGTATATGTATGGATGTTTGTTAATTGTTACTCTATTCACGCAAAAACTAATGCTGAATGGATTTTAATGTAACTTTACAATAATATTATAGCTTAAACATCAGAATAACACATACGTAGGCTACTATTTTAACCGACTTTCAAAATGGAGGAGGTGTTATGTTCGTTTTTTATGTTCAACGATTACTCCGCCGTTTGTGACCTGATTTTCAACATTTTTCTTTTGGTACGTATAGGGTATCATCCCAATTTGGTACCTGCATGTTCACAAAACTGGTAACCTGATGAAGAGATCCATGAGTAATCGAGGGAACTCCTCAAAATTTACATGGAAACATGTGGTGACTTCGGTTTATATATTATGCTACCAACAAGTAAGATTTTGCACCAAGTCCTGTTTGTATTATAAATGCAAAAGTGTGTCTGTCAGTTACTTCTTCACGCTCAAACGTCTGAACCGAATTTCAATTAAATTTGGTACCTATGGAGATAATTTGAGAGACAGGAATTAATGACATAGGATCGAGCCTCAAGGGCATCGCCAAGGAGGGCAGGGGGGGGGACAGATTTCAACTGAGATCAACGGAGTTGCGGGCGTCTGGCGTCATATAGCTTTATTTTTAACATAAAGTACTAGCCTGAGCTACATCGGGACAGAAACATATTCTTGCGATAGAATGTCTGTGATGAGACCGTATGACCGTAGGCGATTCCGTTATCGGTAGCTGAAGAGATGCTCGTTGATTTTCTGGATCATTTGCAAAAAATCCTAGCATCAAATGAGACACGAACTCACTCCAATCGATTCTACCACACCGGTTTGAATTTATCTGAAATGTAAGCACGTCACTAAAAATAATAAAATAAAATAGTTATTAATGGTAAAAGAGTATCTGTATATTTCATTCGCTGTTGGTATTAATGCTAGAAACTAAAAATCATAATAGCGAAAGGCAGCATAATTCACCTGGCGGCTGGCCTGGGCCACCCACCACCTGTACCTATATTACCAGTTACAGGCCTTACAGCCTACAGGTGTTGGCGAAATCTCTCTTGCTCTCTCTCTCTCTCTCTCCCTCTACGAAGCCGTTAAGAAAAGATTTCAAATGTCCATAACATTAAGTATTAGGCATTAGTAAAATGGGACAAAAACTACTTTTCTCAAAAATAATGAAGATCCTACCTTCATGAACAGTATGTTGAATTCATCGTCGTCGTATTCTATGTTTAAAAGCGTCTGCAACAGCTCTCGGAATTGCTTTGGCGTTAGCTTGTTGCCATATGTGGTGAATGCTTTCTTTAGTTTTATAATATCGGTTACATTACATCGCTCATGTAAAGGAGCATTTTTCCAACGTTGAATTTGTGGAGATAACGTAGTACTTCGTTCGGATTTAGCCGAAAGTGAAATTTCTAACAGTGTGTCCTCATGATCCATCATTATTTCATTTAAATCATTAATTTTTATTACTGTTATCTTATATTACACAAATTGTGGGAATGGTTTACAATTTACAAACCATAGAGGAAAATAATACATGATTAAAACGTAGTGAAACGTAGTGATTATATTCTCTTTGGTAGGTATCACGTAGTGATTGTATTCTCTTTGGTAGGTATTATTTTCCATAATTAATCCTCCGTGTATTATTTTTTTCTATGTTTTCCTCTATGTCGTGACGTATTTTTAAATTCAGGTATTCCCGTATTTATCTTTAATAACGGTCAAAACAAAACGGTATGATACGGGACGGGAGGTAGCAACGATTGAAAAAAAGTATTTCAGGTTGGCTGATTTTGTGATATGTCGTCATTCTTGCTCTTTTGGTTACATTCTGGGCGGTCTGACTGCCGGTAGTTGCCCGGACGAAGAGCAAGAATGACGACATATCACAAAATCAGCCGACCTGAAATACTTTCTCGAAAACGTTGCTACCTCCTATACTATAAGGTCTTTGTTATATAATATTATGGTAGGCATGGGTAATGCGGGCTCTACACTCGCGGCGTGAAAGCCCGCGAAGGCCACGAACCGCGAGTATGGAGGGTTTCGCGGCTTCTATATTTGTTTGCGCTGTGAACACAATGTTCACAGCGCGTAGCATCCGTGAATCGCGGCCGCTATTCGCGCCGCGAGTGTAGAGCCTTATTTAGGTATCTACCTACCAACAGTTGATAATATAAAGCTACCCGCTACGCTACAGTAATAGGCATTTAAATAATTCATTGTGCAATAAAGCAACGGCATAAAAAGAAAAACCTTAATTGACAGTTGACTGTCAATTGACACTTGAGAGCTGTCAAGTTTAGAGCAAGCAACCTCAAAAAACTGGTTCTTGTTCATTTTCTAGATTGATTTCATAAATATTTTGAAAAAAGGTATTATCTGCCTAAATTCTGAGCTGTCATTATTCCAAAATGTTTATTACTGTAAAGTTATTAGCAAATAAACACCCTTCTTTTATTGCGCGGACAGTTTTTGTCAAAAATAATAATGTAGATGATGCATGCAGACTTATAAACAGAATCATGGGCAAGGAAGGTTTGTTGGAGCAATTCAGATTAACAAGATATTATGAGAAACCATTCCAGGTATGTGTAATTACCTAATGTGGTAGATAATAGGAATACACAGTGCATATTTAAAAAAAATTACTTGTTTATTACCTACTTACTTCAACCAACTGACTATTCACAAGCTTTACTATTAATAATAATATTTTGTTACTTTTTAGACCAGACGAAGAATTAATCACGAAAAGTGCAAGGCTTTATACAATGAAGATATGGAAAGAAAAATAAAGTTTGTATTGAGAAAAAACAGGCATGAACCATTTCCTGGATGTCACTAAAAGTGAACATTATTATTATGGGGTTAAAGTAATGCTTAGTTTAGTAGTATTATTAAATGTGAAATAAAATATAATAGTATGCAATTATAATTTATTATTAACAAAATAATTAGAGATAGAGTAAATCTTTTCCAAAAGTTTTATATTATACACATAATATTATATTGTCAGACACTGGCTCGCAAGCTACCTTATAATAAAAATACTGCAGCAATAAGACAAGGACTAGAAGAACAGCTTGGCACAGAATATAGCCCATTGGGCTTGCGTAGGGTCACATGTAGCTAATACATGATTCTCGTCTTTTCACATAAAAATGATATCTATAGCATCTGTGACATGTTTTGATACCACAACGATAGCTCAGACCTCCTTGAGGTTTTCCTTTGCAGTACTTTAGTCCACATGGATACCAATTAACGCACACCTAAAATGTAAAATTGAGATGAAAGTATTTTCTATCTTTCTAGGTTGTATTGTCAAAATTGTGGCATTCCCTAATTTTACTTTTTAGTATTACTAACCTCAAGGTGACAAATGCATGCTTTTGTGGCATTTGTTTCTGCTACACAAACTCCAACCTCAGGAAATCCATCTGATGTTTCAGACAGAGCATTGGCAGGAAATGGTGTAACTTCTGCTGTGTATGATTGTTCAACGCCTAAAAAGATTTATTTAAAATTTAAAACAAGTTTATGATTAAATGGTGTGGTAAAAATGTGTTGCTATTAATTATTTATTAGATAAATAAATTAACTTAATTTGAAGTAATATTATTACTAGTACACAACAACATCCAAAATAAATAAAGAAAATAAACAGAATAGCAGTAATCAGGTTATCATGAAAAAAAAACGAACCAGGCCGAGGTGCCCATCTAGTCAAGTCCGAAGTACGCAAATAAACTTTATCCCCTGCTGGTGCACAATGTCGAGCGGCTGCAGGTGACAGCAAGCGAGTTGCGCGGCCAGCCCATGCTGTTGCCGTTGTTTGTCGCCAACCTTTGTCTTCCTCTGCAACTCTTACAGTTCCAGGATTTTTCTATGAATAAATGATAAAAATATGTTTCTCACATCTCCATCCATAACACTGAAATCCTACAGGTACTGATCTTCTCAAAATAAAAATAAAAATGCCTTTGCCCTACCCTGTGGTTTACTTTTAGATCAGAGCCAAAATTGGTCCAGTGGTTGCAAAGCTTAATATGTGGTGCAAACAAACAAACAGAACCTGTGTTCTTCGTGGATTCTTAGATATTAGAATCCATAAAAATTAAGAAAGTGCTAAATTGATTACATATTGGAATCAGAAAAGTCACATTAATACTGCGATCGCGGATTCTTGGAAATGCTATTGTATTCTATTGTTGTTGCGATCACCGGTGCTCTTATGGGGCTTGAAGGATTAATAATAATAATAAACTATTTGCACATCTTAAGATACAAAAGAGAAAAAGAAACAAAATGGAAGAGCACAAATTGGCGGTCTTACCGCTTTAAGCGGTTTCTTCCAGACAAACATAAAAAAAAAGAAACAACAATGTAACTTACATTAACTTCATCCTATTATGATAATACTAAACATTGTATCTTTGATACCTGTCTTAATTTGGTCATAGCATCAGGGGCTATAAAATCAGTTTGTGCAGCATGAGTGAAGAAACATAGAGTTTGGTAACCCGTTTGTCCAAGCTCTTCTTCACCAGGAATTACGACTTTCATTGCTTCAACTTCCTGTAAGTATACTAAATTGTTATCACAATGACAAGTGCTTAGGAAAATAATACTTGAAGAAAGTTATTATATATTTACATTTGTGAAATCTACGAGTTGCGATACAAATACGCCATCTAAGCGTAAAAATTCTAGAGTCACTGTGTCTTCTGATACATTTGCCACTATTGCCTCTTGCATTACATCACCCCCCTTAAAATATAAAGTACAGGTTATTAAACAATTTTAACATGTAAAGATCACGACAAACTTCTGTTAATGTATGAGTTACCTGATTCTTAACATTTATCAAAAGCTGTAAAGTGGTTTGTTGGAAAAACATGTACAAAATAATAACTTTCACTGTAATTTTTACCATTTTCCTATGAGAAAATGTTCTTTAAATTTTCACAAATTATATTCGTTATCCATTCTTATCAAACTCACTTTCAATACAATTTTATTTAATTAAACTAAAGCGAAAACAAACTGAAACTTGAAAGTCCAAACATTCAGCAAGGAGCCATTAATTAAAAAAGAAGAAGAAGAAGATTACTGACAGCTGCAAATTGAGCCAACAGCTGACAGAAGGCGTGTTTCTAAACTTGTACAGCCTAAACATATTATTTACCAGTTTTTTATGGGATATTTTGATTTGCTACCGAGACGTCAGAGATCAATTGGTATGTCTGGTGCGGATATTAGGAACACACCATTATAAAATGACATACACGTTACAATTTACGCAGTATAATAAAACTATCCATTACTTGGATCAGGAAAATAATTAAAAACTTTTGAAGAAGTGTTTTAATTAAATATATCAAAAATCTTACGTACGTGTAAGTAAATTTATATAAAATTATGTTTTATTTTTTAACATTAATTTTATGAATAAGTTGACTTTTCTATAATGTTTACATTTTACAATTTACGGAAATCTATAACAGATTTTAATGGCGTATAATTTATAAAGTATTGTATTATTTTGTTGTAACTTTCACTCACATCTCGAATTTTTATTTTTACCGTAATTAATCTAGAATGACTACTTAATTTTTCTGAGTAGGAAAGTTAAAATATACGATTTTGACCGATTATCATTCGAACACAATACGAAGATAGCTGTCTACGAAGAACGAAAAGAAAGAAGGGCGATGTTGTGCACAGCCAGGGTAGACAGCTGTCGAACAATTTTCAGCTGATTTTTGTGTACGTTACAAGAGTCACTCGTTTTTCTTGTCTTGTCCTATTTCAGTGACATATTTTGTCGATTAATTGATACACATAAACCATAGAGTGTCGCGAGAACAATCGAGAAAGACTTACAAACGAACAAAGAAAAATGGTTCATTGAGTGCGGGTGGCGAGCAGCGAGCGTGACGTCACGCCGCGACGAGGCCGATGCGGCGGGGATCGTGACTGGAGGAGCGCGGCGAGCACGCGCATCTGAGCGGGCCAGCCTGGCCTCCAGTGACTCCGGGGACGAGGGCCAACGGCCGCCGCGCAAGCGGACGCGCAGGCTGTCGCCGGAGCCGACCATGCACCAGCCGTGCGCCAACGGCGCTCACCTCAACGGCGATGCTGCCCGTAATGGGGACCTGCCACTTGGCCTTCGCATGGGCCAGACCGACCAAGAGATTGTCCGTCTCATCGGGCAACACCTGCTCTCAGTAGGATTGGAGTGAGTATGAGTATATTTCCATGATTAAAATATAAAAGAGGAAGAGAAAAGAATAATTATATTGCTAGGTTTAACCTAATAAAAAATAAATAGGTTCAATATGTTTTGTATATTTTATTATTCATATAAATGCAAAGGAATATGCTTAGTCATTATTGCACACATCAAAATAATAACTTTCAATGTATTTGCAAGTGTCATATTTTATATAATTTGTATATACAAAAATGGAAAGATTATTCTTTACAAAATTACATTATCACTCTATACTGTAATTATGGCTACAAAACAACAAACTTGTTGTTTTGTAAAAAACTATAAAATTTTACGCATTGATCTTTTTTACATCTCATAAATATAAAAATGGATTTTCAAATGTGTAAGTCACGCTAAAACTCGAAAACGGCTGAACGGATTGGGCTGATATTAGTCTTAAAATATTCGTAGAAGTCCAGGGAAGGTTTTAAAGTGACATGAAGTTCACCGGGACAGCTAGTTTATATTAAAAATTGTAACTAAACATAATCTTGTGTAATTAGCAACACTTATTATTCTCTAAATTTACATTTCTTTGTTTACTTCTAAAAGCTAACATACCTAGTTTTCCCTTTTGAGTTTTTGTCTTTTCATAGGACTAAAAGTTACTTACTACTTTTTCTCTGACTTTATAATTAGATAGAAAATAAGAAATTTAAGATACAACTTGATAAAGTACAAGTATATTGTCGTATCCTATGAATAGGGGCGCCCTGGTCACTGTGGCTTTTTATTTTTATTGCAAAATCGAAATCGGCAGCTCATTATCTATAACCTTCAATGTAAAAAGTAGTAAAAAGTTAATTTTAATAACCAGTAAATTAAGTTTTAAAAAATGCCACATTTGTTAGCTCTTAAATTTCCCGGCGAAAAAAGCAACAAACGCTTCAGTGACCGTTTTCTTGGAGTGCGTAAAAGGACGCGCGGGGCGGAGACGAGGCGCTCGCGCCACCCCGCCCTTACTACGTGAACTCGCGTATGCGTCATTGAACTGTTTCTTGTTTAAATTACTTTGTGTTAATTAGACATATGCTTTAAATTACAATGAAACGGAGAGGACAGAAAATAGCTATGCCTAAAATGATAGGTTGTGATGAAAAACCATTAACCCATCAGTCGTGGCAAAACGAGACACAATAGCTTTTTCATGATTTTTCCAAAACAAAAACTTTTGGTTTTGGAAAAACATCATGTTCCTAAAATATTCGTGTTTTTACGCGATTTTCGAATTTCACGCGACTGAAGCCGGGGGCAAAAGCCAGTAGCTCATATAGAGGTAAGAATGGCAAGCAACTATAGAGCTTCGGTCGTGAATACTTTAGGAGGTATCCAGTTTTGAAAGTCTTTAAAAAATTGTCTTAAATTTTATCGAAGGTGCGGTACCTTCGATAAAATTTAAGACAATTTTTTTTCCTAGGAATAACTGTATGAATCTCGTCTCCCACTGCCGGACCCTTATGATAGTTGCTTTCTACTACCAGACAACTTATACCAGTTAGCTCCCACTGCCATACCACCTTAAAATGTACTCTTTTGGCATTTCAGGGAATAATTAAAGGTGTCTGATAGTATAAGGTAAGTGTCGAAAATTCCCGACACTTTAAGATGAGATTCCAATATTTCCGTAAGAAGTAAGAAAAGAAAAGTGCTTTACACTATATCGAAGGCTAGGTAGACCTTCAAAACTGGATACCTCCTAAACCCGATCGAAATTCTATAGTTGCTGTTCGTTTCATACAGGAAAACTTTCAGCTTTTATAGAATGACAAAAATCTGGCTATCGCTTTCTCTTGGATAATCTTATTGTCATAAAAGTTAACCAATGCTATAGTCAGAGTAACTAGTCGTTAGTTATAATGTTATGTATTTGGTAATTTAAAATAACTGTCATAAAACTGCGAAGTCTTATCACGTCATATTATACGAGTATTTAATTACAAGTTGAAGGAAACCAATAGTTATTGTGATTGCTTTCAGGGTCGAGAAATAGAAAACGTTCCTCATTATTAACTTTAAAGTATGTTTTCCATAATATGCCTATTTATATTGTTTTTTAGGGTTCCGTGCCCAAAGAGTAAAGACGGGATCCTATTAATAAGACTTCGATGTCTGTCTGTCCGTCCGCCTGTTATCAGGCTCTATCTCAAAAACTTTTCAGAGATTGAGTATAACAACAAATACTAAAAACAAAATAAATTAAATATTTAAAGGGGCTCCCATACTACAAACGTCATTTTTTGCTATTTTTTGGTCTATGTCAATAATAGCAACAGGTAAGCTCTTGAAAAAAGTATTGCATTGTATTTATACTTTAATAATTGACGACAAAATTAAAGTAAACTAAAAAATTAAGGGTGATTTTTGTATTGGAGGCAGCTAGGGCCACAGTATTCTCATACAAAAAGCACCAATTTTTGGCTATTTTTACTCTATAATGGTACGGAACCCTTCGTGCGCGAGTCCAACTCGCACTTGGCCGATTTTTCAATATGGTTTTAAAAAGGGAATTCTTTGATAATGATCAGTAAAAAGACGTAAATGCTCTTACGACCCGGTTGAATCCGTACAAAAAGGGCATAACGTTACTTGTGTCTGATGAGACTTATTTTACCCCTCCGAAAAAAGAAATAAGGGACAAATCTACCCGAAATATCAAATTAAACGTCTCATTTTAAATTTCATAGCAACCGCTACGTAGTTATGCGATAATTTCATAATTAATTTCTAAAAGTTGCCTAACAATATTTTAAAAAACTTTCTCCTGTAAAGTAGGGTTTTTGCAATAGCGCCCTTATTCGTAGGATACGACGATATTATATATTATTACTTGTTCTTTATCAAGATAAAATATTATTTAACAATGGACATTTTAAATTTTTTAAATACAAAATTTTAATTATTTTAAATTAATTATTTATTACTATTATTTTTATACAAAGAAAAAAGGTTGGTACCAATAATTTTCTTTTATTTATTATTGATTTGAAATTTGCCTTTGTTACTTTAAACAACTAGGTGACAAGGTGAAGTTGTGTTTTCCTTTTGTATGATACCTCATACAAAAGGAAAACACAGAGGCCTCATATAAGGTCCCAATACTAAACCATAAATTCACAATTTTATGTTTATGATAGGTTCTTATACAACAATCAATCATTATCAACATAATATTATAAACATTTTCAAGTTGTGTTTTAAATGACTTTGTAGTTTTGGTTAACCCATCAGTCGTGGCAAAACGAGACACAATAGCTTTTTCATTGTTATCGCGGCCGGATGTGGCCGCTTGGGGCTTCATGAATTAAGTATCTCCTTACAAGATAAAATAAAGTTTTTACCGATATGTAGTAGACCTGATTTTATTTGTATTTTTACCATCATGATATTTAATTTATACTTATTTTAATTTAAATAATACATGATGCAAGTTGCAACACCAAAAATGATAAGTAGGCATTTTATAAATTGAGACATAAATGGATGAAGTGAATAACTAACAATTTGTGAATTGACGTTTTTCTGCATAAATGGAGGCTTTAGGATCAAGAAAATAATTAAAAAAAAATGTATTTTATGTACTTATAGCAAGATATATTTAAAGCTAAATTACTCATGCCTTCAAATCTCTTAATCCTTCAAGCTCCATAAGAGAACCGGTGATCATGACAACAATAGAATACAATACCATTTCCAAGAATCCGCGATCGAAGGATTAAATAGAAAAAAAAACTGTTAAAACAAGGAAGTCATTTGCAGTACATTTAAATCTAAAAGTATATTGAAACCATATTGAAACTTTAAAACAAAACTAAAAAGTATGAACTTTCTAATTTCTTGCTTGCAAATAGATTAACTAACTTGTGTAACAATTTCAAGGCGCATAATACTGCTTATATATCATATTTTTTAGGGGTAAAAACAGGACCCTATTACTGAGACTTCAATGTCTGTCCGTCCGTCTCTCCCCAGAACCACTATAGCTAGACTTCTGAAATTTTCACAGATTGTGTATAATCTGTTGCCGCTATAACAACAAATACTAAAAATGAAATAAAATCAATATTCAAGGGGGGCTCCCATACAATAAACGTGATTTTTTTGTCCTTTTTTGCTATAGGTAGGTAGACCGTACT
Source organism: Polyommatus iphigenia (assembly GCA_963422495.1). NCBI lineage: Eukaryota > Metazoa > Arthropoda > Insecta > Lepidoptera > Lycaenidae > Polyommatus > Polyommatus iphigenia. The sequence continues at coordinate 15,784,848 of OY730188.1, forward strand.
TGAATTTTTCACACAATCCTTAGTTTTATGTGTACTTTAAAATTTATATAAAATAATAATATTATTAAAATTAATATTATATTAATATATTAATATTAATAATATTATAAATGCGAAAGTGTGTCTGTCTGTCTGTCTGTCTGTCTGTTTGTTTGTCTGTTTGTTTGTTTGTTCGCTGTCTGTCTGTTACCTCTTCACGCCTAGACCGCTGAACCGATTTTGCTGAAATTTGGTATGGTCTATGGAGATACTTTGAGTCCCGGGAAAGGACATAGGATACTTTTTATCCCGGAAAAATGTACGGTTCTCGCGCGATAAACGGATTTTGGCGCAACGGAGTTGCGGGCGTCATCTAGTTATCTATCTATCTATACATATAATACGAGGGCTGCTATTTATGTATCCGGAATTAAAAAAAGAAACAAACATATATCATTTAATATGGTTTTATTGCTTTTCAAAATATTCGCCGCAATGATCGACACTCTTTTGCATACGCTGGAACCAATTTTCATAGCACTTTTTCCATTCTGATTGAGGTATCTCCAAAACGTGCATTTTGAACGCATCACAGCCTCTTCGCGGCTCGAAAAACGTTGACCACGTAATTTGTTCTTCGCGTATGGAAATAAAAAGAAATCGTTAGGTGCCAAATCAGTACTGTAATCAGGCTGTACGGCGGGCGGCGACCAGTCAATTCGATCTTTTGACCCTCCAAAAACTGAGTTGCTTCAGCTGAGGTGTGACAGCTAGCATTGTCGTGATGTAATATGATTCTGCGTTGTCGGTTGTCCTTTCTTATTTCTTCAAAGACTTCTGGTAAACAAATGGTCGTATACCATTCAGAATTAACCGTTTTACGATTCTCTAATGGCACTGTAGCCACATGTCCATTAATTCCAAAAAAACAGGCGACCATTTGCTTCAAAGTACTTTTTGCACGAGTAACTTTTGTTGGTTTCGGCTCATCTTGGAACACCCACACCGTTGACTGTTGTTTAGTTTCGGGGTCATATGCATAGATCCAAGATTCACCACCTGTGTAGATATTATAAACGGCTTTTGACGTACCACGGTTGTATTTTTTTATCATTTTTTTGCACCAATCGACACGAGCCCGTTTTTGATCGATTGTCAAGTTGTGCGGAATCCAACGCGAACATATTTTTTTTACAGCCAAATGTTCGTGTAATATCTTATGTATGCTCGTCATACTTATGCCTAAGGACGCCTCTATCTCGCGATATGTAACATGACGATCACGCATTATTAGTTCCCGCACAGCATCTATATTTTGTGGGACAACAGCTGTTTTTGGGCGACCTTCTTTATTTTCATCCGTGAGCATAGACCGCCCACGATTAAACTCACTGTACCAGTGATAAACAGTGGTTTTTGATGGTGCTTCATCTCCAAAAGTTGCGGTGAGTTGAATAAAGCACTGTTGTTTATTTAGCCCACGCCGAAAATCGTAGTAAATCATTGCACAAAAATGTTCACGCGTTAAATCCATGGCAAATGAAGACACGCAATTTTCAAAATGACGCCACAATGGAAAAATAATTGACAGTCACATGAAAGAGTTCTATTTTCAAATGTTGTAATTACTTTTTAAATATTGTTCTTGTAAGTGGCCAGTTCCGGATACATAAATAGCAGCCCTCGTAAAATCGTAGAGATGAAATTTTTGTACATTGAATAAAAACTTAAAAAAACAAGTCAGGGGCATTCAAAAAGAGTAATAGAACATATCTCAACAGTTTTTCAAATTTTTGTTTCTCTGTCTGTTTGTCGGTTTGTCTGTTTGTCTGTTTGTACAGGCTAATCTCGGAATCCGCTGGACCGATTTCAATGAAATTTGGCATGGTTATACCTTACATACCCGGTCAATATCTTAGGTAAAAAAATTAACCAACTTCAAAAAAAAAAGAGGACTACATGTTGACTTTGCTGTTTGTGGTCCGATTGTTAAAATTCTTTTTTTGTTGTATAGGGTTTAACTTGAATTTGGTATCATGTTCACAAAAGTGGTGACCTGATGATGGGATCTATGAGCAATTGAGGGAACTCCTCAAAATTTATATGGAAACATATTATGGTGATTTTGGTTTTATGAGAATTATTCTAAACATATTATGCTACCAAAAAGTGAAATTTTGCATCAAGGTATACCATGGTTCCGAAGGTGCTGAGAGAACTCCTGACTCCTTATAGATACACGTTTGGAAGTTTCGGCGTTGTTTTAAGAACGGAAAACACAATATTATGCTACCGTGCAATTTATATTCATCATCATCATCATCATTATTACCATTACACCATGCATCATCGCATTATGGCTCTATTATTAGTACTTTTCGTAATCTTTTAGATCGAGACGAGTTTTTGGAGCGATTATGAAAACTATTTTGTTGTTTTAAAGACGTATATTATGATTTATGATACCAATTTGGTAAGTATGTCGAGCCAAAATAATATGCCGCCAGATAAAGATACAAACCCGTTTAATAGAAGCGATAAAACTCCTCGTTCTCCGACATTATCGTCCGGTAAACGTTTGTTGTCGGAATTATCTCCTTCCTCCTTGTCACCTGTGGAGAAGCGTCACCAACCCACTAGGGACGAGCCTCTGCTGTCCCCCGTTACGTCATTATTAGACACAAGCCGCGCATCCGACGATGCTTGCAATTATTACGAGCTCGTCCGCGAAGCTAGCTCGTACTTAGCCAAAATAAACGAGTTCGCAAACGACACCGTGTCTCGCCGTAATAATTTTGCCAACAAGTCCGATATTATGAGTATGACTCAAAAAATAACTACGATCGTCTCACTTCTCGCCATAAAGAACTCCTCCTTGGAAACCAAGGTCGCTAATATGGAACGCGAATTGTTAGCTGCCAAAACTAATCCCGTCGTACAAACAGTTGCCGCCGCGCCTTCTACCTCCTACTCGGACGCGCTTAAACTAAGACTTGCGAAGTCAGTGCCGCCAGTCGAGACCCGAAAACCGCTTCCCTGCGTTATTGCCTATCCGACACAAGAAAAATCGGGGGAATTAAAATCATCGTCGGAGACAAAACAAGCTCTGATGAAAGTCATCAACCCGGCCGACGGTTTTCAATTTCACGGCGTCAAAAAAACAGCTAATTCGGGTGTGATCTTGCGACTAACTAGCGAGTCGCAAGTTAATAAACTTAAATCCGTGGAAGCGCTTAAATCGGCCGGTCTGCGACTCGAGTCGCCTAAAGGACGTAACCCACGTATTCTCATAAAAGATGTACCGCAACATATGACGGATGATAATTTCCTTCTCGCACTTTTTAATCAAAATATTAATGGCGAAATGAATATGTCTCAAGAACAATTTTTGCGTTCAACAAAAATAGTAAGACGTCGTAATTTAAATAAAGATTACAACAACAGGAAATGGATAGGTATCGAATTAGACCCCGCTGTGCGTAAACACCTGATCAATTCAAAAGAAAAACTGTTTATCGATTGGGCGATGTGTCGCTTCGTGGACGACGTTGAGCTGGTCCGCTGCGGCAACTGCCAACAGTTTGGGCACGTCGCTAAATTCTGTCGCGATCCTAATCCTTGCTGCTATCACTGTGCCGAAAAACACAGCTCGTTGTCGTGCCCCAACAAAGATAAAGAAAATTTTAAGCCAGTTTGTGGTAGTTGCCAACGTTATAAAAAATCTTCCGACCACCCCACGGGCTCCCCAGACTGTCCAACATATAAAAGCAAAATGGAGCAACTTATTTTAACTACTAGGTATGGATAGTTTAAATATAGGACAGTTAAACCTCCATAATAACAAGCACGCGACTTTAGAATTAGAAAAGTTAGTTTCTGATCACAATTTAGACTTAGTACTTGTTCAAGAACAATATCAACTCGCGTCGTTTCGGTCGAAAATGATACAAATTAATAACTTAGCTCGCGCGGGTATATACACACCTCAGTCTAGATTTTCAGTCACGGCCTTAACTAACCTTTCGACGTCGCATTGTGCGGTAGCCGAGGTATCGTGTCCTCAGTTTAGACTATACGTTGTAAGCTGCTACTTTCAGTACGCGGATACCGTAGGCCCACATTTACATCAACTCCGCCGCGTATTACAATCTCTCGCGGGTGATAAAATTATTATTGGCGCCGACGTCAATGCATCCTCGCCCTTATGGCACGGCCAGCTTAGGTACACTGACCGCGACCGTCGTACCGCTGTAGAAGACTTTATTGCGGAGTTTAACCTCCAAATTCACAACACCCCCGATGCACCACCTACCTATAGTAGCCCAACGGGCGAATCGTCGATTGACGTCACGCTATCCAGCGCGTACGTCCAGATTAGGCATTGGCGTGTCCTACCTGATGCGTCATGTAGTGATCACCGCTTATTGGTGTACGAGTTTTCTCGTGCGGTCCCGAGTGATACCGTAGTCAATTCTAATGACTATAAATACAACGTAAAGAACGGCGATTGGAATTTATTCCGCTCCCTCATTACCGCTCATGCCGGAGACTTCACTCGGCCGGATTTAAACGTCGATGAGTGCGCGGAAATTATGACAAACACATTTGTTTACTGTGCCGATGTAGCCTTGGGTCGTAGACCTCTTAAAAAAGATCACAACTGTAAATGGTGGAACAGTAACCTTCTTAATCTTCGTCGGGAATTTAGAAGGGCCAGGCGCAAAATCAATAATCTTCGTAAATCTGGCCACGATCGTTCGAATTATAATTACATAATTAGTTTGAATAACCTACGCATTTCAAGGTCACGCTATCGCGCCGCCGTTACGTTAGCGAAAAATAATATGTTGAAGAATGCCGCGAATAGACTGGATAAAGAGGGCCCCTGGTCCTCTTTATACCACGAGCTTAAACCCGGTAGTAGTAATGAGCCAAGCTTTTTCTCAAATATTAAAATTAACAACTCTTACACTTGTAGCTTAGACGAAACGGCGAAGGCATATCTAAACGTTCTCATCCCAGACGACGAGCCCTCCTTGGATGATGAACACCACCGCGACATTAGGAGTAGAATGCTAGACCCCATACATACACCGGCCTCAGATTTACCAACTTCGGAGGAGTTTAGTAAAATAGTAAACCTTTTGCCTATAAAAAAATCTGCGGGCGAGGATAAAATATCGAATATTATGATAAAACAAGCGTGCTTAGCGGCCAGTTCATCGATTCTACATGTTTACAACAGATGTATCGCAGAAGGTATATTTCCAAAAATTTGGCGCACCGGTTGCTTAAAATTAATACCTAAAGCGGGAAACAAACCTCCTGACGACCCAAAATCTTACCGTCCGATAACGTTACTGCCTTGCTTAGGTAAATTACTAGAACGTCTCATCGTACCTCGCCTGCTACCCGGTGGCCCTAAATTTCATAGTCATCAGTTCGGTTTCACCGCCGGGAAATCGACTGTTGACGCGGCTATGGAAGTTAGAAAAATAGTAAATCATTCGGAATCTAAATACGTGGTCGCCATTTCATTAGATATCTCCGGCGCGTTCGATCATGCTTGGTGGCCGATGTTATTATTAAAACTAAAAAATCGAGGTTGCTACTCTAATATTTATGCCATAATACGTTCTTATTTTTTTAACGGTCAAACTAAGCTTCGACTTGGCCATTGTACACACGCCAAAGATTTAACATGCGGCTGCCCTCAGGGCTCTGTTATCTCGCCAAAATTATGGAATATCGGATTTGATGATTTATTAAGTCTTCCCCTACCACCGCTGTGCGTACTAGTTGGCTACGCCGATGACGGTTTTCTCATCGTTCATGCAAATTCACGTTCCGAAATTGAATCTAAAGCCAATGATAGTCTTAATTTAATATCGAGCTGGGGTAAACGTAATCGCCTGAAATTCGCCGCGCATAAAACTTACCAAATTCTTTTAAAAGGGTCCCTTATATCTTCCCCTAGCATTAAACTTGACAATATTAACGTTAAACGCAAACAGTCACTCTGTTATCTTGGTTTTTACTTGGAAAATAAATTTTCATTTTTAGAACATATAATTCAAACCGGTGAGACAGCGAAGCGCAATTTTTACTCCTTTACCAAAATATCTACGTCGACATGGGGCCTCTCCTTCAAAACCCTAAAATTAATTTACACTGCTACTTACCTAGGCAGCATTTGCTACGGGGCCCCCGTGTGGGCTGACAGAGCAACAATCGGCGCGGCTCGTCGCAAGTTGCTACAAAGCCAACGTCTTGCTCTTATATTCTTATGCAAAGCTTACAGGACCACAAGCACCGAAGCCTTACCTGTGTTAGCCGGAGTTTTACCCGTTGACCTTGAGATTCAGCGTCGTGCGACAATTTACTATCATAAAAAAAACATTGACAACCCGTTCTTTTTAAGCGCTCGCGATAAAATTAAAATAGCAAGACTGTTTGAACCTTTAGAAAACTCTGTGCAAAGCCTAATCTCCGAATGGCAGTCACGATGGGACTGTTCCACCAAAGGGCGACACCTTTATAATTTTTTCCCTAATATTCGTGAACGGCTATCCAAACATTGGATGGATATTGATCACTGCGTTTCTCAATTCCTGACCGGTCATGGAAATTTTAAGGCCAAACTTTACGGATTTAAACTAGTAGCATCACCCATGTGCGAGTGCTCGACCGAAGGCAACATGTTTGAACAAACCGCGCATCATGTTCTCTGGGAGTGCAGTCTCTGGCAGGACGAAAGAACTACTATGCTAAACAACCTATTCTGTACATCTGGAGTAGCATACTACGGTGATCTCGTGGACAGCGCTAGGAACTTCCGTGCCTTCAAGCGTTTTTGCCACAATTATTATTGGCAACAGTCAAACACAATAAACTCCAATATTAACTTAGCTTTGGCTTAGGAGTCACAATTATTAACCTTATTTCCGTGGTGCTCCCCCTTAAGTTCTTTGACTTTCGGTCATTGCAACTTTGTGCTGTCTCCCGCTTTTATGGGGAGGGAAATTGGATTCTTCCTACTCCTCCTATTTTCTTCTGATTAATTTCGTTGCGGGTCCCAAGACAGTATTAGCATGTCCCTCGGGCTCCCTGAGATCATATCAAAGGGTTTTCGTGGTTGGATGCCGCTGTCGATCCTGGCGACACAGGAGATACAGTGGTGGGAATGTGTGGTGGGCCAAAGCCCATTTAAAAAAAATTTGGTAAGTACTAGAAGCTGTTACCAAGTTGGCAATTTGATAATTGGATGTGATATACTTATAGGGAACTCCTCAAAATTTATAAGGAAACATATTATAGTGATTTTAATTTTAAGTTAGATTTTAGAAGTATTCTAAGCATACGCTACCAAAAAGTAAGATTTTGCCACGGGTATACCACGGTTCCGGAGGTACTTAGAGAACTCCTGACTCCTTATAGATACAAGTTTGCGGATTTCATCGTTGTTTTAAGAACTGTAAGCATATGATACTATGTAATTTCTATTCAACGGTATTCAAGTTAAGTATAGATGTGTTAGTTTCATACTTAAATCCTATCTATCAGCAACTGACAACTTTATAATATTATGCGTTGTAAATAAAAAGAGTGATTATTATTTTTAACAAAAAATCTAAACAAGGTAAAAACAATAAGAATATAAATTAAAAGTATTAAATAATTCTTACTCTTTAATAGTACCTTTTCCAGAATTCGTCAAAATCCTAAGTATTTCTGTACATATTGTCTTCATTACTTTAAAGTAGGTACCAGTCCCAAAAATTTCAGATATTCTGACGCTGGCTGAACTCATAGTTAAATTATTAGCTGGTACCGACTTCAAAAATATATTGAAGTCACAATTTTGCATGAAAACTTATCAAGTCAACATTATATTATATCTAAGGGCCGGGACACAAAAACACGGCACGACGTCGTACGGCGCCGTGTCGTGGATTCCCACGACGCGCGTCGTAAAAAACCACGGCACGGCGCCGTACGGCGTCGTACGACGTCGCGTCGTAGAAACTCACGTAGAAATTCAAGATGAGTTTGAGCCGGGACACAAAAACACGGCACGACGTCGTACGGCGTCGTGCCGTGTTTTTGTGTCCCGGCCCTTTCTACGACGCCGTGCCGTGGTTTTTTACGACGCGCGTCGTGGGTTTCCACGATACGACGCCGTACGGCGCCGTGCCGTGTTTTTGTGTCCCGGCTCTTAACTACTTAAATCAACACAAATATCTCAGTAAATTTCGACGAGTTCCCTACATCTAGGTAGCTCATGGATTCTATGAGCAAATTTTTTGTTTAACAAAAGATAGAATAGTGAATGAATAAAGGCAACTGTCTCGATCTAAAAGATGAAAAGTACTAATAATTGGTTCATAATGTGACGATGCACGGGTAGGGTATCCGCTGGGTAGGGTTTCAGGGTTCTGTAATCAACAAAACTTGTATCCGGTACCCTAAAACGGAACCCTAACTAGCTAATTTTTTGTATTTTGGTTGGTTAATAGTTAAAATATAATTTGACTGTAACATTGTCCTAAAAATAGAACAATCCATATTTTAGGACCATCAAATCAAAGTATGAAATCCTATTTCTGTTAGCTACCACTTTCAAGATTTTTTGCAAGAATGTTGTTTGCCTTATCAAAATGAAGCTACTCACAAAAAATTAGCATGATAGTAATCAAAAAAAAATGTTCTAGGGCTCCCTGACTAATAGTGATCATAATGATAATATAATTTGTGTAGTAGCATAGCATCATACAACATTGAAACCCCTAAAATGTATATCTATGAGGGGTTCGGCGTTCTTTTTAGCACCTCAGAACCATGGTATATCTTGGTGCAAAATCTTACTTTTTGGTAACACATTCTTGAAACACTTCATATAAAACTAAAATCACCTATTATGTTTCCATTTAAATTTTTAAGAGTTCTTTCGATTACTCTTGGATCCCATTACCAGATCACCACTTTAATTAAATATTCTGTCTTCTGACGCTTATCCTTTATCTTTCGTCACATGTTTCTGTCCGCTGTCCCCTGCCTGTGCCCCATGTCCCCTGTCCACGCAGAGCCCCACTAAGAAAGGATTTTTTAAAAAGATCTCTGTGGTTCGAATCTCGCCGGCGACAATTTATACTTTCGGGCTTTCGAAGTTGGGTTCCTGGGTCTTGATTGTCATTTTAAAAATATTTTATTGAAATAATTATATTATGTGTAAACTATAATAATTATAAAAACATGCGTGGTTAGATACGACTATTTAATTTTCTTAATCTCGATTACAATAACACACATTAACGCGGACGAAGTTGCAGGCAACAGCTAGTACTTATAATAAAATCGTAGAGGTAAAATTTTTGTACATTGAAAATAAACTTGAAAAAACGAGTCAGGGGCATGTTAAAAGAGTAGTAGAACACATTTTAACTGTTTTTGAAATTTTTGTTTCTCTGTCTGTTTGTCTGTTTGTACAGGCTAATCTCTGAATCCGCTGGACCGATTTTAATGAAATTTGGCATGGTGATACCTTATATCCCTGGTCAACATATAGGATACTTTTTTTAACCGACTTCCAAAAAAAGAGGAGTTGATGTTAACTTTACTGTTTGTGGTCAGATTTTCAAAATTCTTTTTTGTTGTATAGATTGTTAACCCGAATTTGATACCATGTTTACAAAAATGGTGACTTGATAATGATTTCGGAATCAGGAGGTATCGACGGAACTCCTTTACAACAAAAACATTACAGTAATTTTCACTTCTTTTGGGTAAAATTAACATAACATGCCACCAAAAATTAAGATTTGCACATATCCCAGGACATATCCGGACATATCAGGACATATCCCAGGGTATAGGCCATAGGGCTTCCGAAGATTCCGATGTTGAACGGAACTCCTGATTCCTTATAAGAATATAATATACTATTATTATGTAGGGAGTTCAGCGTTGCTTAAAATACTGGAAGCGCATGCCACTATGTCAATTATCTTAATCATCATGATCACCACCATCATTACACCATCCATAACCACAATATGATGCGTTTATTGTTTTTTTCAGGGTTCCGTACCCAAAGGTTAAAAACGGGACCCTATTATTAAGACTTCGTTGTCTGTGCGTCTGTCCGTCTGTTTGTATGTCTGTATAACACCAGGCTGTATCTCAAGAACCGCTACAGCTAGACTTCTGAAAATTTTCTTTTATTTCTTTTATTTTTATTGTGTATATCAGCTGTTGCCGATATAACAACAAATACTAAAAACAAAATAATATTAATATTTAAGGGTGGGTTCCCATTTTTTTTTTTATTAAAAAGAAGGCAGGTCGCAATAGCCCTGGCGTCACTGCGACCCATGAGGATCTATTGTGTGGGTTCCCATACAACAAACGTGATTTTTTGGCCTATTTTGCTTCATATCAATATAATGGCAACAGGTAGGCATTTGAAATTTTCACAAAGGCCTTAGACATATTAAGTGTACTTACTTTAATAATAAATAATAATAATAATATTTAAATAAAAATCAATTTTATTGGGGGCCATACAAAAAACACAATCTTTGGCTTATTTTTGCACTATAACGGTACGGAACCCTTCGTGCGCGAGTCCGACTCGCACTTGGCCGAGCACATACGTAGAATATGTGCTCGACCGAAGGCAGTATGTTTCCATAAACCACTCATCATGTTCTCTGGAAGAGTTTTTTCTGCCAGGACGAAAGAAATACAATGCTAGACAACCTACAGTGTAAAATATCTGATGTCGGATACTACGGTGATATCGTGGACAGCGCTATAGGAACTTCCGTGCCTTCAAGCGTTTTTGTCACAATTATTATTGGCAACAGTCTAACACAACAAATTCCAATAGTAATTTAGCTATAGCCAAGTAGTCACAATTATTATTATTATAGTTTATTTTCGTGGTGCTTCCCCTAAGTAATTTGACATTCGGTCACTGCAACTTCTTGCTGTCTCCGCTTTCAATAGAAAGAGGAATTACAATACTTTAACCTTCTATTTTCTTTTAATTAATTTCGTTGCGGGTCTCAAACCAGTTTGAGCATGTCCATCTGAGTCCCTGAGATCATATCAAAGGGTTTTCATGGTTGGATACCGCTATCGAACCCGGGTGACACAGGAGATACAGTGGTGGGAATGTGTGGTGGCCGGTGGGCCAACGCCTATGAAGAAATTAATCTTTGGGTAAGTAAGTAAACAACTTCAAGCGTTATTTTATTCTGTTTTAATTGTAGGTTAGGAATCTGAGAGTAAGAGGTAGGTTAAAGAGGGCTTACATTAAATCCCGTCTTCTGTAGTATATCCTCTATCTCCGTCATGTTCCTTTCCCCTGTCCTGTGGTCCCCGGCCCCATCCCCTTGTCAACGCTAAGCGGTCTTCGAAGAAAGGTTTTTTAAAACGATAAGTATCTGTGGCTCAAGTTTCCTGGGTCTTTGATGTAAATTAAAAAAATCGTGTGTTATTAATATAGATCTAAATAAAATAGTCGTAGATGGGTGTTCAATTTTCTAAATCTCGATTATAATAACATACATTCACGCGGACGAAGTTGCGGGTAACAGCTAGTTAATAATAATATTATATATAAAATAAAAAATTAAGAGGGGCTCCCATACAACAAAACACAAATTATGGCCTAATTTTGCTCTATAATGGTACGGAACCCTTCGTGCGCGAGTCCGACTCGCACTTTTATTTCGCCGATTATTTCGAAATTATTAGTTATTTTTTTTAATAAAGAGAAGATCCGTAACTGGAAACAGACAGCAGTGAAAACAAAGAAGTTGGGCCATTGTCATTTTAATTGAAAGTAGGTATTTTACAACAATAACTACAGCCTTGGGAGAATAAGTTGTAGGCCCATCTTGCTGAGCATGCCCGCCAGGTTCGAGCTTATACTTCTTTACGGACAGTGCTGATTCTGTGTGTGTGTCTGACAGGCGCAGCGCGGCTCTACTGATGGAGGAGTCGGGGCTGCACCTGGAGCACCCGGCGGCGGCGACCTTCCGCCAGCACGTGCTAGCCGGGGACTGGGGCAAGGCGGACCACGACCTGCGAGCGCTGCACGACCTGCTGCGGGACTCGCCGCACGTCGACCCACACAACCTCGCTGTCAGTACCGTATTTAGCTCTGCTCGTATTGTATCTTACCAGACAATACTTTTTGCCTTACTCATAAAAATATTTACATTTTACACAACAAATAACTATACAAGGTCTTGTGACTTGTCTTTGTGCATGGCATATTGGAAACATTTTTTGACAGACATATATGCAAGACATTTTAATCATATTATCAGCCCCTCTTTTTCCTTTTCTTTTGATGAGAGAATAGTTCCACAGCTTACCATACCTAGCAACTTTATAAGCTCCAAAATTTGTACACCAGACGTGTGATTTTATTACTACCCTCACTTGATACATTATAATATTATTAACGTGATTAATGTGTAATACAGGAAATGAAGTTCGTGGTGCTGGAGCAGAAGTACCTGGAGCACCTGGAGGCGGGGCGCGCGCTGGACGCGCTACACGTGCTGCGCAACGAGCTCACGCCGCTGCAGCACGACACCGCACGCGTGCACCGCCTGTCCGCCCTCATGATGTGCGCGGACGGGGCGGAGCTGCGCGCGCGCGCGGCCTGGCCCGGCGGCCCCGCCTCCCGCGGCGCAGTGCTGGCGCGCGTGCAACAGGTTACCGACATTTTGTTACCTTATAGTTATAAGAATAAGAATCATTTTATTCATTTTTAAGTGATAGAAGAATAAAATATACAGAAAAATAATAAATGACACAAATAAAGAAAATAAAACTAAGAAAATATAAAAATAAAACATTTTAAAGCCGAAGTTTAAGTTTTACTACCCGGTTCGATAATGGTCAGATTTAATAAACGAGGTTAACTATGCGGGAGTTACTATTTACAGTGTGTAGTAAGGACATAAGAGCGCTCTATTCCCTTGCCCTAGTAACCCAGGAGATGTAGAACCAAAGCGACCCTTTGAGACATCAAACTAAAGAAATATTATCAATCATCAACAATTACTTAAAACCACAATACAGACACAATAAAAAATTTCTTCTGTGATCAGAAGTGGCGAACAGGGCAATCGCCCGGGGCTCGCTTCTTTCAGGGGACTCGCGAGGTATTTTTTCGTAAGACAAAGAGCCTCGCAAAGATCTGACGCTCAGGGCTTCGCACAAACCTCTCGCCCAGGGTCTCGGAATGATAAAGGCCGCTACTGGTGATCAGATAGTAATAAAGGGTATGTCAGGTGCTGCCGCCGGCGCTGATGATGGCGCCGGGTCGGCTGCGCGCGCTGCTGTGGCAGGCGGCGCAGCAGCAGGCGGCGCGGTGCCGGTTCCACGCCGCGCCCCGCCCCCTCCCGACGCCCGGCGACCGCGTGCCCTTCTCCCTGCTCGCCGACCACTCGTGCTCCGCGGACGAGTTCCCGCTGCATCCGCTACAGGTATGTCGACGTTCGAAACTCTTGCATCTTTCTCAAGTTTTACCTACGAATAATAAAAACTACCATTTTCTAGAATCTAGATTTACCGCAACATGTAGAGATAAACTACGATAACATGGCGCGCTCCTCCAAATTACTGTTTCAATGTGTGTAGTCACATCCTTATGAAAGAGTTTGTTTGTAGTTGTAAGTATTTAAATTTCAAACCAATCAACCAGTACTCGTAATATTTCACTTAATGTCACTTATTAGTTATTACCAAGATTTGTTGGTCAACTAATCATATCTAGCCGACCGCGCAAGACAACGTTTTGACGTGACGTGAACGCCAACTTCAAACGTTTTGAATTTTGGAGGGGCGCGCTATGTTATCGTAGTTTATCTCTAATTCTATTCTTTAATTTTTCGAATTTTATGGGAATTGTTTCTGCTTTTTAGGGTTCCGTACCTAAAGGGTAAAAACGGAACCCTGTTACTAAGACTTCGTTGTCTGTCCGTCTGTCTGTCTGTCTGTCTGTCTGTCTGTCTGTCTGTCTGTCTGTCTGTCTGTCTGTCTGTCTGTCTGTCTGTCTGTCTGTCTGTCGCCAGGCTGTATCTCAAGAACCGCTATAGCTAGACTTCTGAAATTTTCATAGATTGTGTATATCTGTTGCCGCTATAACAGCAAATACTAAAAACAAAATAATATTAATATTTAAGGGGGGCTCCCATACAACAAACATGATTTTTTTAACCTTTTTTGCTCGATATCAATAATGGCAACAGGTAGGCACTTGAAATTTTCACAAAGGCCTTAAATATATGTGGTATTTAATAATTCATAATAATATTCAAAGAAAATAAAAATTTAAGGCGGCTTCCATACAAAAAACACAATTTTTGGCCAATTTTTGCTCTATAACGTTACGGAACCCTTTGAGCGCGAGTCCGACTCGCACTTGGCCGATTATTTTTGGCAGTCTTGCTATTCTTAAATAAGTTGTTACCATCGAAAAATTAAATGTTAGTCGTGAACTGTTTGGTTGGGTTTGACATAATGCCACCAAATTAGTCAACTTTTAGTAGCACTATCACAAAACTCTTTATCAGTTTTATTTAATCCTTCTATATTAACATGAACAATGTTCAACATTTCAGGTCCTCAATGAGCATTGTGATGAGGTGTGGTATTGCAAGTGGTCCCCGGACGGCTCGAAGTTGGCGTCTGGCTCCAAAGATAATACAGTCATGATATGGGACTTCGATCCCGTTGCCAAGAGATTATCATTTAGGTAACTTTGTTTATAATATTATTTAGAGAAGTAGAGTAAAATATAATAATAAAAATTGACATGCTATATTATAATTTTTACTTTCTCCAAATGGTTGCATCCTCAAGTCTCGACTCCCAAGGACTATGTCTAAACTACTAAAAACTTTATTTCTTAGTATAAAATCTGTACTTCGCCTCACTGATATGACTTTTTTGCAAATACTGTTTCGCCAAGACTACTGTAACCATCCTGAACGAGTTAACCTACAGCTAAAGCCCAATTCCACCAACGTCTGTTAGTGTTAACAGCTTGTTAATATGTCATGTCTTCTCTTTCGTTCATATGGAAAACGAAAGAGGTAATAGTTAATGGAATCAGGCGTTACTTTGCGGAAATCCATAGCTTAAAATTTAGTTTGTTATTATTTTTAGCAATATTCCGCGAAATAAACTTCCACCTTTAAGTAAATGAGTGAGTGTACGCATAGGCATGCGTACAGCACCTCCCTCCTCCCACACTGCCTATGCGTACACTCGCATGCAAGAACTTGCAAATACCACCACCACACAAGCAATAATGTTGGCAAATCCGTGCAAGGCCCCTCACCACCATGCAGGTTGAAAACCTGAGGTTTTCAAAAAAGTTATTTCGCGGAATATTGCTAAAAATAATAACAAACTAAATTTTTTTTTACGAAAGAGGTAACGTGATGCTAATTTGACCATTAATTTAAACAGTCGTTGGTGAAATCTAATATTGATATCGTTATAGGAAGTCTCTCGAGGGTCACTCGTATGGAGTGTCGTTCCTGGCGTGGAGCCCCGACGGCCGCTACCTCATCGCCGCCGGCCCGGAGGACTGCCCCGACCTCTGGATATGGAATATGGAGGTCCGTTTGATCACTGTCTTATTACAGTCAATAGAACTTATCTATGGTTTATCAGGGCGAGCGAAGCGAGCCTTAGTATATCCCACAACCTGAGCACTTTTGTGGTACACTTTTAAGGAAAAACTATCACGCCTATTGATTTGTGCTTTAGCAGTAAGAATTTATGTATTTATGTATGTATACTGTATATTGTATAATTGTTTGGCACACTCTGCAGCCCGAACGTCTTGATGGATTTTAACTTATGTCATAGAGGTGTCGTTGAATTCTTGTTTGCTGTAAGCGTGACCCTGTTCTTTTTAATTAAAAAATTATATAAAAACACAATCTAGTTTGTAAGTTTTTAAATGACTGTTTTGTTGTTTACTGTTGCAGACGGAGCAGCTGCACCTGAAGATGACTCACTCGCAGGAGGACTCGCTGACGGCGGCGGCGTGGCACGCCTCTTCCGACAAGTTCGTGTGCGGCGGCGCACGCGGACAGTTCTACCACTGCGCCCTAGATGTTAGTAATACTAGACATCGGATTAGGGCGCATTTTCATTAGTCGTTAACTCGTACGGTATACAGCATGCGGGGAGTCTATGACAACTAATTGACAACTAATGGCGCATTGTCATTGGTCGTGGCATGCGTTTCAGAAATTTCCCGCACCCCGCATGCGGGGGCTATCGACCAGTGAAAATGCGCCTATACATTTGCATATAAATGCGTATTTTGTGACATTGTGGGATACGAGGCAAAGTTTGAGTGTTTCTTATTAGTTATTAATATATTATGCTGTTCATTCTTATACTACAATTTATAAGTTATCTTGTCGTGATAAATAGAGGTAATCTAACCCCGCGACCCTGAAGTCTGTCCTGTTCGATACAAACAAATAAACTTTTCCGCTTTATAATTTGTAGATATAAGGTAAAATGATGTAGGTAAAATACGTTTTGATCAGGGTTCGTTGCTGAACAACTGGGACGGCGTGCGCGTGAACGCTCTGGCGTGCCGCGGCGACGGCAAGGTGCTGGCGGCCGACACGCACCACCGCGTGCGCGCGTATGACTTCGGTGACCTGTCTGATAGGAACCTGTGAGTAGAACATAATATTATCGTTGTCATCATCGTACAGTGCTTCCAAAGTGATATAATGCGCATATAAATTTTCGTCATTGTTCGGCAACGATCGTTTTTCCCGAGCGTCGGAAGAAAACACTGATCTCTATTATACAAGTACGCTGGATCGATGATACCCACTTTTTTGTGCCTATTTGAAGCGGAATCAGCTCCCCCATTATCAGGGATAGGAACTAAATTTGACGTAACCATTGGTAACCATGTATGTATTTTAATTCTCTATGGCTTAATTGTTTGAATTGTTTTCGTGTTTTTAAAGTGTTTTAAAAGGTTTTACGCGATTAAGTAATATATAAATAAGTGGTGGTAGTTCATACTTCATAGTTAAACTATGAAAGAGTGTATATTATGTAAAACGCGGTACAAAAAGGGATGTGGGGTTACATTTCACAAGTAAGTGATTTTAACAGCTAATTTCTACGATATTAAACTTTTATTAATAATATAGGCACTTTAAAATGTGGCACTAATCTTATTATACCGTATTCACCACATATTTACCTTTGTTTTACCGATTTTTGATAAACAATAAAATTCAATAGTGCTGGAGTTTTCTGTCGATAAAACTTATCGATATCTATAATAATTGTATTGAAATCTCCGATAACCGATTTTTATTATAAAATACATATTATGCTCTTAAAATAATTGACAGGTTTCCGTCTGACGAAGGAAGACTGGAATAATATGGTTGAAAAATAATTGAAAAGCCTGGTTGGCGTCCGAAAATTGCTACTACCGCTTGCCGTTACTATTTGAAGTGTACAAACGTTCTCTGTGAAAATACAAGGCGCAAAAACTACCATTTGATCGTGATTATGTTTGGAAAATTTATTTCAGCGTCTACTCTTTCTTGATAGACTGTAACTGTGTAACGGTAACTAATAAAATATAATGTTAAAGTATCGCACATATATATTTTTATTATTTATAAATACCTTAAAATACTCGGCAATAAATATTGCACATCGACCTTTGGAAAGAGACAATCGGCTAATTTCGGTTTCATGGAGCGTTATCTTTGTAGCACACACCTATTTGACATTATGTCAGTCGTTGTTCAAATTCAATAGAGTGCAGTCGCGTCCAGTTCAAAATATATAAGGGAAAAGACCTAATGGCAGACACTTTAAGAAAACATGAAACATTTGAATGTTATAAAATATATATTTATGAAAATAAAGGATTGATAACTTCTTCCATGTCTTCAGTAACTCTTACAAAATAAAACTATTATAATTATTCTCTGACAAATCAATTAAAAAATATATTATTGGTCTTTTTGTAAACTTAGTCATAAGTACTAATAGATGACATCACAAAAAACGAACATCACTAATAGTAGACACCAATATGAACTAATAGTTGACATAGAACATTACATTACATTTTACATTTTTCCTATTATTAGGTCTTTATTTGCCATTTTTTCAAAAGATTTCATTTACTTCATCATGGTAACTACATGCATCAGAAATATTATCCACGTTGTCTCCAGATTCTATTCATTCTTCTTCCATGCTGAAACTATCTTTCCTTTTATTTTTATTTTTCATATTTTTTTCCTAGCAAATTTATTTTCAGTCTTTAGTCTCCATGCTTCTTTTGCCTCTTCTTTTTTCTTCTTTCTTTTCTCAGCTCTCCTTTTTCTTCTTTTTACTGCTAAAGCAATCGATTTTTAGATCAGTACAAGGTCTAATATTAGACACCATGTCCATTTTTAGGTGCAGTAGTTCTAAGTTCTTAGATTGTTAATAGAATTATATTTTCAGAGAATAGTGATGATTTTTGCAGTAGAATAAAGTACAAAATAACTTTAGTATGTATTGCAAAACTCAAAGATGAGATCCATGTCATCTATTAGGTTTTTTACATTTTCAAGAACTAATAGTAGACACCCTTTATATTGTTAGGGAAAATGGATAAAAAATCTTAAATAAACATTAATTAGTGTATACAACATGACTATTAGGTAATCCAATGAAATCAATAGAAATTACAAAAAATCAAATAAATGTATTCAAAACTTACGTGCAAAATTTCGCCTTCCTTAACCTATTTGCTAAGAAATTGCCGAGCGCGTGTTGACGCGGTCATATTATTTACGAAAACTGATCCCATTTTAAAATTTTGTTCCCGAAGGCGTCTCTAATATATTTTTTCAATTCAACAGATAGCTTGAGAAGCTTATAAAATTTACAGTGGTGAGAAATAATTAGAGTAATTCTTATTTTTATGGTATTTTTGTCATAAGTGTCATCTATTAGTTCAGTGTCTAGCATTAGGTCTTTTCCCTTATCTAGAGTTGTTAACACCCCTAAATTTGCTACAGCTGTAATTTTCCAAAATAATTAAATACGTGAACATAATTTGAACACGCTTTTTTATTTTATTTTACCCGAACCTAAAACCATAACTTATAAAAAATTTGGTGTATTTTATAGAAAGAATAATAAAATTGTCAAAAGAAGCAAACCATAATTGTTTTAACAGCTCCTAATATATACCGCACTTTTTGTATTTCGTGCGTCAGAGATAACGCTCTACAAAACCGAAATTAGCCGACTGTCACTTTTCAAAGGTCGATGTGTAATATTTATCGCCGGGTACTGTACCTACTCCACCCCAATAAAAAATGTATTCATACGTTCCATATTTATTTATGGGTGGATTGGATAATGTCCAATTAGTTAATTTCCCTCGCACTTCTGCAATCAGCGCCAAAATGGCGAAAATCAAATGAGATAAAGTAAATCGATAAAAATTGGCTTGCTAGATCCATAAATAAATAGGGAACTTTTACATTGTTACTAGACGTTCCGCGGGGCTTCTCCCACGTAAATATCTAATTTCACAGACAAATTGGTCCACAAAAAATAGCCTATATAATCCTTCACGTTATACATTCCCCCGCTTTTTCCACATTTTCCTCTATTTCTTAGCTCCTATTAGTCTCAGCGTGATAAAATATATAAAATGGGCTATCTAACACTGAAATCATTGTTCAAATTGGACCAGCAGTTTTGAACTGAGATTAGAGCGTTCAAACAAACAAACTCTTCCGCTTTATAATATTGTATGATGAGATTAGTTAGGGTCTAATCACACAGAACACTTATTCAGCTTTGTTCAGCTTTAATACAGCTTTAAATAATACACTTTAGCACTACTTTGATAATATTAGAAATGAAATTAGAAAATACAATACAACAAAGTTTTTGTTAGAAGCTTATTTTTGTTTTTAGTTTTTCGTAGTGCTAACTGGTAAAAATAAATGGATTATAGATAGGTACTGCTACTTCACGTTATTTACGTATGAAATCGTTGTTAATTTATTACGCCTATTTAAATTACGGAGAGGAAGTCTGTAATCTTTAATACAAATATGTGGCGTTTGTATTATTCAATTTAATAATTTTGTCCTAATGGTCGACATTATCTGAATCTGGAAACATTTCATTGACAATAGAAAAGACAGTTGTACATCACTAGTATTAGTTCCAAATACTCCCACTACTGCTATCAGCGCCAATATGGCGACATGATGGCGACTTTCAAACGTCATTTTTACGTCAACTTTAGTTCCTATCCCTGATAATGGGGGAGCTGATTCCGCTTCAAATAGGCACAAAAATAGCTGTCATTTCAAAAGGTATCATTAGTCCAGCGTACTTGTATAATGGAGGTCAGTGGAAGAAAACCTATGGC
The DNA here is from genome assembly GCA_963422495.1 of Polyommatus iphigenia. NCBI lineage: Eukaryota > Metazoa > Arthropoda > Insecta > Lepidoptera > Lycaenidae > Polyommatus > Polyommatus iphigenia. Next base: position 15,805,312 of record OY730188.1, read on the forward strand.
AACGCCGCAACTTGTTGGTGGCGTAGCCATGGCATGACATGATTCCGCATGATGATGGCAGAATAGACAGAATTATAGAGTATGCCGACTTAGAATTGATGTTGAAATTTTTAAATTTGACGTATAATGACGAAAATCGTCGCTAGGGTTGTTGACTTGTTACCTAAGAATTTAAAACTATGACATATTCGCTGGACGTATTCCTCTTTGGTCGTATTGTTGTTTGTGTTTTGGTACATGCGATTAAAATTGTCAGAATCCAATTTTGAAATCTTTATTTTAAATATTTAAAAATAAATTATATCAGCCAGCGCGAGGCACATTCCGTTCATAATCCTAGTGAAACCCGACGAATTTGACAGATATTGAAACCTGTCCGTTTCTTTGCAGTCGAACTACTGGTAGTTATAGTGCGTTTCATCCATAGATATCAGAAACAACAGGAGATAGGCTGCCGAGCGCACTTTGTTTGAGTCCTGATGTAAGCTACACTTACATTGACACCTAAATAATTACACAAATTACACCCACACATTGACTAATCCCTGACACTCACACATTCAAGGCGGTGCTCTCATTGCTGCGCACACATTGCTATCTACAGTGTAAGTACGCGCCTCAGTCCAGAAAACACATTCAACAAATTTCACACCTACGCTAGTGATTGACTGTCGATAAATTTGTTATCGAGCAGTTACTTTGTTGCATATCGCGAACAATTTTAGCTTTAGGTCCCAATACAATAATTTTGAACAAGTTCTGTTCCATGACGACCTCAGTTGGTAGGCTGTTGGTAGCTCAAGCCGGGGGTCGCGGGTTCGAATCCCGCCGACGGAACAAATAGTTTTCTTAGTTCCTGGGTCATGGATGTGTATTAAATATGTGTATCATATAATACAAATCTGAAATATATGTATAGTATAAAAGTATTACATATATTTCCGTTGTCTGGTACACGTAACACAGGTCCTTCAGGTACTTACCACGGGGTCAGACTGACATGGTGTGAAGCGTCCATAGATATAAAAAAAACAAGTTTTTTATTGAGCTTCATCTTCTCTGTAGTTAAATCTTGCAAACTTAAAATCTACCCTACTTTTTAACATGTAAAGTTGCCTCACAGACAGTGTAATGCAAAGTCATGAGATCAAAATTAAAAGATTATTTCAATTTTTCTTGAAGGGTTAAGAATTTTTTAAAAACCCCCGCCAAACAACTTTAAAAAGTAATGAAATAATAATTTACTGACTTTAAGTTTTAATAATTACTAAGACGTGTAAAGTAATATTCTAGTCCATAATTATTTTTGTCACGGTGTGTCGGTGGACTGCCAAGTAAACTACGACAACAGCGACTTTTGCATTTTGTATCGCCAAGTCGCTGGTTGTCTCGATTCGGTTCGCTGTGAACTGACCCTTAAACTATAATGTTATGTGAAATCAAACATCTACATTAGCGGTCCCCCGAAACACCTTGACAACACCTAATTATGGACTACAATATTACTTTACACTTAGGAATTATTTAAACTTAAAGTCAGTAAATTATTATTTTATTACTTTTTAAAGTTGTTTCATGTTTGGCGGGGTTTTTTTTAATTTCGTTATTTAATTTTATTTCATGCTTTTTAAACTTGTGTAGGTTATGGTGCAGAATAACTCCTATCAACAGGATCATATCATAATGATTACCATCTATAAATGTAATTTTTGATGAGGCCGTTATTAATATGAGCCCAAACACGAAACCTCCACTTTAGGTTCATACGAAGCTCGGCTCCTACAGAATCCAGGTGATGCTACTGCACTTTATCCACGTCTTGCTGGTTATCGCAATTAAAATGAGCCCAAACACGAAACCTTTTCTCTAAGTTGGCGAGGAGTTGATTACCATGTGACATGGCAGCACCAGGTCAACTTTCCATTAATGTGTATACGTATACCTACTGTATATTCACAAATGTCACAAATTCAAACTCATCATTGAAATATCTACTCCGGCCAGGAATCGAACTCGGACCCGGACTCGATGACACAAAGTAGGTTACTACTTTATAGTACAGTAAAAATATTTTTCATTAGTAGGAAAAACAAAAATCACGAAAGGCGAATTTACACACATCCATTCGCACATCTACCTACATTCATTTGGGTACTTTGTTACACTAATTTAATAATAAAAAAATAAATAACCCTCCCGGCAGTCGGGTAAAAAAAGAAGATTATAAAGTAATTCAATAGATTGTTTTACATAATTCTAAATGTTTATTAAACTATCAAAATCATCTACAGTTTAATATTAGTTATTACTCGTAAGTACTAATCGCGGCAACGTGATGTATCGACAAGGACATAGGTACATCACTATCTCACGACGCTTATCAGCGGTGGCGGCCATGCACGTGAAGCGACCGATTCAATAAGCGCAATTTTCATTACTCGGTCAGACTGTTTTCAACACCAGGCTCGCTACACTTAGCGAGCAATGTATTGGGTTCAATCGTTAGGTTATATATATCTCTCAGTACCCGACTAGTGCAATTATTTTAACGAAAAAAATGAGATTTTGGTAAAAAATACTGGAAATATAAAATTGTTTTTGTACTTACCTATGAAAAGTGACCCCCTTAAGTTTATGGTCACTTCGATTCTTGCATATAACAACTGAACAGGTAGGCATTTTAAAAAAACTCTCCCGTAGTACGCGCCTAGACAATCACGTAACGACTAATTGTGTTTTCACAACTTTCGCCTGTTTTGCTCATGTTTCACTTACACCGGCCACGCCCCCACAACCTCTCTTCTGGTTTATTAACTCTGTGGTTTCATCAAATAGTTCCTTTGCCGCCATGTTGGCACTAATGCAAATTAATGTTGCCACATTACCCTTACTGTGCTACCTTAAATTAGGGGAGATAATAATATTATGTCATCACAAAATGCACTTAAAGAAAATTGTACATAATTCTAACAGCTTTCGCCCGCTGCTCTGCCTACGTTAACGTCTATCCCTCGGGGACCGTTCTTTTTCCCGGGATAAAAGGTACCCTATGTCCTTCTCCATACGGGAGATCGCAGACGACAGACTTTTGTGCGATCAAAGTCTGCGGCTTCCATACAATCTGATGGCGCGCCATGCGGAATGTATGTAAGCCGCAGACTTTGATCGCACAAAGTCTGTCGTCTGCGATCTCCCTACTCCAGGCAACGTGTACCTATGAAAGTTTTATGATGATCCGCTTAGTACTTTATGTGTGAAGACGTAACAACCAAAGTCACTTTCGCATTTACTAGCTAAAAGCCAAGCTTTGTGAGGGCTCGCCTCATCACACCTTCACTGACTGATATAATATGTTAAAGCACTATGTTAAAGCACAAATCAATAGGCGTGATAGTTTGTCCGTAAAGTGTACCACAAAATGTTCAGGTTGTAAGAAGTACTAGGGCTTGCTTCGCTCGCCCTGATAATATTATTGTACTAGCTTTTACCCGCGCCTTCGTTCGTGTGTATGTAGTTTTCGTTACTAGAAGTGCGTTTCATCAAATAGTTCCTTTGCCATCATGTTGGCATTCTCTGTTAATAACGTAAACACGGTACACACGCTCTGCAAGTATTCATAAGTTTTACTGTGTTTATGGGTGATTAAACTGACGCTGGTAACCCTATTTCACTAAGCCGTAATGGCGGCAACTCGAGTTTAATGGAATTATTGGGGCCTAGTTACGTTTTTCACGTTCGCAAAACTCTTTCACTCTTAGCACCATCATTCTTTCACCACTCTTTAATGTTTTCGGCATGATTTTCTCACGAAAAAACTCATTGATTGAAAGTGTATTAATGCAAAGACTCAGAAACGTGAAAAATGTTTGCAGTGTTTTAGTAAATTTTTGGACTCCGATTTTCTTCAAGAGTATTAATGTTGTAAAAATTAAATAAAAACAAGATTTTTAAAAACATAACATTTATTTTTTTCAAGTACCTATATTTTTGTTACTGACTACAGCAGCAATATGTTTGCACTTGCCGCTCTGGTTAAAACGCAGCTGCATTTTACTTAGAAAAAAACTCGCAGAGCTGTCAACCTTGTTTACATTATTGACAGACAGGAATACCAACATGACGGCAAAGGAACTATTCGATGAAACGCACTATATGTCTATTGTGATGATGGACATCCGCAATAAAAGGTTTTGTGGCGCATGCGCTAAAAATACAGACAACATGATATTTACTTCTATTTCTTTCGCACAAGGTGCAAAATGCAAAAGCATTATTTGGGGCTCTAACGTTTCATAGATTCGGGTGTTTCCGTGATTACGACAATTTGCGAAGATTTGCATGCGCATTATTAATTTCTGAGTACTGTAAGTCGGAACGTGCACGTCAGTAGTGACATATTTCAAACGATGTTTCAGGGGCGTGTCCAAAAATAAACAACAAGAGTTTATTTTGTAAATATTATATATAGCAAATAAAATATATTTAGAACAATAATTATTAATGGTATTTGGGTTATATTTAGTTAAAAACTACTTGTGGAAAATGAATATAATCATAAAAAATGGTTTTAGAGTGTAAAACACAAAAGGAAATAAATTGGTGTTAGCAGGACATGTAAGGGATGTAGAAGAGCTAAGAACTAATGGCAATGTTATATAATACGAGCCAATATAATTCGCCGAACATCGGTTACTTTAGCACCCTATAAAACAAGTTCAAACGTAAGTACTCATCCGACCAAAAAACGTAAACATTTGGATAAAGCAAGTCTAAACATTATTATTCATTATTACAGATAGATAATAATTATTGTTGCTGGAGTAAAATGCAGCTGCGTTTTAACCAGAGCGGCAAGTGCAAATATATTGCTGCTTTAATCAGTTACAAAAATACTAGCAATAGGTACTTGAAAAAAATAAATGTTATGTTTTTAAAAATCTTGTTTTTATTTATTTTTTACAACATTAAGGGAAAAGACCTAATGGCAGACACTTTAAGGAAACATGAAACATTTGAATGTTATAAAATATATAATTTATGAAAATAAAGGATTGATAACTTCTTCCATGTCTTCAGTAACTCTTACAAAATAAAACTATTATAATTATTCTCTGACAAATCAATAAAAAAATATATTATTGGTCTTTTTGTAAACTTAGTCATAAGAGCTAATAGATGACATCACAATAAGCGAACATTACTAATAGTAGACACCAATATGAACTAATAGTTGACATAGAACATTAAATTACATTTTACATTTTTCATATTATTAGGTCTTTATCTGCCGTTTTTCAAAAGATTTCATTTACTTCATCATAGTAACTACATGCATCAAAAATATTATCCACGTTGTCTCCAGATTCTATTCATTCTTCTTCCATGCTGAAACTATCTTTCCTTTTATTTTTATTTTTCATATTTTTTTCCTAGCAAAATAATTTTCAGTCTTTAGTCTCCATGCTTCTTTTGCCTCTTCTTTTTTCTTCTTTCTGTTCTCAGCACTCCTTTTTCTTCTTTTTACTGCTACAAAACTAAAGCAGTCGATTTTTAGATCAGTACAAGGTCTAATATTAGACACCATGTCAATTTTTAGGTACAGTAGCTTTCTAAGTTCTTAGTTTGTTAATAGAATTATATTTTTAGAGAATAGTGATGATATTTGCAGTAGAATAAAGTACAAAATAACTTTAGTATGTATTGCAAAACTAAAAGATGAGATCCATGTCATCTATTAGGTTTTTTACATTTTCAAGAATAGTAGACACCCTTTATATTATTAGGGAAAATGGAGAAGAGATCATAAATAAACATTAATTAGTGTATACAACATGACCATTAATCCAATGAAATCAATAGAAATTACAAAAAATCTAATAAATGTATTCAAAACTTACGTGCAAAATTTCGCCTTCCTTAACCTATTTGCTAAGAAATTGCCGAGCGCGTGTTGACGCGGTCACATCATTTACGAAAACTGATCCCATTTTAAATTTTGTTCCCGAAGGCGCCCCTAATATATTTTTTCACATCAACAGATAGCATAAGAAGCTTATAAAATTTACAGTGTTGAGAAATAATTAGAGTAATTCTTATTTTTATGACATTTTTGTCGTAAGTGTCATCTATTAGTTCAGTGTCTAGCATTAGGTCCTTTCCCTTAATTATACTCTTGAAGAAAATCGGAGTCCAAAAATTTACTAAAACACTGCAAACATTTTTCACGTTTCTGAGTCTTTGCATTAATACACTTTCAATCAATGTGTTTCTAAAATAGTAACATAGAATATCATTGCTTTCAATATTGATTCTTACTCGAGCAATATCATAAGTCCTTTCGGTTTCCTCTTGAGAGTAGGTACTCGTTTTGTTTTGCTCAAAATGGGGGCATAATAATTTTAACTTTTTTACCCCTTTCATCTAAAACTTGCTTACTTGAAAAACCTTTTTCATTCAAAACTCTATCTCCAGCTTCTAAAAGATCAGTTAAACCAGATGTAGTATATGGTTTATCGTCATTTGTGAGTCACTATTTCTTCCACCTGATACTTTGGATTTAAATGAAACTAGATGATGCCCGCAACTCCGTTTCGTTTTTTTTCGTTTATCGCGCGGAAACCGTACATTTTTCCGGGATAAAAAGTATCCTATGTCCTTTCCCGGGACTCAAAGTATCTCCATACCAAATTCGGTTCAGCGGTTCGAGCGTGAAGAGGTAACAGACAGACAGACAGACAGACAGACAGAGAGACAGACACACTTTCGCATTTATAATATTAGTATGGATATTCTATGAAACTATCACTGCAAGTTATGTCGTCGGGTTTTGGAGACCATCATGGTGATCCATCAACACTAAAACAATAGTTAGGTACTCAAAAACTTTTTATAAAATGCAACTCAAATAAAATTGACTTGACTGATAATGCAATTTTAGGTTATATCGAATCACATACTTTTTCATTTTTAGAGCAGATATCTGATTTAATTTCCTAGTGGATTTAGGAAAAACATTAAATTTGTACTGACTACCTATATTTTGCTGTTATTTTTGCAGTCTACGATACAAAAACAATTAAGACCAATTTCTAAAAATTTCAAAACAAGATTGACAAGTTTGTTTGACTACTATCTGAGCCCTATTGGTTGCATATTTTTTTTTGTCCCCTCCACCCACTTCGCACGCTCCGAATTGTCAATATCGTAATCATCATCATAGATTACTGAAGTTTATTTAATGTTTTTGGAACAAGTGCAGAAGCTCAATTTTTGACTTGCATACTCCTCAAACTGGGCTGGGCATATCTTGCTATGGACATAAAAAGTTCCATCTAAATATAATATCTAAATATTCCATCCTTTATAAACGTAACATAATAATATTATCACAGACTTAAAAAAATATACGTACTTACAATGAAAAAAATTTGTAATTTGTAACTTGTAAGCTGTCAATTTAGCAGCACTACCACAAGCATCAATTGCCAAACGCCTGGGTACACCTGCCGAGCACACGATAGGCGATGACATTGTGCAGGCTTGTAGTAAAAAAAAAAATACTGTGCAGCTCTTTTTTTTGCGCGTGCAGCTCTATTTGAAATATAACAATGTAATAAATACGAGCTTTGTTTTTAATAAATAATCAAAATATATTATTTTTTCAGCATCCAAGAGGAGCACGCGGTGATGGCAATGACCCTTAACGCGGCCGACACGCTGTTGCTACTAAACGTCGCCAACCAGGGCGTGCATCTGTGGGACATAAGTGAGTTCATACTGAAGCTTTAGTAAAAAGTTACATCATTTCGAAATCTCTGTCACGTAGTTTCGATTATGACATAGATTTAACCACTAAGTTCTAAATGACTGCATATTATACAAAAGAAAATATTTGACTTGTTTGTTTACTTATATACTAGCTGTCCCGGCAAACGTTGCTTTGCCATAATAATATAAAGTATTTCGAGCATATTATTATTTTATTGAAGTGACTAGATAAGTATGTTACCATGGTAACGTCCCGCCCCGTCCCGTCGCACAAACAATGGTCGCCGTCAGTCTCGAGTTGTAATAATTTACTATTATTTATTCAACAAATGCACTTATCAATATAAAAGTAGCCAGTAGCCGATTCTCAGACCCACTGAATATGCATATAAAATTTGGTTAAGATCAGTAAAGCCGTTTCGGAGGAGTACGCGGCCTAACATTGTGACACGAGTATTTTATATATAAGAAATTACAAATTTGAAGTTTATAAACGTATCACCCCAAGTCTGACACTATAGTATGATACACGAATCACGATGTTTCAGGAGCCCGCACGCTCGTGCGGCGGTTCCGCGGTCTGTCGCAGGGCCACTTCACCATACACGCGTGCTTCGGCGGCGCGCACCAGGACTTTATTGCCTCGGGCAGCGAGGACAACAAGGTCTGCTTTATTATTTAAATCGTACTAACTACTAACAGAGAAGTCGATTCATAGGCAGGTGGCTGCCTGACATACGTTATGATGGCTGATGGCTGGATGACAATATACGTTACTTGGCTGCGTTATGTCAACCCCAGCCGACTTATGACGACTGATTGTATTGAGATAATTGGACTAAAGATTCCGTTACATACTTACAGTACATACATCCGTTAGTCGTTACATACATATAGCTTAAATAAAAGCGTGTTAAAAATCCAGGTTTATCCACTCATTGTATTTAACCCATCAACTCCCAATTGGCACCCGGGTGCCGCATAACATTGAATATCTATTGTGTCTGCGGTTCCCACGATCGAGGTATTAAGAGATTTAGATCAAAGTTTTTTGCAATTATTACTGTTTTAAGGTCGACTAATAGCTCCTACACAAAACTGCGAATTCGCATCACATCGCAGATCGCAAACATTTGTGACAAAACTCATAATAAAAAGGACATTGCGATGTTACAGTTTTGTGTGGGAGCCCTTAATCTTACGATTATGGCCTTTAACACTTTCATTACCACTACGATTTTTACGATGTTTTCTCGGAGGCCGCCTACATTTTACGCCGGACTCGCTAGGCGATCATTGAACTCGCTGGAATAAAATTTACGTGGACTCTCCGGGAGAGTCGATGGCACTGAATGTGTAAAATAAAGAAACAAAAAAATGCAGGTATACATCTGGCACATGAACGGCGAGGAGCCGGTGGCGGTGGTGGCGGGTCACACGCGGTGCGTCAACGCCGTGGCGTGGAACCCCGTGCACCACGACGTGCTCGCCTCCGCCTCCGACGACTACTCGCTGCGGCTGTGGGGCCCGCGCACGCACCAGTCCTAGCCCGATACAAGTATTGTTACATCCTCATTGTACCCAGTACCCCTTAGGGCCAACCCACACGTACCACAACCACACGACAACCACAACCACACCACGTGGTCGGGCGTATATTTCGTATTGCAAATGAACTGGACCATTCACACGTACCACATTTTGCAGTCGTTGTCGACCACTTGTTAGATAACTTGTCAGACGCAACCACGGCCGACCACGTTGCGTCGATGCAACGACAGTGCGCGCACACCGCCCGCGCTCTTCCCCCCCTCCGTTTCATTGACTTTCGTACGTAACCACATCGCAACCACGTCGGCATTTTGTCGGTACCACAACGCAACCACAAAATGCTGCAGCGACACCATTCACACGTAACCACTGCTCGACGACATTTTGTCGTTGCGATGTCGTGTGGTTGTGGTACGTGTGGGTTGGCACTTAAACAGTGGCGTAACTATACCATCTGGGCCCGTAGCAAATTGATGGGTAAAAGTCCATCAGTAAAAATCATATTATTATTATTATTATGAGCAAGGCAAGTAGCCGGAAAAGGATAAATTTTTAATAATGGTGTTGACTGGATCAATAATTCAATACCATAGTTGAGTCTGTAGATAGACTTTTACTAATTGTCACTATATTATATAGAATGTGTGCGAAATAACAACAATATTTAATTTAATACAGTTATTACTAGATATATAATATCTACAATATTCTCAGGTGCACATTCGCCCTAGACGGAGGACGGCGCAGCGTGTGTGTTCGATCTAGCGGCTGCGAGCACATGCGGCCAGAGTTATACCACTTGACCTCGATACTGGTATCTCAACAGTCAAACTAACCAACTTCAGTCGGAGTAGTGTCTCTATGATTACGTATTTTACATGTTTTGTATGTTACTTCATTTAAAAATTGTTACTCCTTCTGATTAGGTTCATATCCCTTTACTTTTATGAAGCACTCTTCCTTCATATTTTTTTCTTTCTCGTTGCAATAGTCGCGTTTTCAACTGAGATACTATTTCCGTATGCTTACAATAAATAGAGATCTGTGATTACATATTTTATCGAGATAACAAAACTTCATTAAATATACATTATTTACTAGATTGATATCCATAAGTTGTCTACAGAATACTTTTTTACCTTACATACAAACTACCAGTACACATAACAACTAGCAAGCATAATATCATGTGGTAAAATAGTTGTAACTAAAAGAACAATGGCCAAATCGTACCAGGTGGGCGGTGGCGTCCCGATATGCCATTAGTAGCAAAAAATCCCTAATATTTTAAGGTATCGAAAATCATTAGAAATGTGTCTATAAATAGCCACAAAAAAAAGTATCAATATATTTTAGTTTCGTTATGTTCTGACAGCCGGCGATCATTCGCATTTGTTCTATTTTTTGGGTAATACTCTAGGAAAAATTGAAATAATTAGAAACGAGATCGCCGAATATACACTTGTAGGCTACACCGCAGTCGGGAAAAAGGTAGTTCTTAAGTCTAACCTCAAAATAATTGTAAACGTTATTAATTATTATAAAAAATCGTGGCTATTTAGACATAATTCTAAAACGGAATTATGTTTAGAGCAAAAGAACAACCAAATCTAACTATAGCTTATTTAGGGACATCAAAAATAAAAGTCGAGTCCAGCTCCTATACAAATTTGGCCATGATTCTTTACCAATATTTCATTGTAACCTTACTTATCATCTTTATAAAAAACGACAAAATATTATTCTGTTATTTAATAATTATGGTGCAGTACAAACAACCAGGCACTTTGACTGGGTAATCATGAGATACATTAGTTTCTATTCATTGTCTACTTAAAGATCTTTTGATATAGATTATTTTGTCCCAGCCCACAATTGTAAATAAATATATAGTGGGTATATTTATATACATTTTAGATTATTTTTAGTTATAGGTCTGTTCCCATTTCGATTTGCAAAATTATTTGTAACTGAATGAGAACCATCTTAACGATTAAAGAGCCCATCACACGTCTTTATTTACCATAAAGCTATGATGCTGCTCTCTTGAATTATGAGAGGTGCAATTTTTAAAAGCTCACAAGATAAGTTTCCTTAACATAATGCCACCTTAAAAAAAAATAGTCCGCGCGGAACTAGTTGGCCGCGCCTTAGGTAGGGACGGGGGTGAGGGGGCGGGTTGCTTGCTGCTCGCAACGCACATGAGATTAGACAGTGACGACCAATCTCGCGATATCGTGAACAATAATATTATTTAATTATTGAAAAGAATAAACTAAAGACAATTGATCAGTTTTATATTCTAAATTATTGACATCGGCTTTCCGTTTTTTAAAAACCTATGCACTTTAAATATTATTTCCTTAGATTGTCTTTTTATCGGCGGACTTATCTTGCTATTGCAATCTCTTGTGCGTTTTGTCTTAACTAGCCAGAACTGTCAAAATCAAGCGCCCCCGCCTCTCCGTCCCACCGCTCACATACCTAAGGCGCGGCCAACTAGTTCCGCGCGGACTATAACCAAATGTTAACACCTTTGTCATAACGAAAATGTCAAAATTATATTAGTTTTCTACTGAGTAACTGTACACGAGAATTGGGGTTTCTTGCTAACACACACACATACACATGGATAGTGGTCATTCATTAGAACACTTCCATAGCTTGGTCAATGTCATGCGCGACAAAATTGGATATCACTTGTGATAGTCCTATCACATGACAATGTTTATTTAATGAAGACTTCCAATACTCCGGCTAGCGGACCTTGCTAGGATTTCTTTATCTTTACTGAGGCTTATGACAATAACAACTTCCGGTATCGGTTTCCACTCGCCGTTATCAAATAAACGCTTCTGCAATAAATTATTGATATCGTGCGTGAATCGAATGAGACTTTTGTAAAAGGTTTTCTTAATAACCGATAAAACTTTATTATCTAAATTCTAACTCTATGAGTATTTAGTACGGAAGTGACGACCGTTGTGACTGGAGTGCACCGGGGCCAGCACTGAGGGGCGGCGCTGGGAGTGTGCGGTGGAAACAAAAACACAAAACACAAAGTTCTACTTCATCTCAACTACTGGCACAATAACAGATTTCAAAATATGTATTTGTAGTTAGTTAGATCTTGTTCAGAGTGTCAATAAAGAAAGCGACTCATAATTTAATAAAATAATAAAATTATTTTTTTACTTCATAAAAGCACAAACGTAAAAACGAATATAGTTTTCCTATGAGGTGTAACTTTGCGGTGTTTAGCCCGTTTAGTGTTAAGATTTGACAGCAGTAATCGGTAGGATATATCGTCAAGGTATCGTATTGTAAGTCGCGCCGCCCCGGGCTTCGGTGAACGAATACAATTTAAACACTTATTTAAGGTATTTCGATTATCATAAATTAAGTCGTATGTTTAGAGTGCCGCATCTAAATATATTTTTGTATCGACCGTGGTAAACTTTTCGACTTTAAAATCACTAATATACGAGAATGTGTTTGTGGAGGATTCATTTTGCCTCGTGTGCAATATTGTTCTATTCAGATATTTTAAATTCGATGCTCGTCTCGTACAGATCCGGATAGGTAGCAATGTAATGGGTCCAAAATTTTAAGCCAAAGTACTTTGCACATCCACTGCGAGCAGGCGATATTGCGATTGAGCTCTGTAATAGCCATCCTAATATTTCCACCCATTGTTTTTACTAACTTTTACTTTTGTAACAATAATTCCATTTGGCTTAATAATCAAAAACACAATGCTTTTTAGAAGTAAATATTGCTCTGGCTTGTCTCCTGTGAGTTCAGAGTGTTGATCTGACGTCCTTATTACAGGGTCGACGCCCGCCTGCCATGAGCGCCATGGCGCGGGCGGCAACAAAATATTCAAAAAACCATTTGTCACATACTTTTGTTATGAGATTTAGTATTTATTTTATATTTGGCGAGTTTAAACAATAATTATTTAGTTACGTTTTAAGATGGATTGTTTTGATGTTTTCAAATTGTTGGGTGGTCGCTATTGTGAATGTCTATAAGCAATGCTTAGGTTAGTTCGGGATAATAATTAGATTTGGAGCGGCGGTATGTGTGTTTGTGATAGCGTAGTGAAGTGCGGGTCCGCCCCAATTCTATTGTTATATAGAATTATATATCAATAAATTTTTTAAGTAAACTTTTATTGTTTTATTGTTTCCTTGTTCTGAATTTAAAAAGATATCAGGAGATTTTCTATTTCAAAATTTCATGTGCCAAAACACTAGTGAAAGGAAATACAAACTCTTTTTGTATGTTTTTAGTATAATTAACTTAAAATAAAAAATATATATATTATGGAATACATTTTACAGAACTTTGCTAATTAATGTGAACTTAAAGCTATAAATTAGCAGTTCCCGACTTCTCAACAAGTTCCAGTAAAGTATGGAGCGATGTATCAAATAACTCGCATCTGATTGGCATTTCCAACGAATAGAATGGGTTCTTCAAAGCATAGTCAGAGTAAAGTTCATAGATTCTCTTCAACACCACATCAGACCCTTGCATGTTCACATCAGTAACGATTATAAATTTTACTCCTGTAATTAAAGTGTGTTGATAAGAAACATACAGAATAAAAATAACTTGTATAATAATTTCAATTATAAATATAAATAGAAATCAAAATAATACCTGTTAATGTTTGAAAGCAAGAGAGTTTGAAAGTGTCGGCATTGAGAGTTTCAATCCCAGAAGATTTAGGAACAGGGCTAAGTTGTGAAGCCAATGCAAATAGTGGGTAGAACATACTGGCTAACACAATTTTTTCATTTGTTGTAGCTCTTTGACGGCCAAACTTTAAGCTTATGGGATAGTTTTCCTAAAAATATGTATAAATAGTGAATTTTTACACTATGAATATGACATTTAAACAATGACTTTAACCCATCAAGCCCCGTAAGGCTCATATGGGCCGCAATATCAAAAGATTTCCCGGAATTGGTGATCGACGGATTAAATTATAATAAAATTGTGCAGTTTAGTTACTCAACAAGAATGTATAAACAGCCCTATTGTAGAACTCTTATTGGATATTTTCATCTTATGCTCCTGTGATTGAAGCAAAATGGTCAAGTCAAATAATATTTTCACTGAGTTGTTGAACTTCTTATTTAGAACTTACAGTGTTCCTACAGAAGTGTATGATGAAGTGATCTAGACACGCATTAGCGTGTCAAGTTCATAAATACATAATTATTATATTACCTTAGCAGATATCAAATCAAACACATCTTTCCCATCTTCAGTTGTGCGGCCATTAACAGGAGACCCATTTACAGAAAGAAGTACGTGTCCAACTACAATAATATACATAATCATTGTTTATCTTACATACTTAAACCTATTACTATTTTGTACAAGCAATCACAAAAAGTATTACTTACTATTTATGCCATCCCTTTGGCCAAAGACCACTACCACCTTTTTGTTTTCATACTCGAGTTTAATATCTAATGGAAAACCAAAGGTTTTTTCAGTTTCTACTCGAGGAATATTGTGGTCGTAGTTGAAAATCAGCCCCCCAGATTTACTTACAATGTAAACTCCGTAAATAACCATTGTGGTATAAGTTATAGAAAACTAGTTAAGTATTGCGTATTTTTACAAAATGTGGAACATTTTATAATAATTATTATGAGAAATAGAATATTATTTCCATATTATTTCACAAAGTTCACAATTTTCTTTAGAATGTTTGTTTTGACTTTTGAGTTTTTTAGTTTTGACACTCAGAAAATGACATTTGACAAACTGTCACTGATCAGTGATCACATGGTGATCACTGACAGTTTTTGGAGTTTACTCTTAAGGTACAATTCCGTGCATCGCGATCGATCGCGGTCGTGTACGACCTACGACTGTCGTCGGACGCTCGCGACCATAGTCAACGTATGAAAATGTATGGCACCGCTTCCGAGGCCCGCGACTGACGCGCGCGGCCTACGACTGTCGTAAGCCGCGCGCGATCGTGTCTTGAAGTTATGACAGTCGCGCACGACCGACGACAGTCGTAGGCCCCGCGCGACCGTGTCAAAGTTATATGGCACGATCGCGCGCGTATATATATATATATATATATATATATATATATATATATATATATATATATATATATATATATATATATATATATATATATATATATATATATATATATATATATATATATATATATATATATATATATATATATATATATATATATATATATATATATATATATATATATATATATATATATATATATATATATATATATATATATATATATATATATGTATATATTATATAAATATAATTATAAAATTATAACTTCACAATAACAATATTAATTATTGATATTTATAACAAAAAAATAAATAAAATAAAAAATAAAAAAAATAAAAAAAAATTAAAAATTTTATTATTTTTTTATTTTTTTTATTTTTAATTTTATTTATTTTTTATATAAATAGTTAAAAATTTAATTATTTTTTTATTTTTTTTATTTTTAATTTTATTTATTTTTTTGTTATAAATATCAATAATTAATATAGTTATTGTGAAGTTATAATTTTTATCATTATACTGGCTAAAGTGAACTAAAAGTATTTTGAAATAACTATGGCAGAAAGGGGTGTAGAATAACGTACAATACTTTATTATAAAGTACGGGTTGCCACCCGTACTTTATAATAAAGTATTGTACGTTATTTAAGGTAATTGTACTCTGTACTTTATATTAATAATAAAGTACGCGAAAATACTTTATTTCTCACTAGACGTTCCGCGCGGCTGCGCCCGCGTAAATTAGATATTTCACAGACAAATTAGTTCACAAAAAATAGCCTATGATCCTTTACGTGGTCTACTTCTTATCTGTGCCAAATAACAGAAAAATTGCTCCAGTAGTTCGCGAGATAAGCCCTTTCAAATAATTTCCCCCGTTTGTTTTTCGTTGTTTTTTCCACATTTTCCTCTATTTCTTCGTTCCTATTAGTCTTAGCGTGATAAAATATAGCCCATAGCCTTTCTAGATAAATGGACTATCTAACACTGAAATAATTTTTCAAATCGGACCAGTAGTTCCTGAGATTAGCGCGTTCAAATAAGCCCTTTTAAATAATTTCCTCCCGTTTTTTCCACATTTTCCTCTATTTCTTCGCTCGTATTAGTCTTAGCGTTATAAAATATAACCTATAGCCTTCCTCGATAAATGGACTATCTAACACTGAAATAATTTTTCAGTGTTAGATAGTCCATTTATCGAGGATATTTTAAACGAGTGGCGCTAGCTGCATCCGAAGGGTATGGAATGAATTATGGAGTGTAGGAATGAATGTAGCCGTTGGTGACAAAATATAAATAATTACTGGAATATAAATTATTACTAGAATTACTGGGTTAATACCAATATATTTTGAAAAATATAACCTAAAATAGCTGAAATAAAAGTTGCTAAATGATTAGGGTATGGAATGAATTATGGAGTGTAGGAATGAATGTAGCCGTTGGTGACAAAATATAAATTATCACTGGAATATAAATTATTACTAGAATTACTGGGTTAATACCAATATATTTTGAAAAATATAACCTATAATAGCTGAAATAAACGTTGCTAAATGATTTAATTGTTGCTACTGTAGCGCCACCTAATTAACATTTTTAAACCTAATTTAACGCATTTCAGTGGACACTTTTTACATACAGAGATATTCCTCCTTTCATATACCCTCCATAGTGTCGAGTAATCGTTTTTCAAAGTCGTCATGTCCAACGTATAATCAAAAAAAGATCAACATTTTATTAGGTTATAAGTGCAGACCCGGCTGAGGTGTTTTTAATGTGTTAATCCTAATTCCTATCCAATCAATTTTGAACAGTTATCAAAAAAAGGTAAACGCCACAAAAAACCTCTAACTCTACTCTAGAGTCTAGAGTTCTAGACTCTAGACCAGTGGTCGTCACAGCACTTTACAGGCCAAGGCCCAAGGGCCACACATGACAATGAATAAAATAAATATTTAGGGGGGGGGGGGGGGGGGTCACGGGCCGCAATTTGACGACCACAGACTCTAGATTTTAGATTTCTTTTGGATTTATTCTGCACACATTAGAGTCGTAGATAGAGCAAGCCCGCAATCAGTGTAGAGGGGGTATTATTATTTAGAGGAAGCTTCAAGCTAGGAACATATATAAGGCTAAGCTAGCTAAGATCTCAGTGAATTATACCAGCCTAAAGAGGGAATTCGTTTCAAATGTAGAGACTTGAGCCGTCCGCGTCAGGCGTCAAGTCTCCGATATGTTTACTATGCAAGTCAATTTCTTTTTCTCTTCACGTCCTTATGTTCTTCGGAGGACAAAGCATAATAATCGGAGTATAGTTTAGTTATTACATAAGTTATTAGTTAGTATTTAATTATTTAATACGCTTACGTACGCCTAGTAGGTACGCCGTCAGTCTCATCACTCTCGTCTCTCACCTTGAGTTCCCTTTTAACTGCCTTCCAAAAAGGAGGAGGTTTCTTAATAATTCGACATTATCTATATGAGTATGTCCCTTTTTCTCCCATAAAGAAGTAATTATTCATTTAGTTAAATTGTCATGAGTCAATAACAAGTATGAGATAACCATAACAATGAGATAGAGATAAGACAATCGAATTATTAATATCGGTTTCATATCCGAGATAAAGTCCTCGACGCGGCGCGGCTGAAAGTGCCTGTGACTCATATCACCACTGCACAGTAATCCCATCTAATTAAACTAGCTATTATCAACCACTGTTTTGGTATTACATATACAAAACTTCTTTAGCGGCGTTGAGCACTTTTGTGGGATGGGTAAAAACTGTGAAACTCGCGTCAGATTCTCGTGCTGATCGAAAAACCTTGGAAAAACCGTAAGACGGTTGGAGAGTAGTGTTTTGTGTCGAACTCGAACTCGAATTGATTGTAAGGTTTTCGATTAATTAAAAAAATCGATTTTTTTTAAATCAATTTTCATAAAAAATGGGTTAAAAAAATGCACAACGTTAATAATCAAGTTTTCACTTCTGCCGGCACTTCCGGAGTGCAACCCGTCTTTTTAGGGTTCCGTACCCAAAGGGTAAAAACGGGACCCTATTACTGAGACTTCGATGTCTGTCCGTCTGTCTGCCCGTCTGTCTGTCCGTCTGTCTGTCTCCAGGCTGCATCTCAAAAAGGGCTTTAGCTAGACTTCCGAAATTTTCACAGATTGTATATTTCTGTTGCCGCTATAATAACAAATACTAAAAACAAAATAAAATTAATAATTAAGGGGGGCTCCCATACAATAAACGTGATTTTTTTGGCCTTTTTTGCTCGATTTCAATAATGGTAACTATTGGACACTTGAAATTTTCACAAAATCCTTGATTGTATGTGTTCTTTAATAATTAATAATAATATTTAAATAAAATAAAAAATTTAGGGGGACTCCCATACAAAAAACACGATTTTTTGCCGATTTTTGCTCTTTATCGGTACGGAACCCTTCGTGCGCGAGTCCGACTCGCACTTGGCCGATTATTTATTTTTGGATATATTTTTACTCGAGGATGATAAAGTAATATATCTTATATCTTTATACGAGCAATTCTTGTATATATATAATTGGAATCTCGGAATCGGCTCCAATCGGATCGATAAATCGATCTAGCTAGGAATCATTTTCATAAAATGTCATTTTATGTGTGTTTTTTGAATTTTTTGAATACGGAGCGAAGCTCGGTCATATAGCTAGTTATTATCTAAAGTATCTTGCCTGCCAATGCAATATTTAGGTACTTATTTAATGTTGATTAATATTATGGCAATGTCTGCATGCAGGTTTTATTCATGATAATATTATTATGTTTGACCAACAATATTTCATGCCGGGTTTTTGCGAGCTCATGTTAACACCACTACGAACTACGAAGACTTTAGCTGCCCGAAAAAAATTCTACTTATTAACTTTATAGTTACGCCCTTATGGGCGTTTCCAACTTATCCGATATCAGTGTCGGACGCCGGTCCGTTAGGCGTTATCGCGGTAAGTACTTAAAATGTATGAACCGATATCCGATATCGGGTCGGACAATATGAAAAACAGACCGTACTTACATATTTAATACATTTTACTTACCCCCGATATCGGATCGGCGTCTGACACCGATATCGGATCGGATAATATGAAAACGCCCTAGCCATGGACGAATTATGTAAGTACATCATAATTCATACATGTATGATTTGTCTATGCTACTATGAACATTGTACCTTCAAACCAAGGATCTTTGCTTCAAACCAAAGATCTCTAAGGGCTAAGCCAAACGAGCGTAATTTGTAAGTTGTGACTTGTGAGTCGCAGAATTTCTGCCGGGCAGAACTCAGAGCACTCCCCGTGATGCAACCGATTGAGGATGCAAAGTGAAGCTATTTACATCTCAGCGTAATTCCAAGGGGTCCAGCCTGTTTGAAACATTATGGCAGTTAACAATTCGAGCGGCCCTTCGTTGGATACGATCCAAAGGGATTTGTTGGTATTTTGGGGTCCCTGCCCAGATATGAGAACAGTATTCCATATGAGGCCGAACCTGCACCTTGTAGAGTTGCAGGCACTGGCCCAGACTGAAATACTGTCTCGTCTTGTTAAGAACAGAATCAGAAAAGTATCGTCTACCCCATTCAGAGACTTTCTCCAGTGAATTCTCTACTTTAGACATACCTAAGTTCGTTTCGACTCTCGTACTATCATCCGCATAGCAATAAATGCCATTGGAATGTAACATGTCATTGATCTGCCAAAAACTTGTGACCTATTTGCATAAATTCTCGGGAAGCCCATATTTTGATGGAAGCTTTGATAGTAGCGCTTTGAGCCAAACCCGATCAAAGGCCTTCGCAATGTCCAGATTAACAGCCAATGCCTCTCCTCTCCACACAATAACTTGAGCCCAACGATGAGTTTAGTACGCCAAGAGATAACCAGCCAAGCGACCCGTACTGTATGTCGTGTTTGTCGCTTTGTAATGTCTGGCCGCCCAAGTATCGAAAGAGCTGATAATGCCATTATCTTCGAGATGACGGAGGTCTTAGCAATTGGTCTGTAGTTGGAAGGATTTGAGCGGTCACCTTTTTTTGGGGATCGAGTACACTAAGGCTGTCTTCTAAGAAGCCGGGAATTGCCAGAAGAGTAGGAGAACCAAAAACGACGCGTTAAGACCGGAGCCAACTCTAGAGCACACATTTTCAACACAATAGGAGGGATTCCGTCAGGCCCACTCGACTGTTGGATATCAAAGGCACGCAGGGCTATTCACGCTGAGCGCTGATGTAACCTAATATCCGACATGATGCCCCTGCATCGTGGTATGGTCGGCGGTTTTTATCCCAAGGTCATCAAGGGTCGAGTTTGACGCAAGGAGCTTTCCCAGAAGATCGTTTTTGTATTTTGCGTCGTGGGTCAACGATCCATTTCCTACTTGTAGGGATACCCCCGATATCGGATCGGCGTCTGACACCGATATCGGATCGGATAATATGAAAACGCCCTAACCAGAGAAGTTGATTCCTTAGCAGATGGGGGACCTATGTAGTTTGGTCGCATTACGTCAAACCCAGCCGACAGATCACAATTAACATTGAATTGACATGATCGACCAAATGACGTTGGTCTCTCAAATGCATAGGAATCAATTTCATCGATGGTTCATCATAATTCATACATGTCTGATTTCTCTACATGTATGATCTTCCTTTTCGGCCGCCACTAACAACGTTAAACTACTATGAACATTGTACCTCCAAACCAAGGATTTTTGCTTCAAACCAAAGATCTCTAAGGGCTAAGCCAAACGAGCGTAATTTGTAAGTTGTGACTTGTGAGTCGCAGAATTTCTGCCGGGCAGAATTCTGCTGCATTCAGTTTCATACAAAAGTCCTGTTTGATTCACACGAGCGTAATTTTGTGAGTCGTGATTTGTACGAAAAAATATTTCCGCGGCAGAAATTCTACGACTCACAAGTCTCACAACTCACAAATTATGCTCGTTTGGCTTCACCCTAAAACCTACCTTGTTTCTTTTGTCATTACTTCAAACAGTCAGTCTTCAATTTTAAACCCAAAGAGTGACAACTTGACAAGTTATTAATTATGTACTATGTACCATCGAGGAAATTGATTCCTATGCATTTGAGAGACCAACGTCATTTGGTCGATCATGTCAATTTAATGTTAATTGTGATCTGTCGGTTGAGTTTGACGTAATGCGACCAAACTACGTAGGTCCCCCATCTGCATTGGAATCAACTTCTCTGATAGTACTTACAAACTACATATTTTTAAGCCGAAGTCGAATGAGATTGTTCAGTTATAAAATAAATTGTTGAATTATATTTTAGAACCAGATAAAAGAGTTAGTTGAGTCATCTTCTTATCAATGATTGTTGTCAATATAATACATACCTAACTACATTATAATTTTATCAGTGAGCACAGATTTGCTTTGATGAGAGTTTAGCATGCAGGCTGCAGCCCTTATTCCCTGCTAGTTTTTAGGGTTCTGTAGTTCACGTCTCGAAAACCTTAAGAAATGTACCGTACATTCCCGATTGATTTTTGAACGACAGACAGACGATTTCAAAGGGCCAGGTGAAAACAAAAAACAATAAGCATAAAGCCACGATATTATAAATTAAATAAAAAGTCACAAAATTCCACTTGGAGTTTTTTCGCTGAGGACAGGATTCGAACCTGCGCGGGTAGAACCCATTGGATTTCAAGTCCAACTCCTTAACCACTCGGACACCTCAGCTGATGACAATGTTGTGAAATTATCAGCCGCTTAGTTTGACTATATCACAGCATACTGACTCGTATGAGTCATCAACTCATCTGTCTTCAGTTCGTCATGATGGCATGATCTACATATACATATAATAAAACTATAGAAATGAAGATTCTGTACATTAAGGGCCACTTGCACCATGATGTTTAACTCAGAGTTAAAATTAACTCTGAGTTAACGTTTAATTAAAGTTTACAGATATGACATGATGTTTAACTCAGAGTTAATTTTAACTCTGAGTTAAACATCATGGTGCAAGTGGCCCTAAGTATAATTTACACAGAGCCAGTACTGGCTGCCAATAAGACTGGCAGCCAGTATTGGCTTGGCATTTGCCGCGTGTGAATGTTTACACGCGGCATACCTATGCCAAGCCAATACTGGCTGCCAGTCTTATTGGCAGCCAGTACTGGCTCTGTGTAAATTATACATTAAAGATATTCAAAAAATAATAAGCGGAGGGTGTCACTACATCGCTATAGAAGCCAAAAATGTGGTCAGTTTTTTTGTCTGTCTGTCTGTCTGTCTGTCTGTCTGTATGTTTGTTCCACTATCACACGAAAACTACTGATCCGATTTTAATGCGGTTTTCGCAGATATATTTGTCTTCTTCCAACTTAACATCTGGTGTATAAAAAAATTTCTCCCCACCCCTCTAAAGGGACGAAAGAGGGGTCAGATTTTGTATAAGACTTTTGCTTTAACACGAAAACTACTGATCCGATTTGAATGCGGTTTTCGCAGATATGTTTGTCTTCTTCCAACTTAACATCTGGTGTATAAATAAATTTCTCCCCACCCCCATGAAGGGACGAAAGAGGGAGTCAGATTTTGTATAAGACTTTTGCTTTAACACGAAAACTACTGATCCGATTTGCATACGGTTTTCGCAGATATATTTGCCTTCTTCCAACTCAACATCTGGTGTATAAAAATTACCCCCCCCCCCATCCCTCTAAGGGGACCAAAGAGGGGGGTCAGATTTTATATAAAACTTTTTTCTTTAATGGACTTACTTCATATTATTAACTGTTTTTCCAACTTAACATCTGGTGTATAAAATTTTCCCCCCACCCCTCTTAGAAGACAAAAGAGGGTAAGATTTTGTATCAACAGCTGTTGAAGTAGAAATACTTTAAATGGCAAAACAACGTTTGCCGGGACATCTAGTTTTAAATATTATTAAAATATAATTTTTGGTCATAATTTAGTACGAATGCACAACATAGGTAAAATTTATTGGTTTAATAAAACTGTACTAAACAGGGCCCCCGCTACCATAATATGTGCAATGTTAACTTTAAGCTAACTATATATTGTCATGTTAAAAAAATTCGCCAAAACATCTCGTCCCTTGGTTTACCTAAAATTCTTCACTTAAGTTCCATAGAAAATTTGTAACTAAAATTAATTATAATAATTAATAATTATTATGCTAAGTATACTTATAGCCTATAAAGTTTAAACTTCTGTTGCACAATCTTATAAACTTCTGTCATTCTTAAACCACATAAAAATTTAAGCACAAATAAACACATACTTAATATTATTTTTATTATGTAAGTACCTAACTAAGTTACAATCTTTGCACCCTAACCACAGAATATAATATATTAGTAGTACCAACTACCAACCCTAACGGCTTTCCCAATCTTTAGAAAAATTTTAATGCTCTTAGCATTAAACTTAGTAAACTGTACGGTGTACCACTGAATATGTAATGGTACCCCGTAACTGTACGGTACCTACTTTAATCCTTTAAGATATATCAAATGAGTCATATTATTATACGTATTGTTATGTTGATTACAAACGCTTTGTCTATTATACTGTTGCAAACTGCATTCAGATATTCGAATATTGTTTTTTTTAAACAAACATAAAAGTTCACCACGTTGGATGCGCCCGCGCAGCTTCCGAGAATGCGTTTTCCTCGTGCGGGTCTGACGAATCTGGCGACGTCACAGCGATGACGCGCCGCGCGAATAAAAAGCAAATGTAATTCGCGGCGCGCGTTATAGTGACACGTACCTCTGTGCCAGCAGGTGATAGTGCTGTGTGGTGTACAGTGGCCGGTGGTGTAGTGTTAGTGCAGTGTACAGAACCACCCTGGCACCCCGCCATGCCTGTATGGAGCCCGCCCTCCCCGCGCCTGACTCCGACTCCGACTCGGGGGATGAAACCGTTCCCGCCGGTTAGTTTATAGTTCTTTTTAACGGTGGTTTGAGATGTTGTGCTTGATGCGGGGTCAAAAATATTTGAGAGCTATCTCTACCTACGAAAGTGCTGCAAGCTTCTGAGATGCTGACGTGAACGTTTGCATGAAACATTTTAATTCATTTACTTCTTGAACAACTTTTAAAAGAAAAGCTCGTTTTTATTATATCTCTATATTTAAGGGTTGGTAAAATATAAGCAACCTTTAGTTTTGAAAACAAGTTCTAAATACTGACCGACTCTACCTTTTGACTCCCGCCACGGCGACGACGCCGGCTTTATTTTTTGCACCCAATCTTTATACTTGACCTTTAAGTATTATTTCATAGGGCTAAAGTGCAAATAGCCTGCATTAAAATGACCTTTAAAAGCTAATGAAATCATTTAAAAATTTGGAAAATACGCATGGTAGAGCCATGCCAATAGAGTTGTGTTTGGCGGTAGTTATTAAACAGCTATTAAAAAATTGGACTTAT
Organism: Polyommatus iphigenia; assembly: GCA_963422495.1. Lineage (NCBI taxonomy): Eukaryota > Metazoa > Arthropoda > Insecta > Lepidoptera > Lycaenidae > Polyommatus > Polyommatus iphigenia. The sequence continues at coordinate 15,830,195 of OY730188.1, forward strand.
ACAAAACTAAGTTTTCAATTGCTATTAACCTACATTACCTACTTACTTTCTTCTAGACTTTAATGAATGCCATGGGCTCTAATAACATTACTATGATCAGGTTAGAACGAAAACGTGCTTGCGTTATCAGCGCGAATAGGCCTAAAATTTAAGCGCATGTTTCACCACTTCCTGATAAAGTACTGGATAGGCTATCGTCAACTTTTTTGACAGATTCCATACTCTATCTGTCAAGTTAAGTGGTGGATAGCCTATCCGGCACTTATCAGGAAGTGGTAAACCGGTCCTATCTAATATACTGATATTAATGATAAGAAGACTTATAAATCTTCCCATATTTTATTTAAAACTTTATTTTAGTACCAGATAGTAAATGCTGTAGGTACACTAGAAAATATATTTACCACGTTTTAATCCGCCTAGAAAAGGAAGGGTTACATTTTAATGTAACCCTTCCTTTTCTAGGCGGATACATTTTAATATTACATATATAACTAATATTATGTTATAGGGTGTACGAATATTGAATGCTAATAATATTATGTAGATTGTGGGGCAATGATAGCAACTTTGTAAAGAAATAACAAGTAAATCTTTGCCTAGGACGAAATAAATTAAATGCAAAAACAAATTCCAATTTTTTACAACAATTTTCACTTCTTAATTCTTATATTTTTCATGATACTGTAATGTATTTTAAACATATATTTATTCATAGGTTAGGGGGGAAATATACTTGCAACCTATAGAAGTAGTAGACAATTGTTTAATATAAAAATAAGATATTATTTTTTATTTAATTAGATATAATTAAGTGATAATGTAGACTTGGTAGAGCTACTTATTTTACCCTCATTTTGCAATATACTACGAAATGGTTACGCGGCGGCCTACGACCCACAACAAAAAGGGATGCAACTTTATTTGTAGGTACTTCACATGCTCGAGTCTCAAGATATTAATATCTATATCTATACATATTATAAAACAAAGTCGCTTTTTTTCCCTCATGTCCCTTTGTTCCCTTTAATCTTTAAAACTACGCATAGGATTTTGATGATTCTTTCAGTGTTAGATAGCCCATTTATCGAGGAAGGTTATAGGCTATATTTTATCACGCTAAGGCTAATAGGAGCGAAGAAATAGAGGAAAATGTGGAAAAAACGGGGAAAATTATTTGAAAGGGCTAATTTGAACGCGCTAATCTCAGGAACTACTGGTCCGATTTGAAAAATTCTTTCAGTGTTAGATAGCCCATTTATTGAGGAAGGCTATAAGCTATATTTTATCAAGCTAAGACTAATAGGAGAATGTGGAAAAAACGGGGGAAATTATTTAAAAAGGGCTTATCTCGCGAACTACTGGAGCAATTTTTATGTTATTTGTAGACCACGTGAAGGATCATAGGCTATTGATTTTAATCATTTTTTTAGTAGCTATATATTATTTTATACCCGTGCGACGCCGGGGCGGGTCGCTAGTGATCAATAAAATGATATACTTAATTTAAAATACACTTATTATGTTCTAAATCCGTTCTCAAAAATATTCAATTTCATCACTTTTCTTTATTTTATACTTTAGCAGTAGATGTATTTTAGGTTCCAAATTCAAATTTAAAAAATCCTATTATTAATGTATATTAATAATATAAATTATTAATATAATATATAAAAATAATAATAATAATATAAAACGTTATAACTTAATTAATACACTGATAAGTCTTGCTTTTGTTAAGTTTTTTCGATATCAGGGCTATTCTAGAGAATAATAGTAGATGTGCCATATCTCTCACAATGTTAGTCCAACAACTCCTCCGAAACGACTTTACTGATTCTTACCAAATATTATATGAATATTCAGTAGGTCTGAGAATCGGCTACTGGGTACTTTATATATTGATAAGTGCATTTGTTGAATAAATAATAGTAAATTATTACAACCTGAGACTGACGGCGACCATTGTTTATGCGACGGGATAGCGATCGACGTTGCCATGGCGACATACTTATTTAGTCACTTCAATAAAATAATATGGGCGAAATACTTCTAACTTTATGTTATGGCAAAGCAACGTTTGCCGGGACAGCTAGTTATATTATAAAATATGTGCCATTGTCTGTTCGTCAGATTTACACGCTTAATTTACAGAAACGATTAGACGACATAATTTAAGTCCCTGAACAGGATATAGGATAGTTTTTATTATACAATTCTTATACGTAAGTAAAATATTACTTTACCCCCGCGGAGATTATAGTACTTCTCCAAGGGCGTCGCCAAGGGGGGGGGGGGGGGGGGGGCAGGGAGCGGCAGCTGCCAGTGCCCCCCCCCCTAGAGATTCTAAAAAAGTTGCCAAATATAATGCAAACTAAAGTCCTAAGTCTTTGAGTTGATTTGCTTGAAGTTTAAGCCTTTAACAATCATTCCCGTATGTCGAAACTTGAATGAATTCACAATTGCACTCTAATTCATAGAGAATGAGAAAAGTATGAATTGTAGTAGGTAAAGTAAACTTACCCCCCCTGCGCCATCGGCTGGCGACGCCCTTGTACTCCCTTATATTGTATTCTATTGTTGTCGCGATCACCGGTGCTCGTACGGGGCTTGATGGGTTAATATTATTGTAGGTTTAGGGGCTGCCTTACACTAATGGATAGAATTTTTAATTAGCTGTAATGCAATTTCCAGACCCGGAGAAATGGTCAGGCGGCGACGTGGCGCGGTGCGTGCGCTGGGTGTCGCGCACGTTCGGCGTGCCGGCGCCGCGCAGACACCTGCTGCCCGACACCGGCGCCGCGCTGCTGCAGCTCACTGAGGACCACTGGCAGCAGGTAATATTGATGGATGGGACCAAGAGCTGGTCAGGTCAGGCAGTATAGGCCATGGCCTACGGGCGTAGCGTCCTATGGCGTCTTAGGGGGGCCGCAGCGTCCTAGGATGGCGTCAGAGTTCGCACATAGGGACGGCAAAATAAAAGTGGCCTATACTCATAAAGAATATAAATCCGGCCCTGGAATGACGTAACTCGTGAGGAAGTTTCTCTCCGCAGAAGAAAGAAGTTCCACGTTAGAGTTTGAGTAATCGGGGCCAGAGAGCTGGCGTGTGTGTCGCGTTTGACTTTGATAAAATACTCTGCACGGAATCCCAGAACATTTTCAAATAATGCTCAGAGGTGTGTTAAAACTACTGTTTATGTAGCTTCACTGATTGAGGCAAGAGATCTAGATTTTAACCAATATCTAGGGACCGCAAACTTTTCCTAAATTGAACCACGTAAGTCGTAACTTACTATCAGAGAAGTTGATTCAAATGCAGATGGCGGACCTTTGTAATTTGGTCACGTTATGTCAAAACCATCCGACAGATCACAGCTAACATTGACTTTACATAATCCCACCAATTAACGAAGGTCCGTCAACTGCCTATGAATCAAAAAAATTGGTCTAGATTCATCAATATCCAGACAACACGAGCATTATTTGAACTAGGTACGTATGTTTATAGGTGTGCGACGGCAACAGTCAGGCGGCGCGAATCTTCCACGCGTACCTGAAGCACGCGCACGCCGCCGCCAAGGGCCGGCCGCCGCCGCCGCCGCTTCCCGAGCACCAGGCCGCCTCCACCACCTCACAACGTAAGCTAAACATTTACATTACACAGTACACAATTTAGAAAGCTTGGTCTGACTCTGTTCTTTAGATATATTCATACGAAAGGGTGTTTGTTTCTCGATATTGTACTTTTTGAAGTGAAAACTTCTTTAGCGGCGTTGAGCACTTTTGTGGGATGGGTAAAAACTGTGATACTCACGTCAGATTCTCGTGCTGATCGTAAAGCCTTGGAAAAACCGTAAGACGGTTGGAGAGTAGTGTTTTGTGTCGAACTCGAACTCGAACTCAACTCGAACTCGAATTGATTGTAAGGGTTTCGATTAATTAAGAAAATCGATTTTTTAAAAATCGATTTTCATAAAAAATGGGTTAAAAATTTAATCGATTGTAAGGGTTTCGATTAGTTAAAAAAATCGATTTTTATTAATCGATTTTCATAAAAAATGGGTTAAAAAAATGCACAACGTTAATAATCAAGTTTTCACTTCTGCCGGCACTCCCGGAGTGCAACCCGTCTTTTTAGGGTTCCGTAGTTTTACATTCAAACTGCGTTAGATACATAAAAAATATAATGTCAACTACATAGGATAGGATTGTCACAGAAATAGTATAATACACACCTAGGGCAGGAAAGTACGAAATATTTCAGATTACACGATTTTACAGGAAAGCAAGAAATTAAATTTCATCAAGAAAATTCATCATTATAATTTTCAACATTCAGAATCAAAATTTGAATTTTTTAAGTGATTCTAAAACCGTAAAATATTTTTCAACAAGAGCTTAAATAATTGCTCAAAAAATTAGTTCCCATTAAAAATTACTTAAGTAAAGTAAAATATAATTTGAAATATACTTAATTGGAATACAAAAATATCGCAAAATATAGAATTACAATGCCATTAAAAAAAATAATAACTTTCTTAATGCAGCAACGCCATCTAGCGGTGAGTGGCGCGTGCGCGCGCGGGAGAAATCTCGCGCCAAAATTGTATGAATGAATGCGATGAATCATGCGACCCCCGCGACGGGCGCGATGGCCGCCGCACGTTCCATTCATTTGTAGGCCGTTGAGTCAGGTGATTCTCGGAAATTGAACGAGTTGTGTAAGAGCCTAGAGCTTTGGTAAATGGTAGCTTAGGTTAGTCGTATCTCGTAGAAAGTTTATTTTAAATCTACTTGACGTTTATAACTCCCGCTTATTATCAAAACGAACTTAATATACAAAATACTTTAAATTATTCGTAGATAATATTTATAAATTCTTCTATTTTAAATATCTAATGACTTTACTGAGAATAACAGCTAGTCATAGCGTTATTGTAGGAAAAATAGTCAAGGTTACTGGTAAATCGTTTAGGCAGCGGGCGCTCCGTCATCGCGCGCCAATTTGGAGCAATCCGCGACTCCACCGGGCTGGATCTGTCAGAACAGTCGCTACTCCGGCCAAACACATTAGCGGTTCGCGGAAACGTTTATGATTCCTAATACAAGTTCAATGATAGTGATATATCACGTGCATAATATTTTCATATGTTTCATAAAAGCCAAAAAGTTAACACATTTTTAGGCAGATGGTGTAGCTACACTGAGCACATAGCTTGCTACTGCTAACTAGGTATATTCATTTGCGTTCAATATATTTTATGTACCTACCTATGTCAGTATACTTGCATCATTCCAATATATAATACAATTGATTCAGATCAATTGTATTGCATTCATAAATTTAGTATTATTATTTGCGTTGGTACATGTATTGCCTATAAGACCTCTACCTTCCATTTCCATAAGTAGATAGTTTAATGAAATTAAGTCAGACATAATCAGGTGACCGCTCCTGCCGGCGCGAGGTGAACGCTCGGCCGGCAATGCGATCAGGGAATGCGACTTTTTGTTTTCGTTTTAATAGTAAACAAGATTCTCACGCGCATTCCACGTGACGTATTGCCAAAATATTTCAACAATCTCAAAGTAGAAACAGGCCACCTACAATATTATATAAAAACGAATTGATTTCTTTAAATCCCTTTCACCAAAAATTGGGACAATTCCGGAAGCGTCTCACTTCCGGAATTCCTCCATAATGCATACGGCATACCACCGGTTCGGAAACTAACCCCAAAATAAGAAAGTTTTACCCTATGTACGAGTATATTATAATTTATGTCCATTTTATAAACTCTTCAAATGTTTATTTTGATTGTAGAGGGCTAGGAAAACATAATTAATTAGGTATGTAAGTAATTTTGTTTTAATAGGTATCAGGAATATCTGGTTAATCATTTTGTTATTAGATAATAGGAAGTTCTTCATAGGTAAATCTAGGGCATAAGATTGCGGTCTTCACTTTTCACTATTATTTTGAAATCCGGATCTCCGACAGTAAGATGTCGATTGATTCATTGACTCACCAGAGGATCCGCATAACCTAGAATGAGGCAGTAAGTTTCCTAACTATTAGGAGGTAGAAGTTTACTTTTAATCAGGAATACTACACTTGCAAATATCTGGTTTGTCATTTAAGTACTTATGTGGATTTAACAACATTAAAATTTTTTACAATGCATTTAATTTATAAAATGCTGTATGATTTTGATTCATAAATTTTCTGTATAATGATAACAAAATACGTTTACGAAAACGTATATTTTAATATTTATGCGTTTCCAATTTTCTCAGTTCCGATCGATGGTTACGTTATCATCGCAATCGCAACTGCAGATCTCCGGGTATCGGTTCCGATCACATTTATTTCTTTCCCCCGAGAGATGACCCACACATTAACTAAATGCGATCTTCTGGCACTTATCAGAGAATAATGTTGGAAAAAAGCCGTTTTATGCTCTAGTTATTTTATCTAGAGTGCCAGAAGAGGATAGATAGAGCCAGGGCGTCAAAGCACAAATTTTAAAATTAAAGTTTGAAAAGCAGTTACAAAATATTCGTGTAGACTCTACATTGTAGAGCAATAATACTTATTACATTTTTCGTTGACAAATCTTCTTGCACGTTCGATGAATAAACTAAATACCACACTCAAATCGTAAATTACTTAGCAATTTAAATCCCGGGCCAAAACAAATGAATCACAAAAATGCGTGAGTAACGTGAATAGTGATCAACTGCCAAAATTTTGAGGCGCCATCGCTGGCATGCCAGCTACGTCGCACATGTACACATTCCCAGGTTGCGTCTCATAATTTCCTACTCATGAAAAAAAAATCTATTTTTTTTAATTAATTTAAGACCATGCAATAGGTCTATATGCATATAAATATTTCTAGTTTCTGTACTGTAAAAATGCACAAAACTGGTAACAAACTCGCGAGTCGCGACTCCTCTAGTATTGCAGTATCCAAAGGATGTTATGCGATAATAATACCCGATCCAGCTTTTGCTACTTTATCTCCTTTAAAAAAAGTTAAGTACATTTACCCACATCTGTTAAGTAGTAGGTATAGGAATATTACATTTTCTTTGCGAGTCTTCACCCAATCACGAACCAGCCTACCTTGGTCCCTGACTGAATTGACTGCAATAAATCATTAAATTATTGAATGCATCATAACTTGGCGGCTGTAAAAATGACGTGATTAATTTCTTCTGAATATATTGAATTGATGTATTCCCGGAACCGAAAAGTTTCAAGTTTTGGGTTTTTCCTGACGAGCTATGAGTATAGTCTTTACCTTTGATCCGCCGTTTAACCCATCAAGCCCCATAAGCTCACCGGTGAGCGAGACACAATAGAATAACAATAGATTTCCAAGAATCCACGATCGAAGGATTAATAAAGAGTATTGATCTTCTATAAGCGGGCTTATTGTATATTATCAATGATGCCGACAAAATGGTATATAAAATCTTAAAAAAAGGCACCTTACACATCAAGTGGGTATTTTTTTCGAAATATTTCTAAGATGAAATATAAATACATAATATAATAAACTTTAATATGACGACCTCAAACAGTGACGCATCGTCTAGTACCTGCGTAGATAGAGTTAGAGAGATAGAGATAGATAATATATATTATAGCCTAATTACCTAATTACTTATACGAACAACGATGGTTCTTTATGAAACTACTTATGTAATCATATTATCATGATTTTGTGTAATTAATAACATTCCTGCTATCAAGCTAAGTGCTTTGTAACAGTAACATTACTATGTTTTTACGAAGGTTTCTACACAAAACTTCTTTTCTGATATAATAAAGTCATCAGACAGACGTTCAGATATTAATCCAATAAAATAACAGGCATACCTACTACATCCAGGTACATTATAATCATAGAATCATCCCTATCATCACTGATGATAACGAGTAAGCCGATTTTGATGATATTTGATATTTGTTCTGGAGGTACTGTGAGTCCCGAGAAGGGTTTCGAGAGTTACAACCAACATCGAGTTTTAAAGCTACTTCGGTGCCTACTTAGTACGTTAGTACTTAGAATTTGTCTAAATAAAATACTAGGGCACTTTTCCCAACCTTTTTCAGACACGGACCCCTAGGAAATCAAGCACAATTTTACGGATCCCGATTTTTGTTTATTTACCCTAGAAGCCCAATCTACGTCGTTTCGACGTATACTCCGACGAAAATTTGCTCTTTCTTTCTCGCGCAAGATCGGATCGCTGCAAACTCCCGAACCAACTCAGCAGCCGCCGAGACGAAACAGGGGACGGTTGTGTCGCTTCGGTAAGTGTCGTCATTTTGTTGTAACACACATGTGGCACGTCGACTCGACGTATGTTTGGGCTTTTTGTAACTTTTGGTAATAGCTTTGATGATTTATTTTTCTGATTTTTATTTAATTATATTTTGTTTTGAGTGGTTTTTCATTCGATATTCACTTTTTAGATCCAAACTTACCATGACGTCCAGTCGGCAGCTCAATCAAGTTGAAATTGCTGCTATTTTGGCAAATGAAGATGATGTTTTGGCACTTGATACAGAATCTGAAGATAAAGATTGTGTTACTCATGCATGACGATGTCATGAGTGACGTAGAAGATGAAGTAGTGGACTACGTGGAAAATACAAGTCCAGAAAATGGACCAGAAAACCCACAGAATCCTGCATCTTTTCCGGAATTAGTTTAGTTCTAATAGGAAAACTAATAGGTGGAAATGGCGGTCTTCTATGGTATTTTAAACATGGCTTTTGTGAATTCCTATATTATATATTGTCATAATAAAGGAAACCAAAGAGAAAAACCAGTTCGTCGTAAAGAATTTATGAAGATATTGAGCACACAGTTGACCGAACCGTGGATGGCAAAACGTTTGGAGACACCTACTTTGCAGAAGAATTTGCGACAAAATATAACGAATATTATAAAACCTGCACCACTGACAACACCAGGGACATCATGTGATGAGCCTGAATCAAAGAAACAACGATATTGTGGGTTTTGTTTCTATAAAAAAATCGGTTGTCTGTAAAGTCGGTTTACTAACGATAGTTGAACGTGACAACTACCTTTGTTGAGATTTGTAAACTTCATAATATTTTATAAGTAAATTTAGTTCCGCGATTTGATAACAGATGTCGCTTTTAGGCCTCTAGATCGTGCTATCGCTTACCCGACAACATTTGGTATATGTAATTCAATGGAATAAATTTTCGTCTTTTCGCTGACACTCACTGGTTGTTTTATTTATTATTACGCCAGAGGGATTTGCGTCCCAGGGTAACCCTACAGAACGGATTGGACCAGTATTAGGCGTAAGACGTCTTTACAGCCTTAAGCCTAGTATCCACTTGAGCATGCTCGGGCGAATGAGCCGCTCATTCGTGCGAGTTCGAGCGTGCTCAGGCGTCTCCACTTGAGCGGCTCGGCCAAATGAGCCCGCTCATTTGGCCGAGCCGCTCAAGTGGAGACGCCGTGCTCGAAATGCAAAAAAGCGGTTTTCGGAGAACATAATATTAACATTTGTGAAGACTGTATTTAAAGACTGAATTATATAGATTTTCTTATTTAATATTGGTAAAAGTTGATTTAATTTTTAGGAGAAACATTTAAAAAGCTGATTTATAAAGAAATTTTAGTATTATAAGAAAAAAACCTGAGAGGATCTCATTATTGTTATTTTTTTTTTTGTTCTTTTGTCTGTTGTAGTATTAATAAAAATTATATGTTTTTAAAATTGCATTTTTTCATTTCATTACAACAGACTTTAAATAAATACTTTAAAAAATCTGCATAATCTAAAATAAAAAGGTGAAATCGAGTGACTTAACTATATACACGTCGTTGTGACGTATGATTGGGCTTTATATCAGGAAAAATATGTTTGGGCTTCTAGGGTTAAATAAACAAAAAAAAAAACAGATTCATTTTAACCGCAATTTGTAAGCATAGCGATTACAAGGCAATAGCATATTTTATGTATGGTCCAGAGATGGCACTAGGTCACTGCGGACCCCCTGGGGTCCGAGGACCACAGGTTGGGTAACACTGTTATCTTACTACTAGCTGGGTATATTTACAATATTATTTTACAGTATTTTTCATTATAGTATGTCCAATTATTTATGTCTTAAATTATATATTATAATACAATAAAATTGTCAGTATTAAAATAATACAGTAAAATTGTCGTGTGTTATAAAAATATATAATATTAATAAATAAATTAATAAAAATTTTATTGAGAGCTAACTAGTGAAGCTAGCAATAGGCTAACAACGTAGTAAAGCACGGTATTCCTTGCCTCATCATGGCAGATAATACTCTTCTAAAATTATTTATGATAGGGCAAATAATTATAATGTGGAGTATGATGATGATCATAAATGTAAAGGTTGTTGCCGGGCAGAATATTATGATTAAGGTTGTTAGGTTAGGTTAGATAGAATCTTCGAGATATGAATGGAAATGACATCCAATAGTTATATTAAAAATATTATGTAGGTTTATTATAAATTATTATAATGAACATGACTTATCTAATATCTAAAGAAGTTAGCAAATTAAATTAAGAAAGTTATTTCTACTATAGATAGCCTTACTAAGACATATTAAATAAGCCTTTAAATAGATCGGTCATTGGTGTTTGGCTGTTTATTTTGTTATTTAAGGGAATTGGCATTGGCGGTCAGCACGTGGCGCTAAATTAAGAAATACGTTGCGAAGTACGAACTACGAACATAATTGGGCTCCGGAAGTGAGTCAACATTTACACTGATTCATAGTTCCGGATTGACTCAAAGCGTCTTGAGATTTATCACACGAACTAATAATCACACTTCTAATACTAGTTAAATAACGGTACTGTTTGGTCTGTTAATTTAATTTGATATTATGATTATACTAGATGATGCCCGCAACTTCGTTGCGCCAAAATTCGTTTATCGCGCGGGAACCGTACATCTTTCCGGGATAAAAAGTATCCTATGTCCTTTCCCGGGACTCAAAGTATCCCCATACCAAAGAATCATGGCCAAATTTGTACAGGAGCTGGACTCGACTTTTATTTTTGATGTCCCAAAATAAACTATAGTTAGATTTGGTTGTTCTTATGCTCTAAGCTCTAAACATAATTCCGTTTGAGAATTATGTCTAAATAGCCACGGTTTTTTACAATAATTAATAACGTTAACAATTATTTTGAGGTTAGACTTAAGAACTACTTTTTTCTCGACTGCGGTGTAGCCTACAAGTGTATATTCGGCGATAATTCTAATTATTTCAATTTTTCCTTGAATATTACCCAAATAATAGAACGAATGCGAATGATCGCCGGCTGTCAGAACATAACGAAACTAAAATATATTGATCTTTTTTTTGTGGCTATTTACAGACACATTTCTAATATTTTTCGATGCCTTAAAATATTAGGGAATTTTTGCTACCAATGGCATATCGGGACGCCACCGCCCACCTGGTACGATTTGGCCATTGTTCTTTCAGCAAAATCGGTTCAGCGGCTTAGGCGTGAAGAGGTAACAGACAGACAGACAGACACACTTTCGCATTTATAATATTAAGTATGGATTGTTTGTAAAGTTTAGGTGATAAGACATTAAAAACACTTGTTGTATTTGTCAGTATGTATGTATTTGTTATTGTATTGGTATTAAGTATTGGTATTATACAAGCAGCATAAAATTACAAAAAATGGAATAAAAAATAACTCACATAAATTTTTAACATTTCCTTAAATCATATTTTTTAATATGGTAATTTTAATAATAATTGAAATACAAAGTGGCATCTAGGAGATACCCCTGACGATTTTATAAATTTTATAAATTAAAAATACCTACTTACCTGAGGAATATAATATTGATAAGGTCAAACATTAATTGTCGTTTTGTAATGTACGAGCAATAAACAAATAAAATCAATATTAATCTAATGTTTTATTTTTCTTTTTGTCGTATGAGCGGCGCCTGTCTTAATTTATGAGTCGGGTTTTAGACGGTGGTCTTGTGGGTTGAATTTTTGTAAAAAAATAAATAAACATAACTCTTAAAAGTGTGTTTTGTGTGGTATTTAAAAGGATCTTACTCATGATTGGTTCTTGACTGAAAACTTTAGCCACACCCACTTGGCGAATTTAGGCAATCACCAATAACTTTACGATCAAATATGAAGTGACTTTTTAGGTAGAGGTTTACCTTTCTTTTTCAAATAAAGTAATTCTTCGAATGTATAAAGTATAACTTACTTTAATAACGAAATAACTTTGCGCACATAATAATACGTAAATCAAATTGAGTGTACAGTAAGTATATTGTTAAATTATGTTTTGGGAAAAATTGATCTAAGCCCAGGAAAAACGCGCATTTTTTTATATATTTTATTTTAGTTGATCAACTATTACTCAATTTAGTAAGAGTCACTTTCTAAGCCGTAGATACTACTTAATCCGATCATAAATTCACTCGGTGGGTTTTATGACATCTTCGCATTATTACTTGAGTAGCTGAAGGTGGAGGTCTTAAAAATAACGATTGTTTTTAAATACTCGGTGATAAATTACTTAAATTGTATATAATAATTTTATTATTATAATAATGTGCATAATATACTGGTTAAACGACTCGGCTTTGTGCTTTACAAATCTCTTTCTCATCTCCCCGGACAAAAATTGGCTAAGAAAAAAACTTCTATTAAACCAGACCATCTACCTGAATATCAAAAAATCGGCCAAGTGTGAGTCGGAATCGTGTACGAAGGGTTCTGTAGCGTTATAGAGCGAATAAATAGTGTTTTTTGTATGGAGCCGCCCTTCAATATTTATTTTATTTAAATTTTATTATTAATTAATATTAACCCATCAAGCCCCATAAGGACACCGGTGACCGCGACAACAATAGGATAACAATAGATTTCCAAAAATCCGCGATCGAAGGATTAAAGTACGAATTTAATTAAGGATTTTGTGAATATTTTTATTTTATGTACCTACTACCACCTACCTGTTGCCATTATGGATTACGAGCAAAAAAAGCCAAAAATAATATCACGTTTGTTGTATGGGAGACCCCTTAAATATTAACTTTATTTTGTTTTTTAGTGTTTGTTGTTATAGCGGCAACAGATATACACAATCTGTGAAAATTTCAGTAGTCTAGCTATAGTGGTTCTTGAGTTACAGCCTGGAGACAGACAGAAATACAGACGGACAGGCATCGAAGTCTCAGTAATAGGGTTCCGTTTTTACCCTTTGGGTACGGAACCCTAAAAACTAGTTGTCATCATCAAAATACGATATGTTTGGTTATAGCCTAGGATCCCTTCATAGAAGGACCTTCACCGAGCTGTTTACTGGATGAAAAGTATTTTATATTCAATTTCGTATGTCAACAAATTAATTGCAGGTGGGTTGCCTAAAAAATTTCAGTCCAGAAAAAAAAAATAGAAAAAAAATAAAAACTTTTTTTTTAACATTTCGCTGGTTTGGTTAAAGACAAATTCTATACCAATCGAAAGTATGGAGCCCGTAGAGTATGAAAACGTTAGGTTGTCTATTTTTTTCCTGTCACAACTCTTGGGTAGGCAGGTAAATCGATACTACTACTAATCGGTACCGGTCTGGTTAATGCTTAATGCATATTCTATGGGCTTCATACTTTCGATTGGTATGGAATTTGTCTATTAACCAAACCAGAAAAATGTAAAAAAAACTTTTTTTTGTTTTTTTTTATTTTTTTATTCTGGACTGAAATTTTTTAGGCAACCCACTTGCAATTAAATTGTTGACATACGTAATTGAATATAAAATACTTTTCATCCAGTAAACAGCTCGGTGAAGGTCCTTCTATGAAGGGATCCTAGGCTATTTATTAAGTTTTCTATAATAGTTAATATATAATATCATTAATGAAGTAAAGCAAAAAATTTCTTAAATTACAATAACAAAAAATCTTCTGAACGCATTCCGTTATGGTTTAACACTTTAACTGACACACACCAAGCAAGGGGACAAGTAGTTAATAAGGAAAAGTAGTAGGGCTGCGCCCAGCGGGTCGCCATTTGCAATTCAATGCGGATCTCGGGGCTTTCGCTGTCGGGAGGTCACAACGCTTTTGATAGGGAACATTTATTTTATATTACCTAGCGACCCGCCCTGGCTTCACACGGATACAATGTAAACGAGAATTACAATAACAAGTCTACTAATTAAAATGTTTTTAATGTGTTGAAATTCGTATGTAGGTGAGCATACAGCAGACGAGAGTTTGTTCTCTAATCTTTACTACTATAATATGTAAAAATATTATGAATGAATATAAGAGTTTATAGTTTTTATTATTCGTAGAATATAAGGCATGCATAATGTAATAAATAAATTTAATTCATATACAAATATAAGAAGTATTGGCCTCGTAGAATTGCTCTCTAAAGATCACTCGGATTTGAGTTCGCCCTCAGAAATATAACATTAATGTCTTTCCTGAATACGATATATAATCTTAATTATTATTTAAGACAGGGATAACTTTAAGTATTTGTGCAAATAGACTCAAGCACAGAATATATATTAGTTGTACCAAACTCAAGTAAAACAGATGTAGTGACTCTCCGAAGGGTTCTACCTAATAGGAGTAATATATTTTAATTTTTAAAGCGTCGTGTCTTCTTGTAACGCACTGAAATATAAATCTTTATGAGCTGCGGCTGACTCATCGACTTTTTCAAACTGTCAGATAACTTCAGATAATATTTTGTAACCAACCGAATCGGGTATCATCCGATAATACACGTTATCTAACGTGATAAATAATAATTAATATAATGTTTTGTTTAATATTTATTGTTATCACTGAATAGATTGTGAATTATCAAAAGGTATATTTTTAGAAATCTATAGTTTGGGAGTTAAGATACTGATTACTTCTTAGTCATAACATACTACAGTATGTTATGAGTGCCTTAACAGTACAATCACTTTTCCAGTCTCTACGTATTGTTTAAATATTGGATTCGTTTGCATTGCAATGTACCATCGGAGAAATTATTCATAGGTAGATAATAATAATAATGCACCCACGTTATTTGGTCTGGAAACTTGACATAAAGTCCCAACTAAATGAAGTAGATCGTACGTGCAACCCTTTTAGCCTTTTCCCTGCTTTCTTGTAGGGCGTAGGCCTGTATGCCATGCATGTTCCTTATTGTTATTATTATGTATCTTAATATTAAAGGTGTTTAGTATGAGATTTAACTTGTAGCTGAAATACTTGTATACAATTAGATGGACAATATGATAATAATTGCAGAGTCGTGGGAACCGCTGGCCGCTTTCACATTCCCGCCCCGTGAGTCACACGTGACACGATAGACCCACTCATTGGACTTACTGCCTTTCAGCACGATCGCAGATAATACCGCAGCCTCAGTACATTTTGCACTATCTAAACTTCATCTTCACTAATAATAGTTGCTTGGAAATTAGATATTTAGAAACTTTTGCGGTTTTTAGTTCCCAGTTCCCACATTAGTGTGCGGGGCTGTGGCATTTGAGACCACGCTGAATGGCAAGGTTCCGTTCCGGTTAAGGCTTGCGTAATCTGTTTTTCTACTTTTTTGGGTCTCATAGCTTAATAGTTAATTACAACAAAATCCTGCAGTTTTGCTCTGTCGGAACATTATTACTTTATCCACTTGTTTACTCTCTAGTACTATCTGACTTTTCATCCTCTGCTTCAATTAATGTAATTGTGAATTGAGGCAAACATAATAAATAACATATTACCACTTACATTAATACCTACCTACCTAGTTCTAGTACTGCTATATTCGATACTTTTACATAATTATCATACCAATATTAATCTACGAATATTAGCACTGACGTATGATTCCTTCGTTATCTGCGAGCTATCTACCGCGATCGCGAGTGCGGTGGGCGGTCGCCTGACGACGCTCCGCCTTGTACGCCCTCTTAAACAACCTCTGCCTTAATTCATAACATCCTGCGTTTAACAATATAATATTTAATTATGATTTCAAGGAATTGTGCATTTCACTTCGTTTTGAAAAATTCAAGTTTAATAGAGAGGTAGGAAAAATTCATATAAAATTTTTTTTAAATAACTAAGATTTTATGACTATAGGGCAATTACTCATTTTTCCCTTATAATTTTAAAACTTACATACTTCATGATCTGACTAATTTGTAACATGAGTATGCATAATATATCAAATTTTTGTTATTTAAAATCATTTTATACTGGTCCTAAAGCTTCCATTTATGCAAAAAACGAACCTTTTTAAATTGTTACTTGTTAGTTATATCTACTTCTTCCACTTACGTCTTTAATTAATAATATGATCATCGACAATATAAAATAAACATCTTTTATATCAAGAAACTAGAAGGCAATCTGTACTTGCATTTTTAATTCTAGACCATAAATAACAAATTCTTAAATTGCTAGCCACTTAAAGATGTAAGTTCTACTTAAATAACCCATGTGTTTTATTTTACTTATTACTATTTTAACCTATTTTAAAATCGGAGGAGGTAATGTTCTCAACATGTAGATTTTTTGTGTAGTATGCACCGATTTCTGTTGTCCTCCTGTGTCTTGGGCCGAGGCTGCGGGCTGCGGTTTGCGCCATTAGAGTTTCCGCGAAGTCGTCGTCGACAGTCGAGACGCTAGACATAATTTATCGAGGCGAGACAGCCTAGTCGCCGCACGCAGCTCCGCTCGCATAAATTAATACAATTGACTTTTCGTCCTCCACGGTCCAGACAACCGGATGTAGGTATTTGTGAAGCGAATTAAAAACAATTATATTCATGAGAATAGATTTTCTTAGTTTAGGTTTCTTTATTACTTAATTTTTTATGTTTTTTTTTTTTAAACCAGCAACACTTGTATTAAACAATTTATCATATCGAATAAAGTTCGGTTTTAGCTCCGAAATTGTAGGAAAAACTAAAACGTTTAGCCGAACTTGGTTAAATTGAAAAAAATTAAATCAAGTTTGCGTAAAAGACAATAAATAGGTAGTTATTTGATATTTAAGGGTTGAATGTGGGGTAAGTGTTAAAGGCGCGGCTGTAATATTATAGAAAGAGACTTGTATTAAATTATAGGGCTGCAAACTGATAATACTCATAACAATACATATTATGAGCATTGAGCACATTTAGGGCTCTTACTTGAGACACGACAGTTTTTAGACAGACCACTGTGATCCATAGATCATATAGGAGAAGGTGGTAATGTGGCCCCCCACTTTGTTTATCAAGCATTATTTAAAAAATATAGGAGTCAGAAGCCTAAAAAATACATTATGGGACTTCTTATTCATTTATTTAAACATGTCTTATTAGGGAATAAATAAAACTCGTGCAGGATAATCGAAAGTTTTAATTATTCTTAATCAATCACATTTGGTATTTTGACATCAAGTGATGGTAATGTGGCCCCCCGGGGATATCACATTAAATGTGCACAAGTGAAACTTAACGGCAAAAATCACAAATGTAATAGTCACCTTTGGAGCCTCCACAGGCTACATAGCCCATTAGTCAAAAATTTTATCCTGTACCCATGGCTCTCCAGCTCTCTCATTGGAACAACATTACGACCAATGTGAGGGGGGCCAAATTACAATCATTGCTAATATTTAAACAAACATACCAAAAATATTTATTAAACGTATAATTTTATATTCACCTTTTAAATTCCGTAGGAGAACGGTTTGATGTATCCGATGTTTTAAAACAAAAGCCAAATATTTCTACTTCTTAACAACTATCGAAATAAAATCACACACACTTAAAAGTTTCGCCGGTCGCAAGTTTAACTTGATCGAATGACAATCGAACTTGACAGCCTCTGTTGGATTTGTAGGGTGCTAAATTAGTAGCATGCCGCGAGCATCCCGTTCCACCAAAATTATACTGGATAGCGTTTTAAAACATTAAAATATTGAGGGGGGCCAATAATGTGCAGGGGCCACATTATCACCTTTTCCCTGTACTTAATATTTTAAATACGAAAGTGTGTCTGACAAACAGACTGAACAGACATACAGCATACTGTTACGTTTAAACCGCTGAACTAATTTTAATAACATTTGACATGAAGAATATTTGAATCCCAGAAAAGGGGTGTGCTGTTTGTCCAGCAAAAATGTATCTACAGCACGCTCGCGATAAACGAATTTCTCATTTCTGCGTGTGTTTGTGTGTGTGTGTGTGTGTGTGTGTGTGTGTGTGTGTGTGTGTGTAGTGAAAACGAAATTGCAGGCAACATTTAATACAAAATATTTGTTTGCGTGTGTTCATCTCCATGTGATTTGTTTAACTGTAGTGTCTTGAGACTGTCACTGTGTCTCCAGTAATCGAGAGCCCTTATAGCAGAAGAATAATAGCTGTGTCAACCCTACGCGATATCGTAGGGCGGGCGGCGCGGCGGGACGTCCTGCATTATGCATGCGGAGGGCACGCGTAGGGCGCGTGTCTTCTATTAAACCTGTAGGGACTTTACTTAAGTCCGAGGATTACACCGTGTTGATATATCTCATGAATACATTGTGACGCGTTTTATTAATAATATTGAATATTATTACGTATTAATATTTTAAGAAAATTCTTAGTACATTGTCGATCTAAATGAAATACTGAATGTATGTTTGATGTAGTGTAACTAAGCTTTCATACAATGCAACAAATTATAGAGTACTTACTGGGTGACAATTTTACAGATATTGAAGCTAAGTTTTATCTATACATACATATTACATATTATAAAACAAAGTCGCTTTTTTCCCTCGTGTTCCTTTGTTCCCTTTAATCTTTAAAACTACGCAACAGATTTTGATGACTCTTTCAGTGTTAGTGATAGCCTATTTATCGAGGAAGGCTATAGGCTATATTTTATCACGCTAAGTCTAAATAGGAGCGAAGAAATAGAGGAAAATGTGGAAAAAATGAGGAAAATTATTTGAAAGGGCTATTTTGAACGCGCTAATCTCAAGAACTACTGGTCCAATTTGAAAAATTATTTCAGTGTTAGATAGCCCATTTATTGAGGAAGGCTATAGGCTATATATTTTTATCACGCTAAGACTAATAGGAGAATGTGGAAAAAACCGGGGAAATTATTTGAAAGGGCTTATCTCGCGAACTACTGGAGCAATTTTTATGTTATTTGGCATAGATTAGAAGTAGACCACGTGAAAGATCATAGGCTATCGATTTTAATCATTTTTTCAGAGGCTATATACTATATATTTTATGCCCGTGCGACGCCGGGGCGGGTCGCTAGTGTAAAATAACTATTAAATGGCAAATATTTTTAAATAACTACATACACATGTCTAAAGTTAATGGACTTATGTATTTAATTTCCTCACTCAGGGATGACTATTAATTAGTCAATTGTAATTAAATGAAGATTTTGACATAATCCCTAATCCCTAGTTTAATCATCATTAAATATGTCTTTGAGTGCGGCCGTAAGAATATTTTAATACGTGATTAAAATAGATAAATTATTTACTCTATATCAAAGTAGGAATTCAATGTATTCTTCCATATTGCATAGGTTTCTCTTGGTGACTTCTGTGCTAGTACACAGTAAAAAGGCATTATCATCTGAAGTGTCTGCACGTCTCTTCATAAGGCAGATCGCGGACTTGAGTGTTGAGTTTAAACAAGGGGCGGGGCCGGCCCGGCTTCGGGAGCCACTTCACCGCTTCCGGTCGCGCATCCGGACGCACATCCGGATTACATCCGCGGTTAAAAAAAAGAACAATTATTTTAGTAACAGTTCTGTAACTTTAAATATAGAATATGCGAAAAACAAATAAAGTTATCACTTATCAGTGACGTGTAGTCTTAAAAGTGTTTTGTTTTTTAATTAATTATCATGATTAAAAGACAGTGTGGCAGTTGAGCTTTGAAGTGTACTATGTTGTGGCTGAGCGCGAACGAGCACCGTCGGATACAACAACTTTACCACGGTCTGTGTTCATTATAAGAGGTAGACCTCCTTTTTTAAGCCATGATTTAAAATAAATCGATTAATAGAAAAATAATTTACTAAAGGCTTACCCTCTTAGACAAATAAGAAGAATGGAAGTAAGATTATCTTTAATATTTATCTTTAGTAAATAAATTGACGCGAACGCAGCTTAGTATTGCCCAAAGTAGAATGAATAAAGCTACGAAGAAAGTTGTTCAACGTTGTATCTTTCTGATTATATATGTATTACAAAATTACATGCCAATATATTTTTAAAGTGTTTCATATAAATTCTTAATAAAACATAGTCGGTATCCTTCAGAAAATCTTAAAGGTTCTCGCGCTCTTTAATTAAGAGAGTCGCCGCCATCCGTACAAATAAATTGATAGTAGAATTATAAAGCGGCGAACTAACAGCACATGTAAGATCAAGACGTGTTTTTATGCTTCGATTGAAGTCATGAATCATGAGATTTGACTCACTGCTCACTAGTGATTCACGGCCAGGCGCCAGGATGCTGCCACTAACGACAGCTTCTGTAACAATAGAGAGTGTATGTTTGGTAACACCTAAAATACACATGACCTAGTTAAATGTACGTTACAGCCTATTTATCCTAAAATATTAACTAGGTAGGTAGACTCTGTCTAAACTGTGCTGAGTGCTGGGGCAAGTTTGAGAAGTAAACAGTAATTAACTGTTGATAATTATTATTTGAAGTATAAACTTATATTTACTGGAAAACTAAGGAAAAACAATAATATTGGCGCACGGGTGTAGAACAAGAAAATAAAATGTTGAGGCGCTTTCAAACGCATATAGGTGCCGCCGGCCGTACCTTGGACGGTGCTGCTACATTATGACAATTGTTATTAGTATTACTTATTGTTAGGTACTTATACTATCAGAGAAGTTGATTCATAGGCAGACGGTGGATCAACATAATATAATTGGTCGCGTAATGTCAAACAACCGACTATTGAATTGACATATTCCGACCAGACGTAGGTCGGTCAATTGACTATGAATAATATATATCTTCGATGGTACTTTATGACTGTTTCCACTTTCAAACCAAAGACTTCTATGAAATTTTTGTTTCAAACGTATGCGGTATCGTATCAGATTTTTTTAATAATTTAAAAAAGCTGAGAAATTAAAAATGTACTCTATATTTTGTAGAGCCATATGCGGCACTGTCGGCTTGCGGTCGCGGCAGCGGCGGCGGGCAGGTGCAGCTGTGGCAGTTCCTGCTGGAGGAGCTGGCGGCTGGAGCACCGGGCATCTGCTGGGAGGTACTTGCATTTAGCATTCCTTAAGGACACATAGACGGATGAAATGCAGCCGATGGAATTATTTAATTTAATATTACGACATCCTTGATACTAATATTATAAACTAGATGACGCCCGCAACTCCGTTGCATTTATCGCATGGGAACTGTGCATTTTCCCGGGATAAAATCCTATGTTCTTTCCCAGGACTCAAAGTATCTCCATGCCAAATTTCAGCAAAATCGGTTCAGTGGTTTAAGCGTGAAGAGGTAATAGACAGACAGACACACTTTCGCATTTATAATATTAGTATTTATAATATGTCTATATTTCACGCCATTTTTACTAGATGGATTTTGAGAAAACTTTGGAATAATGAAGGCTATATTTTATCCCGGCATACCCACGGAAACGGGAACCACCGACCACGGCGCGCTATAAACTGAAGTCCACGCGGACGGAGTCGCGGGCAACAGCTAGTTAACAATAATTCTGCTTTCTGCGGCTATCATGCAAAAGATAAATAATAATTTATGTATGGCACGTATTAATGTGAAGGAATAGTCTTATGTCATGGCAAATTGCGTGACTGTTAAAATGCTTGCACCGGTATTTAAATCCGCGACTTTAACCCAGATTAGCGCAAATGGGCTTATCTTATATATAAAATTCTCATGTCACAATGTTGCTTACCGTACTCCTCCGAAACGGCTTTACAGAATTTTACCAAATTTACATTTGTTGAATAAATAATAGTAAATTATTACAACTCGAGACTGACGGCAACCATTGTTTGTGCGACGGGATAGCGATGGACGTTGCCATAGTGCTATATACTTATTTATGTCACTTCAATTAAATAATATGGGCGAAAGACTTTATATGGCAAAACAACATTTGCCGGGACTATACAATAGCTAGTATTATTATATATTATTATCAATAGCTAAAGCACAGTCGGAAGGCACATCCGTTTTAAGACTATTCAACCTCCTTAATAATAATTGGTATTAACTTTATTATTTTCGGTATTCTGTACGCACTCTGTAAAACTCTGAAACGAACTGTCGCCAACAGTGTTTCCGGACTAATACGACCGTCAACAAGAGAACGTAATTCACTCTTAAAAGGCCGGCAACGCACCTGCAGCTCTTCTGAAGTTGCGAGTGTCCATAGGCGACGGTAGTTGCTTTTCGGTAACCCGTTCGCTCGTTTGCCCCCATATTTTATAAATAAAATCAAAAGATGTAAGCCAGATCTATCTAAGGGCTCCCACACATAACTGCGAATTTGTGCGAATTCGCATCGCAATGTCATTTCTAGTATGAGTTTTGTCGCAGATATTTGCGATGTGATGCGGATTCGCAGTTTTGTGTGGGAGTCCTAAGCCGTTAGAATTGAAAACTTGACAACATGTATGTCGCAGGGTCCCCCCGGCGATGGCGAGTTCCGCCTGTCGGACCCGGACGAGGTGGCGCGGCGCTGGGGCCGCCGGAAGCAGAAACCCAACATGAACTACGACAAGCTGTCCCGCGCCCTCAGATACTACTACGACAAGAACATCATGAGCAAGGTAGAGTACAACAATATACAGGATACAGAGTGTAACAAAACTACTCACCCTAAAGTATTATCACTTAGTTTTGTTACATCCTGTATAATATACTACATGCCAATTCATTTTGATTGTAAAGAAAAGCTCTCGACCGCACTCGGAGACATTTAAGAGTCCGTATACGAAATTTGCCGATTTCGCTGATTTAACAGACGTGATTTAACAGTTAAAATACAGTATTTCTATAAGTTTTAATGCACAACATGTAAGATCATTTCAATTATAATCTAATGTTGGAGCTAGATTTTTTTTTTAGTATTTTTAAATAATCCAACTCAAACCCGCGACAGTTTTGTGATTTTTGCTGTAAAAGGTTTAGAATATCACCTGTTTATGGATTGTATTGACGTCTTAACGGTATGAAAAAAATACAATGTACTGTTGAGAAAGTCGTCTATAAAATGTTGGAATTACTTTTTACCACTGAAATAGTTGAGTAAAAAAATATGTAACTCGGCAAAATTTTAGAGAAAATCGGCAAAGAATTGCTGTTAATTTCGGCAACTTGGAGCTGTAATTCATAAAAAGAAAATGACAGAAATAATCTATAGATAAAATTCTATCCAATTCGAGAAAAAAAAAAACAAATTATGCCAAAAAACACGATTCAAAACAACCTAAATCTCACATTATATTACTCGCCGCAAGGCTCGAGTCGGCAGTCCGCGCTTAAATATATTTTAAATCTAATAATTAATATATATACTCGTATTTTTAAGTCTAATAAGGGGAAAAACCTATTAATATTTCTGTAGCGAACCTTTGCAATTTCGTATTCATCGGCAAAATTTCGTATGCGGACTCTTAATAATTAGTTAATTTTAATTTAATGAGCTGTTTATCAGAAAACGTATGGAGCAAGTCTAAATGCTCATTTAATATGTACCTGCGTGTGGCCGTCAGCGTGTATTATATTTTTCTATGCCGTCATCATTTATATCTCTTGTAAACCACCAAGAAATTTACATTAATCCATTGCAGCTATATTTGAGCATCAGACAAATGATATCTCAATGCTAATATGCAATTACAAATAGAAATTCTTCATACCTATCCTATTGCGGACGTTAATTTTATATTGACAGGATCCATCTTCTTGAGTTGTGATTTATGAGTTACATGTAATGGTGTCATAGTAGTACAAGTAAAAAGTGAGTTCACAAAAATGAAAAATTGGATGGCCTACTTTCTTGAACGCTTTCTTTTAAGTGCTATGGCACTTTGACTCATTTCTTCATAGCGATCATGACGATGACTAACGCAATAAGAATGTATGCTCATTGCTCAATGCCCATAAAAACTATTTATCAGACTTTCCATGGAAAATTGACAGAGTCTTTTAAAGCTTCTATTAATGAATGATGGTTAATAAAATTTCATATTTTACGAAAGTAATCGTTTTAAAAAATTTATATGATTACCTTCCCTCAGTAAAATTGTTGTACTGCTTTACATTGATGTTATTTGATGCCGTATCGGACACCAAAAACTGGACAGTGGACTGGATTATAAAATATTGACTGATACGTGCAGCTATATTAGATTCTAAAAATTTACATTGTTAAAGTGGTATTTCAGTGCCAGTAATACTGACGAAACATACAGTCACGATGAAAATGAGCATTACAACTTCGCAAATAGGCTACTTGACCTATATTTAATTTCATTGAAAAAATGCATATTTCTAGTAGAACTTGGCCTAGGAAACTGTATTTCACCCTTATCATGAAATAAAAGCTTATGATTGATAAATAAAGTCGATTTGAAAATATGATTTTATGAAAATAGGAATTGTACTGACGAAAACGCTTTTGCGGTACTTCCGATTTGGATGTGACGTCATCCCATTTGTAATTTAATATCTTTTATTTATCGCGCTCAATATATGTAAGTTTATTTGTACATAAATAATATGAATAAGCCTAGAAAGATTTATAAAATATATTTTCTTGAATAATTCAAATAAAACATCAGTTTTATATATTATCTCCTTTTATAGTAGTTGGGAAATGAAATGGCCAAAACTTTTCTACAAAAGTGTTCAACATTACAAATGATTTCTAAATTCTTTTCTAATTTTTTAGCACTGTTAGACTCGTGCGCTTAGCACATAAAACTTTTTTCAATAAAGAAAGTATAAAATACAAAAAACATGACGTCACACTATGGCGGTACAATGGCGGACAGTGTTTTCGGCGCCATATAAAAAGCATAATTTTCAATCAACATTTTTATGGGTTTCTACTATTTAAAATATTAGTTTTTTTGGTGAAAATGAATGATTAAGAAGCGATTAGAATGAAGAAAAAAAATAGGTCAAGTAAGGCTATTCAAATCTGGAACAAGCAGTGCGGGCGGCAAGTCTGACAATCAAAATAAATATTTTATCGTCTTGTGTACGGTGTACAATCGGTAATGCGGTGTGTAAATTTTCATGTCACGCGGTGCGCGTAATTGAACTCCTCTGAAACGGCTTGAGTCTTGACCGATTTTCGTGAATCTTAGCGAGCATATCGGCTAGGGTTGAGAATCGGACAACATCTACTTTTTATATTGCTAAGTACATTTGTTGAATAATAGTAAATTATTACTACTCGAGACTGACGGCGACCATTGTTTGTGCGTTGGGATAGTGATGGACGTTGCCATGGTGACATATATTTATTTAGTCACTTCAATAAAATAACATGGGCGAAATACTTCATATAGCAAAACAACGTTTGCCGGAACACAGTGTGTCACAGTGTTTGTGCGCGAACTTCTTCAAAACGGCTCAACCGATTTTAGGGAAATTCTGTATGTACATTCGTTAGACTTGAGAATAGGTTTTTATCTGCTTTTTATATTGATACTAAAAATAATTTATATGGAAAAACAATCACAGCCGGGTCAGCTAGTACTATATTTAAAATTAGTTTTGAGACGCTCAAATAAAGATTCATCGCAACTGGACATTGCAATGTGATGCAATGAAAGGCTTCGGGAGTCCAAATAAAAGATGAGTGGTCTTCGCGAAGGATATTTTTTAACTAACTTAAGTACTAATTACACTAACTTATATAGCAGGGAGGTGAGACGCACACTGCAGTGAATTGACCCTGACGTTTCCTTTTCACAGGTTCACGGCAAGCGGTACGCGTACCGGTTCAGTTGGGCGGGGCTGGCGGCGGCGTGTCAGGCGCAGGCGGCCGACGCGCCGCCCTACTGGCACTACCTGCCGCCCGCCGCCCTCGCCGGGGCACACTTCGCCCCCGCGGCCCCCACGCAGACCCCCGCACAACCCGCGCATGCCCCCGGGCCCCCGCACCCCACGACGTAGTCCAGTGACTGTGAGAGTGGTTGAACGAGATTGTAGAACTATTTCAAGAAAGGTTACAGTATGATTTAAATAAAATAAGCGAGTGAATTGAAAACTTTTGGTGTAAGGCTGTAGAGTATATAGCACAGATGCGGTCATGTGACTTTTTCAAAAGTGTGTGTTCTACAGTAATACAGTGCAAGTTAAATCGCGAAATGAAAAGGTATTCCGAAAAGCTGTATGGTAAGGTTTTTTTTAGTTGAGTGGTCAATGTTTTATGTAAATAATAATATTAAATTGACAGAACTATTTCTTTGTCTTTGTAATAGTTATTTTCATCGTGCTAATTTCGTAAGGATAAACTTAAGTGTACAATATGAAGCAGGCTTACCAAAAGTATCGTTATATGATAACAATGCCTTATATATAGGTATTAATTGAAACAAAAAAACATAATTTTACATGATATGGAATCTCACATTTTGTACTCTACACATTTCAAATGTGAAAATCACAAAATGTGTAAAAACGAAACTGCCCAAACCTTCATTAGCAGTAGACTGCCAGATCACAAAAAATTGTATGCTATTCAAATAAATTGCTTGTGATCTCGCGATATAGCGACCAAACCGCACG
The DNA here is from genome assembly GCA_963422495.1 of Polyommatus iphigenia. NCBI lineage: Eukaryota > Metazoa > Arthropoda > Insecta > Lepidoptera > Lycaenidae > Polyommatus > Polyommatus iphigenia. Next base: position 15,857,089 of record OY730188.1, read on the forward strand.
TTCGCGCGGAATCATATAATTCGATCATAATATGCCTCATATTATTTTAATTCAATGTAAAATTATTATTTGATTAGAAGCTTAATTTATTAAGGAAGTGTAAAAATTTATTGGCAACGGTGGATTTTAGTTACTAACTTTCTTTTTGTATGCTAATGTTCAGCCGTATTTTAAGCACGGTTCTGTTACTCTTATAGTGCTAATTTCCATTCTATATTTAGATATTGTAAGTTACCATATACAAGTAAGCACAATAAAACCAATTTCCAGAAAGTTGTCGTTAAGTTTCGTTTTTCCATAATTGACATAAAGCGATACCCGGGAACCATTAAAAATATGGTCGTTTTTAGCTATAAATAGTTTTAAGTTTTGAGTAATGAAAGCAAGATATTAATCCTTCGATCGTGGATTCTTGGGAAATCTATTGTTATTCTATTGTGTCTCTCTCACCGGTGTGCTTATGGGGCTTGATGGGTTAATAAACCTAACCTATAAATAGGTTTAAGATTAGCTATGTCCACATTATGCTTTTCACCTTCGATTTTGGTCATCTTCTTTTTATTCAACTTTCGTTTGGCAGATTCAATAATTGAATTCGTCAAAATCCACCCGCATGTCATAGCGAGCGCTACGATTTCAGCGCGCGTCACTGGCATGCCTCACGTTCGCTGTTGACTGCGCTATAACGCATGCCCTTGATGAACAAAAAAAGGCCCAGTGTGGACAAAGCTATTAGAGTACACAGAACACCCATTAGCTTTGTCCACATTGTGCCTTTTTTCTGTTCATCAAGGGCATGCCTTATAGCGCTGTCAACAGCGAACGTGAGGCATGCCCGTAACGCGCGTTGAAATCGTAGCGCGCGCTATGACACTTTTCTTTTAACGCGGGTGGATTTTGACGCGCGTCACGGGCATGCCACACCTTCGCTGTTGACTGCGCTATAACGCATGCCCTTGTTGAACAAAAAAGGCACAATGTGGACAAAGCTATTACGCAGTACGCAGTGCGCACCTGTGTAGCACCTCTACACGGGCTACGTACTGCGTAGCGCTACGTGTGCTACGACGCTCTACGCGCCGCTACGAAGGGCCTACGGCACTTCCTTGCACTAGGGTGGGTCACCTTTGTATGGATAAAAAAATGTTCTTTTATTGGAATGTAATAGCAATAAAAATATGTTTGGTTGTAAAAACCAGCATAGAAAATGACGTAGACGTATATAAATATATACGTATACGTCATTTCCTTAAATTACAAAATTATTATTATTATATTTTTTGTAGTTGTTATTATTATTATCATTGAAGGGAGTAATTACCTACTAGGCGAATTATGAATAATATTTTTAGTTTGAGAAGTTTTTATTCGAGAGTTCCTAAACTATGAGAAGTTTAAGTTTAAAAATAATTTCTTATGTAAATTAACTCTAGAATAGCTTACGCTTTATTGGTACGTTTTGTAAATACCTATATTATTTTAACAAAGAGCCATAATATTAAAATATTGTGTGATAGTTTTAATTCCGTAGGTATATTTTTTAATTTTTAATCTGCTTTGTTTCTTATTCATGTTGTATCATTGTTTTATAAACTATAGTTGGGTGGCGATATTCGACAATGATGTTATGAAAGTAGATGATTGATCAAGACAAAGTAACAAGGCAGGGCTTTACATCAAAGTATTTTATTATTTTTAAACAACCCAATACTATTAATTTTTTAGTTTTAAGTAATTGTGTTTATTTTACATTGTTTTTATCCTGTTTTGTTTGTTACTCCGCAAATGTTGCGATGGTCGATGTTTGTCGTTACTGCATTTTGTTATGTTACAATTTAAGCTATGTTACATCACAATAAAGTTCCTTTTTATGACAACTTGGGTTTTATATATTTAAACATATTTTGTATCGTAACGTATTATTAAACATTGAGAACAAAGAATTAACTATTAAGTTTGCGATTCAATTGAAATGGCTATCTGATACCCAGACATTTGGTTAACCGTTGCGTTTGATGCTAGGTAGTGGTTTTTTGTACATTTCTTTTTATTTACTCATACTAGCTGCTACCATATTATAATGAACGACCTAGTCATCGTATTGTCTGAGATATGACTTATCTATTTACCAAAGTTATAAATGAGTGGATTTTAACAACTTGCATTTTTTATATAATTTTGGTAGAAATTTTTGTTTCCACCAACATTTGAGATTAGGTGTTTACGGGAAACTGGTCCAACATGGAAAATTCGACAACCTCCACCTAGACGAGTTAGCTTGTGACAGAATGAAGTGAATGGCGTATTTTTTATGCTTCATGAATCAATAGGCGGGTCCACATCAAGCGAGCCGCCTCGGGCGAGGCCCGCCTCGTGCGGCAAGCGAGCCGCCGCGGGCGAGGCATGCTCGCCGAGGGCGCGGCGGACGGGCGAACACAGCGAAGCCGCCTCGCTCGAACAGCCCGAGCCGCTGCCCGCTCGGCGCTCAGTTGAGCACAAAGTCACGATGGCACCGCACGTACGCACAGCCGTGGCAGCTTATGCTTTTATTTTGCTATACACAACTATCAAAAATAGGAGAATCTCATCTGTCTGATCCTACAAAGACTCCATTTTTTTAAATCCTTAATAGGAATAAGTATTCATTTTGCGGCTGATTTTTCTCCAGAATCTTCCCTTATCCCCCTGTCAAGGGCATCACAGACGGTGAAGATAATATAAAATATATATTATCTTAGAGCATATTTCAGAATATCGCTCACCATAGAAATCCTATTAACCATCACACACGACGAAGTTAATTTATATTTTGTATCTTAAGATACCGAGCGATATGGAAATATATATTTCGTATCTTAATATGTTATCTTAAGATACGAAATATATATTTCGTATCTTAATATGTTATCTTAAGATGCGAAATATATACATCTTTATGAATACAGGGTGTTTTTGTGTCGGGCAGCGGGCTCATCGGTGATCGGACGCACTAGTGGATGCAGTGTTGCCAGTGCTGTATGTTAGAAAGTTACATACTCTCATTCGAAAAGTAACATTTTGAGGGAAAAAGTAACATTTCGGAAATTTTTAAATAAAATTGACTTATAATTTATTGCTAGCTTAAAAAGCTCATGAATCGAAATGAATATTTCTCTTGAATTTCTAAAATACTAAACTTCTTCGTTGACAGATCTTGATTAAGATTAAATTCACCGCAGGTTTTTCTCTTTTTTATGTGAGGCTCTATCCAAATGTTTCTCCTTTTGGAATGTGCTACTGCAATCTGCATTTCACATTCTATATCAGAATCATCGTCTGAGGAGCTGTCTAACAAATCAATAAGTAAGTAAGTTATCAATCATAGTCAATCACCCTGTATATAGAGCTCTAACAAGGAATACGTGTGGCACCAACGCAGACTCGTAAGGAAATGAACAGATTTTTAATATTATCGTATCTTAGCCGTGTGTGATAGCTTAAGATACTATAATATTTTATATTTGGGCATCTTAAGATAAAATATTATATTATCTTCACCGTTGTGATGCGCTTTAGTGTGATTGGGTTCCTTGGCATCCCAAAGCCATACATTTGCGGCGTATAAACTTACTAGTTGTCGCCACTGATCGTTCATATTTGACCGCGGCACGAACCAAAACATGTGACGTCCACACTGCGCGAGGCAAACGACCGAGGCACCTTTGAGCATTTCAAAAAACCGACATCGCACGGCTCAGCCGCGCGCGCGCTCGCCCGAGCGTGAGCATGCGCCTGCCTCGGGCGAGCAACGTCCACACCAAGCGAGCGGTGCGGCGCATGCCGCGCGAGGCGGGCCGCTGCCGAGGCGGCTCGCTTGATGTGGACCCGCCTAATGGTTTTTGTAAAAATAATGTTTTACACACCGTCTTACCCACCAAAATTGGAATTTGCGAGAAAAATAGTCTTTAATCCTTCGATCGTGGAAAAACGAGACACAATAGCCTTATCGCAGCCCACTTGGGCCTTACGGGAGTTGAGGCGTAAAAAAAAACTACGTGCACTAAAGTTATAAATATTTACTAAACTATAAACAAACCAAAACTCTACCGATATTTAAAATAACAACATGATATTATTGCCACAAGTAGGATAATTTAAGTACACCAAAATTGCATAAAATCAGGGGTTTTGTCATAAAACGGTTTTCTTTCATTTCTGGCTGGAAACTGGTATGACCCAGCCCACAGCCACCGGGTTAAAGTGTGGCTGAATGAAGTAAATGGCGTATTTTTTATGCTTAAGGGATCAATAGTATTTTGTAGAAGCAACGTTTCGTAAATTACACCAAAATTGGTAAAATCTCCGCTATGAACCTGAAACTGTGTCATAAAAACTCAACTATAGAACTTAGTACAAGTAAAATTCATATATTATCAAGAATCAACTAGGTACATATATTAAATGACTACATAAAGATAAAAATCCAATCCAGTATCAAGTTTTTTGTGAATCGGTCTAGTATTGAGTAAAATATGTCGACGACAAGCCACCAAAATTGGAAATCACCTATTTATGTTTATTATCTTGGAAAAAAAATAATTTTAAAAAGTAACGACGGGGCCAAATTATAAGCAATTATTTTTTACTTTTAAAATCAAAAATGAAAACCTTATCTTAAAAAATAGAATATAAGTTTTCAGCCTTGCTGGCCTTGCCGCGCAAAAAAGCGGTTTGGGAAATCCAATCAAATATCGTACAGAACCGTACTGTATACTTTTTGCGATAAAAGTAGTCTAGATATGTTTTTCACAGTGATGTTTTTATAAAATCATAGGTTTTTCAGCCTAAATTATTACCATACCTTTGGAAAAAATCCCTTTGCATGAAAAAACAAAACATACTTTAATATTTATATTATTAAGTTGTGATACAAACAGGCGGTCTTCTTAAATTTAATTATGCTACTTACCACAGTTAAATGTACTTTCTCTTTATCATCGCTAATTACAATGTATTGTAAGTGGGCGAAATTATTGAGATATAATAATTTATTAAACAAGCAAATAAAGTAATCCAGTAGTTTTGTGTCAAACAATGCTGCCCTTGCGGCGCCGGACGTCGGTGTGATAGCGGCCCACGCACCAGTGTTACTCAAACTGGGAATATACCTCATGGCATTATTAAAATCGCTTGCCATTACTTAATAGTATATCACAAGCAAGCCAAAAAGACCAATAAATAAATATCAACAACGGATTGACTGAGAACGTAACATGCTTAAAGTAGTAGAGTTTTATATAGGTACATAAGCAATGCGTGCTAAATATTTATCATAAGTAAAAATATAAAAAAGTATTTTCCTCAGAGAAGCAGGTATCCCGCTGGTTTTACCTATAGCACTGTTTTAAATCATTCAAATATTAAGTTATAATTTCCATACAAACTGTAAACTGACTAATTCCTATTATACCTTTTAAATTTGCATTTAGATAATTACAGATTAAGGTAAAATATGTATGTATCAATCCGCATAATTTCCAATACTTTGTGATGTTATGTTGAGAATAACCGACTAAAATAGCGGAATCAAATATCAATGACAGTAGTTCAACAAAAATGCCCTCGACGGTGGCCGTGTTGAAAGCTCTATGTTTTATTATTGGTAAAAACATATTTTGTGTGGTATAAAATTTAAAAAAAAGACGGGTTGCACTCCGGGAGTGCCGGCAGAAGTGAAAACTTGATTATTAACTTTGTGCATTTTTCTAACCCATTTTTTATGAAAATCGATTCGAGCGTTCTTGTAAAGAGAGACCATGATTTATAAAAACCGATAGCCGATAGGAGACACTTAATAATGCCTCCTATCGGTTTATAGAGTTTGGGTGTGGCATACAACACATGTAGGGTCCTAGCCTAACCTCTCATAACTCTTTTGCGTATAGGTGTGCACCAAGTGCGGGGCGGGTGCGACAATCTGACGTCATTCACGATGCGCGTGGACACTCTGCTGGCGGAGTACGACCGCTCCAACCCCCCCGCCGCCCCCCTCAAGGTGTTCGCATCCCTCCAAGTGAGACACGCCAACATATACGAGGACACCGCCTCTGTGCGACTACTGGCTAATTTACAGTTGGTAAGCTGCTTATTTCTTGGTGTTTTTAGTTCTTTTTTTTTTTCAAGTTTAATTGTGTGATTTGCTAAGATTTCGCTTGAACACGCCCGTAGGTTTCAAGTAATAGGCTTGATGACTAATTTTTTTTCTTATTGGTAATTGAAAGACCTTTAAAAAATAGAAACATCTCTGAAAGAATGACTCTGATAGCTAAAAAATTCACCAAGATATGACAATTCAAACATCTCCTAAAATAGACCTGCCCGAAACGCTCCATACAAAGTGCTACGAAAGACTGACGTCACTCTTTCGTAGTTTGTACGGATCGGGAGAGAATTTTGTTCGATAGGTATATTAAATATTGCGTTTATGAAAGTGGTTTCATAACAAAAGTTGCTTTTAATTGCATAAGTTATCGAATGGTATACAAATATTAAGAAATTTAATTGAAAAAAAAATCGACTTGATTATCCAACTTTGAAGGCGCATAACAAAAAAAATACAAATGCTATCAAACTGAAATTTTGGGAATACTTATTTTTTACCGTGATTTCTTTATTTTATTAACAAAATTCGCTAATATTTGACCTTGTCATCATCCCTATTATTCATTAAGAATTCAGAAATTCAGAAAACCTACAAGAATTCTGCATAGTATTTTCGCGAACAAAATAATAAGATGACTTGCAAGGACGGGCTGAAGACTGCCACTTTCACTTGATATACGAGTATATTTATAATTCCTAATACTCTGTTATATTTTTAATTCCTAATATTCACATCAGTTTATTTTTAGGGTTCCGTACCCAAAGGGTAAAAACGGACAGACGGACAGACATCGAAGTCTCAGTAATCTGAGACTTCGATGTCTGTCCGTCTGTCCGTCTGTCTCCAGGCTGTAACTCAAGAACGTTAATAGCTAGAGAGTTGAAATTTTCACAGATTATGTATTTCTGTTGCCGCTATAACAAGAAATACTAAAAACAAAATAAATTAAATATTTAAGGGGGGCTCCTTTACAACAAACGTGATTTTTGAAACATTTTTTGCTCGGTATCAGTGATGACAACAGGTAAGCATTTGAAATTTTCACAAAGGCCTTAATTATATGTGTACTTTAATAGTTAGTAATAATATTTAAATAAAATAATAATTTAAGTGGGGCTCCCATACAAAAAACACAATTTTTGGCCTATTTTTGCTCTATAACGGTACGGAACCCTTATTTTTTTCTTGTCTTTACACAGAATTGGAACGATTCTCGTTTAGCGTGGAACACCACCGACTGGGGTTGCGACAAGGCGCTGGTGACGTCAGAGCGGTTGTGGCTGCCGGACGTGGCGCTGCTGAGCGCGGCCACAAGCAGCAGCGACCCCGCCGACACCACGCTGAAGGCCCGCATCACCGCCGCCGGCCAGGTCAGCTGGGTCACGCGCCTCGACGTCAACGCGCCGCTATCCATGGACCTCTACAAGTGGCCGGCCGACGAGCACGAAATAATCGTTAAATTCGGCTCCCGAGGACACTCGATTGACGAGATGGATTTAGTGTTGAAAGACGAAAAGGTAATTTTGTTATATAATAATCCAAAATTCACTGGATTATTATATAACAAAAAAGCCTCATGTTACAATATATTATTATAATATGTCTGCCGAGTATAGATGTGACATCGCCTCTGTACCTATATAAGAATACTTTTTCACTAGGTGCGTAGCTAGGTGCCTTTATAATTCATAGTACACACATTATGCCTGCCGAGTACATTTGCGACGTCATGTTGGTACGTCGCTACTTTTTATTAGGCGCCATTATTTAATCTAAGCGTTATTACAGTCGAGCGCGCTGATGTTCGAGTCGAGCTCGTGGGAGGCGGTGTCGGTGAACTGCTCGGAGGACCAGCAGGAGGTGGAGGGGGTGGTGCGGGGGGTGGTGTTGTACACCGTGCGCCTGCGCCGGACGGGCCACGCGCACGGCCTGGCGCTGGCCGCAGTGCTGACCACCACGACGCTGCTGCTGCTCGCCGCCGCCATGATGCCGCCCGACTCCCGCCCCGCCCTATGTGCCGCCGCTGCCTTTACTTCCGCCTTGTGGTGAGTAAGCTATTAATCCTTCGATCGGAGATTCTCGGAAATGCCATTGTATTCTATTGTTGTCGCGATCACCGGAGCTCGTACGGGGCTTGATAGGGGTACGGGTATTCCATAGTGAATCAAAATTATTTACGGTAATTAAAATTTTAATTTTTGACAGCCGCTATATTATGTAACTATCAACTACGTTGCGCCAAAATGCGTTTATCGCGCAAAAACCGTACATTTTTCCGGGATCAAAAGAATCCTATGTCCCCTCCCGGGACTCAATGTACGTCCATGCCAAATTTCAGCAAAATCGGTTCAGCGGTTTGGGTGTAAAGAGGTAACAGACAGACAGACAGACGGACAGACAGAAACACTTTCGCGTTTATAATAATATTATAGTATATATTATAGTATGTATGGAAGTATGGATTTAGAAACTACCAACTGAAATTAAAATGCACATTAATTAAAACTTAGGCTATACCTACTTTACATAATGTATCGTAAACTGTACCTATGTGTGTGTTAAAATGCTACGTTAAAATGTATAATAGTTATTTTATAAAGACAGCTAAATGCTAATATAAAGATGGCAAGAGTCCCCTCCTTATGCAATTTTTTTATACAATTACAATAATTTATTTTGTGTTACAGGCTAATATCGTCGGCGCCGAAGTTGTCTGTGTCTGCGCGTGTGCCGTTGCCGCTTTCCCTGGTGTGCGTACAGTGCGTGTGCGCGTGCGCATGCGCGGCGGCGGCGGCGCTCGTGCTGCGGGTGTCGCGCTGCTCCGCGCCGCCGCCGCCGCCGCTGCGCGCGCTGCTGACCGCCACGTCGCAGCTCTGCCGACTTACAACCACCGAGGTATATCGTCTTATGATGAGTCTAGAGGTCAATTCAGACCGCAACGCGACGCGTAGATGCATTTCTGTATGGAGTTGACAGATTTGCAAGACTTCTCACGCTCACGAAATCTATCAATTCAGTACAAATTTAGAAATGCATCTACGCGTCGCGTTGCGGTCTGAATTGACCCTAAGAAGCCGCAAAACAGCTCTGGCTTCTCTTTACTAGGATACAGTTTATGCTGCGTATAAATATTCAAAGTCAGTTGTCTTTGTCATGTAAAGTTTCCAATTATAATATGCAAGACAAAGACAAGAAACAAACCGTATAGAATATAGATATTCTCAGCTCTGTAAGTAGGAAGTATAATTTAAATACATCCTAGCCTAATAAACTTTTTGTCCCGAAAATACAATGCATCGAACGTTTTATAATACTATACAAAATATAATTTATTATTATTGTCAAGTTTAAGCTAGCATTATTCATGTTACAGAGTGTCGAGGGTGAGAGCACGGCGTGGGCGGCGGCGGCGCGGCTGCTGGACCGCACGCTGCTGCTGCTGGTGCTGCTCACCGTCTTCATCGTACACTGCATTCATTTGTTCCATTAAAGTCTCGCTTTCCCTTGTAAATATTTTTACTTTATATTAGGTATTTCAGAAGAGGAACACACCGCAGTCGAAAATTGTAATTTAAGATAAGTATCAGTCATTATGTAGTCGCAATAAAATAAAACATTTTTATATTTAAGCAGATTCTTATAATTTGTGTATTTCTATTTTAACCCCTAAATTGTAAATCTTGCTATCTTATGATGAGCATGTATCGTGAAAAAGAGTGTGTGTAAATTGTTATGTGATGTCGTGGTTATGGATCTAGTGGTAATAGAATGTTGTTTTTTGTATCTGCTGTGATTACTGCATGGTTGCCTTAAGACCAATCTCTTCAGAGCTCAATGAACAATCTTGCTCCTATGGTACACCTCTTGTGCACAATCGCAACCAGAAGCAACGCGACAGCGAGCGCTGCACCGGCGAGCGACTAATTTGTAATGTGATGTCGTGATCATGAATCTAGTGATAGATTTTTGTATCCTGCGATCAGTGATTACTGGCAACGCTTTAAGACCAATCTCTTCAGAGCTCAATGGATAATCTTGCTCCTATGGCACCTCGCGTCCACAATCTCAAGCAGCATCAACGCGACAGCGAGCGCTGCGCCAGCGAGCGAGTAATTTGTAATGTGATGTCGTGATCATGAATCTAGTGATAGATTTTTTGTATCCTGCGATTAGTGATTACTGGCAATGCCTTATTATTGACCAATCTTTTCAATGAACAATCTTGCTCCTATGGCACCTCTTGTGCACAATCTCAAGCAGCAGCAACGCGACAGCGAGCGCGGCGCCGGCGAGCAGCGCGTGCGCAGCGGGCAGCACGTCGCCGAGCGCGACGCTGACGAACCCGCCGCCGCCGTCCGCGCACACCGGCCGCCCCGTCATCCACACGCGCCGGCTGCGGTCCATCAGACCCACCTCGCGCTGCCACCGTAGTCTGAGCGACAATTTTTATTTTATTTTATTTATTTAATAATAAGGAGTACAAAAAATTAAAAATTGATGGTGCAACATAAGCTTATGTAAAAACTTTACCGTGTACCACAAGCAAATGGTGGCAGTTAAGCATTTGTGTCATGATTTATGAATGCAGTCTTGTTCTTTAGAGCATAAAGCACAAATCTTCGCAGAAACTAAGTTAAACTAGTAATTATAAAACATATTTAGCATAAAATTTGTAGCTTGAATTTTATAAAAAGACGCTTTATAAATTAGCAACCTTTAGGTATCGAGAATTTTATTTGCCAACCGCTATGCGAGTACAGCACCTACCTATGCATAGACCATAGTAGTGTTAAATTAATCTACATTCATGTTATGGACTATACTTGATACTTGATAGTTCGTACGTGTGGGCCGTACCTTGCGCCAAATAGGTCTCTGTATCCGGAGTGTTTCCGCACGGGCACAGCGACCATGGGCAGTGTGAACGCCTTGATCTCCTTCAGCCCGCACTTCTCCCGCTCCGTGTACGTCTGGCTGATTATGTCGTACGCTGAACTCTGTTCCACCTGTATGCATTGACATAGGGTATTAATATTTTTCTGTATAACTGGTTTGTTTGTACTTTGTTTTATTTAATACTTGGCAATTTCACCTAGAGGAAATGTAACAGCAAGATGTAATGTTTTCGTGCGCGGAAAAAAAGATAGTTGATAGTAGGGCCAGTTCATGAATCTACGTTTTTTTTTTTTTTTTTTTATTTAGGAACAAACAGTTTTTCAATACAAAATAATCTTAAGACTAAGTACATAATTTATAACATAAACCTATAGTTCCATAAAAGAAAGCAAGTATAGATTGTGTTTTAAGAGACTAAAGTTACAACACATCATATTAATCTAAAACAAGGTTTTCAATTTTTTCAAATACATTTTGTTTCATTTTGCTTAAAGAGCAATTAAACAGATCCAAATCGTCAAAGTGGGTATTAAACATATTGCAAGAACGTCTTATGAATGAGTTACTACTATTACAAGTCCTGGATTGTGGAATACTAAAGAGGTTTCTTTTTCTTACTTACTTAGATTTCTTCTTCTTACGTTTTTTGTCACCATACTTTGATAACGAGACACGAGTAACTAGACTGGCAAGTTATCTAGATTTATATGGATGAGGCGAGAGTAGGAGTAACGACTGTAAAACTCTGGAACGAACTGTCACCAGCAGTATTTCCGGACCTATACGACCTGCAAACCTTCAAGAAAAGAGCGTATTCCCTCTTAAAAGGCCGGCAACGCACCTGTAGCTCTTCTGATGTTGCGAGTGTCCATGGGCGACGGTAGTTGCTTACCATCTTACCATCAGGTGACCCATTTGCTCGTTTGCCCCCTTATTTATTAAAAAAAAAACGACCAATCTAGGTTAACTAAACTTCTAGCTAGGGGACATCGTTTTATCAAGGTGACCTGAAAAGCGAAGAGTCCGGTGCGCACGCGCGCGATGCCGTCGACGACGCTGAGGTAGGCGCGCTCGCCCAGCGGCTGCAGCTTGCGACGGAACAGTGCCTGGGTTGCCGGGTCCGTGCTTTCCTTTTAACAGAAATATATTATGTGCTACATACAACAACTTAAATAAACTGTGGTCACTTTATAGTCCTATAAGACTATGATAGTCCTGAAGATCTCCTATAAAACTGCAGCAAATCGTAGCGAGGACGCTCCTCTTGATTTATGCGTTAAAAAAAACGTTTTGTGACGGATTGAAAAAAATGGCAAAGTATATTTTTTATTTAACCAAAATAATATGAACTTACAGCAAAGTACACCTTCTTATACGTAGTTTCCTGCACGCCCATTTCCATAGGCGAGCGCGTCAGGTCCGGTATGGTTCGGATGGCATTGCTGGGCGCTTGGAGAATAGCCACGATCTTAGCTGAATACGACGTGAACGCGAACAGTGACGTCAGCAGCGTGCAGAACATAAGCAGACGCACAGACACCAGAAGAGGCGAAAGATCGGAACCTAAAACACGGATTAAACTACTTTATACAGAACGAGCTTTTGCCGGCGGCTTCGCTCGTGTTAAGAAGTATTATTACATACAAACTTTCATCCCCTATTTTAACCCCTTGGGGTTGGAATTTATCAAAATCCTTTCTTAGCGGATGCCTACGACATAACATCTACCTGCATGCCGAATTTCAGCCCGATCCGTCCAGTGGTTTGGGCTGTGCGTTGATAGATCACCATGTCAGTCAGTCACCTTTGAGTTTTATATATATAGATAGGGAAAAGTTATGTGTACCTGGGACTACTAGGTATATAAGTGCTATGATAACCATAGTTTTCCCAAAATCAAGCCTAGTTATTTGTATACTGGAATATCATTAGTGTAAGTTCCATTGTCTAACGACAAAACGGAGCCTTGCATGATCAAAATTACCTTGCTGGCAAACGGTGCCGATAGCGTAGGTAAAACTCTCGGCAAAGGTCAGGCGCACTGTGACAGGGTCTGGCGAGTGTCTGGCGAACCGGCCAGCTACAGGCAACAGTATCGCCGCGGTACCGAACACTGCAAAACACGCTGCCCACACCCCACAAGAAAACGGCAGCAGGAACACGTTTGATACTGACGCGCGAGACGGCTGACGAAAGAGGAATGCTCCTCTGAAACAATTGAATAAAGTTAACGCCACAGCGTAGCAATAGACTGAGACCAAGATCTACTGATATTTTCGTTATGGATTATGGTTTAAAAAAATGGTTTACAACATTATTTAAGGCCAAATTAGGATCTTTGAATCTCTGATCGATAAAAGGTTGCAGTGCGGTAAACAATCAATACACAAAATAAAAGACTCTACATTTGATAAACTTGGTATTTTTTTAAACTTTATACTAAAAACTAGCGACCCGCCCCGGCGTCGCACGGGTATAAAATATAATATAGCCATTGAAAAAAATGATTAAAATCGATAGCCTATGATCCTTCACGTGGTCTACTTCTTATCTGTGCCAAATAACATACAAATTACTCCAGTAGTTCGCGAGATAAGCCCTTTCACATAATTTCCCCCGTTTTTTTCACATTCTCCTATCAGTATTAGCGTGATAAAATATAGCCTATACCCTTCCTCAATAAATGGGCTATCTGACACTCAAAGAATTTTTCAAATCCGACCAGTAGTTCCTGAGATTAGCGCGTTCAAGTTAGCCCTTTCAAATAATTTTCCCCGTTTTTTCCACATTTTCCTCTATTTCTTCGCTCCTATTAGTCTTAGCGTGATAAAATATAGCCTATAACCCTTCTCGATAAATGGGCTATCTAACACTGAAAGAATCATCAAAATCCGTTGCGTAGTTTTAAAGATTAAAGGGAACAAAGGGACATGAGGGAAAAAAAGCGACTTTGTTTTATAATAAGTATAGATAGAAGATGCTCCGAAACCGGGCATACGTAACGTAGCGTAGGTACTTGAGCTCGATGGTCTCGGCGCTGTAGTGCAGCACGCGCCACCTGTCAGCGCGCATGAACATGGAGGTGATGCCGACCTCCAGCTCCCCGCGCTGCATGCGCCCCACCAGGCCGTCGAACGTGCCGTTGTGCTCCTCGCCGTACAGGTCCACTTGCTTCAGGTTGTACCTAGCATGAGAGAGATAGAGAGTTCATCGGAGATCCTAAAGCCATTGCGGAAGTGTGAAAGGGGCGCCTATTAAATAACACGTAGCAACGCACTTTTCTATGTGTTTCACATTGGTTTAAAAACAAATTTCCTATTTTTTGCCCTTGTGTGAGTTTTAAAACGTGCCGTTGTGCTCCTCGCCGTACAGGCCCACTTGCTTCAGGTTGTACCTAGCATGAGAGAGATAGAGAGTTTAATCGGGCGTCCTAATTCTGCTGAAACCATTGTGGAAGTGTGCAAGAGATGCGCCCTATAAAATAACGCGCAGCAACGCATTTTGCTATGTGTTTTACATTAGTATTAGGTCTTGATTAAGGTTGTTTAATATAACTCAAAGTTTAAAAACATTTTTTTTTTGGCCCTGTGCAAGTATCTCACATGCCGCCACCGCCGCCGGGATAGTTCCCGAACCGGTGGTAAACATTAGTAGGTAGTTATTCCAAAAGTATTAGATTCTAACTAGGATACACTTAAACCATGTTTATTTTATTTTACAGGTTTCTATTAAACATAACATTCAATAGTGACAAAAAAGCGCTAAAGTTTAAACGTTTACCTGAAATTCAGATCTTCTGCGGCGAGCATAAGGAGCGGGTAGGTCAGTTTGGGGAACGTGTCGATCTGACGATTAGTGAGGTCCGACCAGCCCTTAAAGTACTGAGGTTGGCTTATCTTAAAGCAGAAAGTAAATAGTTACAAACGGACACCGTAGATATGTCTCAGACGAATTTCGTCTTTTATCTCGGTAATTTTCATCCTACACAGACGAAAGACAAGGTTAAGAGCCAGCTACAAAAAAATCAAAGAAATTTGAAGCATCAATTGGACTTTGTATCCAGACAGTGCTTTATTATATTGAAACAAAGTAGAGACGTAGAGACGAATCGTCCGCGACTCGCCGATGTAATATTTTGTCAATGTATCGCGAACTTTAGCCTTGTCGTTTTTAGATCATTAGCGAGATAAAATATTCGTATCTTAGAATTTATTGACAGAGCGAAAACATTCCATTATTCACAAATTAATTACGTGATAAGCTGGTACTTAATACCAACTTAATTGAGAGTATTAAGTATGATACGATGTAGAAATAAACTTTTATAACTCCATATAACTAGTTACTCGTTGATACTTTGGTATCTATCGGTTGCCATTACTTAATTAATAATATTATAAATCTAATAACGGTATTTATTAATGAGACGTAGGTATCTCTTGGTAACATTCTCATGGATAATGAAATCACTTATGTCTGTCATTACTGTATTGCACAACAGTGCGGACGCTGAATAACGTAGGGAATTAAATTAAAAAAAAAAACAAATCAGTCGTTTGCTTATACCTGCATCATTCAATGTAGCTATAAGCAAACGACTGATTTGTTTTTTTTTTTTTTACCTACCTAACGTGACCATTTATTTTTTTTGTCAGAGCGGGACAAATACAGGATCCCCCCCACTTTGAAATACATGAATGATTATGTATTTCGAAGTGCCTATCTTACATTAGTATTATTAACTTTACTATAATATTATAAAGCGGAAGAGTTTGTTTGTTTGTATGAACGCGTTAATCCTCAGGAACTACTGGTCTGATTTGAAAAATTCCGTCAGTTCTAGATAGGGCTTTAGGCTATAGAAACAGAGGAGAATGTGGAAAAACGGGAAAAATTATTAGAAAGGGCTTTTCTCACGAACTACAGGAGCAATTTTTATGTTATTTGGCACAATATGGCAGAATAATCACGTTTGTTGTATGAATGCGTTACTTCCAGGCATTGCACAGGCATTTCAAAGATAAAAATTCTTTGAAATTATTGTCGTTTGGTCTGTTTGCAAAAGCGGGACAATTTCGGCCTCGCGGGGGACAGCGGGACAGACTGCCTGAAAGCGGGACTGTCCCGCCCAAAGCGGGACGTATGGTCACCTTAGGTATACCTAATTAGTAATTAGTTTTTTTACCGAGAGGTATATCTTAGTAGGATCATCCACAGCTCTTTAGCTTTAACTTTTAAGATCCCAAAAACCCCTCGATAATAATAATCAACACTCCACTTCGATGCTATAGGTACCTATTTGGAGAGTTTTAGGATCTCAAGTGAACTATTAACTATACAGTATGCTCTCCATGACTGTTACTTACAATGGTAGCGGAGTTTAGATACACGTGGTTGAGATTTTTCCGTCTCGTCACAGCTGTTGGCAAGCTGTTCCATAGGTTTTGCAGTTCCTTGCGAGTCTCCTTTCTTTCTAAATGGGAGACCACAAGCGGCTGGTCCTTCTTCACCCGGTATACGTCCACCATAGCGTCGGCAGTTGTCCAGATCACATCGGCATCCGGATAAATCGCGAAATCTAACAGCTTTTCCTCCAAATAAGAGACGTTAAAGTTATTTTCGTCCAGTAGAAGCCACGAATATCTTAAATTGAACGCTCTGCTCTCGGAGGCCTAAAATATTCAACTTTTTTTTATATCAGCTATAGGTTTGCAAATTCACGTTTTTAAAGCAGCTAGCACAAAGAGGTTGTATTGACCTTCTATTATCATTATCGTCACCCTGCAGGCCCTGCAGCTTCGTTCTTTGTTCAAAGTTTAACTGTTTGAACTATAAAGTAGGTACGCGTCTACGTTATAAACGTTGGGTTGTATGTTCAAATCTTTAAGAGAATGCCATATTTTGTAAGTTTGTAATAAACGGAACAAGGAACAGTAATACATAATATATACCAATACGTATAACGTAATAGGCAACTATTTAGTAATTTCAAAATCGTGATGAAGCTGCGATAATGTTGCAGTCAAATAGTAGAATCGATGACCTCACTGATGACCTTAGATTCTGAGAACTCACTCTGCTGAGAACTTGTTCGGCTCCATCGCACCCCACGTCGAGGAGCACTCCTTCCCGGAACACGCGGTAGGGGGGCAGGTCGGAGTCGCTCCAGTTGTTGACGCTGATACGCAACCCCGCATCGTAGGCTCGCTGCATTAGCTCTTTTACCTCATCTGTGGATATCGCATAATACAGTTCGTCTACGATGAAAAAAGGCGTCTGTGTAGTAATTATTATATGTACTTTACATTTTATGTTATTTTTTTAAAGTACAAACCCTCGAAAGACTTACATCGTCATGATCACGGACAAAACGGCATTGAGAGTTCTTGGCTCTGCCTAAATCTAACGCCCTTGACTAGTTTAGTACCTAACTAGTTAACCTATCACTCAACAGCATTGCTCAACAGTGGATCATATTTGGGTGGGTTGCAACTTACACCAGAGGCGTGGTTAAAGTTAAAGTTATGGTTATAATTAAGGCTAACTAAGCTTTAACCTTAACTTTGACCACAGAATTTGACAGATGTCTGTTGCGTTTATTTTTTATTAAAGCTACAGTTAACGGGATTGAGTGTATAAAAAATTTAATTATCCGTAAAAATCGACAGGAAACATATTTGTTATAATTGTCACTGGGAAACATAGTAGGTACCTACCTAAATCACGAAAAAAAATCGATATACCTAATTATATATACCTAAGCATGAGCGGTTATGGTTAAAGTTAAATAAGGCGTAAGGACGCCATATTTAACCAAAGATTTGACATTTTGCACTCTTGTTAAAGTTATAGTTAAAGTTACAGTTATAGTTAAAGTAAGTTGGTGCAACCCACCCAAAGAAGGCAATGTGTTATATATGTATCTTTGTAGGATGTAGGTACTATAAAATCACCTTCTTACCTGGTTTAAAACAGAGGAATGCTGTGAGCATAGACAGATTTTTAGATGTAAAGAAAGCTATAATGAAAGATAATATGTTAACCATGATGGATTTAAAGCTGCAGCTATCACAGCTGTACACTGAGCAATGAAACAGCATTAGCTCAACTTGACCTACGTTTTAAAATACACATCATTATAAATTATAATCTCTAATTTGTTTGAGCTATTAGTGATCATTTGACTTGCGATTTAGCTTGTTATCATTTTTAATGGCAAACGGTTGCCCTTACTCAGAAGGCTATGTAGAAAAATATATTTTTCATACTACGGAAAAGTTGACTAATGAAATTTTAAAAACAAGGAAGGTAAAAGGTTTGAAAAGTAAAGCTAAGGGTCTTATCACACTGGCGATTAGCGAGCGATTTGAAAGCGACGCGATTGCGCAGCGCGCACGCTGCGATTGCGCGACGCCATTTTGTACACTCGTCTAGGGAATTCCCTAGACGAGTGTACAAAATGGCGTCCACACTACGCCGCGACGCCGTTGCGCTGTCGCGGCGTGCGTTTCAAACCGCTCGTTAAGGCGACGCCTTGATAATTTGGCTGTAGCGATGCCGATTTTTCTCAGCAATGACTAAAGCTAAGAAATTGAAGTTCATTGTCAGTATTCATCATGTCTTTGTCTTTGAATTGCCCATAGCATAACACGATTGGACAACTTTTATAGCACAGAATAATCAATCGAAAAGACCTCTGTAAAAAAAGGGATTCCTATTTTTCCAACAGAGGAGAGTGATTTAAGGTTCCAAAATTTGTACATAAATTGGTTCAAGCATGCACTTTAATTTGTGCATAGCTTATATGAAATGTATTTATGGTTTTTAAATTATGCGACAAAAACCATTTTGTCGCTTACGCCCTTTCCATTTTTGCTGTTCCATTGCTTGTTTTCTATGAGAGGCCGGGCCGGCCTCTCATAGAAAACAAGCAATCTAAAACATATCCAACACGATTTCTTACTTTAACGCTGCGTCACCTTAATCGCCAGTGTGATAAGGCCCTAAGACGCATCCATATTACTACTGTCCTACTCAAAATGTCACGAGTAAGAAAAGTGATTTGTCGTTGGTTTAGTGAATTTTCAATGAATTTTAGGGTAATACCCTGGAAAATGGTAAAAAAATTCTGAATCATAAATACGTTCGGTTTGCTTGGATCAAAAAGAAGTTTTTATGATTCAGGACATCTAGACATAACTAGAAATAAACAAAATCATGATTGGATTAATTTACGAGTACTTAGTGACCGTGTGTAGTCAACTGTCGAGTACAATCAATAATAATAGCTGAATATCGGCAGATTGTTTGTTGAACAATCAAGAAATTACAACGGCGACCATTGAATTAATAAACAATTGCTCTTGATATTCTCAACGCACAAGTTCACTGGTTACTGGTTACTGGTTAGGTACTAATAAATAATATATAAAACCTCATGACTTTATAATGCTTACTGCTGTGATTATTTTACGGTTACTTCAGAATCTTATTATCATAAAATCTAAAGTTAAGATTGTATATAATGTGGAATGATGGTGTATAATATAATGAATCTTGTGAGATATTTAAGCTTGTCCCTGGGTAAAGTTTTCATTAAGTATAACATGGCTACGGAAACATGATTGTTTAAAGAAACAATACATTTATGATTGAGATGCTACGTGCTAGTTGTGTACTCCGCAAATGCATTTACAGTGTTTTTACCTATATTCAAATATAGATATAATTAAAATAAAACAAGCAAAATTTTAAACTTAATTCAATTTATTGTCTGCATTTGAGACAGTCAACAATAATAATGCAATCTTTAACAATTTTATATATTCAAAAATTAATTCTAAAACATTATAATATTTTAATGTAAATTACACTTTTCCTTGGTTTGTACCCGCCTACTGCCAAAACATCGCCGTGATAATCTATACTTATAAAATTACATGTCCTGACTGACTGACTGACTGATTCATCATCGCTGAGCAAAAACTGTTAAAGTTACAGCCCCGAAATTTGGTGAGTAGGGTTGTTTTATTAAGTAGACACCCACTAAGGAAGGAATTTCGAAAATTTTACCCCGAAGGTGGTGAAATAGGGGTTGAAAGTTTGAATGAAAGTCCGTCATTTCTTGAGTTAGAAACATGAAACTTTATTTTTGGGTTACTGATTAAAAATGAATGGATACGTATTTAAGCGTTTTTGGAAATTCTACCCCCAAGGGGGTGAAATCGGGGTTGAAAGTTTGAATGAAAGTCCGTCATTTCTTGAGTTAGAAACAAGAAACTTTATTTTTGGGTTACTGATTAAAAATGAATGGATACGTATTTAAGCGTTTTTGGAAATTCTACCCCCAAGGGGGTGAAATTGGGGTAGAAAGATTCAATGAAAGTCCATCATTTCTTGAGTTAGAAACATGAAAGTTTTTTGACGTTTGCGTTTGACGTTTGCTTAAATAGGGTCCCGTTTTTACCCTCTGTATAAGGAACCACAAAAAGGGGAAAGCTATCCATCTTTGTTATTATACTATGTTAACGCGTACGAAGTCGCGGGCAACAGCTAGTAATTAGATATACTTATTGCATTAAGTAACAATTTTATAACAGATCCTAATAAAAATTAATCCATGATTTCATAAATAAGTAATAAAATTTTACAACCTTTTAACTCATACATGTAGTTATATCGTGCTTTACAAAACGTGTAAATTAAATTTAAAATAGAGTACAAAATTACGAATTGGGTAACATACCCACGTTTATGAAAACTAAACTGGATTGGCAAAATTAAGGAACACCGAACAATTAAGGTGCCGGTTGGCAGCGGGCGACATGAAACAACCGCAGACGACGTGTCGTCGCGACACTAAGACGTGGTTTCTATGTATTTCTATGAAATACCCTGCGCAGCTAGGGACACGATTCTAGTGACACTTTCATAGAAATACATAGAAATGACATGTCGCGACGACACGTCGTCTGCTGCAACTTCGTGTAGCCGGCTTCCAACTTGTACCTTAAATATGCTTAAAAATATTCTGAACATTTTTCCTAAAATATATAAAATAAAAATTATAAAACAATATTTGCCTATTAACCTATTTAAAAAATATTTAGTAACATTTTGGTGTCCACCATGACAGCTCATAAGAATAAAACAAAACAAATTTGAGAATAGGTCTGAAGTAGTATAATGTTATGGATTACCTACAGATAATACGAGGGCTGCTATTTATGTATCCGGAATTAAAAAAAGAAACAAACATATATCATTTAATATGGTTTTATTGCTTTTCAAAATATTCGCCGCGATGATCGACACACTTTTGCATACGCTGGAACCAATTTTCATAGCAGTTTTTCCATTCTGATTGAGGTATCTCCAAAACGTGCATTTTGAACGCATCAACAGCCTCTTCGCGGCTCGAAAAACGTTGACCACGTAATTTGTTCTTCGCGTATGGAAATAAAAAGAAATCGTTAGGTGCCAAATCAGGGCTGTACGGCGGATGACCAGTCAATTCGATCTTTTGACCCTCCAAAAACTGAGTTGTTTCAGCTGAGGTGTGACAGCTTGCATTGTCGTGATGTAATATGATTCTGGGTTGTCGGTTGTCCTTTCTTATTTCTTCAAAGACTTCTGGTAAACAAATGGTCGTATACCATTCAGAATTAACCGTTTTACGATTCTCTAATAGCACTGTAGCCACATGTCCATTAATTCCAAAAAAATAGGCGACAATTTGCTTCAAAGTACTTTTTGCACGAGTAACTTTTGTTGGTTTCGGCTCATCTTGGAACACCCACACCGTTGATTGTTGTTTAGTTTCGGGGTCATATGCATAGATCCAAGATTCATCACCTGTGTAGATATTATAAACGGCTTTTGACGTACCACGGTTGTATTTTTTTATCATTTTTTTTTTGCACCAATCGACACGAGCCCGTTTTTGATCGATTGTCAAGTTGTGCGGAATCCAACGCGAACATATTTTTTTTACAGCCAAATGTTCGTGTAATATCTTATGTATGCTCGTCATACTTATGCCTAAAGACGCCTCTATCTCGCGATATGTAACATGACGATCACGCATTATTAGTTCCCGCACAGCATCTATATTTTGTGGGACAACAGCTGTTTTTGGGCGACCTTCTTTATTTTCATCCGTGAGCATAGACCGCTCACGATTAAACTCCCTGTACCAGTGATAAACAGTGGTTTTTGATGGTGCTTCATCTCCAAAAGTTGCGGTGAGTTGAATAAAGCACTGTTGTTGATTTAGCCCACGCCGAAAATCGTAGTAAATCATTGCACGAAAATGTTCACGCGTTAAATCCATGGCAAATGAAGACACGCAATTTTCATAATGACGCCACAATGGAAAAATAATTGACAGTCACATGAAACAAAATGTATTCTTCAACCAAAGAGTTCTATTTTCAAATGTTGTAATTACTTTTTAAATATTGTTCTTGTAAGTGGCCAGTTCCGGATACATAAATAGCAGCCTATGTAGATATTTTAATGTAGTCCTTGACCCAGCATACTAGACCAGTCCTTATTCTCTTCGAACACCGGATAGCACACAAATACAGAAACATCATTATTAATCCTTCAAGCCCTATAAGAGCATCGGTGATCGCGACAATAATAGAATAACAATAGATTTCCAAGAATCCGCGATAGAAGGATTAAATCAATAAATTTAATGAAATTAACGATTCATTTAATACAATATAAATGTTTTGATTTCTTCAAAAAACAGCATTTTGAACAACAGAAGTTGAGCTTTACATTTTTTTCTATTTCAGTATGTCATTTTATTAATTACTGTTAAGTACAGCAAGTGCTAACAGCACTTATAAGTAATATGTCAAGGACCGCCATACAAAATAAGTTAAGAAAGTATCTAAATACAAGCAATTGTATTTTTCAAAATTTACCTAAATACCCGTCAAGATGGTAACGAGTAAAAAAACATCACAGCCTCATCTAGTACACTGAGATGTTATTCTATCTTAACTCTACAGCTTACATATAAGTACAAAACTAAAATTCAAACTTATCTATTCAGCTACTTCAGCATAGCCCATAAATTATTATATTATCTAGTAGGATTCAGTCAATCCCTGGTCAAAGGTCAAAGCCAGGTTAAGTTGAAATCTAATAAATTCATTAATTTCTGCCACAAATAGCGACATTATTTTTTTGCTTTTTTCGTATTGAGCTTATTTTTATGGTAATACGATATAAATTATGCACCGTCAAAAATTTTAAAGCTCCTAATTATTTATTGATTTGTGTCGGAATATTTCATCGTACAAAACATTAAATTCGTCCACCGCACAAATATCGTCAAGGTTATATTTTAGCACTCGTCGGGGAGTTTTTTCAGCTGGCCACTTCTTTCGATCGTTCGTTTACTTTTAGCTAGACGGAGGTGGGGCAGACGGGGGAGGGAGCTCGGGTGAACAAGTCGGCGACGTTGATGAGGAGGAAGCTGACCAGCGAGCCGAGCGCGGAGCCAGCCTGCGTCGCGACGCCGCACGCCCGCATGCCGCGCGCTCCGCCCCGCCGCGCCCACCCGTATATCCACATGCGTGCGTACGACACCACCGCACTCACACACACCCACGACACCACCTGGAAATTATGTGTGTTTTAAAAATACAGTAGAACCCGTTTAAGACGATCACGGTTAATACGATTTCCCGCATAAAACGCCATTTTGCATGAGTCCCTGCAACTTAAGACATATTTTCATACATTCTTTAACGCTTAATACGATCGTCATCCCGTTTAATACGCCCTAACGGCCAACCTCTTACCTCATCGCCACGGCATTGTGTACCGTCAAATCAGTGGGAATACCAGATAAATCCTATGTTTCAGATACGTTTGCTGGTGATTGGTAATCCACGTTGTTTCAAAAACGTAAAATCGCTTCCTGTAATATAATCAGCACAATCTCGAGCTTCGAGGATGACCGGCATTCATTTCATCGATTGGTTAAAAGCTCTAGATGATCACTTCCAGATTAATGTACACGCATAATTTCTCTTCATTGATATGAACACCTACATCCGAAAAAACATAATAAATATGTAGTAGGTCCGTTTTTTATTTCTCTATATCCTGCATAATACGCTTTCCCGCATAAGACGCATTTTTGGTTGAGTCCCTGTGAAATCGTAACTGTACGTATTTCCATCACACTGTTTAATCATTCCACTTGATTGATTTTGATTGTTGATTTCCTTGCCGACTGAAACGTTCGGAATTCATCGATATAATATTTACGACAAGCACCGACTTCTGCCCTACTCACAATATATTTTATGTTTTATTTATGTAATATAATGCAACGTTAAGCCTAAAGTGTGCCACTTACATCAAACAACAGTGTTTGTAGGAGATAATATTGTTACAGTAACTTGCACAGAGAAGCTGATAAGTGATAACATTGAGCGATTAAAAGACCGCAAATAAGTTACGAACGAATGTTATCAGTTATGAGTTTATGACCGATAATACATAGAATCAAATCGGAGGTTAGAGAAATCCTCTCCAGGGAAATTGAGAAAGTAATAAATTATACTTCAATATGAAATTGCTAACAATATAAAATTGCTAACTTGCACAAAGTTATCTACAAATATGCCGATAAGCAATCGCAACTCAGAATGAGATTAATTTATGTATGGTAATTTACTATGACGTACTCGAATATCACAAAAGGTGCCGAGGGTAGCTCATAAAAAGGGTTCAAAGGAAAAATTGTTTATGTATCTTCTGCTGTCGCGTAACAAATAAAATGAAAATCACTCACCACGAGCGCCTCCCCGGCCGACGAGTGGGCGAGCGGCGGCGCGGGGCTGAGCGCGGCGGTGGCCAGCACGTAGGCGAGCGGCACGGCGGCGGCCGCCAGCAGCGTGGCCAGGACGCGCGCACGCACCGGCCGCAGCCACACGCCCGCCAGGCACGCCGCCGGGTTCGCCATCGCGCCCAGCGACACCGCCAGGTGGTACGCGCGCGTGCCGTACGGCATGCACGAGTACGTCTGGATGGACGGCATCACGCCGTTCATCAGCGCGTTGAGCACGCCCATCAGCAGCAGCACCGCCACCCAGCCGGGCCGGCCCAGCGGCTCCCGCGGCGCCGTCGCCTCGTCCTCCTTCGCCACCGCGGTCGGCTTCACGTGCTCCGACCGGAACGCCGGGTGCTTGTCCAGCAGCGAGAAGCTCGCCAAGCTCAGCGCCGACAGGCAGCCGAGGAGCACCAGGAACTCCGTCGTGCTGAACCGCGCCGGGGAGCACTCGTCGCCGGCGCCCTGGATCAGCGACAGGATGCTCGGGATGAAGCCGCTGAGGCCCTCGCCCAGGAGGTACGTCGCGAGGTACACGTCCCGGAAGTACCTCAGGTACGGGTAGAACAGCACCGAGCTGGTGCAGCCGACCAGCGCGGCGAAGAAGGTAAGCGTCAGATACGCGAAGGACCGCTCCGTGCCGCCGATCGTCACCGTGCGCGTGTACAGGAACGCGTTGAGGACGAGCGCCAGCGTCCCTATCGAGAGGAGCGCGTGCACGTAGAACGAGTCGGTGAGTCTCGCGAACAGCTTCTTGAGCCCCGCGTACACCAGGAGGCCGACGTTGGCGAGCTGGATGGCCAGCACCATCCAGGAGGCGAGGTTCCAGCCCTCGGGCAGCCGGTTGACGAGCAGGGGCAGCTGCACGTAGAGGCCGTTGACCCCGAGCCACGTGCCCAGGCCCCAGCAGGCCATGAGCACGTCGACCAACACGCGGCGCTGCGAGCCCCACATCTTGACGGCGGTGTCGCTGTCGCTGAGGCACGGCGCCTCCTCCTTCTCCTCGTTCAACCTGCGCGGGGCCGCGGCGGTCAGCACCGGATTATTTCGGGGCCGAGTCGAGCGGTTGTACTGTTTCCGTCGTCAACGTCGAATTTGCGTTTGGTACGAGTGTTCCAAATTATCTTATACTTTATCTGATAGCGTTATTTTTGATTACGGCTGAAGTAATTATTGCAAATGACTTGAGAATTGAGATACCAGGCGCATATCACTCGGTGACATAAATACAATAATTACTTAGTTGACAAATGTGTAGACTCAGGGGCAGGCGACTCGGCGCGGACTCCGGCGCGCCACGTCGCGTCATATCAGCCCAGGGAGGTACAATTTACTTTGTATTTTATTTGCATACTATAACTTGTTTCTCGAATCAAATTACGAGACATAGTTGCAACTTGCAAGTGCCTTTAAATAATAACAGCGATTTTACAACTTTGGTCTGTCTTAACGGTTTGATGAGGCAATTTTATACAGCTATCATAATAGCAGCAATTAATCACCAATAAGTAATAAAAGCTTTAATACTTCTCTACATTTATTAGTGATCGTGGTATGCGCCTCTAGATAATTATATCGTTTTCAAGAATCATTCTTAGAAGAATCTTAGAGACACAGTTTATTTATTAACATGTTAGATAATAAAAATGCATAAAATGGAACGCGAGTTCGTACCGCACCGCTCCTCAGCCCCCGATTCCTCTTAGCTCTATAAAAATATTATTAGCCCCATATACGGGGAGGCCGGTCGATCCGGCCGGAGTGATCGCAGGCCCTTTGTGGATTTCAGAGTGTGCACGAGTACCAAGTACTATCAGATCGGCCTGCCCACAGTATGATCGAATCGATCGGCCTCCACGTATACAGGGTGTAAGAAAACATAGTGATAAATGATAATACTTTACGGTGTTAATGTGTCCCTTATTATACATATAGAGTTCACTGTGAAAATAGCAGCGCTGAAAAAGCCAATTTTTTGGGGATTTATATGGGCAAGAGTCATGAGTTTGCTCATGCAAAAGTTAAAGAATTTTTTACTCTATCAGCGCTGCTACTCTCACAGTGAACTCAGACACACCCTAAACCAGTGTTTCCCAAACTTCTCGGGACCACGACCCATCTACAAGAAAGTTTAAAGTTCACGACCCACCTTGTGTCACGAAGACAAAAAAGGCAGTGGTATGTTGCTGCCGCAGCATTTACCTGTCAAATTTCACCCAGTTCACCACCATATCATCATCGTCAGCCTTACTTGGTACTACTAATATACATTCTGTGGCCTTACTTACAATTACGTTTGCGTTCAAATTTGCCCCGCCCCCGTCCCGCACGCACCCACAACGACGAACGAACGAGTAAAAATATGACAATCGAACGAGTACGACAATCGTCCTATGGTTTCAGGCCCCCCCCAAAATCCACTCGCAACCCACCAGTGGGTCGCGACCCACACTTTGGGAAATACTGCCCTAAACTAAAGTATTATATCACTTAGTTTTGTTACACTCTGTTTATGGGCAAGGGGCCTTCAATTAATTATTATTATTATTTATAAGCCTTTTATTGTAAGTATAATATTTAAATCCATTCCTTTAGCTAAGTGCTAAAAGAATGGATTAGCTAGCATATCTGTTAGTCACATAAAAACTGTAGAACATAAAGCCTAAATATAATATTGGAACATAGTATAAACCAATATTTAGCCATTGATGAATGAAGTTATGGAACATATCTGTGTAGGTTCACAAATAAGTTCTTTTCCTGTTTTTGTAATAAATCTAATACCACGAAACTTGTGTGGTTTGTCCATAAAGTGTCTTTCTTTTGTATTAGTATTTGAATTTGAGAATTCCGAATGAATCATTGGACAAACAAGGTCATTCTCCTCCTCAGTTCTACCGCCCTAACTGTATTTTCCTTAAACTCTAGGACACTAAAGTATTGGCTATTGCAGATGGAGTAAATAGAAAATTGGACAATCTGAGAAAAGATAAGCGATGTAAAAGAAATACAATCCTATTATGAGGCTAAAAGCTACTAGCTGAAAGCCTGCAGTACCTATTTACCAATGCCATGGCCTAAGTTAGTTGTCGATTTAATATCTTACTACTTATATCCTACCTATCTGATTTTTTGTACAATATAAATCGTGGTATTATAATAATAGGCCTGGAGATACTGACACAAAATTCTTGGTCATTTGTACCAGTATGGCGGTTTTACAGGGGTATAATTACGTAAAGGCAAAAAGGAAAATGATGGTCATAGCGCTCGCACTGGCAGCCCAAACGCGTGGGCGTTAATCGAACGTGTCGGATAAATAACGAGTGTCGAACGATTTGTTCCACAAAAATGCTTGTATTTTCAGATAGTCGAAAAAAAATAAGTAGGCGAAAGCGTAATGCCATACTTGTCGGGTGCGGCTTACAGCCCGCCATACCGACGCGAATACGTTAAATTTAATAAAAAAATTAACCATTTGTACCAGGCAAATTTTTGCATAGCTAATCATCGTCGAGTAGCCATTCACGAAAATCACCTTGCCATACTTTTCCAACAGGTCCCAATGGCCGCCATACCACTGCAAAGGTGTAATTTTTTTTTCGCCAAACGATTTGTACCAGTATGGCATTTAAATTTTTGGAAAGTATTTGACAAAACATGACCGTTATTATTTTTCCCATACTTCTAGTAGAGGGAAAAAGTGCTGCCATACTTGAAATACTTATTTATTTGACACATTTTAAAAATACGACTATAAAATACGTGAAATCATTATTTACATCATGGCATCATTGTAGTCTCGTCATTTGGCAATTGTACCAAAAAAAAATTGTTACAGATTGTAACCATGGGGCGGGATGACTATCGGACTTGAGCAAAAAAGTGATAAAAATTGGACGATTTGTACCAGTATGGCATTTGGATTTTTGGAAATTATACGATACAATGTGACCATTATTATATTTGCCATACTTGTAGTAGAGGGAAAAAGTGGCGCCATACTTGAAAAACCCTTTGAAATTACGAATAAAATCTTAGGATTTTAAATTAATATTGTTCATATTCGCTGCCTCCCACAGGTATGGTATTATCAGGCTCCTATTTATGACCATACAGGGAACTGTTAAAAAAAGTTTCAGGGTGGTACAAATCGTTTGGCGAAAAAAAAAATTACACCTTTGCAGTGGTATGGCGGCCATTGGGACCTGTCGGAAAAGTATGGCAAGGTGATTTTCGTGAATGGTTACTCGACGATAATTAGCTATGCAAAAATTAGCCTGGTACAAATGGTTCAATTTTTTATTAAAATTAACGTATTCGCGTCGGTATGGCGGGCTGTAAGCCGCACCCGACAAGTATGGCATTACGCTTTCGCCTTCGACTATCTGAAAATACAAGCATTTTTGTGGAACAAATCGTTCGACACTCGTTATTTATCCGACACGTTCGATTAACGCCCACGCGTTTGGGCTGCCAGTGCGAGCGCTATGACCATCATTTTCCTTTTTGCCTTTACGTAATTATACCCCTGTAAAACCGCCATACTTGTACAAATGACCAAGAATTTTGTGTCAGTATCTCCAGGCCTATAAGCCTTCAAGGCTACATTAACTGCTCGAATGCGTAGATTATTGTTTACGAATTCTAATAAAACCTATCTATGCACTTTATAATATTTTCTAAAGTGCATACTGCATAGTAAGGTTTTTTGCATTTATTGTCTGCGCTTGGTTATCATAAAACTAAAGTAATTTTAGCCAGTTCTCAAACATTCATTGAATTCTAGGAATTCTTGAGCAGGGACAACTTTTAATATGGGAATGGGATCGATTTTCATTCAAAACTAGGTACATTAAAAGTGAAATCATTCAATATAATTTTCGTACGAAGTCGGTTCGTAAAAAATAAAAATATTTTTAAAACGGTATGTTGAACGCTCTCAAAATAGTATTTTGCCTTCGGACTATGTATTGTTTTGTAGAGTCCTCAATTTGTATTGTTTCGTTCTAATGCAATCTCGTAACTAATTTTTAATTTATATTAAAGCATTTTAATTTGTGGTTATCCATGAAGATAAGAGTAAGGCTTACTATACGAGTAATAATTGATTATGATGGGTACGTGACATACAAAAGGTAAGTTATCGGTACTTATAATTGAGTGCGTAAATTTATAAATAACTATTTAAAATTATTAATTAATATAAGTATAGAAACTTAGTATAATAACAACAATGAATAAACTTATTAGTAAGTACTAACAATTTCGACATGAATGTAAATTCTAGAAGCAGCTTATTGTTTGATTTTTTTGGATCCGTATTTTAATTCAAATTTCAATTAAATCATAGTTTCTCGACCTTATTTTGATTATTTTTTTAATTAATTAATTAATTTTTAACCCACTTTGAGAATATGTTTTTTTCTAGAGCCCCCCATCTTAATTTTACTTACCATCTGTCGCGAATTTAACTATTGCCACGATTTTATTTAAACGTAAGATATTATATTATTATAGTCGTAAGATTGGAATATGTCTCTATCCTATTTCTGAGTTTAAAATGAAGAATGAAAGAAGAATGTTTCAATGGGAGCAATTAAAACGCATGCTTAGTTATATTGAGGAATAATTTTTTTGACATTCAAAAGACATGAATTTATGACATAACTAATGAGAAGGTTGAATCTTTTCTATCTTTTGGAAATTAAAATTTATATAATCTTAATCTCTGTACTTTAACCTCGATTGTAGTACTTTTTATTTTATAGTTTTTAGTAATGATGATTATTTAATCCATTGCTCGTCCTGCCAAAATACGTGCACACATGATAAAAATGATTAC
Organism: Polyommatus iphigenia; assembly: GCA_963422495.1. NCBI lineage: Eukaryota > Metazoa > Arthropoda > Insecta > Lepidoptera > Lycaenidae > Polyommatus > Polyommatus iphigenia. The sequence goes on from OY730188.1 coordinate 15,887,830, forward strand.
AATACCTACATTAACAAAAATTAAACGATATTAATTTTTATTTTACTTTAGTACGTGATTAGCGTGTATTTTTTTGCCTTTTTAGGCTATATTTTTTAATGTGGGCTTTAACGCCCACAAGGGGGCGTTTAAGCCCACGTTGAGAACCTATGAATTAAATAAAAAACTAACAACAGCTCTATTATTAAATGTTTACCAAAATTCAGCTTAATTGCGCTTTTGCCATTTTTTGTAAGATTCGTTAATTATGTTAAAACTGCTACGTATACTCATTATTCTGCCAGGACCACACCTCATTCGAACATCAAGAAATAGGAACAAAAATACTTTCTTTTTGCAAGGCTTGACCATAGGGTTTTAATTTAGCAGTTGTACCATGTATTTAGCTATTGCTGGCTACTTATTAATATTGTCAGGTAGCGTAAGTCCATAGGATGAGCTACGAGAAGTTAATAATTTTAAATTTTATATTTGCAGTTAAATAATAGCCAGGAAAAAATTAATCAAAATATTTATATTTACTTTTAATCAAATATTAATACAAATTACAAACATACCTAACATGGACGTGCGTACCATAAAGGCAAAAAAGCACTGCTTACCTAATGATAAATACTTGCTATACACATATTTTAATTTAACTTTCGTACGTTTTAGATGACTTTAATTATTATTAATAGTAAAAATATGAATACACATTAACGCCTACTTTTATAAAATAGCACCAATTGATTTGCAAAACTACATAAACATAAGTCGGTAAGTGGTAACTAGGCGCGCCGCGCGAAGGTACGCACCAAAATTATACTACATATCTGTGGTTACAGGCACTCGATGTCTCGCAGACCCCGCCTATATGTGTGAGCTAAGATTTTCGTATTCGTACACTGTTCGCAAACGTGTGTGCGTGTGCGATTTACTTGGCCAGGACCTGCCGCATGGTTTCCGAGCTAAGCCGAGCGCCGGCGCGTTCGGAAGTAATCGGATATGTTCGTTGCCTATAATCCGAGTAAAAATAATAGACGGAAATCTAATTAATCACATATGCACATAATGCATTTTTGTTTAGTACGGTTTATATTTGTTTACATTACAGAAGTGTTTTGTATTTTGGGAGGCCATTTTTTCATGTGATGAGCACTGTAACATATTATTTTTGTTTGCGCCAGTATATTTATAGTTTTCTTAGAAGATTTTTATTATTTTAACATTTAAAAGTTTGTACATTTAACAGTTTATTAGATATTAGTTATTACTGAGTTTCTAATTTCTATATTAAGTGCGTTTTTTGATTTCTTAAAAATGTTATTTGACTGTGAGGTTTGTGTTGAAAATGTTTGTTTATTAAAAATTAAAAAAAACAAGTTTTCACAATTGTCATTCAGTGAAAAGATTCTAATTGTGATTTGTGTCGAAAGGTAGGTACGTGTACCTGAGTTACAACAATTAAACCAGCAACAAAAATGAAATGTAAGTAACTCGAAAGTTTCATGTAATTCATATTCATGTACTTATTTATTTTATCATTTTATAATATTATATACTTTATATTAAATGCGAAATTATCTCTGTCTGTCTGTCTCGCTTTCACGCCAAAACTAATGAACCGATTGTAATAAAATTTTGTACACAGTTAATCTAGAGCCTGAGAAAGGACATAGGCTACATTTTTATAAGACAAAAATATACCTACTATGTATCTAATTTCCATGGAAATATCGATGAAAATGAATTCACATTGCATTTCTAATATATAACAATCTATATTACGCCATACGCCATCTATGGCGTTTTTATTTATTTTAGCTTAGCACACATGTGAACGCAAATGAACTATCATTGTAGTTCCAACACGTGACAACAGATGGCGTTTTTTTGTTTCTTCATAACAGAACGTACTCATATATTATAATAGTTTAGAAAACATAGTTTTTAATTTATATCCACACTAATATTACAATTTATGCGAAAATATCTCTTTTTGTCCGTTTGTCTGTCTGTTTTGCTTTACGCCAAAACTACTAAACCGATACCGCTGCTTACCCCATATCAAAAAGCTCTGCACGCCTCTGATACCTAACTGTTACTATTTGTTGTACTATACAAATTAAAGCGACTACATTTTTTCTCATTAGGTCCATTTGGTAATTTCGTAATTGAACTATTAAGATTTTTATTATTTTAAATTTTAGTCGCACTCAAAATCATAATAAAAAAACATATTTTAATTGAGAAACAATATATGTTAATTCCTTAACTGCTTATCAACACAGAAGAATTGACACGATTTTTTAAAATAAAATAATAAAATAATTAAAATAACATAGTACCTGTCCACTGCGAGCGACATGGTGCGACACAATGCGGCCACCACTCTCGCGTCACTAGCGCCGCCGCCCGGCTCCGCCGCGGACATCCCTACTAGCACACACTACCGTCACTACAGAGTATAGCTGTGGTACAGACCACTACACCCATTATAGTACCATTAACAACCAACGCATACATTACATCAAATGTTTATTTACTCTACATTCTAGAACCGAGACTGTCTTAAAAATGTAGTGTGTAAACGCAAACATACTGATTACTGATTATAAAAACTACTATGACTTGATAAAAGCCAAAAGTTGTTCATAATATTTTTTATCATTCTGACTAAACTGTATCCTATACTATAAATGGGTAAAGGAACCCCTTTTATAAGTACATAATATATGATTATAAGATTATTATTAATACAAATATAATACAAATAATATGATTATTCAAGATTTCTGTTCCTAAGGGATAAAAACTGAATATAATATACTGTTAATATTCTTTAAGTATGTGGTTTATGTCTAACGTCAGTCTATACACTTGAAATTTTCACAAACTATGTACTAACTACAAGTATATAATTATGTTGCCCTTGTAGATGTAGATGATTACTAGAACTAGAATAAAATGTTTATATGGAGGACTCCAGCTATGTAACTTTGTTACAAACCCTTTGTATTGTAGTTTGACACTTGGCCTGATTTTATAATTAACCTCTGCGAAAGACTCAATAGCTCTTAGTTCTTACTTATTACTAGAGATGAAACGGATATCCGGCAACTATCCGGTATCCGGCCTATCCGGCGGTCTTAATATTATCCGGCCGAATACCGGATAGCTGCTTTTCAGCCGGATAGGCATCCGGCCGAATAAAAAAAAGATTTGGATAAAAAAATGTTTTTAAGTAATTATTTACTTTATTTAGTTAGTCTTAAGAAATATAAGTAGTTTTAGTTTAAAGTAGAAAATGAATGAGTTAGTACTCATACTGCACTAAGGGCAAATTATGGTGAATAAAAACCAACTTCTCCAGTGCCGTAAATAGCTTTTTTTGCACCCTGTGCGAGCTTCTATAACTGCGCCCTGTGCGAGCTTCTCTAACAACGCCCCTGTTTTTTTTTGGATATTATAGACCTACCGAGAGCAACGCTATGTTTAGGCCTATTGGCTATTTTCTTCCATTCTGGGTGATAAAACAAAACTTTGTGTTGGTAGACCAATTACAATAATTATTGTAACCACTCTCCTAGTGCTTTAATTATAATTGGAGCGCAGCGGGAACTTATTGAGAGAAAACAGAAAAAACAATATTATGTCCTCTGGTCTGGTCATTATTTCGCCCCCCAGAGTCTACGCCCTGTGCCTGGGCACCGGTGGCACTGCCCTATTTACGGCACTGAACTTCTCTGTATTGAGAGGTAGCGGTTTGGCTTCTCTTCATAAATAAGGCCAGCTTCAGAAAAATCTTTCGCTGTACACACTGCTATAAGGTGCTGAAAGTATGTGTGCTTTGCACCAAACGGCTAAGTACCGCCGGATATTCGGCGGCCGGATATCCGGCTATCCGGCCAGGTGGTTGGCCGAATATCTGGTATCCGGCCAAACTACTATCCGTTTCATCTCTACTTATTACTATTTCAAATATCATGTTGAATTTATTAATCCTCAAGCCCAATAAGAGCACCGGTGATCGCAACAACATTACAATTATAGCATTTCCAAGAATCCGCAATCGAAGGATTAATAATATTATGGTATGCAGTTTCAGTATCTTTTGCCAGAATTCATAATAATACTCTGATCACAGACAACCTTAATAAAAAAAAATATCTTGATGTGGTGGTGGTGGTGGTGATACTGGTGTAATTTTTAGGAATTGATATATATTTTATTAAAATAATGAAATTATTATTAAGTACAGCAAGTTTGGTTTCAGGTGCCAACATAAAAGGGCAAGTTAAGGAATGTTTTAGTATTATTTTTATCACTATTGTTTTATCTTTCTATACAAATAAACTCTTTTTAGTTTTTGTTGATAAAACCTAAATATAAGGATTTTGATAACACAAACTTGTAATGTCATCTCAATTTACACAAAATGTTTAGAAAATACAGATAAGGTTACAATATGAATTAAAATGTCCTTTATATTAAGGTCAATTAGTTCTTAGCCTAATATTCAGTTACCCTTACAATATAATTTTACAATAACCCATGGATATATAAACATTTGTAATTATTTTTTTTGAGAAGTGCTTAACCCATCAGTCGTGGCAAAACGAGACACAATAGCTTTTTCATTGTTATCGCGGCCGGATGTGGTCGCTTGGGGCTTCATGAATTAATGCCTAATTGTTATTATTGTTAAGGTACCATAATTCATAAACCATAAGCACGAGTTAATATCATGTTGAGGGATGTGGTTAATTGCATCATAGGTTTTTTGAAAAGCTGAATGATCAATGACTATAATTAATAGTAATTGTATATCACCTACGTCATACAACGTCAGCAATAATGGATTGAGGGTCCAATAGTATAGGAATGTTGCGTTAGATCCTGAAAGTTGCAATACAGTCTAAAAATTTACATAAGTAATGTAACAGAAGCAACATGGACATTCATTGCTAAATAATTTTATTTTCAGATGCAACTCGCAAGACTTGAAGGTTACAGTGTTGTGCTTACCTTGATATACTGCTCATTTTAACGTTATTTACTCCACATTAAACTGTTTTGCTTCATTAATTTTGTAGGAAATGTACGTAACAATTGACTGGTAATTACTTTGATTATATAATTCTATGTAACACAGAATGATCTTGTAGTAGATTTATCTGTGTAAAACTGCAATTTATACATTCAATTAATATATAATTAAAACTATATAGTAAATAGATAATTGTACAAAAAATTGAACTTTCGAGTTTCGAGCACTTTGGACTTTTAATGTGCGAAATGACATTCAACATATGTCAAAATCATATGAAATTTCACTGACGCCTGACAATTTACATTGACATTGACTTTTTTTTCTTCGATGTAGCGATGCAGTTAAATAAATCATTGCCAATGTTAAATTATTAAATATTAAAGGGGGGCTCGGGGGGCGCTGCGCCAAAACAAAAACAAACACAATCCAGAAAGTCCAAAAGTAGGTTAGGTTAGGTTGGAACGTAGACCACAACACCCAGAAATAGGAGCCCCGCTACGCGGGGCTCCGTCGGCTTTCTTTTGCCAGAAATAGTCATGCCGCATGCGCCATCATAAACAATACTAGTTCTGATGTTTACAGATTATAACACGACTGTAAAAAAAAACGGCCTCAAAATCGCTGGTGGCGCGATATTTACCGATGTTTAAGCAGGGCCGTCTCTAGTCCATGTGGCGCACGTGTGCAAATATTACCCTAGCGCCCCCTAGCAAGCGAAATGAAAAATGAAATGGCTACAAAGTACAAGTACCTACTGTTTGTCCGGCCGCTTGAGGGTGAGGACCAGTGCCGGACCTAGTCAAATTTTCAGGTGGCGCGAAAACCAAAAGTGGCACCCTTATAAATAAATAAAAAATCGGCCAAGTGCGAGTCGGACTTGAGCGCGAAGGGTTTTTTATGGGAACCACTTAAATGTTTATTTAAGTACAAAATAGTAAATACAATTCAGTATTTTGTGAATATTTCAAGTGCCTACGTGTAGCCGTTATTGATATACTTAATTGTCAAAAAATCACATTTATTGTATGGGATGGGATATTTAATTTATTTTGTTTTTTGTATATTTTATTAAAGAGGCAACAGAAATACATAATCCTGAAAATTTGAACTCTCTAGCATAGAGATTAAGATAGTAAATACCATCTATGACCCGAATAAATATGAGGTGAGCCGTAAGACCCTTAAACTGCCTAAAAGTTAATACTTTTTTTACCACCTCAAAGTCATTAGACTTAAAGTGGTCTGATCTGATAGGGGTCTGTTCTTGGCCTTGGCCTGTGAAACATCGACTACCATTGCATCCTGCGAGCGGCCCATCTCAGTGGGCTACATTTGGTCTGCTATCCAGACGACACATACATATTGCTGGCCCACGGATACATGTTTGAGGAGACAATACGCCTGACGAGAGTGGGCGAGTCTCAGGTTGTGGCGCTTATAGAAGCGTTGGGGCTGCGAGTCGCAGTCAAAATAACGTACGCCATGTTTTTCTATGAGCTCCGGAAGCACCGCCCCCGCGGAAGCATCACTACGCAATGCGCATCGCAGAGATGTGGAGGAGAGTGTGCCAATCGGCGCTGAAATGCAGTACTTGGGTTTTGTCCTGGATTCTGAATGGATCTTTACCCCCATTTTCGGCAATTGGCACTTAAACTGAAGAAGATGGCCATGGCCCTGAATTGCCTTCTGCCAAAATCTGTGGTCCACCGTCCAGGGCCCACCTGCAGACGGCTTTATACAGGGGTCCTGCAGTACCTTTACGCCAGGACCAAACCCAAGTACTGCATTTCAGCGCCGATCGGCACACTCTCCTGTTTAGGCTGAACACATAGGCGCCCGGAATAGACAGCTGCTCAGAAGCCCGCAGCATACTTTAACGCTGCGGATACTATGCTGCTATCGAACCGTTAGCTGGCGAAGCGTCGTTGGCACTGACATGGTCCCCTCCTCCAAATCCCACGATTTGGAGGCTCGCGTGTTTTTGGAGGGTGTATCAACACACAGCCGAGTTTAAAAAGCGAGGAGAGCGGGTGCTACCAGACCTGGCTATCCGATGGCGTCCCCAACTGCCGGCTGCCGAACTGTAAAAGCGATCCGGTCGATACTACAGCTGCAGTGGATGGCACATTCAAGGGGCGCCTTTACCTTCGGTCATAACCTGGACCATACGAATAGAAGGAAACCCTGAGAAAGACGATACGGCGCAGAATACGCTCTGAATATTGAACGCTCTGCTTGGGCCGAACAACGGGCTTTTGCGCCGTCCTTGGATTGGACCTTACTACTTATTGGGAGGCAGTAGCTTATACCCTCTGCGAAACTGTTATATCGCAAACGAAGGCTGCATAAAAAGAGCGGGAAGCAAATTAATACGCAGATCCCATAAGAAGGAGGCACGGATGACGGATGGCGTAGGCTGAACGACGCCCAGTGCGACCGCAAGGGCGCCGTCAAGAGTTCATTTGCTTGTGATCTTGTGGTTTAGTGGCGAAACCGCACTTACACGCGGACGCATATAAATCCAGCCTGACGTGAGTCGCGCGGCTCTCGTTTTGGCGCCCATCTTAAAGAAAAATATAATCTTCATTTATGTGTTAATTAAAATTCATTTGATGTTGAAAAATAAAGTTAAATAAATAAAAAATAATGTAGGCAAACTGGAGTTTTTTTTACGTTGGTCAGTAAAGCGCGGCGGCCGGCCAACGCGGGCGCGCGCCGAGTGGTGCTCCGTTGCGAGCGGCGCTCGGCGCCCCTAGGACCGCGGCGCCCGTGTGCAACGCACACCCTGCACCTAAGGGAAAGACGCCCCTGTGTTTAAGAGTCCGTATCCGAAATTTGCCGATTTCGCTGATTTTACAGACGTGATTTAACAGTTAAAATACAGTATTTCTATAAGTTTTTATGCACAACATGTAAGATCATTTAAATTATAATCTAATGTTGGAGCTAGATTTTTTATTTTTTTAAGTATTTTTAAATAATCCGACTCAAACCCGCGACAGTTTTGTGATTTTTGCTGTAAAAGGTTTAGAATATCACCTGTTTATGGATTGTATTGACGTCTTAACGGTATGAAAAAGATACAATGTACTGTTGAGAAAGTCGTCTATAAAATGTTGGAATTACTTTTTACCACTTTAATATGAAATAGTTGAGTAAAAAAATATGTAACTCGGCAAAATTTGAGAGAAAATGGGCAAAGAATTGCTGTTCATTTCGGCAACTTGGAGCTGTAATTCATAAAAAGAAAACGACAGAAATAATCTATAGATAAAATTCTATCCAATTCGAGAAAAAAGAAAAAAAAACAAATTGTGCCAAAAAAACACGATTCAAAACAACCTAAGGCTATGTTCCTAAATGTACTGCGACCACTGCACAGTGCTTTTCTTTCTTTTTCTTCTTTTTTGGCAACTTGACACAAAGGATGTGTATGTTGTGCCACAGACAAGGTAAAAAGGTAAGGAATATGGCGGGAAAACCATATTCCTCCTATTATAATTTTCATCATCGTTTTCATGTATCGTCAGGTCTAAAGTCTAGTCAAAGTCTAAGTAAAAGTCAATACAGTCACAGGAGTCAAGTCGGTCGATTCAGTAAAGTGGTAGACGCTTTACTGAAACTTTCGATGGAGTTTTGGAGGGAACACAAAATAGCACGTTTCTGGATATAACATCACTTTCCTACACTTGTGCATGAACACGAATATCTAATGGTTAATATTCTACCAATATTACACATTAAAAACCCAGCTAACACAATTTTAGGAAAATAATACAAAAACACAACAGCACTCTTTCACATGCCCCCCAAAACTCCATGCACAGTGCTATCACTGTAGAAAAAATCGTTCCGTAATGGAGTTGCAGTACACTGCCGCAGTACCCTAGTGAAATATATGACGTCATCAATCGTCGCCATATTGTACTGTGAGTACTGGCGTTTCCGAGGTAAGGCACTCGCAGTACTTTGATCACGTGATCAGTCAACTGTCAAAAGTCAACTGTCAAGTGTCAAAACCACTCGAGTGTCTAACGTTTTAAAACAATACCTACAGTTTAATCCCAAAGTTATAAATTTCTGTAATTAATTTGGATTAATAATAATAAAACACTGGAAGAATTGCAAAAATTAACCTTATTAGACTGTGTTGAAAATGTTCAATACGAGCTGTCAAAAATGCGGCTGATAGTATACTGGATTGCGTTCTGTTTTAAATAGTAACCAGTATACCTACCAACAGTATACTAACTATAAAGGAACGGCTTCGCAGTATACTAAAATGACGTCACACTCTGCAGTAGTCGCAGTACATTTAGGAACATAGCCTTAGGGTTCTTACAGACGAACGGCACGTGTCGGCGGCACGTGTCGGCGGCAGTCGACGGCAGTCGGCGGCACGTGTCGGCGGCAGTCGACGGCAGACGACGGCACGTGCCGGCGGCAGTCGGCGGCAGTCGACGGCAGCCGACGGCAGCCGTCGACAGTTTATAACGCTTGCAGTTGTGACGTAACGCGTAAAGGTAAGCGTCCACAGGTCGGTATAGAACGCAACGGACGTTTTGCATCAAACGAATTTTTTTTTTACAGTACGTCCACTGTATCGGCAGCGTACGGATTACCGACTAGCTAGTATGTTTATCTTCAAATTAGTCCAAACAAGCAACATTTCAACAAACAAACAAGTCAAAATTTCTGCTTTCGACTTTTCCATCCATACCCCCCTTATGAGCATTCACTTACTAGGCTAAATGGTAATCCGTACGTTGCCGATTCAGCGGAAGTACTGTGAAAAAAATATCCGTTTGATGCGAGACGTCCGTTGCGTACGATACCGACCTGTGGACGCTTACCTTGCGGGGGTACGTCACAACTGGGGGCCTACTACCAACTCTGAAAGCAGTATTATTAGGTACTTCGAGATTTTGTACCACAACCTCTTAAAAGTATGATTACTTTAAGAATGTTTCATCCAGACGTTTTGTGACGTCATCCCATTTCATCGCTCTCAGCGTACCATGAGCATTGAGCTCCATTTTGACACAGGTGAGCAATATTATTAATTATTATACTTTCACGTCAAACTAGCGATCTTAAAAATTTGATATTTCTCAGTAGATTTAACATTGTTTTGTATTTTTTCCTGTTATTTAGTAAAATTATATTAAAAAATTAAGACGGTATGACATTCGGAGTCATTCTGTCACCGATGTTTCTATTCTTGAGAGTTTCTTTAGTTACCAATAACAAAAAAAAAAAAAATAGTCAACTAGCCTAATCTTTTACGTAGTTCGATTTATTTTATTGAAATATTTTAAGGTGTAATATAAAACCTTTCAAAATCTCTAGTGAGTTTTTACTACATATTTTGTTTAGACAATAATTCATTTGTTAACACATTCATGCGAGAGGGACGAAGCGCTTAGCTGCTATATCTCGCTTTGACCTACAGCAAAATATTATGAACAAATAATTTGATATTGTTCGTTCTATCCCATTCCTAAGTGTCTTAAGTTCTAAACTCTAAACACACTCGGCTCTGCACTCTGAAATAACACACTCGGTTATTTCAGCATGGTGTGTCATCGGTAATTTAAAATATATTATTACAGGCGTATCTTGCCGAACTTCGGCCGCGTATCTTCGGCATGGTGTGTTTAGACACTAAAACCTATCAGTACCTAATGGGATGAATAAATTATTAAGACGAACAAATAATTGAGTATTTTGTGGTCATATTGTCAAGACTCAAGTGCCTACCTGTTGCAATTATTTATGTCGAGCAAAAAAGACCAAAGTAGCGTTTGTTGTATGGGAACCCCCTTAAATATTTGCTTTATTTTGTTTGTACTACCTATTTGTTGTTATAGCGGTAACAGAAATACATAATTTGTAAAAATTACAACTATTTAGCTAGCGCAGTTCATGCGGCACAGCCTGGAGACAGACAAACAGCGAAGTCATTGCAATAGGGGTTTTACCCTTTGTATAAGGAACCACAAAAAGTGGAAAAACATCCATCTTTGTTATTATACTATGTTAACGCGGACGAAGTCGCGGGCAACAGCTAGTTTAAAATAAAACCTCTTAGGCCATGTTCAGACGAAACTGACTATACGCCGCTGAATGTGAGCAGGCTCACTGTGAGCCCCAGTGTGAACGTGAAAATAATACAAAATAAACGGTATCGAATGTTCGCGCCTACGCCTAGCGGAATGGCGTATTGTCCGTTAGGTGTGAACGAAAAAGTTAATATGTATGAAAATACAATAAACTGCGTAACGCTCGCTCACATTCAGCGGCGTAATAGTTTGGTGTGAACACGGCCTTACCTTAATGTCATGGCGAGTCTTTGCTCGGCTGATATACTTTTCCGCATGACGGTGTTTTGGCGTGATATTGAGGCTTTTAAAACTGTTGATAGCTCATCAAAAGAAGCACTTGACATTCGGAAATAATTAAAAAAAAAATTCGTTTCTTCGTAAACGTGGATAAAGTGTAAAAAAAAAATCCTTCTTGTTCTCTACACATTAATATTTCTTGAACCCACAACAAACGTGCCTTTTTTCTGCGTTGTTGCCGACGGCGACGGCGGAGTAAAAGTAATAATAATGTTTCTTCATCGGATGCCATTTTTATGCAATTTACTTATGATAATTTACGGTATGACATTCAGAGTCAATTAGCTATGTCCACATTAGGCGCTTTCGCCTTCAATTTTCGTCATCTTCTTTCATTCAACTTTCGTTTTGACGCATTCAATTATTGAACGCAACGCCAACATTGTCATTTTTGAAGTTTTGGATACGGTCAGAGGGCATGCCTCGCGGGCATGCCTCACGTTCACTGTTGATTGCGCTATAACGCATGCCCTTGGGCCTTGAATCCCCATGCCCAGAAAAAGACCAATCCAAAACTTCAAAAATTACAATGTTGATGTTGCGTTCGTTGACGCATTCAATTATTGAATGAAAAGATGATGAAAATTGAAGACGAAAGCGCCTAGTGTGGACATAGTCATTAGCTTTGTCCACATTGTGCCTTTTTTTGTTCATCAAGGGCATGCGTTATAGCGCAGTAAACAGCGAACGTGAGGCATGCCCGTGACGCGCGTTGAAATCGTAGCGCTCGCTATGATACTTTTCTTTCAACGCGGATGGATTTTGACGCATTCAATTATTAAATATGCCAAACAAAAGTTGAATAAATAGAAGATGACGAAAATTGAAGATGAAATTACATAAAGTGGACATAGCTATTGGCCTTGTTCGCCAGCGTAGTTTTTGGCGCATGCGCCACAAAAGCTTTTATTGCGCATGTCCAAAACATGCCATGTCATGACAACGCCACGAACAAAGTTGTTAATATACTTAGTTACCTGTTAAGTTTAAACAACGTGTACAGTATGTACTCCCAAATTAATAAAACACATGAAAATCTTCGCTTATTGTCGTAATTACGGAAACACCGAATATAATATGAAACGTAAGAGTCCCGAACAATGCTTTTGCATTTTGCACCTTGTTCGAAAGAAATAGTTCGTTCTATCTCATTCCTAGACCCTAAGTATGAATAAAACAATATTATTTTCATACACTTTATGAAGCTCATGATACGAATGAAAGTCTGTAAAATTATTGTAATCTTACAACAAAGTGTTCTGGAAACATGTTAGTTTTAGGAAAGGTCGTGGTAGGCCCCCTGCAAGCTTCATAAGCTGTCAACGGCTGCCGTCGGCTGCCGTCGACTGCCGCCGACACGTGCCGCCGACTGCCGTCGACTGCCGCCGACACGTGCCGTTCGTCTGTAAGAACCCTTAATCTCACATTATATTACTCGCCGCAAGTTCGAGTCGGCTTTCCGCGCTTAATTATATTTTAAATCTAATAATTATTAATATATATTTTTTAAGTCTAATAAGGGGAAAAACCTAATAATATTTCTGTAGCGAACCTTTGCAATTTCGGCAAAATCGGAAAAATTTCGTATACGGACTCTTAACACCTATTCTTAATCTGTGTTTAACACACAAAAAGAATAAGGTAATTACTATTTTAAACTGCAAAACAACTCAAACATGTTAAATATTTTCGTATGAGAAAATGATTTTGGAATTACGTATGTATGAGAAATTTCAAGTGTACCCGGCCTCTTAACTGTAGTGTTTTTAGGATACCTTTCGGAAGCCATTTCTCAACATTTTAGTACTGAGCGATTATAAAAGAAAAAATACGTGTATTTTTATTTTTAGCAGGGATCAATATATCAAAATTTGGCAGGAAGGTTTAATTGCACCCTGTATTTTAACAGGGTAGGTAGGGGATTCCTGCAGGCGAGCGGGACCCGGGCGCGTATTTTGAACTATGCCTACGTGCCTCGCGAATAATAAATGTTCGTGCAGCACGTCTCACTCCGCGCTCAGGATATCGGTCAAGTTGATATGGCCATGAAATTGCTGTACTTGTGCTATTATTTATTCCGTGGTCAAAGTTAAATAAATGATGAGTTATCCATTGGTCCGTGAAGTGTGAATTTGGCCGCCCCCTGAATTTGCCGCCCGGGGCGTGGGCTCCGGCTTGCCCCCCTCTAGATCCGGGGCTGAAAGACACATACCTATATTAGGTATTACAGATTCATCGGAAAACCTCTTAGTAACTCTTAGAATGATAATATCCAACTTTTTATGAGTTCGAAGTGATAATATGCTTCATATTCAGTTCACATCGAGTATGCATAATACGATATCGGTAAATGACCGCTACTCTCTCGATTCCCCGAGTACACCTTAGTTAAGAATACATAACTTTTATGCAGTTGCATAAAAATATTCAGTTTTGGAAATTATATTATAATTATTTTACTTTTTAATGAATCCATGAAAGAACGGCCCATCAACCTCAACCCTTCAGGCCTTCACCATAATATTATGTTGTATTTTCTATGCCTTCACCTTTCCTATGGCTAATGGAAGCAGATCTGATGGCATTTTATTCGACCATGCGTTTATGTGATCTTTAATCAACACAAGGGTACGTAAAAGGTGCAGAAGTGAAATTTGGTGTTGGATAGTAGAAAAAATAACAAAAATCGTAATTTATAAATATTTTAATAATCAAAAAAATGTATAGGCAAATAATTATTTATCATCTAAACGAGAACAAACACGAAACGACCACGGCCGTACACAACATTTCGGCAAATAAAAATATTTACAATTGCAAACAGCGCGCTCACAACGCGTTAAATAACATCTCAACTCGAAATGAAACTAGGATAGGTTCGACAGGTATTTTAATTTAAAATTTCAAAAAAGCAAATACAATAATCTCCGCGCGACTCTGCTCGCGAGTCCCTCATAAAGCTTTACACGTAAAGTATTTATTCATTAATATTACAATATAATAATAAATATTATAACAAAGTGTTGGACCGCCCTCTACTTGTCCTTCTCGCTCTCGCCGCGTCGGCCCAGCGGCACCGCAGCACGAACCCTGGAATACGAACATATGCCTTGTACTCTGTTTCTCTTTTTACACTATCAGTTATACTGTACTCGGCGAAACATGGCGGTAGCCCTTCATTGACTCCCTGTCAAGAACTTGTCATTTTCGCGATACCTAGACAGTGAAGTGTCAGATGTAGTCAATTATCAATAGCGGCTTTGTATAGAAAATGACAAGTTTTTGATAAGGAGTCATTGACCGCTACCGCCGAGTACAGTACTTATAGTTTCTTAACAAAATTTCGTTGTAAATACTTCGGTTGTTTCGTAACTATACCAGTTGAAAATCTCTTACTTCTGTTTACAGACAGAACAGAACTTTTTGAAATTTTATGTCTGCTAAGAATTTGAAGAGAAGAGATCTGTATACAATATACACACAACAATATGTTACGGTCATAAAAAGTTTGTTCTTGTCTATCAAACCACTTTTCAAACGCATCAGATAAGGAGCACACACAATTAACAATACATTGTATGATGTCCGCACTGAGTGTAGATATTTTTATTAGCAAGGAGGTCATTCTATTTTTATAAAATTAAGTCACAACTCATCATCAATCACGATGTCCACTTACTTGGCAGAGATTTCGTTGATCTTAGCGCGCGCGAGCTCTAGGTTGGCGTCGACCTGGGGTTTGTTCATTTCGTACGCCTTGGGCAGGGAGAACAGGGCTATCCATCCTGAAAAAACAAAAGATTGCGTTAATAACACATTACTTCTTTGAAACTAGTGTTTAATTACGTTGCTATTACACATAAATTACACCGAACTTAAATTACTCCGTCTCAAAGGGCCAAAACAGCAAGACACGTAAAATTATGTTGCAGAAGTTACTTCTCACAGATACAGTTAATGGTTCCTTAACTTTTATTAACTATATAAATGGTGTTTAGGTCAAAATCGTTATTAAATCTCTCGGTGTGCGGCCGTGAGTCATTCTAAAACCGTCTACCGTCTGATCCTTGGCGTTTTATATTTTTTATGGAGCACAAAATATTGAGGGGGTTGGAGACTCGCACCACGTGATGTGTTACACTTGTAAAACCACTGGTATTATACATTTGGTAAAAGATAATCTTTCGACTAAATACTAACCGAGAATGATAAGTGTGATGCCGTTGAAGCAGGCGCCGACGTACGTGAGACACCACAGCAGCACGCCGAATTTCAGCGAATCAACCAGGTCTTCCACCAAGAATAATCTGAAACGTAGAGATATGATAACTTTGAGAATAGGTAATAATTAAGTACTTATTAGTTATTATACAATGTTAAAAAAAAACGAAAATTGTGAGATTATTATATTTCGCTTTAATGTGCTGGATTTCCTTAAAAACTATATTATTATCATAAGAGTTAAAATTGTAACCCATTTTTATACATAATTTAGTTAAGCATTTACGAAACTCAGCTTACTATACAATTAAGAAGGACTATGACCTAAGGGTCAACCCACACGTACCACTGAACCACACCACGTTGCAACGACAAAATGCCGTCAAGCAGTGGTTACGTGTGAATGGTGTCGCTGCAGCTTTTTGTAGTTGCGTTGTGGTACCGACAAAATGTCGACGTGGTTGCGTTGTCGCCAGTAGTTGCGATGTGGTTACGTACGAAAGTCAATGAAACGGTTGGGGGAAAGCGCGGGCGGTGTGCGCGCACTGTCATTGCATCGACGCACACTGGTCCCAAAGTAAAATAAATGGGACATTAAGAATTTTCGGATCGAAGGTCAACGGATGAGGCTGATTTTTTATTTGTAGACAGCTGATGCAATTACAAGTCACTTTTATAGATGTCGTTTTTTTCAAATATGCCGTATCTACAGAGATAAAAAATAATTAAAAAAAATTTGTATGGACGAAATCATAATTTTGTCATTTTATTCCAAGATTCAAACGTATTCAAAATAAATAATAGCACAGCTTATAGAGGGACTCTCGTCGTACATTTTTGTCATAGACACTCAACTGCGATTTTTGCGCCTTTTAGAGCTACAGGCACTTTAATTTTTTTTGTCAGCGGATGAGGCTGATTTTTTTGTAGCATCTGATGCAATTACAAGTTACTTTTATAGATGTTGTATTTTTTCAAATATGCCTTATCTACAGAGAAAAAAATTATGAATTATTTTTTGTATGGACGAAATCATAATTTTGTCATTTTATTCCAAGATTCAAACGTATTCAAAATAAATCATTGCACAGTTTTGTCATAGACACTTAACTGCGATTTTTGTGCCTTTATGAGCTACAGGTACTTTAATTTTTATTGTTTTGTATAATTCATTTCTGAGTATTTCATATAGTTTTTAATAAATATTGTTAAGGATAGACAAATAATAATGTTTTCTTTATTGACAAGTAACTCTTTCTAATGTCTTATTCATAAAAAAGCCTATATATATATATATATATATATATATATATATATATATATATATATATATATATATATATATATATATATATATATATATATATATATATATATATATATATATATATATATATATATATATATATATATATATATATATATATATATATATATATATATATATATATATATATGTATATATACATATATATATATATACTAAAACTAAACAAATTAAAGTAGAAATCTCAAAACATGTACGTACAGGTAAATTATTTTATGACTCATCCAGTTTGCAAACATTGTTTGCTAATGACTCATTGCCTAATTAGTAATTACCTCTATACTTGGAATTTGTGCTCTGTTTTGTTATTCAGCGCTAGCGAACGCTTCGAAAACGCTAAATAATAAATAGGCACATAGATTGCAATTAAAATTTTCTCTTCGTACTTTTACGGGCTTAGGACCGTCAAAATACAAACTTGTATGATTATATAGGTAATGTATTAACAATAGTGGAAATCTCAAAACGTGTTTGTATATGTAAATTATTCCTTTGATCGTGGAAAAACGAGACACAATAAGGCTATTGTGAAAACCGATCATGAAAGCCTCATATTACTTCAAGTAGTGGGGGTAATTAAACAATGAGTTATAAAAAAATGCTTGCAATAAAAATAAAGAAAACATTATTATTTGTCTATCCTTAACAATATTTATTAAAAACTATATGAAATACTCAGAAATGAATTATACAAAACAATAAAAATTAAAGTACCTGTAGCTCCTAAAGGCACAAAAATCGCAGTTAAGTGTCTATGACAAAACTGTGCAATGATTTATTTTGAATACGTTTGAATCTTGGAATAAAATGACAAAATTATGATTTCGTCCAAACAAAAAATAATTTATATTTTTTTTCTCTGTAGATAAGGCATATTTGAAAAAAACAACATCTATAAAAGTAACTTGTAATTGCATCAGATGCAAAAAAAAAATCAGCCTCATCCGCTGACAAAAAAATAATAAAGTGCCTGTAGCTCTAAAAGGCGCAAAAATCGCAGTTGAGCGTATATGACAAAAATGTACGACAAGAGTCCCTCTGTAAGCTGTACTATGATTTATGTTGAATACGTTTGAATCTTGGAAGAAAATTACAAAATTATGATTTCGTCCATACAAAAAATAATTCATATTTTTTTTTCTCTGTAGATAAGGCATATTTGAAAAAAACAACATCTATAAAAGTAACTTGTAATTGGATCAGATGCTACAAAAAAAATCAGCCTCATCCGCTGACAAAAAAAATTAAAGTGCCTGTAGCTCTAAAAGGCGCAAAAATCGCAGTTGAGTGTCTATGACAAAAATGTACGACAAGAGTCCCTCTATAAGCTGTGCTATGATTTATTTTGAATACGTTTGAATCTTGGAATAAAATGACAAAATTATGATTTCGTCCATACAATTTTTTTTAATTATTTTTTATCTCTGTAGATACGGCACATTTGAAAAAAACGACATCTATAAAAGTGACTTGTAATTGCATCAGCTGTCTACAAACAAAAAATCAGCCTGATCCGTTGACCTTCGATCCGAAAATTCTTAATGTCCCATTTATTTTACTTTGGGACCAGTGTGCGACGCAACGTTGTGGTTGCGATGTGGTTGGTCACTAGTTCGCTTGTGGTTGCGATGTGGTCGGTATCACACAAGTGGTCGACAACGACTGCAAAATGTGGTACGTGTGAATAGTCCAGTTCATTTACGCCCGACCACGTGGTGTGGTTGTGGTTGTCGTGTGGTTGTGGTACGTGTAGGTTGGCCCTTAGGCTTGACATAATTTTCATGAAGTTCAAAGAGCATTTTATAGATGCTTTGTGTCAACATCTCAGGATTTCGGCTTCTATTTCAAAAAGCGGTAAATCCTATAGTCGTAGGTTACACGCTCAATCTGGCATCAGTTCAGTCCATCAATCTCAGATTGACGCCAGATTGATGGCTAAAAAGTACTGTATAATAAAAAATGATCAGTCCATCAATCCGTGGGTTACACGTTCAGGAGGCCTACCACGAAACCGTTTTGAGACTCAAACAATCGAACGAGAATGCCGCGTCCTGCTCTAACGTCGTTTCACGTTTGTTAGAGCAGGACGCGGCATTCTCGTTAGATCGTTTGAGTCTCAAAACGGTTTGGTGGTACGGGCCCAGTTTCGCGTCAATCTTTACCAGCTCGATGAGAAACTGAACGTGTAACCTCCGACATAAGTATAATATTATGTACCTGCGCAGCTCAGAGAGTGCGGCGTTGAGGTGTGCGGTGGCGGCGGCCGCCAGTGACTGCGCGCGCTCCGCCGGCACGCTGATGTCCTTCTCCAGCAACCATCTGGAACGACATCGGGTTTCATGAGGGTTGACGTTTATATTATTATTTGTTTCTTACTCTTAGGGCCTGTTTCACCACTTCCTGATAAGTGCCGGATAGGCTATCCACAACTAGCACTTTATCAGGAAGTGGTTAAACAGGCCCTTAGTCACATACAATGAATTATGTAACAAAACTTTTCATTGTGGGAAAATAGGAGCCGTCCCAAACGGACAACAGTTGTAACTTGTACCTACTCTAAGGACACAATGCATTGCGAGACCAAGATACATTGCGGCTTGCGCACAGATTAACGGCCGGCCATTTCAACATTTTTAAGCAGAATAAATCTTAGGACTTAGAGCATATATTATGCTCTAAGTCCTAAGATTTACTCTGCTAAACTTTAATATTGCAGTGTGTTAACTAGTCTAGGAGCAGATTACTAACTTGAAGGGGTGTCCCTCATTGGTCTTCTGTACGGCCTGCAGCACGTTCTTGTATATGCGGAAGGCGACGGCGGCGGTGAGCAGCAGCAGGGAGGAGTAGGCGAGCACGGAGACCACGGAGCAGCACGCGAGGGCCACCAGCAGCGCGAGGCCGGCCCCGAGTGCGGCGCCCGACCGGGGTGCGCTTCGCCAGTAGATCAGAGACTCCACTGCAAATGTTACATTTATATTTTAGTTGATTGTTTTATATGCAGTGACGGATTAACCCTTATTATATTAAGCAATTGCCTAGGGCATCACCTCTGAACCTTTACTGATCTTTTCCCCAACAGAAGAGTAAAGGTTCAAAGACCGTTTCTAGTTTAGATATGTCGATAGGGGAGCCCACAGGCATAATCCATGCCGGTGGCCATATTGCCGTATCTTAGCGCATCAATTTGTCTTAATCCGTCAATGATAATGTGGCTTTTCCATGGTTGATCGTAATGGACAATATGCCGTTTATCCACGTTAGCCATGATAGACAAATAAAAGCGATTAGAAGTGTGTAGAGTAGTAAACATATTCGTCTATGTTCGTTCATGATCGACGTCGCGATGTGATCGCTACAAAAGATAGCTTTGCAATCATAATGTCAATAATAATGGTAATCCATGATGGTTCAATGTGAAGACGGTTCTAGGTATGACGCGGAAAAAGGAAACAAAATATTATTCCATGTAAATAACGTAGTGGTTTATTAATATCGTTTTCCCGAAACATGACGCTAATTATTGTAAGTTAACATTGCTAATTTAAAAGTTAGCTTACTTCATTCCTCGATCAAATATATTTGATCGAAGACTTCATTTAAAGATTGCGTTGTCAACAATGTCTGCGAAACAATTTCAACTTTTAAATGATGAGATGATAACGAAAGCAACAAACTAATATGTCTCCCCTTAACCCCTCTGGTGGATCTCTTATAATGACCTCAACTTCTATACCGCGTTAATCAAACTAAATGAAACAACTAACCTAAAAGCACCCCATAGAAATAAAGAAAAAATATTCCATCCAAAGAAAACAAAACAATCCGTATAAAATGAATGGTTGGCTGAGTTACTAGAACTCTATTGCCGTCGACAGGTTGAGATCAAATCAAACATCGGTACCACTCGCTCCAGATTAATATATTATTGTTTTTTTTACAAAGCGAATGCAGTGAAAATGGAATGCCTATGTAAATGTGACTGTTTACTTTCGTTTGTAGCGATACCATTGTAATTAACAGCATGTAGAGCGTAACTCCGATTATTATTTTATCGCCTAAACATTTTTTTATGCAAAATCTTTACTTGTCACGGCTAGACAATGATTATATTACAACGATTTCGAACAACTACACGAATTTTATGTAAATAAGGACACAAATCTGGTCAAAATGCAAAAAAATTTTGGAAAGTATGACTAAAAAAAATTCGACATTACATATTTTTATACCACTAATTCAATGTAATGAGTCTTCTGACCGTAGATGTTTTACATTAGAAAAAAAATAAGCTACTAATAAGTAATAATTAACGTTAATTTTTAGCGTCCAATCCTTCTCTACCATTTGCAATTTATTAAAATGTATCACTACTCGTACTTTATTACACGATACATATTACATACTTTATGACATAAGCAAGCTATTTGGAGTTAAAAATATGGTTATGCCTTTAAACAGGTTATTTTTCGATGTATTTTGCATGGGCAATTTGGGTATTTTTCAAATCAATCTCTTGATTTTTGTCTATGTAGAGGTGCATAATAATTATAAAATATATTCAAATCAATTAATAACAATTATTGTTATGTAATTTGACATAATATTATATTCAAGATCGAAACAGTAATTTACATAATAACTAGTTTAGCTCATGCTTGTAAATTTTCACGACATTCAAAAGGATTTCGCTACTCTACATTTGATCAATTTTTTTAATGCCAAGGCCTATTTTTTCCAGATTTAAAGTACAAAAATATTATTTTATCAAGTTTTTAAAGTCCAAATTCAATTTAATTCAAGTCTTGTTACTTCAATTATAATTCACGAAAACGATTATAATTACGACACGTGCACATTTTTCGTTTCGACAACTTATAAAACGTCGCACAAAGAACAGGTATCAAATTCGCACTACGTCTTTTAAAAAGTAATTCGAAAGTGATCGGATTTGGCCATTCTCGGTCATAGGAAAAAAACAAGGTGTCACTTTCGGATGTAGAGTCGACAGAGTTTCCGACAGTCACTTTCTTTTAAAAGAAATATCGATGTTAAAACTGAAAGCACTTAGAAAATTGTATCTAAAAGCAGTAATAAAAGCTTCCTCGCTGAACCGGTACACCGGACACCCAAAACGTCCCGCCTACGTGACTCGCTTACATCAATACGGTGACTTCACACGCCTATTTACTGTACACTGACTTTGTCCACATAAAATGATAAATTTTTATTTCGTTAAGTACTTTGAATTAACTGCATACGAATTTTAGTAAAATTCAACCTGTCTTATACATATAGTCATGTAACATGTTACCGACTACCGTACATTTGATAAAATACCGATTTAAACACATTTAACGATTTCTATAAGGAACTCTACATTTCACTTAATTTAATAATCGCGATGACACAAACTTCTTTAAATAACTGCAAACAAATTTTAGTAACCTTCAAGTTTTACCATCTGCCTTATCTAGTTACCGTTAATTAGATAAAACAGAGCGATTTAAACACATTTAACGAATGGCACAAGGAAATCTAAATTTCACTTAATTTAATCGCGATGACACAAACATGAATGAAACACTTCATTTTATGGTATAAAAAACACGAATCTCACCATATTTTACGTTAAACCGTCGCTTTACAAAAATCTACAAAACCGTGTGCAATAACAACTAACAATAAGCGGTCCAGGGATGCGAGGTGGGAGCGTCTCAAAGGGCCGAGTCACTGCACTGGGAGGTATTAGATGGGACGGAGGGGTACGAAGGGGTTACCTGGTCCGCGGGGAGGGAGCTCGACGTAGTTCGCGTGACGACCCGACTGCCTGGGACGCGTCATGGTGGCGGAGTGGCTGAGCCGCGTCGCCCCGCGTGCTGCCACGCCGCTGCCTTTCTACACACGTCATCGCCACGCTACTGACACCGCGCCGGCGACGGCCCGCGGACCATCCGTCATTTCGCGAATAACAAGACTATGATTTCTATGGCATAATTAGCAAACGCGAATGGTTAGGAGAGGATATAGGTCAGAGCAACATAGGGTAGCTTTTGATGATCAGAGCGCCAGCATACCAAAATCCCAGTCTCTATAATGCTGTTTTCAACGTCTTGCCAACAATAATATTTGCCTCTCTATAAATTTTTTGCCATTATTTGCTATTAAACTTAGAGTCACGATTGTAGAGATAGCTACGTTATCACGACGCGACATAATGTTAATATTTCAGTTTTCTTAAAAATTCATACACGTTACGTTTTTAACTGCGATATTAAAATAAGACCAAACTATTAAAGATAAGGAAACATCATTAGATAAAGGTGTCTTGACTGTTTATGTTTGAATCGTGGCCACCCTACACAAATGACAGCTTGGCTCACTAGCTGGTTAATAAAGCACGCTGATAAATATTACGCGTGGCGATTAAAATGACCTGAACTCGAAGAAATGATATTGATTTAGAAATGATAATAGACAATTAGCAACATTGCAAAAAAGATATCAAATCTAATTGACAAGCAGTGTTCTAGCAACTAGCAAGCCTCTTTGTACTTTGTAAACTACCTCGTAATTTCATGAACAAATCAATTTACGCCCAATTAAAAAAATTATCATATCTGTTTAGTATCTTTTTCGAAAAGAAACATACATAACAGTCTTGACAACTTTACATTTATACCTTCTCTACCTATATCATCTCTACCTCATTTTATCGGATTATATTTAAAGCCGGATATAATTTAAGCGTATGTCATTCACCTGGAAGTCTCGCAGAAGCCCTAGAAGTATGCAAATTGCGAGTGACGAGTTCACAAGTTCACGGTTCGCTACACCGTGCAAGATCGCCGGTTCGCTCTACGAGTGTCGTGCCTTCCCTAGGGATACGGTACTAGCTAAGAAGCCTGATATAATGTAGTAAGATACCTACATATAAAAAATTTTATGCAAAGAGGTCCTATCGTAAATGAGTAAGTTCAGGAATACCTAAATAGGGATAGGAATATAATTACTATTGTACGCCTTTGAATAGGCGTACAATAGTAATTATGAAAGTTTTCAGCCCGGATTTTATAACTAAAATCCCTAACGGGGTTTCATCATCTTGAATTTTTATGAGCCTTGTTCTAGTCTCTACAACGTAATCAATAAATGTGAGTGGTTGACAAAAAGGGACCTGAAGGGATTGGAAACAGTTTTTTTTTAATCAATGGTCTTTTAACTTTGTTTCGGTCTAACCAGAATATGTTTAGGTGCCGTAGTTTTTTTTTAATGATTTTTTTTTGTGAACCGAGGCAGTTCTACAACTTATTTCTACACGAAACTTCGAACGCGATTTACTCGAAATCAAATTATTTACCTTGAGGCCTCTTTTTGGTTAACCAGACACAAATAAGCATTTAAATTTTTTAATTACTCAACCTATCCTATTGGAACACGGGGAGCCAGGCAATACAGCAAAACTTTTATGATCTGATTTAATGAATCATGAATGAGGAAAAGGCGTGACTCTCTCCGGTCACGGTGTCAATGAGGTTTTGGTCAAGAAAACCGGTCTCCGGTTACAACGCGCCCAGGAACCTCAAAAGCGAAAGTTACCACACATGTAACAATATAATAATATGCTTTATGCAGTTCAGACTTGTACTACTCTAGGTACTCTATAGCAGTTTTAGGGCCTGTATACACTTTGATTAGTGTGAGTGCAGGTGATTAGTGGTTAGGAGAAAATAAAGGACTTGAACTTTTAAACTTTCGCGTTGCATTATATTTGAAACTAATTATTCGTGAAAAAAGTATGTAGTAGCATTACTAGTAGAGTAAGTCGCGTTAAGTCCCGTATAATAAGTTTCAAAAATAAAGGACTTGCACTAATCAGTCGCTGTCCACACTTACTTTCTACTGACAATTAAATAAACATTATTGCTTTTAAAAGATTAAAAGCGCGTTTAGTCGTGTTCGAAAATACTTTATATACTGCTAGAGTTTTTACAACTGAAACATAATTATCATAAAATATTTCGTTACAAAATGGTTTTAGTACGAATGATAATGCTATCATACGTACTATATATCGATTAAGAAAGCTATTTATTATAGTAAGGGATTTAAAGCTAGATAACATTATAATTTAAACCAACAGCTCATCAGTCATCACTCATCACACATCACAATCGTCTGTCATGGATCAAACATATCTGGCAAAAGCTATATTTTCCAATGATAAATTTATGAAACCCGCATGCTGGTACTATTTCGAAAATCCTTTGTTGTTAATTAATAGGTCCATTCTTAAATTAATGATTGGTCCGCGCGCTACGACGTAGCGTCGTAGCCGTCGTAACGCGAGGAGACTATAATTATTATCCATTGTACTACATAATATCTGTACTGGTCAAATGATTGTAAGTGCTAATCAATTTTAAGTTCCAAAGTTTGTACTTAATATGCTGCTGCGAATGTAGACTGATCATAACATTGCAATTTAAGTAATTTAAAGAAATATAAGCAATGTTTGTCTGTGACATTGCTAATCATAAGAACCAGGGCATATTATTCAGTTTATATTATCAGGCAGTGTGCTAGTTAAGTCGCATTTTCAATATTCAAATAGGTAAAGGACTATACAACATTTATCTTACAAATGTTCAAAGAAGATGAGTGTGAGAAGTTATTTATAGTGGAGTTCCCAGAGCGTAAAAATCGTGCAAACCTCCGATTTTTGCAATAGTGGATGAAAATTGAAAAGAAAAAAAGGAATGTATAGCTGATAACATAAATAATAAAGTTTACCTATTGAAAAGTTGTGCTTTTGATTTTTTAATTATTCTCTTCCACTTCAAGTAAACTCATAAACTGTAAAATTTTGAAGAAAATTTGCATATTTCTTTTTCTTAAATATATAGCAAAATAATAAAATATATTATTATTTTTTTTATTTGTATCGTTGCTTATATTCCAAAGAAAGAAAATAAGTTGAAAAAATATATAATTTAGATTTAAAATTAATATTTTTGTATGCAGATGAGCATACCTCCAAATGTGCTTGTTGTGTGCCTCGCCAGGTAAATGGCGTTCCTATTTTTCTTTGGTTTTAAATAGGAAGTTTAAAATTATTTTTTAGGCTTAACAAAGCCTTCTATTTCTTAATGTGTATAACTTTTTAGCCCTTACTTTATTAAATTTTCTGAAAATGTAGCACAAACTTTTCACGGATATTTCGAAGAAAATCTGTATTTTGTTTCTTTTGGTTAGGTTTTTACAGAATAAAATTGATTTTTTATTTATTTTTTTTCATTAATTATGTTTGCTAAAACATACTTAAGGGAAAAAAATACAAATTAGGTTAAGAACTGATATTTTTTGTATTCAGGTAAGCATTTTCCAAACATAGGTCGCAGCATGCGTCTTTAGTATGTACGTGAGATTTGTAGCACCCAATTTTTTTCTGGCTTTAAGTAGGAAGTTTAAATATATTTCAAAGACTAGAAAAAGTCTTTAATTTGTCGATGCATTTAATGTTTTAGTTCTCACTTTAATAAATTCTCAACAAATATAGAAAAATATTTTCGGTCTATTTTACACATTTTTGGAGATATTTAAACGTTTTTAAGTACTTAAAAGTTATCATTTCTCTAAAAATTAAATACGCACAACAAGTAAGTTTAACACACTTTTCGTTACAACCCTTAAATCCACCCAAACCCTTTTATCTTGGTTAGGACGAGCGTTAATCTCTAAAAACTTTGCAAAAACCTTATAGTTGTATTTAGCTTAGCAAAGCAAACTTTCTTTTTTAAAAATTGTGTATTTGGTTAATTTTCAACGTAAACAATCGGATAAGAGTCATTTAATAACAGGAACAAGCAAAAAAATTTTTTTCTGGACCGGTTTTATATGGTGAAATATTAATTTTTAATTAAGTAACTAAAAAATTAAAAGCACAAAAAAAATTTTGGTAAACTTTGCAAGTTATAGTGTAAAAAAGAAAATGACACCTCAAAAACAAAAATCCATTCACTATTACAACTTTCGGAGGTTAAAACCTCTGGCGACTGCACTATTAAAAGTCTTAATTTTTATGGCCTTCCCCAGGTAAATTAACGTAACATTTTTATAACACGGGACGAGTGTTTCAATACCTATTGTATTTTTAAAAACGCGTCAAAATCTGGAAAAAGAACATCATGATATGTAGTCACAGATGTGGAAGGTCCTCAATAGGGTATCCTATTTATAGACTAGGTATGATGAGCGAGTAGCGACCGTTCAGTAGCTGGTGATTACAAGGACAAGGTCACCGCTATCAACAGTCACTTTTATAATTATATTGACTACGATATAATAACGAGCCGATAACGACCAAGTGATTGACCTGACTACTGCGATGTTTCCATTAGTCGAGAAATCAAAAATAAACCAGAATGGTTTTAGTTGGTTAGGAGCCGAGTTGAATTTTTTGGTTGATGGTATAAAATTGAATCCTTTGGGATACACTATGAAAGATAGACTTCAAAGTTCAAGTAAACAGTAGAAGAAATAATTACGTACTACCGACATTATAGACAAATCACGAAACAATTTGAGAGACTTATCAGTTATCAATTATCATTAATTGCCACCCAATACTATGTAAATGATATAATAATTAATAACCTTAGGTAATATGTATCAGGAAGACGATTTATGGCTGAAACATACAGCCACCAGGCTAAAGGCAACAAATTGTAGTGCAAAATTAACGATTTGTCTGAGGTAGGTGAAACAATACAATCATTAAATATAAAATAAGTACCTTTACAAAAATAAAGAATGCATTGTGCATCACCAGTATAAACACAAGCCGCAAACGAGTCGCCAGATCGAAGTTACTATTTTTAAAATATACTCGCAAAGGTTGGTGACATGGTTGTCCATGACGATATAAATATATATTTTTTGCTAACAACCGTTCAGTGGGTTACAATGAATTTTTGGCACACTCGCGCGATTTATACAATCGTACAATTCTGAAATTATGAACGTACAATAAGGATTTATTGGGACACAAATGCCAACAACCACGTTATTGCAAAAACGAAGGTGAGCTATTTTAACAATAAAATTAATTGATAGCTATTCATACATTTAATACACCTAGTAAAGAAGATAAAAAGGCAATTTAAATCTTTTTTACAGACGCTAAACGCAATATGAATTGGTCTATTTGATTAAGTGCTTACTCATTGGTTAGATTTTAGATATTAATTGAAAAAAATATTTTGTTAGGTAATAGGTATGGTGATTAGGTGAGCCGGGATGATTTTAGGGATTTGTGTTAATGACTTGGCATTTAGGACTAAATTCCATAAGGTGAATGGCCAAAATCTATTTTAATGTGTTATTAATAATTACTTAAATACAGAGCATTATGTTTAGACATTAATTAGAGAACTAAACAACAATAATAATTACGCTTTTATCACAATATTATGAATTATCACATTAGTGACAAAAACTTCATATTTTGTTAATTGATATCTATCTCAAAAGTTTGAAAAACTTCATATTTTGTTAATTGATATCTATCTCAAATATTGGAAGTACTGTATGTTTGCTTGGCTTATTACATGACTCGCTAATACAGAATCTGCGCATCAATTAATTTTATTCTATTGAAAATGCTCGTGCATCACCAAAAAAAATATGCTTACGGCCAACTCTTTTACTTGTCTTTTTTAGGGTTCCGTAGTCAACAAGGTACCCTTATAGTTTCGGTCTGTCCGTCCGTCCGTCTGTCTGTCCGCGGTTTTGCTCAGAGACCAAAGGACCTACAAAGCTGTAATTCGGCATGAATGCACATATTAATGATGCCGACAAAACGGTATAATATAAATAAGAGCTTTTAATTTTTTTAAAGGTAATAGTACCTCCTCTACACACACACAGTACATATAAAGCGGGGATGTTTTTTTTTTTCGCATCCACCCCACCGTGTGTGGTCAGTGGCGTCGTTGGATAGGTTTTTTAAAAATATTGTGAGTAAGTATTCAATGATTATTTTAGGGATCCATTCGTGAAATATGAAGTTTTAAAGTGGAAAAAATCGTTAAGAGTCCAGTGTCCTACGAGCTAAACGGTTGCTTCTGGAAATGTGAAAAAATTCACGGGAGTAGGAAATATTCTGAATTTAAAACGAAAACTATCACGATTCACGGCTAAGAAGACTTCATAAGTTATTGAGTAATTATAGTAGTCTATCAACTAAAAAAATGTATTCTAAGAAGTATTATAAAGGAACTTTTCGTTCAAATTCCTTTAAACGACACTGAAATGATGTTGTTAGCAGTATAAAACACGTTATAAATTTACATTCATTGACCATTAAAAAATATATCAAAACAAGCGTTACTACGGAACCCTATATTGCGCGTGGCCCGACACGCACTTAGCCGGTTTTTTTTTAAATAGATAAATTTGGCATATCTGCAGTTTATTTGTGGCATTTCCTTTCGGTCGAAAACGAAACATTGACCCGTCACCTGACCCAGTTGCGGGACGACCGCAAATTAGTGCGCCAGGAGCGAGTTATCTGCCCATCTCAGATCGAAAATACCACACGTGAATGCGGCATCAAGTCAGCCTGCAGTCGAGCTGTTCAAACAGAAATACAATGAGACGGGCGCGTCGCGTCTCGGCAGTCTCGGTAAAAATATCTCTTCCGAGTGCCATCGCGACGCGCGTCCGACGCTGGCGGCATTTTCCATTTCCCACATCCCTTATATACTTTCGCAGTTTCTTTATATAGCACTTTCCACTGGGTAAACGACCTTTCATAAATTTTACTAAACAAATATTATGTACTAGCTGTAGCAAGAAAAAAGTTTGATACAAAGTCTGACCCCCTCTTTCGTCCCCTTAGAGGGGTGGGAGGGGGGGATTTTTATACACCAGATGTTGAGTTGGAAGAAGACAAATATATCTGCGAAAACTGTATGCAAATCGGATCAGTAGTTTTTGTGTTAAAGAAGAAAGTTTGATACAAAATCTGACCCCCTCTTTCGTGTCCTTAGAGGGGTGGGGGGAAAAATTTTTTATACACCAGATGTTAAGTTGGAAGAAGACGAATATATCTGCGAAAACCGCATTCAAACGGACCAGTAGTTTTCGTGTGATAGTGGAACATGAAACATGCAGACAGACAGACAGACATAAAACCAACCACATTTTTGGCTTCTATAGCGATGTAGTGACACCCACCGCTTATTATTTTTTTCATATATCTTTAATGTACAGAATTTTCATTTCTACAGTTTTTAACCCCCGACCAAAAAGAGGGGTGTTATAAGTTTGACGTGTCTGTCTGTCGGTCAGTCTGTCTGTCTGTCTGTCTGTCTGTCTGTCTGTCTGTCTGTGGCATCGTAGCATCCAAACGGGTGGACCGATTTTGATCTAGTTTTTTTTTTGTTTGAAAGCTGACATGACCGAGTGTTCTTAGCTATAGTTCATCATCATCAGCCTGCTCATTGCTGAAATATCACGGTTTATCTGGTTCGTTATAGGACGATTAGCAACTTGCAGTCGTTTGATGGGTTTTATATTTTGCATTCTGGTTCGTGACACTTATGATTATATACACATTACTGGAAAGTTGACCTGGTGCTGCAGCATCACCTGGTAATCAATAGGATAACCAACTCCTCACCAACTTAGAGCATAGGTTTCGTGTTTGGGCTCATTTTAATTGCGACAACCAGTAAGACGTAGATAAACAGTAAATATTTGCATGCTGCTGCTGCAGCATCACCTGGATTCTATAGGAGCCGAGCTCCGTATGAACCCAAAGTGGAGGTTTCATGTTTGGGCTCATATTGACGGTCTCATCCAAGAGGACATATTTTATAGATGGTATTCATTGGGATATGATCCAGTTGATAGGAATTATTATTTATTTATTCTGCACAAGTTTAAAAAGCATAAAATAAAATTAAATTAAGAAATTAAAAAAACCCCCGCCAAAAAACTTTAAAAAGTAATGAAATAATATTTACTGACTTTAAGTTTAAATCATTCCTAAGAGTAAAGTAATATTTTAGTCCATAATTGTTGTCAAGGTGTGTCGGGGGACCGCTAATGTAGATGTTTGATTTCACATTTAAGCGTCAGTTCACAGCGACCCGAATCGAGAGAATCAGCGACTATTACTGTTGTTTCTGATATCTATGATTATGACGATACAAAATGCAAAAGAGTCGCTGTTGTGGTAGTTTACTTGGCGGTCCCCCGACACACCGTGACAACAATTATGGACTAAAATATTACTTTACTCTTAGGAATGATTTAAACTTAAAGTCAGTAAATATTATTTCATTACTTTTTAAAGTTTTGTGGCGGGGTTTTTTTTAAATTTCTTAATTTAATATTATATGTATAGATAGCCTACAGGTAAAGTTTGATGTCGTGAGTTTGTGACCTTGCAGGGGCTAATCTTTGCATCTATTGAACCCATATTTTAAACCTTTATCTATGACAAAGGCTATACGTTTTTTTATTGAAAAAGGATTTATCAAAATTCCACCCAAAGTTCAATAGGAGACCAGAGTCATCGGGAGTATTATTTTGCGATGCCGCTGGTACAAGCCAGTAATTAAATATCTAGATTGTATTAGGCAGTGAAATGGTAGCTACTTTTTCTAATAAATTAAGTCTACTAGACTTAATTTAACCTACACTTAATTACTTCCTGAAAAATCGAATAAATTGTTTTCCCGCTTGAGCTGTGTGAGTCAACGCCAACACGATTAAAATGCTAATGGACTTAATACGAGACTTGATTAGAAATTTCTTTAGGCTTTTAACTAAGAGCACCTTTTGAGAGATTACGGCCGCATTTCCACTGACGCGGAGCGAAGCGGAGAGGAGCTTAGCGGTGCCGAATTGACCAATCACCATGCTCGAAACCTTCGCTCCGCTTCGCTGTCATTCCGCTGGAATAGCACGATTAGCCGGGTCCACACCAGACGATACAACGCGCTCCGATCACGCGCGGCATAAAGCGCGTTGCACGGAGCATTTGGTGTGGACGTGCCGCGCGCTATCCATGCGCAAGTTTTGGTGCGCGCGCTCCCTAGCGCTCGCGATCCGTTCGTTGTCGGTTTTCTTACCCACTTCAAAGGTGCCTCACTCAGCCTCAGTAAACGTGGCGCGCGCGGTGTGGACTCTTTTGTGATTCGAGCGATCCATCACACCATGGATATTTCTCAAAGTCGTCGTCTGATATCACTTTATAAGGAGTTTAAATGTTTATGGGACCCAAAAGATGTTTATTTTACGAATAGAGGTGCAAGAGACGATGCATGGGCTCAGATTTCTCGCAAAATGGGGAACAACCCAATATAAGATCTAAAGAAAAAAATGCGGTCTCTGGCGGGAGGATACACCGTCCTTTTCTTTTTTGTACTTTTTTGCGCAATAATTTAAGCAAAATAAAGGTTACTGCTGCAACGGCAATTAGCCGCCGTGTGACTCCATATCGAGCAAGATACTGACTGACTTGCATACAGCATAACGGATCGCCTTCGGATCGCTTGGAGCGCATATTAGAATCGCAGTTTGCAAGTTCTTGGATCGGTCTAACGCGCTCCACGCTCCTCGATCCTGGATCGCGGTTTGGTGTGGACCCGGCTATTGGTCAATTCGGGCACCGCTAGAAGCTCCTCTCCGCTCCGCTCCGCGTCAGTGGAAACACGGCCTAAGAGCACGAAGTAATCAGTATGTCACAAAGGAAAATCTCATAAAATGTAGACAACAATGGCGGTTGCCGGTTAGATACTAGATATCATCGTAGATGTTGACAGAAGACTTATAATAATAGTATTATGTTTACTGATAACTAAGTTTATGGAACATAATATTTGTTGTTTTAATTTTAAAAACCGGCCAAGTGCGTGTAGACTGTCGGGTCACGCGCAATTTTTTTTCGTAGTACCGCTAGTTTTTGATAATTTTTGTAATGTACATTTATAACGTGTTTTACACTACTATCAACATCATCTCACTTACGTTCAAAGGAATTTGAACGAAAAGTTCCTTTATACTTCGCCGAATATTTTCTTTAGTTGATCGACTATTACCTATTAGTTATTACTCAATAACTTATGAAGTCTGCTTAGCCGTGATAATTTTCCTTTTAAATTCAGCATATTTCCTACTCCCGTGAATTTTTTCACATTTCCAGAAGCAAACGTTCAGCTGGTAGAAGGGGGGACACTGGACTCTAACGATTTTTTCCGATTTGAAACTTCATATTTCACAGATGTATCCCTAAATTGGAAAATGATCTAGGAATATTGGTAATATTTTTAAAAAACCTATCCATTGACACTCCACACGGTGGGGTGGACGCGAAAAAAAAATTCATCCCCAATTGATGTGTATTGTGTGGGGGAGGTACCTTAAAATTTTAAATTTCTTAATTTTTAAGGCCTTAATAGTACCTACCTCAAAATGTTTTTTTAAAGATCTTATAAGTTTTTACAAACACATAACCTTGCAAGTTTTAAAAGCCTTTGGATTTCAACAACATACTTCTAACTTAACAAAACAAAATAATAACTATACTTAGCAAACTTAAAAAAAAGAGAAGAATCTCTTGCAATATTGAAAAGTAACATGGCATTGCAAATATTCCATTAGTAGGTATCGATAAACACAAGTACTAACAAGGTATTATATTTTGTTAGCAGGGAGACGCGACGCTGCACAAATGATTATCGTGATCAGTGATGCAATATCGGTATGGCGCAATTGCCTTGTCAACAATCATTTCATATCAGCAAACACCAATATAGATATCGTTCAGTCAAGAGATAGATATATTAGATATTATATTTCGTAATTTATTAAACAAAATATGGGAAATAGACCAAATTCTCTCTTCAATCAAATTTTACCATATCTATACATATAATAAAACTGTAGAAAAGACGATTCTGTACATTAAAGATATTCAAAAAATAATAAGCGGAGGGTGTCACTACATCGCTATACAAGCCAAAAATGTGGTCAGTTTTTTTGTCTGTCTGTCTGTCTGTCTGTCTGTATGTTTGTTCCACTATCACATGAAAACTACTGATCCGATTTGAATGCGGTTTTCGCAGATATATTTGTCTTCTTCCAACTTAACATCTGGTGTATAAATTTTTTTCCCCCCACCCCTCTAAAGGGACAAAAGAGGGGGTCAGATTTTGTATAAGACTTTTGCTTTAACACGAAAACTACTGATCCGATATGAATGCGGTTTTCGTAGATATATTTGTCTTCTTCCAACTTAGCATCTGGTGTATAAAAAAAATTCCTCCCATCCCTCTAAAGGGACGAAAGAGACCCCCTCTTTGTGTTTGTTCCACTATCACATGAAAACTACTGATCCGATTTGAATGCGGTTTTCGCAGATATATTTGTCTTCTTCCAACTTAACATCTGGTGTATAAAATTTTTTCCCCCCACCCCTCTAAAGGGACAAAAGAGGGGGTCAGATTTAGTATAAGACTTTTGCTTTAACACGAAAACTACTGATCTGATTTGCATACGGTTTTCGCAGATATATCTGCCTTCTTCCAACTCAACATCTGGTGTATAAAAATCACCCCCCCCCCCCCCCCCACCAAAGAGAGGGTCAGATTTTGTATTAAGTAAACTTTTTTCTTTAATGGACTTACTTTATATTATTAACTGTTTTTCCAACTTAACATGTGGTGCTACATAACATTTTTCCCCCCACCCCTCTTAGGGGACAAAAGAGGGGGTAAGATTTTGTATGCTGATGAAGTAGAAATACTTTAAATGGCAAAACAACGTTTGCCGGGACAGCTAGTTATCAATATAGTTAAAATAACAAGATCAACGGAGAATAATTCGCCAATAACGCATTTGAGATAACCAGCATAATATTATTATTACGAAATAGTAAATCTAAATCATTAACTAGGTAATTTTTAAAGTAAAATATGTGAAAAATATGTGAAAAATATCAAATTCTAGTCAACTCGTACCAACTTATAATTCAATAAAGCAAACGCAGCATATTTTGAGATAATATACTAAGTAAATCTAAATCATTGAAAAGTGGGTTATAGTTCAACTTTTCTAAGCTGCACTAAAATGATTATGCTTCATTTTGGGAGAATGTAGGAGAAGCAAATGGACTATAAGACTATTTAGACAATAGACATGTTTTTAAAACTTTGTCCACTATAGATTCATTAGGTGAATCCAATCGTTGAACTTTTATCGCAAGAAATATATATGTATATGTAAAAAGTCGTCCTTGTTCTCTTGCCAGTGGTGTCGGATATCCGACTCGTTGTGTTATATGAGCTGCCACTGTTTTTAAACACTATCAACAGCTACTGTGTATGAACTATGAATGAAAAAAAATACGAATAAAATGCAGACTAATCTTCAACGGTGGAAAATAATTAATCTTAGCAAGAGATAAAGAAGTAAATAGTAAAGTACTTAATAAAACTTAAGGAACAAGTAAATAAGAAGGAAATACTTATAGACCATTGTTTAGCCGAGTCGATATAATATTATGTGATATGTCTGAACATAGTAAATAAAGGTGTAGTACAAACTTAACAAACAAACCAAAAACAATTTGAGTTCATAACTACATGTATTATGTGGTATTCAGACGTACGGTCGAGTCAGATTACCTAAAACTAGCTTATTTACAAAGCAAAACACATTTCCTGAAAACAATTAGAAGCTGCAAGAGCCGACGTTATCAATTCCAAATCATGACTGCAATGGTAATTTGATTAGCGTTTTCTGAATGTTAAATATCGTTAAAATGTCAGTGTTAATCATAAAATCACTCATAGGAAATGTACAGCTTTTAAAAAACAAGAAGGCAAATTGCAATGTTGGACAGAATTATCCTACTGCCATAAAAAAAAGTATGCGCATGTTCATGTTACACTGTGGACATAAATGGAAATCCCACGAGAAGGAAAAATAAATCAACTAAATCTCTGAAGTAAATAATGGGTCTAAAGTTATTTAAGATGTTCTACATAATATACGAAAGATTAGATACAGAGGAACGGTGTCTACGCGAACAAAGCTAAATTCAACTAAAAAGTAATAAAATGTTTGGAATTGTAATTCAGTAATTGACATTTTAGCACAAATGGTGAACATACCGAGACGCTTCTGTTGTCACAGCACTCACAGCAAATGTTGTGTTCGCGCGCCAAGTGATCCCCGTGATACAATGGGTACAATACACTGGCTACTAATCTAGCTAATATAATCTGCTCAATTAGCACTTTAAACTTTTGGCGATGGATCAAAATTTAACACCTTAGGCGCTCTAGACATCAAAGAATTAAAGTATATTATTGGAAAAGATTTCAATCGTCCTAAAATGTGGTGTAAGTGTAACTCAGCTCGCTTCATATTAGAAACACGAATACATGGAACATTAATCTGTGTGTCATACGAAGATAAATTAATGCATGCTCAGAGTGACGAGCTACAAATGACACTGTGGCTGTCGTGCCAGAGTATCATGCAACGAACCGGGGTTAGTAGTAAAGTATCGGTCGGCAGGTGGTTTATTGTCGGGGTTGGCGGCCGGGCAGCCGCCTCACCACCACGATCGATCGTCTCGCAGTTCGCTCGCGAGTGGGGCCACCGGGCCGCAGCACCCCGCAACGACACTCATCGCGTCGCCCGCCTCGGGCCGACTGCGCTCCCGGGCGCGACCCGCGACCTCCGCGCACATATAAACGTATCTCGCCTCACCCTTAACTTCACTCACCTTCGGGATGTAGCCTCTGCGGGTCGAACCAAGCATCTGCAATAGAAGGCTCGCGTTAGCGGGTTAGTTGCGACAGGAGAGATAAGCGGGCGAAGCGAAGCTGCCGACACTTACATGGATTGAGGACGCTGCAGAGGGAGGGCCCGGAGCAAGCCATCGCGATATTTTACGTAATATTAAATTCGAATGAGAAGCGGCTGATTGAGCACATGCCGCGCCCGACACTCGCGTCGATACTGGCGCGCTCGGCGCATGGCCCTCCGCCCTCCTCCCCCCGCGTCCTCCCGCACCCCCTAGCCCGCGCATGCGCGCCGGGCTGTCACCATCACTGCGCACCTTAAACTCCACACCGGCTACATCACCATACCACCACCACACTTAGAGACATAGGACTGCCCAGTGCCCACCCGCTTATAGAAGTATGTTATTGACACGGTGATGTTAGCACATAAAGAGGAAAAATGTTAGTTGAAAGCGCTTACATACTAGATACCTGCTATTAGTCAAAAATTTAACATACAACAATTATTTACATAAATAAAACATAATATTTATAATAAGGGGTTCTACACTCTAGCATGATGTATAATGAGTTGTTGCATCTACGTAAAATATACAATTTATGTCTTTGTAAAATGCGTATCAACTGATTAAGGGAGTTAATTTGAAAAACGCTGATCACCTAATTATAACTGAAGTAAATTATTGTGTCTCAGTATAAAAGCTAAATGAAGATATAAATATGCCTATTTTGGTAACATTACCACAAATATTTTGGTCATATTATAAAGTGCTTACAAAGTCATGACTTCTAAGTTTTAGCCTCTAGGCTCTAGCACCTCTAGGTAAAAATAATTGCTATGCTCAAACAAGTAAGTATATTAAGAAACGACGGGTTAAAATTAAATAAGTCAGAAAAGTAAAAATTTTAAGTACATAATATTCTTTTAAAGTTCTCCGAAACAGCTAACTCTGAGTTGATTCATGTTGTAAATTCGCATAAAGGTGTTGTTAGTTGCTTGAGTAGATAATTGACTGTTGGCCTAAAATCCGAGCAAATTATTTAGGGCATGAATAACGCTTAAGTAAAGACTGCGTTACCACAAAAGATGGAGTAAGGTGAAGTAAGTTTTCGAAAGCCAGTAAATCAGGCACAAACAATAAGTTTTCGAAAGTAAATAAAAGTCACGGTATTTGAATCGCGTTTTTGCTACTCTATTACCAGCCTGGCTATTGAACTTTTAAATTCGCACGTTATGGCAGGTGTTTGAAGTGGGCAAAAATAACGCTTATGCCCGTTTTCACCAACATCACCTAAAATTTAGGTGTAACTTAAGCCAATATAAGGGGCACCTAACGCAAGTTTTGTTTTCACCAACGTTTAAGTGACACCTAAACCATTATAATTTAGGGGATGAATTGACAAGCGGGTAACGCTAAGGGACACCTAAATTTTAGGTGTTGTTGGTGAAAACGGGCATTAACCAGTTACCACAATTTAAACTTTAAAGTAAAATCATCCAAAAACGAAAAGTATAACCATGGAAAATTTATCCAGAAGTTAATGATAAAGGGAAATCTGAATGATTATCAGATCAAGTCTCGTGAGTCACTAAACACTTAGCATTGTTCATGGAGACCTTGGCTGCACGGCCGCGATAAAATGACGCCACAAGACTATTGGGAGTTCAAGGCTGTTGGCCATATAGGAAATCTCGGAGCTGTGTCCAATTGGCTCCCATTAGAACACAACAATTCGACGAGACAATACATATCCATAGAGATGAGTTTGTGTCACATATAATGTTGCAATATTCTTGCTTGAAATCAATTTACATTGTGAAAGAGATACGGAAAAATGATAGACCTATCGTCTATCATTTTTAGTTTTTATTAACGTGCCTAAGCTATGATAAGATAGCCATCTTATCATAGCTTAGGCACGTTTGATATAAAGACACTTAATTCATTAATCCTTCAAGCCCAGCGACCACAAGCCCCATAAGAGCAACGGTGATCGCGACAACAATAGAATACAATAGCATTTCCAAGAATCCGCGATCGAAGGATTAAAATAATAATGCGTTAGCATAGGCGGAAGTGGAAGTCAACGTGTCACGCACTCAGTCCATGTCTCGTGGATACCGAAATGTGCAAAACATTATGACTCATTTCATATTGATTCACTCGTCGACTAGTCATAAAAAAATTTCTATCAATATAAGGCGAAAATATAACCTCCAGATCGTTTCAGTCCTAAATATTTAGGCATTTTTTTAAATATTTACTCGATCGTTTTATAACAGCTATAATAATTATTATAATACGTGTGTAGATTATAACAGTCTAATGCAACATCATAAATACCCATAATATTATGCTCTCGACTATATTGTAAACAAACTTGATAATGGTAGTCCGTAGTAAGTGTAGTTACCTACTAGTCTACAAACTAGTTTACAAAATTGACGAAGGACCATGGACACGCCGAGTGTTTCTTGTTAGATGTCTATATTTGCACCATTTAAGTTTTATAGAACTGTTCTAGTAACAGTTCTATAAAACTTAAATGATGCAAATACTACCGGAGGGTTCTCCTCTCCCAAACCATCCCTCCTCACCCCATCTCACCATCAAAATCGTGGGGTCTTATTCTTAACTTTAGCCGTTGTACGACTCTTTCAGTGTGGTCAATTATCACATAATATATTATATATCTATTTGCCTAACATAGTAGTTAGGCAATAATATATTTTTTAATTATAACACTGAAGCACACTGAAGCCTTACTTCTCGATTCTATTAATCTAATCAGAAACAATTTTTATGTATTATAATTATATTCATTTATAAATTCAGACATATCAGCTTCTAAGGAAGCACTTATATACGCATGTTGCTAACTACAATGCACAAAAAACATGTGAACAGCGACAGTGATGAGTCTATACTTATTATAAAACAAAGTCGCTTTTGTTCCCTTTATTCGGATTCGACCAAACTGGAGTAAAATTTTACTCGAGTATAACTGTCTCCTAATCTAAGAGTAAGGTGGTTTTGCGTTTTACGAACT
The DNA here is from genome assembly GCA_963422495.1 of Polyommatus iphigenia. Classification (NCBI taxonomy): domain Eukaryota; kingdom Metazoa; phylum Arthropoda; class Insecta; order Lepidoptera; family Lycaenidae; genus Polyommatus; species Polyommatus iphigenia. The sequence goes on from OY730188.1 coordinate 15,927,691, forward strand.
TCTAATCCAAGAGTTTAAAGTAGTTACACGGGAGTAAATATTACACGGGCGATTTTGATGGAGTAAATATTAAACTGAGAATAGTACCTACTGTTGCACAGCAGGGTGTCAACATCTGTGGTGTCAACCTTTGAAGAATCCAACTGTTACGGTCGGTGTCATTGTTATGGGCCATTTTTAAAGAAAGAAGTGTTATATTTTATATTTAATTTTAATCGTTCCTAAAAATTCGACGCAATGAAACGTTTAATTATTGTATTAAAACGGCTATTGTATTCTATGGATCAGTGGCGAAGCCTCCATAGAACACGATTCCTACCGGCTTACCTTGGCCAATTTTAATATATACATTTTTTATTATTAATAATTATAGCTTACCCCGCTTCCTACAATTTCATAAAAATAATTCGCCATGTATTTAAAATCACGCAAACGCACACATACCCGTTTTTACGATCGCACTCAGAACGCGTACATAGTGTGCGGCGGCGGTGGCCGGGGAACTCGCTCAAAACATCGGGAATCCAAACATTTGAAATGTATGAAATTCACGCACACATACACATTACTACTACATGCAAACGACTCGTCGATATTGTCGAACAACAAGCCGATCCCACATAGCCTACCTAGTCTTTATTTGTCATGTGTTAAGGTTTAGTTTCGCATGTTTCGCTTTAAAAGATTTCGTCCAATCACAACAGAGCTAATTGCAGCGGCCGACCGGCGCGTGCTGTCATTTCAATTCACATAAACAATTATATTACGCGCTAATTTGCACTCATTTTGTACTGTTATTATTGTAATATGCAAAATTTTGTTTATTAAGTTAGTGGGCTAGCTTGATTGTAATATTATACAGTTTAAAAGAATCGAAAGTAGTGAAATTTTACTTGCCAAGTGTTGTGTTGTGTTTTTGTTTGTTACATCGTAAAGGTTGGTTTGTTTTACTTACTTTGTAATTTGTCGTGACACGGTTAGGTGAGAAATGGCAGCATTAGTACAAATTGACTGTTGTCTTACGGATTACCTATTATATTTTATAATAATATTAAATAACGACGACAGACGACAAATAACAAAATTAAACATTTAGGTACGTATTTCTGCTGATATTTCTTTGCTACTAGCTTTTGCCCGCGATTTCGTCTGCGTGGACTGAAGACAGGTAGCCTATGTTCCTTTCCATGTTTGACATGGGATGCATGCAAAATTTCATCTAAATCCAGTTTTTGCATGATTAAGTAACAAACATCTACACTGGCAAGTCAGGATTCACTTATTTTTGGTGTGTGAGTGTGAGTGACGTGTGCTTAAAACGGCTTTTTTTAAAGCCACTTTTATCATACTCGACATGCACTGTTCATATAATACCAGTGATGTCATGTATGGTGAAGGTGGTGAATACTAACAATACTAACACTGCATGCAACGCACACAATGCAAGCAAAGCACCCTAGTAGTTATGGAAAAGGTAAACTAACACACTTAATACAGGTATGTAATTTATTGCACGTTTTTTTTACAAGAATTGAAATTTTGCTTATTCACAAGTTAGCCGTTTTTTGGTCCGGCTTTACCTTTATTTTTTTTCACCCCACGCCACTGCTATGGATATTACTTGCCATTCCGCGAGTTTGAATTTGATCGTAACGCCATCCGTTTTTTTTTTAATTTTCAATTAAGTAAGTATATTAAAAATATGCTTTTCTACCAGATCTTTTAAAAGTTGTTTTTTTTTATGGAAGCCAATTTGGAATTCGTTTTCTTTTTTCGTTGCTCATCTTATTACCTATATATTATGTGTACGTAATACACTGCGGTCAGCGAAAAAATCTAACAAAACGAACACAACCTATGAAAATAACGGATTTTTTTAAATTTTTTACATTGAACTTATGCCATAGGGAAAAATAAACATAAGACTTATGCATTGCACGTCAACGTCATGCATTTGACATTGATATTTTACTGTATTACTCTACGAAATTAAATTGTTATGGCGTACAAGTCATTCTAATACAAACAATAGCACATGAATTTTTGTCGGTTTATACATTTGTTCATTGTTCATTTTAAACCACTGAGTAATAATACCGAGCATAGTATACTCTTCGAGTAACGTGGTAAAACGCAAACGAAGATATCCTAGAGTAAATTGAAGGAGTAAAATTATTCTCAGTATAGTTACACTCGTGGAACTTCAAGTTTGGTCGAATCGGGCCTTAATCTTTAAAACTACGCAACGGATTTTGATGATTCTTTCAGTGTTAGATAGCCCATTTATCGAGGAAGGTTATAGGCTATATTTTATCACGCTAAGATTAATAGAAGCGAAGAAATAGAGGAAAATGTGGAAGAAACGGGGAAAATTATTTGAAAGGGCTAACTTGAACGCGCGAATCTCAGGAACTACTGGTCCGATTTGAAAAATTCTTTCAGTGTTAGATAGCCCATTTATTGACGAAGGCTATAGACTATATTTTATGACGCTAAGACTAATAGGAGAATGTGGAAAAAACGGGGGAAATTATTTGAAAGGGTTTATCTCGCGAACTACTGGAGCAGTTTTTATGTTATTTGGCACAGACAATAAGTAGACTAGAAGGATCGTGATAGGCTATCGATTTTTATCATTTTTTCAGTGGCTATATATTTTATACCCGTGCGACGCCGGGGCGGGTCGCTAGTTAAAAATAAGTCATGAGCCGGCAAGAGAGCGGACGACATCTGAATCCATAATGTTCTTTTTGGTGCGTGTTAATTAATTACGACTAGCTCTTAACCTATTAACCTGAAGGGACAGCCTAAATGCGAGAACATGGGAGTAAAAACTTCTACGTAATAGATGAATTTTTAAAGATGATTTTGCTGATAATTTTTATTTTATAGAAAACTAGCTGTGTCCCGCGGTGTTACCCGCGGTTTAAGTGATATATGTATATTATAAAGGACTATGAAAACTACCAATAGGTAATAGGGTCAAAACGGGACGATTCATGGTTCTAACTTCTACAGGTTGTTAGGGTGAACACCGTTATCCTTAAAACCCTCAAATGAGCCCGTCAACATGAACAACTTTTTCTATGAAAACCATCCTGGAAACTCAAAAAAAATGCCGTCTTCATACCCATACAAATTACCCGGATCCTCAATTTGTATGGGTATGACGACGGAATTTTTAGAGTTCCCAGCATTGTTCTTATAGAAAAAGTTGTTTACTTTGACGGGCTCATTTTATGGTTTTAAGGATAACGGTGTTCACCCTAACAACCTGTTACGTATAATGGTTTATGGTAGTGATGATGATGATGAATGTAATTTGCATAGTAGCATATGCTTTGCGTTCTTAAGACAACGTCGAAACCACAGTATAGCAATATCCCTTATCCCTAGGGATATTGCTATACCTATACTGAGGTCGAAATTATCAAAGTTGTATCTACAAGTCAGGAGTTCTCTCAGCACCTTCCAAACCATTGGTATACCTTGGTGCAAAATCTTACTTGTTGGTAGCTTATATGCTTACAATACTGCTCACGAAACCGAAATCACCACATGTTTCCATATAAATTTTGAGGAGTTCCCTCGATTACTTATCCCTTCACTTATACTATCCCTTCAAAAAACTCCTCCATTTTGAAAGTCGGTTAAAATTGTAGCCTATGTGTTATTCTGATGTATAAGCTATATTATTGTAAAGTTTCATTAAAATCCGTTCAGTAGTTTTTGCGTGAAAGAGTAACAAACATCCATACATCCAAACTTTCGCCTTTATAATATTAGTAGGATAGTAGGATTTTCAATTATGGGTTAAAATATTTCTTTGATTACTAGACGGGCTAATTGTAACAACGGAAGAAACACGTGAAGTTAAAAGTCACAAGATGACTTAAGAGTGTCGTAAGAACGTCGTGTGATGAGTCACAGAAGCTACACATGGTTGGTCCTGCGAGTGTCGCAAATACATTATGGGATCTGACGGCCTTCGATCTTTATTTGCATGACGTAAGCAAAGGACGAGTACATTTTAAGAACACCTTGCAATGGTTGGTAGCCTGTTTAAAAATATATTTATCTTTCTTTAGAAAGGGCAGTTCATATCCCTTTCTATATATAGGGAAGAGACGCACCATCGAGTATCCAACGACCTTAACATGTTAATTTTTTTAAATACCTTAAGAGTTATTTGTGTATTCGTTTATTCTTATTTTGTATTTTTATCGAATCTTTTCATAAAATAAAAAAGGAAAGCCTTAGGATAGTTAAAAGTTAAAACACGAAAGTAAGTTTTGGCTTCGGAAAATCCCTTGTACTTTAGAAAAACAGCAGGATGTGGAAAAAATTAACCTAGAAATAGCTTTTCAATAAGTATTACGCGAGTACGTGTACGTTTGCAAGTAGCAACCCTTGAATCATTATGCGTAGTGGGGGCTCTATTTCCGCGCAAATTATAATTGATAGCAGCCCCTCAGTAAAGGGAAACAGAACAGTAACTTTCCAATGAGTCATTTCAGCTTAGGTACGTTAACACCACACAAAGAAGCCTTAATGAACAAAGGGAAACTGAAATACAGGAATTAAAATTGGAATCATTATTTATATTTTATAAAACTGCACTTTATCACATCTACCGTAGCAAGTAGTAGTATTACAAATATTTTATGAAGGAGAAAATTGGTAAAAGTAGGTTACGTTAATAATTTAACAAAAGCTGCAGCAAAGTGGCGCGCATACTTTATGAAGAGCTGGAGAATTTACAGGGTAAGTTGGAGGTATCAGGTACGAGGGCCTGCTTCGCATTTAAAGTAGGAGAATCGTATGAAGCTTGACATGAATATGCCTAGTAGACAGCATGTCTGTGGAGGAGGGAGTAAATTTTATCGATCGGGGCGAGCGACCTCCCCGCTCCGCGTGGATCGGCAATGCGGCCTCTACTCGACATGTCTGGCTGGACTCGAGTCAGTCGAGACTGTCAAATTAATTTAATATTTTTCAGTAATATGTAACAACTCTAATACTTAATAGATTTTGCCAATTCTGTAAATATAATATCAGGTCGTGAAAATCGCTGAAAATGACGAGAACTACTAGATTTCGTTTTGAAACACTAGAAAAAATGTTCCAAATTGTAGAGGATGAAATATCTCGATAAACAGACGAACATATAACCTCCTCCTTTTGGAAGTCGGTTAATAATGAAAACTTACTTAGTTATTGCCAATTTGTTACCTACTGAGTTAATTGAAGCAACAGTTTCTGACGTAAGAAAAATTAAAACGTTGCGAAACTGAAAGCTTTAGCACCGATACTTATTTGTTACTACGCTTAAGTACTTTAGATAATAGATACACAATTACTTTGTATAAATTTACTTCACATGTAGATCAAGTTGAACTCTTAACACATCATGTCAAAATTTAAAACTAATAAAGGGGTTCGAATATGGTGTTTATAAAACATTTCATAAATTATAAGTTACTACATAAAACTTGTAAATCTCTATCTCTCTATCTCTATATTCAAATTCAAATTCTTTATATATTTATATATATAATTTGTAAATGATTATCCTATTTCCCTCCTCTTATATCAACTTGACATAACATTTGTGACAATAGAGCAAAATTACGCAGTAGAGAGGAAAACAAAGAGACCGGCGCCCTTACGGAGACAAAAGAATCAGGTCAACTAGGATCACTGAACAGGCACAAGACCTAGGCTGCTCATTAATAATCTCACCACATGCTTGGCGACTGGAAGTCACAAGGCATTTTGAGTTATAATTATAATTATTATAAGTATGCTGCGTAAAACATTCCAGATGGACCTAAAAGAGTTTACGCGTTAAAACTGAATATGTTAATGCATCTGTTCTATGATCTATCATAAATTAAATAAAGTAAATATTTGAAAATATAAAATACGAGCATACAATATTGTCCATAATCCATATCATTGATTTTCACGAAGTTGAGATCGTTATGAGATTAAATTCGAGACGGAACTCTACGTGACTCTACATTCGACGACACGAGTGACACGAAGTTTGGGCTATATTCAAAACTCAAATCTTTGTATGTCTCATTATGGTAATGGTAATGGTGGTCAAATAATAATAAATTCTAAGAAAGAAAACAAAGCATATCTACACAGAAACAAACCTATTGCCACAAAAAAAATCTTTCAAAATTTACTCTTAATATTATACATTTTAGTTACTAAGCCAAGACTGGCGTAGTTGTTAAATATTTACTGTTTGGCAGCGATGTCAATACTTTTTATAAATTAATATTTGTATGTATAATTTTATAATAATACAAGTTTATAATTCTAAGCTATTTGGATTATAATTACTGTTTGGCAACGATGTCAATACTTTTTATAAATTAATATCTGTATGTATAGTTTTATAATAATACAAGTTTATAATTCTATGCTATTTGGATTATAATCCACAAAATAATAGTACGTATAAAATATATGCAATATTATTATTGCATTTCTCAATGAGAAATCACAATCTATATCGGTATACCCGTATACAATATATCGGTAGGCAATTATTTTTAAATCACAAAAAAATGGCAGAACATTGCAAACGAAAAATTTCAAGATCATCTGACGTCATACCTGAAACAGTCCCGAAATAATCAAGAGAAAGAGAGAGAAAAGCAGTGGCATAAGGAACCGGCACCAATACAAAAATACAAGTGGTTTGAAAAATATTTTTAACGTTAACAGACTTACGGTTTATCGTATCTGCCTTGGATGTCATCGCGACAATCTCACTGTGAACACCACTTAAATATCAAAAGCCTTCAGGTTTCTTCGATATCCTATTGAAGAATTTTGCACATCCAAGTCCTTTCCACGCCAGCACTACGCCCTTCGAGTGGAAAACGTGAACGCACGTCGCTGGTCTTCTCACTAATGAGCGTTCCACGGGCAGCGGTTCAAAATTCCTAAATTTAGCATCGCGACCATCGCAACGTATATCGATATACGTCGGCCTACGTCACCGCACTTCATCATTGCGATTAGACTCTACATTATGTTTTCTTTTACCTTTTTCCTAACCTACCGAACGAATCATTCATAACATACTTACTTTGATCATTACGATGTAGAGCAAAAGACCATTAAAATTGTTTTAAGCCTGTTTTTGGATCAATTACTGGTTTCTGGGAATTTATGAGTAGGAAAAATTGGTGCAATTTTTATCGCCAAGGATTTGGAGCTCGTTTTTGCAATCTTACATGAGATAAGATAGCACCTGACTAAAGTTGAATTGCTCGTGAGTGTTGGAAATATTCGTTGCGTTTGATGCTGTGCTATGACTGATTACAATGTCTGCATCAAAATTATGATGGCATGATGTCATTATAATTTAAATAAAATTATGGTTATGGCTCCCACCTCCACGCTAGGCGGGTAACGCAATGGTTTATGCCGATGAGTCATACTTGTAACTTGCCCGCCGCCGAGTGCATCGATTTGAGTATTTGACGCCATTTTAACATTATTTATGCGACATGTTTTATAACATGACAACATTACCAGACAGAATTAATCCTAGGTAATGCGCTAAATTCTAAGAGCTCTATAGTACGTTCAGATTTATTTTGGGGAAAGCTATGGCTAAACCTTCCCATGCCAATGCAAATTGCAAACGCTCGATGATCGAACTCTTGATTGCAGCCATCAAAAGAAACAAAAATTAGAGACATGAGAAATTTTCCTAAAGTACAAGCTAAACTCATAATATTGTAGAGTCGTTTTGGAGTTTGGACAAAGTTGAACTCATTTATCAGGAAAAATGTTATGTTCGGTTATTTGAGAAAATTTGCAAAATAAATTATTACTTATTGGAGTAAGTAGAGTCAAGTTTTGCATGTAACCGCTATTTTGTTCAATGTCATCACTGAAGCTATGTAATTGCTATGTAAACATGTAGCCCAGCTGATAAGATTACACCTATATTTAGAAAAGTAGATGCACGCTAATAAAGAGATGACGGTGTTGCAATAGGTTAACTTCTCGACCAAAACGAAACAATTCACGTTTTCTGCAAGGAGATTACTAATTTCGAAACTGTTTCAATAAAGAAAAAGTTTTTGTCATTGTTTTTATTTCTCTTGCGTATTCAGTCATTTCGTAAGTGACTTTAAAATATAATGCCAGATTTAGTTAACTTTATGTAATTGATTGTACTGTATTCACGTTGAACACCAATAAAACAATTTTTCGTGCACTTTTTCCACTATTATTCCACTAGTATTTAGAAATTATTATTACATAACGAAATACACCACCGGTTTCGAAAACAAAATTCATCTGACGATGAATTGTTTCGAAAACGGTCATGTATTTCGTTAAAAATTATAATAATTTCTGAATATAATGCAAAAAAATCGACCAAGTGCGACTTGCGAGTCAAACTCGCGCACGAAGAGTTCCGTACCGTTAAATAGAGCGAAATTAGACTCTACAAAAAATATTTTTTTGTATGGGACCCCCTTTAATATATATTTATTTTAATTTTATTAATAATTATTAAAGTACAATTAATTCATGAAGCCCCAAGCGGCCACATCCGGCCGCGATAACAATGAAAAAGCTATTGTGTCTCGTTTTGCCACGACTGATGGGTTAATATAATTAAAGATTGTTTTGATTGACTTCTGCCATTATTGATTACGAGCAAAACAGGCCAAAAAATCACGTTTCTTATATGGAAGCCCCCCAGCGGTTATTGATCCGCTGTTTCGCAGTTCATAAAGTCGAAGTCTCAGTAATCGCCGGTCCCCGTTCTACCCTTAGGGTACGGAACCCTAAAAATGGACGAAAAATTGTGTTTTAACTTTTATTAGTGTTAGTTTTTGTTCAGTCTTCAGAGCTTCCTTCCGTGTGCAGTGAAAGGCGATGTTTCAGCGGGTGCCGTTAGCCCGGCGCGGCGGCGGAGAGCGGCGGTCATCGCTCTTGCCGCTCCGACAGTTTCGCAACCTTCGCACTCCAGAGTCCAGACTAAGCCCATTCCTACCACTAATCCTCCAACTAACGTGTTGCGTTATAGGATCGTAAAGAACCTAAATGATGATGACTTACATGATTAAATTATTTATTTTATACTGATATTAGGTTAAGATTTTTTAGTTTTTAGATACGCCTTAATCTGATTTCTGATCGATTACCTGTCGGGAAGCTCCGTGTCATTTTCACGATGGCTATTTGTAGTGATGTAGATATAAATAAGTCAATGCATGAAAAACAGCGCGTATACGATGACGAAATGTAATAAATAAAGCTCGCGAACGATGAAATCATGCTTTTACAAATAGTTAAATGCAGTATTTCTCATAAAAAAAAATATTTCGGTGACTTTTCTGGATTGTGATGTAAGACAGAAGCCATGGAAATTGGGATAAGAAAATAATATAAGTCTTAACTTAGGTATAGCTAATAAGTTATTACGAGCTATCGTGTCGACTGTCGACTCACCTAATCCCATTTGACAAAATATGACTTCAGCCTCGATCACGTGTGCGGTCGGGGCCCGCGCTGGTTCTGGTTTGGTGACGGTGGCGGCGGGCTTGGGACCCGGTGCTTCCTCTTTTGGCGCTAGAGCAGCTTCGGGGACACGTGTCGGCGGGCTGGCGACCGGTGGCTGCACCACAAGTTCGGGTTTCATTTCAGGCTTCGATTCGATTACGGGCTCCGACATTTTAGGAGCTATCGGAGTCGGAGCTGGAGTAGGCTCCAAAATTGGAGTCGAGTCGTGTGCGACGGCAGCCGGTTCGCTCGCACGGTCCATCGGCTTCGTCTGCTCGTGCACCACGGCCTTGGGCGGTTCCGGTCTATGCATCGGCGACTCACCGGCCGTGTCCGCATCTGACTCACTGTCCGTGAACTTATCGGCGATATGGTCCGCCTTTTCAGTCACGGACGGTGCACGAGGCGTATCCACAAAGATATCCCTCTCCATGTCGAGAAAATTTTGGGTGGCATGTCGCGAGGTGGGATGAGCCGAGTGTAAAGGAGATTCTCCAACTTCTTCGCGTTTACTTTCACCTTCCAGATGCTCGAAATCGTCCGTCGAGTCCTGGTCGCGTTTCATGGCCGATTCCGCTGAAGGGACATCTGGTATGGTTTTATCTCCGGCGCTGAGACCCAATAATAAGCTTTCGGCGTTATCCATTGCAATTTGCAGAGGAACGATTTACTGAGATTATAGCGAGGATCGATAGTGGGTGCGGTAACACGTAAAGGGTGAAAGAACGAGTATGTAGAAGAGAGTCCTGTCGTGCCTCCTCACAGTGTCAAACTGAGGTCTGCGGTCTGCGCGCCGCTTGCCGGCTGCACGACGTCACTCAGCACGACAAACGGTATTACTCATCGCCTACGGTACGGTTCGGTAAAAATGGGGGCGATTCCTTGTTTGCCGGCAAATGATCGGTAATACAGTTTAAATTGCTAAAACGTAGAAGATGATTATCAGCATCGATGATTTTATATCGAATTATGAAGAAGTTTTCGCTATTTTCACTAACTTTAAGACTTTTCTACCAAAATGCAGAAATTATTGACTTCAAAACCGTTGCTGATTTACCTCTTTAACTTGACATTTGACAAATGTCAAAAATTCTATGCTGTTTTACCCACCGACCCCGCCCTACTGTCATTACGTTCAGAAACTGGGTAATTTTTTTTGAGTTAGTTATCAACGTTATTTACCTATAATAAAATTTATTTTTCACAATTTTAAAAATAATAGTTATAGAGTAGTAATAATTTATGTTTTTTTAAATATTGGTATTCAAAAACAAAAATGACAAAGTTTTACAAAAACCTACAAAACATAATGATAGTAGGTATACTCAGGTGAATTAAAAAAAAATTGATTTGCGGTCAAGACGTCAGATGGCGTCAGATAGACGTAGGTAGTACACTGTTTAGAGTTTAGAACATACATAGTATTTCTATTTCTGAACGCAAAGTACGTTCCTTATTTGATCAGTATACCGGGAATTGTCATATTTAAACTTTAAAGCTATGTTATTGGCTACTTGTACGTCATATTTTACACGCTAGTGCACTGGGTCTAGGAATGAAACGTTTTATATCTGATATCATGTTTGACTTTGAAGTTGTCAGTTGACTGTTGAATGATGATCTGTGATTTGTGAAATTGACCTTTGAAATTGACATTTAAATGATTTATCACATTTGATTTCCAGAATTCGGATTGCCTCTCGTCTTTAATTTTACAAAAATCGAGTAAAAATCAAATCGTAGACTAAAATGTATAACTAAAATTTAATTTTCAAAACAGTGAAAGTGTTTTAGCGTGTCCACTTAACTAAAAGAATTGAACATTTGCCAAAGATTTCTCACCGAAACATTAAAAATTTTAAAAATAATATGTCAGCGGCAACTAAATGTGATGCCACTGATACAAAATTTACCAGTGATATTATGCAGTCTAATTGTAATAAAACCGATAATGTTAGGGCATTGAATGGAAAAGCTGTTTTACATAGAAATGGTATTGTTCAAGGAAACAAGAGTAATGGTTATCATGTAAGTAGAATACTATGGAGCTTTTCTTCAGTTCATACTGTTATTGTACCTAAATATGAAAGTCTGTCTGTCTGTTATCTCATAATGCTTAAACCACTCAATACTTAAAATTAGCTGAAGACACTTTAGGTAATATAAAAGGACATACAATAGTTTTTATTGCGGCAAAATGTATGGTTAATATGCAAATAATCGGCCAAGTGCGAGTCGGACTCGCGCACGAAGGGTTCCGTACTGTTATATAGCAAAAATAAGCCAAAAATTACGTTTTTTGTATTGGAGCCCCCCTTAAATTATTATTTTATTTAAATATTATTTTTAATTATTAAAGTACACATATAATTAAGTCTTTTGTGAAAATTTCAAGTGCCTACTTGTTGTCATTGTTGATACAGAGCAAAAAACGATTGAAAAATTACGTTTGTTGTATGGGGGCCCCCCTTAAATATTTAATTTATTTTGTTTTTAGTATTTGTTGTTATAGCGGCAACAGAAATACATAATATGTGAAAAGGACAAAATCCAATGTCCATACAATTTTGGGCTAGTTTTAAAAGTGCCGGCCAACACAAATAAACCCATTATTTAAATAGAACATAATCTAAGGAATAATTTTTATTATTACACCAAAGTTCTAAGTCAAGTCTCCGAGTTGTTATTCAAGGTCAAACTTTTTTTTATAAGATGTAATAAAACTTATTTTATTAATTAAAAGTAATAAGTAATCTATCCCAACATCAATTTTTCCAAATCATTTGTAGGTATTTGGCCTCTAATCTATTCTATGACTCGCATAGGGTCGTTGGGATCGATTACTTATTACTTTTAATTAATAAAATAAGTTTTATTACATGTTATAAAAAAAGTTTGACCTTGAATAACAACTCGGAGACTTGACTTAGAACTTTGGTGTAATAATAAAAATTATTCCTTAGATTATGTTCTATTTAAATAATGGGTTTATTTGCGTTGGCTGGTACTTTTAAAATTAGCCCAATTTGGACCTTGTCCTTTCAACTCTCTAGCTATTACCGTTCTTGAGTTACAGCCTGGAGACAGACGGACAGACAGACAGACAGACGGACAGACATCGAAGTCCTGAGACTTCGATGTCTGTCCAACGGGACCCTATTACTGATAATAGGGTCCCGTTTTTACCCTTTGGGTACGGAACCCTAAAAACTAATTCCACCATGAACAAAGCTGCAGACAACATGTAGAATTTTAATTATTGCCAATCTTACTAGATAACAAAATTGGCTAGTTATTTAATCCTTAGATCGCGGATTCTTGGAAATCTATTGTTATTCCATTGTTGTTGCGGTCACCGGTGTCCATAAGAGGCTTGATGGGTTAATACTGAATTTTAAAGTTTTGACAAAAAACTGTATTTTATTAATTAAATTATGTTAATAAATTAACCCTTGGTACATCAGTAGTTATTTTTGAATTCACAATTAATTTAACCCATCAATCCCCAAGCAGCACCTGGCTGCCGCATAACAATTGAAAATCTATTGTGTCTGCCATTCCCACAGTCGAGGTATTACAAAGTAAAAATTTTAATTGAATTAATGATGAAGCTAGTGAGTCTAGTCAATATGTAATAATAAAAAATATTTGGTAAAAATTTTATGCAAAGAATAATCATGATTCTTCCAGGCCACACTGATTAAGTGCTTTCCAGTATTTTGATTGATAGTAACAGAAAATATATGTTTACACAATATATTAATTATATTTTTCATCATTTTATAAGACAAAAATTTTTTTACTGAGAACGATCTGGGATTCTGTGTCATTAATTAATAGAAAGATCTGAAATAGGAATGCACAATTGTATCTTCTTCATTATTATATTTTGTTTACAGTATGATTAACACCGCGATTGTGGATTCTTGAAAATCTTTTGTTCTCGCGGTCACATGCGACCACTGGGGAACGAAAGCGTTAACCCAAATAATAAGTTTAAATAAAGTGTCTTAAAATTAAGGCTAAGTAATTTGGTTTTCGATTTTTGATTCATATACCTACCATCAACCATACATTTTTTCATGATAAAAACTATCATGATTTTTATGTCCTTTCCAAGGACTGAAAATGTATAACATTAGTATTTGCATGTATAACATTAGTATGGATTTTTATTGAGTCATTGACTCATGCTAACTTTGTTTGTTTTCCTTATTAGTTTCTCGAGTTGGTATTATGTATTTTCTATGGTTTACCCTATATAAATTATCAGTTGTGTAAGTTGGCTTTGTGTTGTTGGTTGCATCTTGGAATTTATTATTTTTTATTTGGTTATTTTCTCCTAAATATAAAATAATATTAGCAATCATTTTTACGGATTTTAATACCTTGCAAGTAAAATTAATTGCACTTAGTGCACAGATATTATTTAAATTTTTATTTTAGTTTTTTGCTATCATATAAGAGGTGAAAACACACAGCACAATTTTCTTTCAGCTTACATGTAGATAATACAAAGTGTATTTTGGTTAGAGGATTATAAAACTGTGATTTGAATATTTTTGTAGAAAATGTCATCCGGAGAAGAGGTGGTGCCATGGATGGATTGGTCACAGTATGATACATTTCCGGGTTCCTTTGAGAAGTGCTCAATATTGACAGCTGCGCTTACTCACTTCGGCCTATATCTGCTTATGTTCCTTGGCTTCATTAACCAACTTTTATTCAAACCAAAAGTCGCGACAGAGAGAAATAGAGAGGTAAGTTTTTCTTCCAGAAAAATACTTGAATTTAGTTCAAGTATTTTTCTGTACTTTTGTTTCTTTTTAGAGATTTTACCGGACTGCCAGGAGGGTTATGTGTTTAGCGCGTATCTTCTATGTATGTAATATTCTTTATTACCTCGTATCTTCAGAACGACTAAACGGATTTTCACATTTGAGGTATCGTTAGATTTGTCTTAATAGCCGGAGTGTTCTTAGATAGGTGACATTAAGAAAAAACCAAAATGGCGGATGTTTGACGCCATATCGTGAGGTAAACAAAAATAAAAATTTACCAAGCATATCGAGTGGGGTATCAAAATAAAGAATTTTAAACACTGATTCTAAATATGTATATAACTTGCAGTTTTAATTCATGAAGCCCCAAGCGGCCACATCCGGCCGCGATAACAATGAAAAAGCTATTGTGATTTGTGTCTCGTTTTGCCACGACTGATGGGTTAAATCGAACGATAAATCTACACTAATAGTACAAAGAGGAAAGATTTGATTTTTTGTTTGTTGGGCTCGGAAACTACTGGACCGATTTGAAAAATTCTTTTACTATTGGAATTCTACATTATTTGCTGAACATAGGCTGAATTTTATTTTGGAAAAAATAAGGTTCCGTAAGATATTTGGGTTCTTCGGATGCAAGGTGTAAAAAATCAACCAGAAAAGTTACTTATTTTACTTACGTACGCTGCCTAAACTATAAAAGATAGAACCATAAAATTCTAAGTTATTGTAGAACTTACAAATATCTACAAAAAAGTCCGCGACACACTATACCTATCTATGTCGAGTGAGGCACAATAACCATTTTTTTATTTAAAAATCTTGAAATTTTTTGGACTACATTTAAACGCGTTTATTTTACTCATTCTTTTAATCCTTATCAAAATAAATTATTCCATTACTAAGTACAGTTTATGTAGATAATATTTGGTCTTGAATGAATAAAATTAGACATTTGGTTTTGAAATGATGGCGAAATTAAAATATTACGATAGTTGGCGTCACAAAGCGGGTGCGCGTGCGGGAGGAAGACAATCTGTGCAGGGTGCAGCCTGCGTATAATGACTGCGTCGTCGATGTTAGTGTCGGAGTCTGTGAATTGACCTGGGAATCATTTTGCTGACCGAGTCTTTCCTGGGTATGCTTTTTGCAGAGCTCACCGACATCCACGTGGGCGGAGCCGCGGCCGACCGCTAGTAATAAAATAAGAAAAAACCAAAATCCGCCTGCATGGATAAATCCAATATTAATTAAAAATTAACTGACATTACTGAAACAAGATGAAAATTCAATAGCCGCGTACTGACCAAGCGAGCAGCCTCGCTGCCTCGCCCGAGCGTGCCGCGGCCGAGCCAAAAGTTGTCGGTTTTTGTCGATGCTCAAAGGCGCCTCGGACGTTTGCCGCGCACTGCGTACTGACCGACCAAGCAAATGCGCGCGAGCATGCCGCGGCGAGGCGGCTCGCTTGGTCAGTACGCGGCTAATGACAAAGTATTAAAAAAAAACAATGATTTGGTACTTAAAACTAGAAACATACATTGAAACAGTACCAAACCTATGTACAGACCTATTATAACGTATTGTAGGTACACTTTTCTAAGTGTACCTACGATATATGGTTATATCAGCACGGTAGTTTTTCAATTTTTATTAGATTGATTGTCGAAATGGTTAGATGACTTAGTTAACATTTTTTGCAGTCGGGTTTTTTGATTTTTAATTAATTTATTTTATTATTTAATGAGGACTACATTGGCCTACTATTATTATTATTATGTTCTGTCTGTTTTCATTCCCTATTTTTATTCTCTGTGGTTTAATGTTTTTATATTATTAACCAACTGAAAGTCATTTGTTGGAGGTTACATGCTCAGTTTCTCATCTGTTCAGTCCATCAACCTGGTAAAGATTGACCCGAAACTGAAAGTCTAACCCACGGATTGATGGACTGGTAATTTTTTTATTATGTACTTTTCGGCCATCAATCTGGCGTCAGTCACAGATTGATGGACGGAACTGATGCCAGATTGACCTTGTAATCGTTGTCTTAGGTTCATACGTACAAGTAAAACTATGCTCAATAAACTGCATAATATATTATTATGACTCGCGCGACACTTTTAACTGCCTCTGAGACCCACACATGACTTTGAATAGATACTGAATGCTCTGAGAATATAACAGTAATTCTCTCTCATAGCTATGGTGTAATCGTAATACTGAGACACATAATTTCATACAACTCCCAATTGGCCACATGCGGCCGCGATAACAATAGATAAGCTATTGTGTCTGGTTTTTCCACGATCGAGGTAATAAAGCGTAGAATGATGATGACGGTTTAATCAAATTGATGCGTGGCGTCTTACGTCGCGACTACGTTACGGTAGCTAGTCATGTGCAGCGGCATTGGAAAGCTATTTAGAGCATACGGGAAGGTCGATCGCGGACTGTTGCCCGCGCGGCACATCTCTAATTGAAACTAAACGATATTTTAGGTCAATTAGCGTTATAAACGCTACGTGGAATCTCCCTGAAGTAAGGAATAAGGACTGACTGCTTATATGTATAACATGTCCTAAACTGCTATTTTTTAAAGCAGTTCCTAATTAATATAGTACAAAATATCACTTCATCTAATTGCCCTAAAGTTGATAGTATAAATATTATTGTATTGAATTTAAATCAATGTAACCACTGTCGGCTGAGCTAATACGAAAAGATCTTATCTTTTTCAATAACTGATAACTGCCGAGTTAAGAGAAAGTACTGATTACAACGGCTGTGACTCACCACTTCACAATCAAAGCATTGAATTCGTCAATCGCTAGATGTAGAATTGGTTATGCTATGTCCGTTTAGAGTGGTTATGTTATATCCTGATAAAAATATATTATGCCTGTTTTTTACCAGCTAGAAATACACAAATCATAATATTATGTTTAACACACTGAGGTAGTAAGTACTACGTAGTACATACTATGTCAGTGGTTTAACATTATGATTTGTGTATTTCTAGCTGGTAAAAAATGGTCATATTATGTTTAACTTTAATAATAATCAATTATAAAATGATTACTATCAATTGATTCTCACAATGAGTATTGTTATACAACACGCAGCATTTAAATCTTTAAAGAAATTGAGTAGGTGACGCACACGCGCGTAAAAGGAGAGTCTGAAAAACCAAGCAACTAGCGAGATCTTGAGCCAGCTGTGGCCAATGCATATTATTCCTCATGTGAAGCAAATACTGACTTATGGTGTTACAATAAAGTTCTATTTAAATTGCCAGGGTTACGCGCCACTGTACAATCCGTTCGAGCAGTTCTTCTCTCGCTACGTGTACCGGCGCGTGCGGCACTGCTTCAACCGGCCCATTTGCTCCGCGCCCGGCGCTGAACTCACCCTCAAGGAGCAGTGTACCGATGACTACAACTGGTCCTTCAGGTAATAGTTAATGTCAAGTATATGAACTAGGTTCCAGTCAGTAAATTAAAGTAAAAGATATTTTGTTGCTGGCAGAGATGAAGGGAACGAAAAGTGTAAAGAATTGTCAAAAAACAATCTGATTTGGAAAAATTCTTATTGGCAGGCTACAAGTTGTCTACAGAGTCTATATAATTGTATTGAGATCAATTCTCATATACCTTATTATCAGGTTTACAGGAACAGAGAGGCGATGCATCAACCTGGGTTCATACAACTACCTCGGGTTTGCGGAGCCGGCTGGGCCGCGCGCGGACGCCGCCGCCGCAGCGACCAAGCGCTACGGGCTCGCCATGGCGTCCTCGCGCGCTGAGCTAGGAACCACCGCACTGCACCGTGAATTGGAACGCACGCTAGCTGATTTTCTTGGAGTAGAGGTAAACAAGTCACACGAATTACATCTGGGTGGCAGAGCTTCTTACACGTAACTGTTAGTTTTTATTAATAGTATTGAATGAATTTTAAAAAGATATTTGCGATGCAATGTGAATTCTCAGTTATGTGTAAGGGCCCTGAGCTCGTGTTTTTAGCATCGTGTTATGATCGCTTAAAAACTTTACAATGTACTGTTAAGCTTAAAAATTCCCGTATTATAAGGAAATTCCCGTGACACTAAAGGACTTTTAAATGTATAGAACCAAAAATATTGAAACAGTAATTTCAAATTGACATTTGATCTTATTCCTTTAACCTTATAATATTATGTTCTACAGGATTGTTGTGTTTTCGGCATGGGATTCGGGACAAACGCCCTGGGTTTGCCCGGGCTGCTATCAGCCGGTACGCTGGTCCTCAGCGACGAGAACAACCACGCGTCACTTATCCTGGGTCTTCGTCTGGCGCGCGTCACCGTGCGAGTGTTCAAACACAACGACGTGCGCCACGCCGAGCGCCTCGCCAGAGACGCTATTGCCGAGGGAACGTGGAAGCGAATTGTGCTGGTGAGAGAAACTTTGTTTATGGTTTGTTTGAGGCCTCAGCCCATAGAATTATAACCTTTAGAAAAGGCATTGCATACAATCATCAGCGCGAAAATGTGTCACCCTCGAAATGAGCGAGCTCACTCATCTGAGAGCAGTGTGCCATAAGACGCGGTGACAGTCGGATGTGTTTAATGCATTGATTACGTAAAATATGCATTGAAAGCGTAAAATGAGTGAAAGAGAAAGTAGTATATGCTATTACTGTAAGACAAAAAGGACGACAATATTTTCTCGATACACATTTAGCATGCAAAAACATTGGTACAGTTTTGATGGCGTATGCCATATTCAAGTATTGACATCGTTGCCTCAGCCTCGAAATCAGTAGGCAGCGGGGCAGACGCGGCCCAATGTATATATTTATCTGGAACTGGCTTCGAAGGCAGCGGCGTGGTGAGCGAACCGCAGTAGACGGCTTCCCGCGCCGCCGCCACCGCTCCCGCCCCGCTACCCGCTGATTTCGAGGCTGAGGCCTAATGGAATCAAGGTTCAAGTATCGCAAGTATTCGCGACTCTTAGCTCCGTCATTAAGTGTTAGTATATTATAAATATTTACGCGAATAAAATTATACAAGATCTTATTGTCTGTTTCTAGCACATTAAAGTCACATGACATAATATAAAGACAGCGGACCTTGAATCGCTATATGATATTACATTCATTAAATAAGATGGATACTTTATTAAGAACGCTTATCCTAATTAGGTTGTCGAAGGAGTGTATAGTATGGAGGGGTCCGTGGTACCGCTGGGCGCGTTGGTGGCGCTGAAGAAACGCCTCGGTCTCCATCTTTATTTGGACGAGGCGCACTCGATCGGCGCTATGGGGCCCACGGGACGGGGCGTCACGGAGTACTCTGGAGTATCGCCGAAAGACGTCGATGTCCTCATGGGTACATTCACGAAAAGTTTCGGCGCTGCCGGCGGGTACATAGCGGGTCCGAAACGCTTGGTCGATCGCGTGCGCTCGGCTGGACACGCACACGCGTACGCACATTCCATGGCCCCGCCCATCGCCGCGCAAGTGTTGGAAGCGACGCGCGCGATCACCGCGCCTGAGGGACAGAAGCGTGTGCGCACGTTGAGAGAGAACACCCACCACTTCCGTAAAAGGTTAGTAGCTATTCCTTTTGCATGCAAGAAAATATTTTTTCGTCGAATTTTAATTGTAATATTTTTATTGGAGGCAATACTTAACGTCATTATACGGGGTCAAGGGTGTTACAAACAACTCAATATAAGGGACACCCTGAAGTATGATCACTTATCAATTATCATACTTCAGGGTGTCCCTTATATTGAGTTCACTGTGATAGCAGCGGCGTTAGATAGTAACTTTTGACTTCTGTTTCTATAAGACATGCTCCAAAAATAAGTATTTTAGTAAATATATAAAAGTTGCTACTTTTACAGTAAACTAAGGGACACACACACCCCCTATTATCACTTTTTTGTTACACCCTGTGTTTTATGTTATTATTCGAGATATTATGATATATATATATATATATATATATATATATATATATATATATATATATATATATATATATATATATATATATATATATATATATATATATATATTTGACTTTATCCTTGCAGGTTGCGTGCGATGGGAGTGATTATACTTGGTCACGAAGACTCGCCTGTTGTACCAATGTTGGTGTACACGTTTAGCAAGATGGCTGGTACCGTAGAAAGGCTCACTGCGCGGGGAGTAGCGACCGTCGGTGTGGGCTTCCCGGCTACGCCACTCAACAAGGCTAGAATAAGGTAGGTTATATTGTGATGTATAATATAAACTTTATTAAGATTTCATCTTAGATTAATTGTATTGCAATATAAGTGTAAAATAAAATATACAGATTAAAGTTAACTTAATAGAGTACAACTTTTGTTTCGACATGAATTTGATTCATGAATGTTTGTATCGATTTGGTGGTACAAACACAAGTACCTAAAAAGTAAAAAAATGTTACTTACTTTAAGTTGTCTATTTGCAGATTCTGTCTATCAGCAGCTCATACTCGGGAACAGTTGGATCGCTGTCTCGATGCCATCGAAGAGGTGGTGGATGAAGTGGGTCTCCGCTACTCCCGCAAGCACCCGCGCACGCACTAGCGTCGCGCACGCACGTCAGCGTACACGCACGTAAATACCGACATTTCTATAAAAAGATTCTGATTTGCATTAAATTACACAATTTATTGTGTACTTATATGAAATAGGATAATAGCACAAATTAGTATATATTTATAAATTATAATATACTTACTTTAAAGTAGATAAAAACGAAACCAAAAGTTCCCACCCTGGCGCGACTGCTTTTCGGGAAACATGCGAAAAGTCTCACTGTCTTTTAGTTTAGGTTATTTAGCTAGAAGTCACAAACAACAAAAACTTTATCTGGTAATAAATCAACTTACCTTTCTCCGGCGGTCGGGTATAATATATAATATAGTTTTAGGTCGACAATAATTAAATTGAATGCACTGTTACATAGTTTTTAATTATTAAATTTTACCTGCATTTGAACATATCTTCGAACATTCTCAATCTTTGAGAACTTCTTAAACTAATCTACTGTCTCCTACTCAGTAATTCTCTTTAACACCAATTCTAGGTAAAATTGTTTTATTAATATATACCTATTGTTATGATCACTATGCTGGTTTTCCATTCTCTCTCGGTAAATAAGGATAATTGTTGTTATTGTAGAACATAGTTAATTATAAAGTGCCTATCAATAAAGCATTTACTTGTGGTTAAAGGTACAATATTGTAACGTGTTAACTTTTTTCATATAACTTATAATAACATTTAGGGCTCCCACACAAAACTGCGAATTCGCATCGCATCGCGTCGTAATGTCATTTTTATTATGAACTTTGTCGCAGATATTTGCGATGCGATGCGAATTCGTATTCGTAACACTATGCGCTCCCCCATAGTGTTACGAATTTGTAACATATTTGGTTCAAGAGCTGTTGGCAAAAAGACTGGTGTCTGTGGGGAGCTAATATTATGTTGTTCTATACTTTTTATTCCTAAACGTTCAACACTCTGATCTTCTTCATATCAGAGCAAAGTTTCAGCTTGTCTTATCTTAATTTTGCTACTAGCTTTGGAGCTAATTATTGTTTATTATTGTTTTGTTTTCTAATAATAATCAAGTGTGGCCTTTTGGATGACACTTGTAATTATTGCATTTAAGGTTGACTATGGAGTAGACGGTTTTTGTTCCACTGTCTTTAGGTATAATATTATAAGTTATACTTCAATTTAAGTACTTATCGATAGCTTGGTGAAATGAAACATATCGTTCAGTATTTAAAGTCTTACCTCCAATATTACAAACTTTTAGTGTATTAAACTAACGAGACAATAGTATTTTAATATATATAGCACGTTATACTTATCTGTATATTATATTTTTAATTTTTATATTTTATGAGTTTATTGTTTATGTATGATTCTACGTTGTAGAAGGTACTATTTTGCAATTAATGTGACAAATTATTAATATTTTGTCTTTTATTACAATATAATATAATCTAAATTCTAAATAAGTAGTAAAAACCTGCCAAAGTTTCGGTATATAGTAATAATATAAGATTTTTAAATTTGTTGTAGTTAATATTGCATGCTTAATCGTTACGCCAGAATATAAAAAATAAGCTAGTATTTTTTTATTCTCAAGTACAATTCCAATTTTTCTCTTATATTATTAGCTAAGTAACTTTAAAAAGTTAATAGTATGTAATTCTTATAATTATTCCATGGAGTAAAGACACAATATTAGATCTTTCAATGGAATCACTATGCAATCAACAATAGTTTCAGTACCAAATTGTACTGAATAGTATCTATTAAATATGATTCATACTTGAGCTATAATAAAAGCGGACACGTTAGGAGTGTTTAATACTTTGTAGTAAATTATCTTCATAATCTATATTCTTCTTTTGAAACTGTTAAATCTTATATCTTTAAACGAGCAATTTTTGTATATATATAATTGGAATCTCGGAATCGGCTCCAACCATTTTCATGAACCTTAGTATATAGGGGGTTTCGGGGGCGATAAATCGATCTAGCTAGGAATCATTTTCATAAAATGTCATTTTATGTGTGTTTTTTAAATTTTTTTTTGAATACCGAGCGAAGCTCGGTCATATAGCTAGTGTTAATTAATAGACATCGATATCATTTTTAAGCAAAACCTAAAATCCATATACTTCCATTGAAAGATTTGCTTTTATTGCACTGCTTCGAGTAACTCGAATAAAACGCTAGAAATACTTAATGTAAGAGTTCTAGGAGTTGACGTACGATATCCAGAGACTCCACATTTCTATACAAAATATTATTCTCCATCGATTTTGTATGCGGACGTCACTGATATGGTGCGTCAATGTTTCTAGGGGACCATCTTGTGATGCCTATACTAGGAAATACTCTAAATATTTGCGTATTCCAACCACAAGCTCGCGGCCGCGCGCTGTTGTTATGTTTCATAGAATATTAGTCATTATGGTCACATTATGTTGTACACAATAAATTATTTTTATCATACTTGTTTTGTTTCATACACCATATTTGTACAAATATTGACAAAACAATTGTAATAATATCTATGGACGCTTCACACCACGTCAGTCTGACCCCGTGCTAAGTACCGGAAGGACTGGTGTTATAGGTACCAGACAACGGAAAAATATTTAATATTTTTATACAATACATATATTTAAGATTTTTATTATATCATACACATATTTAATACACATCCAAGACCCAACTTTTGAAAACTTTTTGTTCCGTCGGCGGGATTCGAACCCGCGACCCCCGGCTTGAGCTACCGACGCGCTCACCACTGAGCCACAGAGGTAGTCAAATTGTAAAGCGAACTCTTGCCATACATTTTCTATATTTTCTACCATTTTTGTAGATTTACATTATGATAATCTACAAATATTTCTGTGGATGGTATTAGACTATATATCAATGTCTAAACCTTAGTGAGCTTAGTCGAAGACAAATGCGGTGGCCTAAACTTTTGCCTTTGTTACTAGGCAGTAAGGCTCTTGGTAGTCCAACTTAAATAAAGGTCCTAAATAATATCTAACTAATGCTATCCGAAGTCAATAAATCTATACTTGTAATAATCGATGTTATCTGGTGTTTTATCTATCAAGTCATGGGAAAGAGGACAACATGGCTCTTATCGTGTCCTAAAACTTTCTCTACTTGTTGGAAGAATTGAATTGCAATCAAACTTTATTCACTTGTTGCATAGAACGGTATGTCACGTATACTAAATGATATGTGGCAGCAAAATAATGGTTTATTGTTACCGAGGTCTTACGTAGCAGAAAATACTCGGTATCTATTAACCTACATAAAATAACCTTTACACTTCCATGAATCATTGTTTGCGACCTCCTTATGGCTAAAATTAATAATTATAAATGTCAAGTAATATAGACTGATATAATAAAGTCCCTGAACAACCTAAATCCAACAATAATGATGATAATACTCGTAGAGGTTACAAGTTACAACCAGAAGACCCTGAAGTGTTATCTTATATTTGGTGATTAGGACATAAAATAAAACAGCAGAGCTGTTGTGTATCTAGAAATTGTGGTATGGTAAAATTTCTATGACCGCATTTTTGCTGATTAACTAATTAGCATAGTCGGGTCGCGGAGAAGACAGAAAAACGTCCAAAGACTATCCCAGCATGTCTCTTTCACACGCACCCGAAAATACCACGTGCATATTGCACTCATGTATGTCATGATGAACTGTATATTTTAGCGCTAGTGTAAAAGAAACAAGCAGCTATAGTCAATGGCGGAATTTCGTACTAACCGGCGAACTTAAGCATCTATAGTAGTAAATGTAAGCAAAAAAAAACAGTAGATTTATTTTGAAAAAATCAAAACTTTAATATGCTTAATTTAATTCACAACTTACAGTAACCCACCCATATTTATAATACGAAGATAAGATTAGCGAGCCTCGTCTTCCAGAAATGTGGTCGATGATTCAATAGTTTATCGATTTCGTCGATACGTACTGATAAACAATATCTGCAGATAACATGTGCCCGTTTCAGGACTGAGCCCGCAAGCCGCTGCCCGCTGCGGCGCACCGCATATTACGCACGAAAATTCCAATTGCGAATTTCTGTGAACTTTTGATAGCGCGAATGCCTACGTCCCGCGGTTTGTCGCTCAGTTCAAAAGTTCGCTCGCAAGTATTATGTGGTATATAATTAGTTTCAACAATTAATTCGTGCATAATTGTAATCTGCACTCGTGTTGTGTAAATTTTTGTGAAGTGCTTCGATATCTATGAGATTTGGATACGACTGATTGTGATTATTGACTTACATGTGTACGATATGTTCGAATCGAGTGTGAGTGGTGTAACTTGTTGAGATTTGTTATGGTTTATGTGGTAGAGAGCCATGCACTTGTTCTTGGTGTGTTTGAGTGCGGTGCTGTATGCGGCGGGCGAGTGCGCGAGCGCCGACGACACTGTCACCGTCATACAAAAGGGGTAAGATAGCGAATGCACTTTAATCCTTATCGAACTACTTGTACGTGAAATACGCTCGAACATCTGTGCGAGAGCGCTATAAATAATTTAATAGTATTTACGATACGATATTATGGTGTCAAAGGAAAGTTTTTAGAAATTGTCTTCAGTAGAGGAAGGAAGTAAGTATTTAACGTAATATTCTTTTTTAAGTTAATTTTTGTAACATATTAAGCTCCGTTTAGACCAAACGAGCGAATGCTCCTTCTACTTTCTAGTAAAGCTCTTTTGATGTAAACTAACAACGAGCATTCTTTTGTTGTTCTAGTGTGTTCGCCACGTGTTCGGCGGTAAATAGGTAGAATGCTCTAAGAATCTCGCTCGTTTGGTGTAAACGACGCAAGAGCGCTCGAGCAATTGCCTAGAGCGTTCTTTCGTGTTCGGACGTGCTCGCTCTTCGAGGCGGTCTCTTCAAAGGGATTCTAGTGTTCTTGAAATATTTTACTTTTTGGCGGGTTTTTTAAATTATCGAGTATACTTCTTTTATTAAATTCGTCACCCACCAACGTATTTTCCTTCTTTTCTTTTTCATTAATTGCGTTATAACAGTAAATACAGCACTTGAAATCACAATATCGCTATACAGTCAGACATAGTGTAGTTGTTACGTAGTTTATATACTCTTTGAGTGTAGTGTGAACCCTACTACTTATCGTTGACGAATGAGTAATGAGCATTCGCTCGTTTGGTCTAAACGGAGCTATGTGATTCTCATCTATAGAGCAAAAATTCTTATTCTTGATGTTCTTGTTGATTCGATTGGTGTAAACGATCTAAAGTATGTTGTAACGAATTATAGTTTACACTAAACGAATACGAAAGAATGTTCTTGTGCTGTTCTTGCTCTATGTTCTTTTGGTGTAAACCCACCTTTACTATTTTAACAATTGTATTACAAAGTTCACTTTTGCGAACCTATTTTTGTAAACGTCAATCATAATTCATACCTATGTATTGTGCACTGGATGAGTTTATCTGAGAGCGTATAATTTTCAAGAAATCCTTGAGGAAAACACGACTGTTGTTTTAAGGTAAACATGTGTGACTAGTGTCTACGCCGCGCGTCTCCAGATGGACCTGTCTATTCTTAGATTTTTTGTTTAAAGTTGCTCTACAACATTTTATGCGGAAATAATTTTAGAATAGATTTTTAACAATGAAATAATTTATCGTCAGAATATTTATATACTTTCAAAAGTCTGCCATGTAATAAGTTAAAGAAATATATAATGTTACATAGACAAGTGGACTTGCCACTTGGAACAGGAAACGTTGTGTTGCGTCAAAATTAGTTCACGCAACGCACACTGATAATCGTACGCCAAAACGGCGTTGTTTTGATACTGATAACAGTCGTGATTGTGGGGACGTCCACTAACAAGTTTTAATGTCACTTATCTTCGTGGGCTGGTCAAGGTCACTGACTTAAAATAATAGATTCCTGTTGCTATTCCAGTTCCATAGTGTTTTAAACACCAGGGTCTACTGGCGCCAGTCTGGGTTAGTTTGTTTTGGAATTAACATCATGTTATTTTTTTCGTTCTTTTTAGTTAAAAAGTTAACATAACCTAGACTAGCTCTAAAAGCATTAGAAATAGGGATCTCTGTATGATTTATATTTAGCGGAGCTCTACAGCAGCTAATTACACGGCTTCATGAATATTATGGAAACCCATACTGCAACATATTGTAGCTGACATATTTAATTCTCAGTTTCTAAACTTCATGAATCTGCATCTACGCACCTTTAGTTACTCCATGGATTTAGTAACTTCATGGAACTTTATACGATTGCTTTGATTTCTTTGCTAAGTTACTTCATTCTTATTTTCTTTTCAACGATCTATGTTTCAGGTTAAGTTTCAACGAAGTCCATGTGCTACCTCTAAACAGTTCTGTTGAGTACATTCTCCATTTCAAGTCGGTAAGTTTAAGATTTTCCGATAATACTTAATGTAGATATTATCCTAATTTACACTAGGCAAAATAGTGTAGATTTCTCTATTTCCCACTTACTAGTTACTAGCTGTTGCCCGCGACTCCGTCCGCGTGGACTTCAGTTCCCGTTTCCATGTAGGCTACAGAGTTTCTTCCGCGGTATGTGTACGATTAGGTACTTCAAACTTCAAAAATCTTCTTAAAACTTCAATTAAAACGCGAAAAAATTTATTATCCTGACCATCTCTTATAGAAACACATATGAGTAAGCGCTTGTGCGATGTAGACGACGCACAGCGCAATCTATTATGAATTTTTGAAACTAACTTAATTTGAACAAAACGTATGAACACCCCCTTACATTCCCTTTTTCCAGTTAAAAAGTAGCCTATGTCCTTTCTCAGGCTTTAGACTATCTGTGTACAAAATTGCATTACAATCGGTTCAGTAGTTTTGGCGTGAAAGCGAGGCAGACAGACAGACAGAGATACTTTCGCATTTATAATATTAGTATAGATTAGACTGAAACACCTCGGCAACATATATCTATGTAACATATATCTATGTGACACAGGTATGTTTCACATCACAACATATACACATAGATATATGTTGTGATGTGAAACATACCTGTATAGCGCTTTTAATATTGCATCCATGTTTTTTCCATTTTGTATTTTTTCCATATTATACAGAACATCTGTATAGCGCTTTTAATATTGCATCCATGTTTTTTCCATTTTGTATTTTTTCCATATTATACAGAACTTTACGGTTTATAAACAGTTGAAATATTATTTTGGTGTTTTAATATCAGGTTTTTCCTGGTCAGTTTGAAGTAATATTGCGTTGTACATTTTCAGCCGGACAGCAACAAGCTACAGCCGAGCGTGCTGTGGGCGCACACCACCGCCGGCGACGACACGCACCCAGTCCTCATTACAGTACGCCAGCGCTCAGGTAACCTCTTAAGCTAGAAACAAATTATCGGACGCATCCATAAGTCGCGGCTGATGAATGTGCACGGTTCATCCGCGGACGTCAAAGACCTAACCTATATGTCAATGGCAGACGTCCGCGGATGCAAAAGCATCCGGCCAGCCAGATTCTGTTCTAACGTCCAAACGCTCAAGGTCGCGTCCGCGACTTGTGTCAGACAATGTGCACAGTTTAGTGTATTTTGTATTGATGAGATAGAAACAAACCGCATCCGATGAAAACGTCCGCGGACGTTCGTCCGATAATTTGTTCCCAGCTTTATTGTACCATCGAGGAAATTGATTTCTATTTTCTAAGCAGTTGACGGACCTACGTCATTTGGTCGGCTTATGCCTTATGTCAATTCAATATTAGCTGTGAATCTGTGATCGGTCGGATGGGTTTAACTTAACGCGACGCGATATAAGGCGGACCTTATAAGTAATTTGGTCGCGTTAAGTTAAACCCATCTACCTAGGAATCAACTTCTTTGATAGTACTTATACTATAACTATGTTCTACAATTATATACAGGGTGTAATATAACGAGGTGATAACACTTTAGGGTTAGTAGGGCTCCCTGAGATAATATCTAAGGGTTTTCGTGGTCGGATACCGCTGTCGATCCTGGCGGCATCGGAGATACAGTGGTGGGGATGTGTGGTGAGCCAAATCCTAAAGTATTATCACTTTGTTTTACACAGATATTATTATAAGTATAATGAAGATGTTATGTGCATGCGTACAGATAGATACGCACGCACACATTCAAACCAATATCGGTAGATATATACCCTAATCTGTGATTGGTAGTCTCCTAACCTAACCCCTCCAGAGGTTCATTAACAGTCTGAGGTCACATGTATTAGAAAAACCTGTGGTAAGAACCAATCGTTTGTTATCCTTTCGCAATTAAAAATAACTGAGCTTCTTGCACTTACTCGCGTACTAAGAAATTATTTTACCCTCTTACTAATAAGGATATTCTCGCAGCATATTATGGTAGTTGGTACGCTAACTTTAAGGGTGAGGCCAAGCGAGCGTAATTTTGTGAGTCATGAGTCGCAGAATTTCGGTCGCGTAAATTATTTTTTATACTAATCATCACTCACAAAATTACGCTCGTGTGAATGAAGTTGGAATTTTCTGTGAAACTGAATGCATCAGAATTTCTGCTAACCGAAATTCTGCGACTCACGACTCACAAAATTACGCTCGTTTGGCTTCACTCTATCTTTTAAGTAGATCTTGTATATTTCTCATTAGTAAGAGTGTAAGCATTTAACTATACTTGTGCGTACTTATAATATTATGTAATGTGTGTTTGAAGGTGCTCTGACATGGCAGCTGCCGTACAGGTCGGAGGGTCAGGAGCTGAACGAGTTGGAGCGGACACTCTGCCCCGACGACACCGCCGAGCGACGGGGTGATGATGATGGCTGTGGTACCATTGTCTCTTTACTTATCCATCTCATTTAACGTTCTATTTACACAATATTATTATTTATTACTAAGTGCGAGTTCATACATTTTCGGCGAGTGCAAATATTACTACAGAATCTTACATTATACTGGCTAGTGCGATATCAAGACGAGAAATGATTAGCTACCGAGTTGTTACATTGTCTGTCTCACTCTAGTTAGTGCCCACCAGCAGTCGTGACTTTGAGTAATATCTATTCTGATGTGTTTAATTTGTGAAAGAATTAACAAAAACTTATGTATCTTGCAGTTCACGAATGGGGTTCGTTTTCGCTGCACGTGTCAACATCGTGTACTAGCACGTCGCTCAGCGTGCGCGCTTCGCAGGCGAACACGTGGCACATGACCATTGACACGCCGCTCACCGTCGCAGCCACACTTGTGAGTAATACCATAAGTTAGAAAGAGACAGTCCTGTCGGTTTCACGGCATGGCACTATCAATTACTCGTAGCTATACCGTTATTCTCTGATGAGTTATTATCATGAATACAGGAATCCAAAATTTCCCAATCTATATTATTATAAATGCGAAAGCGTAACTGTTAGTCTGTCTGATAACTCTTCACACTTAAACCACTGAACCGATTTTGGAAATTTGGTATGGATGTATGTACATATGATAATGGATGTACATATATAGTCTGTGTCCCGGAAAAGGACATAGGATACTTTTTATCACGGGAAAATGTACGAATCCCGCGCTATAAACTGATTTCTGGGCAACAGAATTGCGGGAACCATCTAGTAATTTATAAATCCTGCTACTTTTCTAAAGACAGAACTGCACTGCACGATCAGATAGTAAAAAATCAGATATAAATGTAAAAGTTTTGTGTTAAAGGCACTGACCTCCATTATACAAGTACGCTGGACTTATGATACCCACCTGCTTTTTGTGCCTATTTGAAGCGGAATCAGAGCCCCCAATGCGGGGGAAGAGAACTAAATAGTAAATTGTCATTAACAACAATTGTCATTACTAGTATTAGTTCCAAGTACTCTCACTACTCCTATCAGCGCCAATATGGCGACTTTCAAACGTCATTTTTACGTCAGATTTAGTTCTCTTCCCCCGCATTGGGGGCGCTGATTCCGCTTCAAATAGGCACAAAAAATAGCTGTAATTTCATATGTCCAGCGTACTTGTATAATGGAGGTCAGTGGTTAAAGGGCTTTGATTTTAGTATTAAATAGGTATGTAGTACTGTAATTTGTAAACTGTGCAGTTTTATCTGTGAAGTGGCTATTATACTCGTAGGTATGACTTACTGCGTTGCTATAATAAATATACTATAGAGTAAACATGTGTCCACACTCCACAGTGGTCGCCGCGCACGCTGCACTATCGTTTCGGCGCCGACGCCAGCGACGTGCAACTCGTCATCAGCTCAGAGACGGACATATGCGCCACCGTCATCGTGCAAAACTACACGGTAACTAAACATTGATCATTTTATTCCTACTAATGTCTGTATACGCATCCCTGAAGATGGAAGACGCAACCGTGCGCGTGGCCGGCCTAGGAAAGATGAGTTAGAGGCGTACCAACGGTGGCGAGATAAGTGGAAGGGGGGGAAGCCTTTGCCTAGCAGTGGGATAGCATAGGCTAACAAAAAATGTCTGTACGTCCTTTACGAATAAAGACATACCGCGCATATTATGTGCTAGCGACAAGTCGGGACGCAGACGCCAAAGAAAGTCATAGATCTATCGATACTTGTCTCGCGCTCTCGCGCACGAATGAATTGCTACCTCGTTTCCACCTAGGCTTTCGATAGAAGCGAGATAGGGATATTTTTGTGCGTTAGTGGGAGATACCGTATATTTTGAAGTAAGGCAAAGGACGAATTTTTACCTGCTTGTTGTAGGAAGAGGAATTAGTTGTAGAAAGAGCAATTTTCAGTCTGTAAATAATTTTTATGTACAATATATATAATTTATACAAGATGTTTGTGTAAACACCGTTGTCAAAATGAACAACTTTTTCTATGAGAACAATGCTGGGAAATAAAAAAAAATCTGTCTTTATACCCATACAAATTGCCGATCCGGGCATCCGTATGGGTATGAAGACGGCATTTTTTTTTGAGTTCCCAGCATTGTTCTCATAGAAAAAGTTGTTCATTTTGATGACGACCTCTGTGGCTCAGTGGTGAGCGCGTCGGTAGCTCAAGCCGGGGGTTGCGGGTTCGAATCCCGCTGACGGAACAAAAAAATTTTCAAAGTTCCTGGGTCATGGATGTGTATTAAATATGTGTATCATATAATAAAAATCTTAAATATATGTATAATATAAAAGTATTAAATATATTTCCGTTGTCTGGTACCTGTAACACAAGTCCTTTAGGTACTTACCACAGGGCCAGACTGACGTGGTGTGAAGCGTCCATAGATATTATTATTATTATTATTTTGACGGGCTCATTTGATGGTTTCAAGGATAACGGTGTTTACACAAACACACTGTATAAAAATTAATATTTGTTTTTGTTTATTTTCAGTGTCCAGTTGTGCAAAATGTGCAAGACCAGTCGATCGGCATTATGCGCATGACGATGGTGCGATCAGCGGCCGTTCAGATATCGGTACATCCCCGTCATTACTTTTTCTGATACAACATAAATCATAATATTCAATGTTTGCTATCTAACAACTCCAACAACAACCAACATTTTGAGCCACTAAGTAACTTTTTTTTTTGTATGTTTAGTAGTTCTTGCCATTGCACTCAAAGACATTTAACGATTCCTTAAATTTAATTTATTGAAAAGTTTGAAAGAAAATGTAGCGAGCTTATGTCATTACCTTCCTTAATTAAAAGTAAAGGAATGTCTCTGAATACAGCCGTGAAAGAAGGTCGTACGTTATTTTAACGGACGTCCTAAATTAATGGAGTGGAGAGTTATAAATTCGACGCGTGAATCTTTTGTTTTTTTTTTTATTTTTTTATAAAGCAAATAAAGGTTAGTAAGGTAAATAACGTAGATCTGTAAAATATAACGTTATGTTCGGTAGCGCAGCGCGATACATACCCGAATGGTTTCTACGTGACGATGATCGTTATGCGGGCGGACGAGGAATGCAGAGGCGAGATAGAGGTGGACTCGGACTGGCTGTACGAGACCGCGCTGTACATTAACACCGGCACCGCCGCCCGGAGCGTCTCGCAGCGGCAGAAGACGTTTAACATTACTGTACAGGTCAGTCTGTTGTACAAAGTTCTATTTATACTTCTTTGATTTTGTGCTATTGTGTTATTAATTGAGCGATGAAAGAGTGAAAATAAGTTAGTTATATACTGAGCTTTCGATTTATGTACAGGCAGTACAGGCCATGGCCTATGGGTGGCAGTGACGTCCTATGGTGTCCATCGTCCTTGGATGGCAGCAGAGTTCGTACATAGGGGCCGCAAAATTAAAGTGGCCTATACTCATAAAAAATATAAATCCGGCCCTGGACCCGTACTACGAAACTGTTTTAGAGACTCAAACAATCAACAACAACGTTATTTCACGTTTGTTAGAGTAGGACGCAACATTCTCATCCGATTGTTTGAGTCTCAAAACCGTTTCGTGGTACGGAACCGGTTTTGAGACTCAAACAATCGTACGAGAATGTTGCGTCTTACTCTAACAAACGTGAAATGACGTTGTTAGGTTGTTAGAGCAGGACGCGACATTCTCGTCCGATTGTTTGAGTCTCAAAACGGTTTCGTAGTAGGCCTACTGGCGTGCACGCCTCCGTCGCCTACTGCTCAAACAATTATATGAAACATAGGAAATTACCTCTAAGTATGCAAAATGTGAAGATATCACATACTTCTCGACACTACGAGAAGCCTACGTTGTTCGTGGCTTCTCGCAGTGTCGATAAGTTTGACGGAATCGTTTTCTCTGCAAATCTCAAAATATTTAATAATGTCTCTATAAAATGGACGCTGTTAAGCATCCACAAAAAATTACGTCCTTAGCGACCAAATATAGTATCAATGTGTGTGTAGAGGGCGCTGTCACGCGCGCAGTACCTGTGGGCGGGCGGCGCGACGATAGCGCTGTTCGCGTTGTTCTACGCGCTGGTTGGTGCACTCGTGCTGGCGCAGCGCTGGCCGCCCTTCGCCAAGTACGTGCTGCCGCGCGCTGTACTCGCAGACCAGACAGACGATGTTGGTAAGTCTATAGTCAATGTTTTTGTAGATTAATTTTTGTTGTTTTTTTTTAACTTATAACAAGTTTTTTGAGCTTTTTTTTGTTAAATGTCATTCATTAATTATGTGTTTAAAAAGTTTAAAAGTAATTGAAGTAATAAATATTGTTTTAGCTGTAGAAGATGCTCGACCGGGCAGTGAGGCTCAAGCGACCCGCCGTCGTCGTGACTCAGGTCAGTATTATGTCTTTAAATGTGAAGTTGTAGTTTACAATCTTAAATCGGTGATCTCTATTAAGTGATCAAATAAAATAACTTTACAGATAAAATTGCATTGCAAAGTAACATTAAATTAGAAAAATAACATTGCAGTCGCCACATACGACAGTAGTGACAACAGCGATAGCGACAGCGAGTATGAGTCGGCCACGCCCTCCCGCGCTGACCGCTCGTCGCCCAATGACGTCACCGCTCACACCAGCGTGCACGAGCAAAATGGCGGTATCTACATCGACACCACATACGACACTAGCGCGCCCGGTAGAGACGATACGGGGACAGAGAGCCAAAGACAGGTATTTAACTTCTAAAGCAAGAAAAAGTTGAATTGTTTTTACACAAAAACCTATGCATGACAATATTAATGGTCATTTGTAATATATATAAAATTGCCGTTTTATATGATTTCCTTATGAAAAGTATCTTTTATCAGCCTTTCAGCCAACATTATCTATCTAAGCCAAAGTAAAAAAATATCAAATGAATGCCTGGTTTCTAAGTTTTTTTTACAGTGGTCTATTAATTCACTATTTAAAGCCCTTCTAATTGGCTAACGTCAATTAAATTTCCAATCAATATCGCTGTTGAATAGATAAACTCCTGACAAAAAAATCTAGAGAGTAGACAGTAAAAATAATGTAAATGTGAGTGGTTGACCAAAAAGGGACCTGAAGGTATATATTTGATCGAAGCCTGAAGGTAAATAATTTGATTTTGAGTAAAATGCGTTTGAAGTTTCGTGTTTCGACTCGTGCGCTCGTGCGTGGTTCACACAAAAATTCATAAAAAAAAACTACGGCACCTTAAAATATTCTGGTTAGACCAAAAGAAAGCTAAAAGACCACGGATTAAAAAATAAAAAAATAAAAGAAGGTAAGTAAATAATTTGATTTTGAGTAAATCGCGTTTGAAGTTTCGTATAGAAACAAGTTACGACTCGTGCGCGGTTCACAAAAAAAATCATGAAAAAAAAACTACGGCACCTTAAAATATTCTGGTTAGACCAAAACAAAGCTAATAGACCGTTTCCAATCCTTCAGGTCCCTTTTTGGTCAACCACTCACAAATATATTTTGTGTAGGGTCCATTCGGTCTCCCCGCACGTTTGCACCTGGCGGCACTGGCGCGGCGCGGCCACCGCACGCTGCGTGCACGCTCCGACCGCTACCTGTACACGCTAGCTACAGTCGCCGTGTTCTACGCGCTGCCTGTTGTGCAGTTCGTTATTGCGTTTCAAGTTGTGAGTTAATATTGTATTATGTAACAGAAATAATAGAGGTTTTTGACATTTTGTCGCTAGGAACTGACTGGACTCACACGAAGCGCCATCTGGAGGCTTTGTGATTTAGAGAAGTGATAAATCTATATTCATAATTTCGTCCAGGGGTACGATAGACTCGATCGAAACCTTATATGAATAATAGAAAATAAAAAAATACAGTAAAACAAGTCTAAGACCATTTCACAGGGACTCAACCAAAAACGCGTCTTAAGCGGGAAAGCGTATTATGCGGGATATAGGAAAATAAAAAACGAACCTACTATACATACGTATATTTATTATGTTTTTCGGATGTAGCCTGTAGGTGTTCCTATCAATGAAGATTATGCGTCTAAATTTAATCTGGAAGTGATTATCTAGACTCTAGATGATCACTTCCAGATTAAATTTAGACATTTATTCTAGAGCTTTTAACCAATCAAATTGAATCGTTTCAACGAATGCCGGTCATCCAAGCTCGAGACTGTGCATCATAATATTATGTTACAGGAAGCGATTTTACGTTTTTGAAACAACGTGAATTTTTCGCATTCCCAATCTCCAGCAAACGTAACTTTTCTGACCCATCAGAATAAGCACAGGCCAGGACAGTCTATCTCTCTTTATTTGCTTTGCCACCATGACAAGTCTCTCCCTTGAAAACATAGGATTTATCTGGCATCAATTTAAAAATTAGGGAGTGCCTCCGCTGCCGGCGCCGGCTCCCAAAAATATCAGTAATGGGAACCGGCGGTAAGTATACTGCCGGCAGCCGAGATATAAAACAACGGCTGCCGGCGCTGGCACTCGAAATGGGAGCCGGTGATAATGCGTAAAGCGCTAGGTTCCAGTGCCGATACACAAATTTTAAAAAGAAATACATAATTATAATCTCATATTATAATATTCGACTTTACCGACTTCCAAAGGTGAAGGTTAGGTACCTATTTGTTGTTGCCGCGGAAAGAAAGCTCACGCGTTCTCGCAATCCTGCGTGCGAAGAGAGGAAGAGTACAGACGGGTTTTAGTGGGTAGGGCTGCGTTCAATTCACCATCTTTACGGCCGCAGCGAGTCCTACATACCCGGGGGAGTGTCTCCAAACCCTCCAGCATGCGCAACAGCATTCCCCGTCTCAAAAAAAAAAAGGTAAGTACCTATTTGTTCGGCTGTGGATATTTTAGTTTTTTGTGATGCATTTTCTTAGCTTAGCTTTTCCTTAGCTACCTTTTTTCAGCTACCAAAAAGTAAGATTTTGCACCACAGCTACAGTTATAAACCCCGTGGTATACTTCCGAAGGTACTGAACAGAACTTCAGATTCCTTATACTGTATGTTAGCAGTTAGAGAGTTTCAGCGTTGCTTAAAGAAGCAAAGTTATTGTATTATGCTACTATGCAGATCACATTTATCAGCATCATCATCACCACCATTAACCCATCAAGCTTCAAGCCCCATACGAGCACCGGTGATCGCGACAACAATAGAATACAATAGCATTTCCAAGAATCCCCGATCGAAGGATTCAAATATGCATCCTTACAATATGACTATTAATTTATGACCTTATTATTTGTACTTTTTATTGTCCTTTAGCTTAAGACTGATATTTTTGATCATTATTCTGTCATTTGACAAGCGATGTATACCTATTTGAAGCAAACATCGCGTGACATCGGCAAACTTCGGAGTTCGGAAAACGGCGCCGGCAGCCATTTCAGCAACCGGCGCCGGCAGCTATTTCGGCAACCGGCGCCGGCAGCGGAGGCACTCCCTAAAAATTAATTCGTCTGCGTTAAAAATGTCTCGCAGTTTGTAATTTTGCAACAATTCGGGAAGTGTTGCCATCCACGAATCAACCATCAACATCTCAATTCCCACTGATTTGACGGTACACAATGCCGTGGCGATGAGGTAAGAGGTAATATGTTTTGGCCGTTAGGGTGTATTAAACGGGATGACGATCGTATTAAGCGTTAAAGAATGAATGAAAACATGTCTCAAGTTGCAGGGACTCATGCAAAATGGCGTATTATGCGGGAAATCGTATTAAGCGTGATCGTCTTATTAAACGGGTTCTACTGTATTGATTTCGAGTCGACAACTTATATCCGTAAAAATAGGATTTTGGAGAATTTCGTTAAATTCTAATGGCACTGACAAACAAACTTTACGCGCCATCTTGCTGTAAACTGACACATGCCACATGTGTCATTGACGTAAAGAAAGAGTTGAAAACTTAAAAAAGCAGTGAGTTCTGATTACTCCAACCACACATTCTAAAATTAAAAGTTGGTTGTCCGACTGTCGGGTTGTGCAACGGGGTTCAAATTGATAACCTAATTTTTTTGAAGTCGGTTAAAAATACTTAGGTACTATTTGTTTTTAAAATTAGTAAGTACTTACCTACCTGCCAATGTAGAGAAATCAGAAAAAGATTGAATGCAAGAGAAATTAACCTTAATGTTTTAAACATGTACAAAAAACTTTTGCAGTTTTATTTACCTACTATAGGTCTACCAGAATCTGATGGCAAAAAGTGGGAAGATAAATTGACTCAAGCAATACTGGGGTAATTGGAATAAAACATTTTGATCCTTTTTTTTCTTTTCGCGCCTTCTGTGTGTTAAACATGCAAATATAAAAATTTATCCAATGATCAAGGATATTTTTTGAAAATCTGCTGTCAAAAATTGCCATCAGATTCTGGTAGCATCCGGACCGCTGACTGCCGACCCATTGTGTGCGGATCGAGCATTTTCGAAGATGAACTTCGTTAAAAATAAATTTCGGTCTCGACTTACTGATGGTCATCTCCAGGATTTAATGTCAATAGCTTGCACCAATATTTCACTCCAAACTTCAGATAGATAATAATTAGAGCCTGCAAAAATAAAAAATTGTCACTTTTCTCATTGATAAGCTTTTGATAAGCCTTTGTTTAATATTTTTTTTAATGTGTGGAAGGCGAAGGTCATTGCATTTCCTAATATGGACCCCGAGCGAAACTAATTGGTGACCCTTGAACTAAGCTATACGTAGGTACCTATCTATGTCTTGCTTACCTTTAATATTTCTTGAGAAAAGATGACTACACAAATAATTACCTACATTTTGTACCTAGATGTGTATTGAGTTACAAGTTTACCCGAGTGAAGCCGGGTTTTCATCTAGTATTTCAATAATATCACGTAATCAAGAAATAAATAAATAACGTTTATATTGCCGTAATTATTTTTACGTCATTATGTTCAACTGCTAGATTGTAATCTACAGGTGATGAACGTGTCTGGCTCGCTGGACATCTGCTACTACAACTTCTTGTGTGCGCATCGTCTCGGTGCGTTGAGCGACTTTAACCACGTACTGTCCAACCTCGGCTACTTACTGCTGGGCGCGCTGTTCCTGCTACAGGTGCGCCGCCGCCGCAGCCGCCGCAAACGACAACCGCGACATGAGGTTAGATAGTCTATTTACTAGAGCAGGTGTGGTCCCAACTTTATTAGACCTAAGATCTAATATGTTTACTAACGAAATCCTGTGCGATTTGCCAAGTTCATACTTCTCGAAATCTTAAATGAACAGCATAGTTTAGCTTATTGGTCTGGTAGTCTGGTCTAATTATATTTTATATTTTTCGCCTGGCCACGATCGACTGGACTAACAGTCGCGATCGACAGGTTGGCCACCCCTGTAACTAGAGGATAGACCATGGAGATGAACAGGTGCAGGCAGTGGCGGCCTTAACCATTGCGAGGCCCCGGGCGGAAGGTCTTTGCGAGGCCCTGCGCGGCAGGTCTTTGCGAGACCATTTGTCTTACGAAAAAATACCTTGCGAGGCCCCTGCAAGACCAAGGCCCCGGGCGATTGCCCTGTTCGTCGCCCCCTAGGGCCGCCATGGGTGCAGGTATATTTTCAGGTTGTGGCGTGTGCGTATGGCGTCAAATTGTCAGCTCAAAGTTAGGAGCGGTCTCAGCCTCAATTTTTGGCGGTTACGAAATTTAGGGGAAGGCGGAAGCAATACGCACAATACGTTGAAATATTATATTTGCATAGTAGTTATTAACATATTGGGGGGTCATTTCCTTTGTGACCCCTGGAACCGCTAATGTCCCCAACCAACAGTTGCACTAGTTGTAGGTATGTGTAATTTCTTTAAAACCTCAATCTACAAAACCAATACGACCTGCAAACCTGAAAGAAGAGAGCGTATTCCCTCTTAAAAGGCCGGCAACGCACCTGCAGCTCTTCTAGTGTTACGAGTGTCCATGAGCGACGGTAGTTGCTTTCCATCAGGTGACCCGTTCGCTCGTTTGCCCCCTTATTTTATAAAAAACATGGTGTGAACAGGAGTACGGCATCCCGGCGCACTACGGGCTGCTGTCGGCGCTGGGGCTGGGCATGATCGTGGTGGCGCTGCTGTCCGCCAGCTACCACGTCTGCCCCAACCGCCTCAACTTCCAGTTCGGTATGACATTCTCGTGTAAAGCCGCTTTCTCGGAAAAGAAAATTAAATTAAATAGTTTAAAAAAAAAATTAGCCGGTAACATGATGTTGTTCACGACTTCGTTGCCCTTTAACTCTACTTTTCAAAATCATTCCTAATATACTAATATTATGATATAAGAAGAAACAATGGACTCGTGTGTCATGAATTTAATTTTACTATCACAAAGATCAAAATTCTGTGCCCCACTACGTTATTGATCACTTTGGTAGCACAAAATCGAGATTTCCAATATTTTATTCAACTGTACAGTCTGCAGTTTTATTCTAAAATCTCCTTAGATTTTAGAATAAAACTGCAGACTGTCAGAAAGTGGAGAAACAGGCCCTTGCCTGTTTCACCACTTTCTGACAAAGTGCCAAATAGACTATCCACAACTTATTTGACAGATACTCTATACTCTATCTGTCAAGTTAAGTTGTGGATAGCCTATCCGCCACTTATCAGGAAGTGGTGAAACATGCCCTAAAATAACTGGTTCTCTGTATTTGTTAGATATCTGTGTTTTTGTATTTTAGATACGGCATTTATGTACGTGCTAGCAGTGCTGATAATGGTGAAGATCTACCAGACGCGCCACCCCGACGTCAACGCGCGCGCGCACGCCACCTTCGCCGTGCTTGCCGTACTCATAGCCCTCGGTGCGTACCCTATATTCTATAAAGTATAAACGATTTTTTATAAGAGAGAATATGATACTACAGATGATAGGCAAATGGCGAACCTCCGTCATTTGGTCGCGTAATGCGTTACGTCAAACACAGGCGTCAGATCAAGACTAAAATTGGAATGACCTAAATGATGTGGGCCCGTCAACTGCCTAGGAAATATTTCTTCCACGGTAAGTGCCTCTAAGGCTTATAACAGACGAGCGGCATTTGCCTACGGCAGATACAACTTCGACAAGTTCGTCTGTTAGGGCCAACCCACACGTATCACAACCACACGAAAACCACAACCACACCACGTGGTCGGGCGTATATTTCGCATTGTAAATGAACTGGACTATTCACGCGTACCACATTTTGCAGTCGTTGTCGACCTCGTGTGCGAATCCGAGTAAATCGCAACCACAAGCGAACTAGTGGCCGACCGTATCGCAACCACAACGTTAAGTCGATGCGATGACAGTGCGCGCAACTACTGGCGACAACGCAACCATGTCGACATTTTGTCGGTACCACAACGCAACTACAAAAAGCTGCAGCGACACCATTCACACGTAACCACTGCTTAAAAGCATTTTGTCGTTGCGACGTGGTGTGGTTGTGGTACGTGTGGGTTGGCCCTGAAAAGCCTTAAACATTTTATGATAATATGTTAACCTTGTTCCGTTTAACAGTGGTATGGGGCGTGCTGGGCGGCGGGCCGGTGTTCTGGGGAGTGTTCACGCTGCTGCACATCTTCACATTCCTGCTGCTCTCCCTCAGGATATACTACCTCGGCCAGGTGCGGCTAGGTACGATATTACATATTGTTCTTATTATGGTGCTCCCAGACAGAAGTTATATTTAACGTTATAAAACATTGTGTAACACGATAAAATTTTATAACATCGTTTAACATACGCTACAACATGTCAAAAAATAAACGTTTCTTTTGTTATAATTTGTTACAAAATGTTATACAAAAATGTTATCTAACGTTATGTAACTTCTATCTGGGAGCACCTTTACTTAGGACTCCCACACAAAACTGCGAGTTCGCATCGCATCGCTAATATCTGCGACAAAACTCATAAGAACTAAAAATTACAGTGCGTTGCGAATTTGCAGCTCTTACTGATGTTTCCCGCCACTTTTATTTCCTGGACTCAAAAATTATTCCAAATTGTATTAATCACGTTTTATCGGTTAGAGCATGAGGTAACAGAAAGACGAACGATTCTGCAAATCAATAGTAATTATGTTAATTAAGTACTAGCTTTTTTGCTTTATTGCTTCTAAACTAAAATAGTAGCATATTATAATTTTTTAACTCGACTTGCTTATTAATTCAATAATATGTACTTATATTGATTTCTTTCTCGTATGGAAAAGTCGATTCTGGAGGTCCAGTGATGTGGAAAGTAAGAATATTTTTTCCTACGGCTAGACGTGTAGTTGTAGCTGTTAATTATAATTTATAAGTTTTAACAGAGTGGTTTATACTTACAAAAGTATATTAGTAAATCAATAAAAATAGCTTAGTAATTACTTATATTTTATTTCATTTGTACAGAGAAGGAAAGCCTGACGTTAGCTGCGGCGGAACTACGCAAAGATCCACGACCGCTATACGGCGCGCGGATGGTTATGCTCGTCATAGGAAACGCTCTCAATTGGTCCTTCGCGTTTTACGGGTGAGAATTGATAAAACAACAAAAAAGATCCTTAAAGAAGGGAAAAAGAGGCAGAGATACAACTGTAAGCGACTTTTGCTGCTTCTTGATCAGGCCAAATTGCAACCCGATGGCCTAAGTTGTTCTGCGAATCAAGTGCCTTTGTACGGTGATGTCCTGAGGTGCTGACGTAGTACAAGACAAAGTAAAAACTGAATCTCTCTTCCTCTTTTAATAAGCAAGTGCAGTGTGCCAAGTGTGAGTTTTTTGTTTCACATTCAATCGTGAACGCGTTTGGCGTTTACTAAGATTTCGTATGGGAATTGGGAGCTGGGCTCACTCCCGTGAGCATCGCTAGGTGGCGCTG
This sequence comes from Polyommatus iphigenia, assembly GCA_963422495.1. NCBI lineage: Eukaryota > Metazoa > Arthropoda > Insecta > Lepidoptera > Lycaenidae > Polyommatus > Polyommatus iphigenia. The sequence continues at coordinate 15,970,380 of OY730188.1, forward strand.
TACAAATTCCATACAAAATCTTAGTAAACGCCAAACGCGTTCACGATCGAATGTCAAACAAAAACTCACACTCGGGCCTCAGAACTTGATCCCTTTTCTTCCCTCTGTTTTGTGGATTTGCTTCTACAATCTACATCCTTACTGTATGCATTACCTTTATAAAAAAAACTATCACGCCTCAGGCTCGTGACGCAGAGCAGCGACTTCGCGGGCCACCTGCTGACGGTGTTGCTAGGCAACGCGCTGGTGTACATGGTGTTCTACCTCGCCATGAAGCTGGTGCACGGCGAGCGGCTGCGCTGGTACGCTTGGGCGCTGCTAGCGGCGGCGGCGGCGGCCTGGGCGCCCGCGCTATACTTCTTCGTGTCGGGATCATCCGACTGGTCGACTACCCCTGCTCTCTCCAGACATTATAACCACGAGTGCAAGGTATAATACTCTTAGCATTGAATATTACCTTGAAGTAAGATGATCGCCTACCGCACTAGCTCTGTGGCATTATAATATCACACACTGTGATTGTAATAGCACCCAATTTTTATAAGTTTAGAGAAGGGCAGGTAACTACTAAGTATACGTATATCAACAATTTACATAATACGAGTACATTCATTAATTCTTATTTTAACAGGTTCTTCAGTTCTACGACTCACACGATCTGTGGCACATTTTGTCGGCGATTGCGCTGTATCTTTCATTCAGTGCAATTCTGACTTGGGACGATGGCTTATCTGCAGTGAAACGAACGGACATTCCAGTTTTTTAATTATAGTTGTTAATGTTAATATTTGTAAATAAATGAAGTTTATTATATTTTTTGTTTGTATGTAAGTATAAAAATAATCCTAGAAACTATAATACTTATTGGTAAAGGTTATAGAGGTTTAACGTTAAGAATTGACATTCAATACAAAGCGCAACAATGTTTCTACGCGCGTTCCTCGTCCAGAAACCTAGCGGTTCGTACCTATATTATAACCTATATTTGTGATGAGCAGCGGCCAGCGAGCGGATACACCGCGCGTTTCCCGCTGTTTTTGATAATAATTATTGTGTGTGTGTAGTGTGTATCTGTGATCTGGGGGCGACCCATAGAGGAAAATAATGCATGGGGTATAAGTCTGTCAAGAAAGTGAAGAAATTAAAAAGTGGCAACATCGTAGTGTCATCCCTTTCAAATCAATCTAAGAAAAAAGGGATGGCACTACATTGTTGCCACTTTTTAATTTCTTCACTTTCTTGCAGACGGTCTATTGAACCTGTTTCTTATGTCAATGAGTTGAGCAAAGCGTTGTACCAACTACCAAAGGAGTTCCGCTTCCGAGACGAACAAGTAGCTTGGCGGTAAGCACGTGCTTGGTCCGCGCTAAAATATAAATTTACATCAAGCGCGGAGCAAGCACATAAGCATAAATCTATGAGCTTGACGCCAAGATGTTTGATCGTCTCGGAACTACAATCTACAGAACATACTCCTCTCGGAAGTCGGAAAATTATTAGAAACTAGCTGACGCCCGCAACTCCGTTGCGCCAAAACTCGTTTATCGCCCGGGAACCGTACATTTTTCCGGGATAAAAAGTAGCCCATGTCCTTTCCCGGGACTCAAAGTACCTCCATACCAATTTTCAGCAAAATCGGTTCAGCGGTTTGGACGTGAAGAGGTAACAGACAGACAGACAGACAGACACACTTTCGCATTTATAATATTAGTATGGATGAAGTAGAAAAGTTGCTTTTAAACAATTTTTAAAAAGTTACTAAGAAGAAGAAGAAGAATACCGCAGTAGCGTCAAATGTCACTTGTCAGTGACGTCACGCAGATGCTGGTCGTGTTCTCATTATTTTTATTTCGTAATTTCCAGAAAACTTGTATTTTTTAGTTCTTTTCCTATGAATACACTTCATTTTTAGATTGAAACAAAATGGATAATCAATACTACTATAAATTGATGGCAAGTTACTTGTCAAAACGAAATTGCGATGAATCCTTTATGAGGTATTTTTTTGGTAAGAATGCAACAAAGAAAACCCCAGAAGAACTGGAACGCGCCGACGAAAGGAAACGTAGACTTCAACGAGAACGATCACGGAGATATCGAGCATTAAAAAATGCACGTAGGCAACATGAGAGCACGCGCGACAGCACCGATAACGAAGGGGGAAGAAGCAAGTCCCGCGGAGTGTCTATCGACGAGGACTTGAGCGACGGGGATGAGCTCCCAACCCTCTGCGACCTCAACTACGATGACAAGTGGAGAGAACAAGCTTCTTCGGATTGTGCGTCCGACGACAACTCGGCCCAATCGTCCGCCGAGCTTAAAGAAGCCGCCCTCTCTGGTAACGTTACTTTGAATCTTAAAGAATTTCTAAGCTCGCCTAATGCAGACTTGGATTACCCAACTGTTCACAGCCTAATGTTCCATTGGCTTCAGACGTAGCATTATCGTTGATGATACTTTACCACAAAAAACACGAATTGGTCCATATCACAAAAAATACTTAAATTGGCAGCACGTATTAATAGCGATTATTTTTATAGTATCATTACAAAGGAATTGCTAAATCTTGAGAATTACACATATCAAGAGTTAGGAGTACTGCTTATTTACATAATGTCACAAGAGTTAAAAGAACCGTCCCGCTGTAGCTAAGATGTTATATCTTGTATGTGAACTAGGTTGTTAATTTTTGCTTAATTCAAAATTGAATTTGTATAAAATTACAATAATTCAGTCTCTTGTTTGTTGTTATTCCACAATGTTGCAAATACTTTTATTCATATTATCTTGAATAAGATATGTCAACAACCTAATTGTTTCATGTGTTAAGCCGAAATTGGAGGTTTGCATTGTAAGATTTGCTTCGTACTATACATTATGTAGTTACATTTAATTTCTAATATTGATATTCATCTATTGCTTGGATATATTTTATCTGTTTCTGTCCATGGTATTGTCATAAATATAAAAAATGTAAAAAAATACTTCAAACGGATCATGAGTTTGTAGCATCATCAGTATAACAAATTTGTAGATGGTGTGCTGTTGTGTCCTCGTTGAACAACAATAGATTATTATAGAAGTTTCCAATAGACAATAAGTTGTTAAGTTGCCATATCCTAATGTTTAGATACTCAACTATTATTATACATATTCATAAAGAATTTAGATTATATATATACCTATAGTTTGTGATACAATGAATTTACATTATGTGTGAAGTTTACTATATTGAGAAATATTTTAGGCATAAATAAACTTGTATCTATGATTACCTTAGAAAAAATATGTGAATGTTGATAAAAACTAGTATTTTCCTATCAATGCATTCCAGTATACAATTTTACTTTAATTTGTTTATATTTTGGTGTAAAATATGTATGTGTAAGTTTGGGTCTGGTCATATTATGTATGCTTCATTTTAAAATTTTATTTGTTAATATTTGACAAACTGCTATTTAGGTTTATAAGTAAGTATTACAGGTGCCATGTTCAAAAGAAATTGATAAAATTGCCATTAATATTAACACTTCAACTCCCAAGCGGCCACATGTGGCCGTGAGAACTTTAGATTTCCAAGAATCCGTGATCGAAAGACACTGTTTAGGTTAAACTCTATTCCATTACAAATTGTAATTTGTTAGGTAACTTCTTACTTTATGTGGGCATTTAAACATTTCACAATTGTTCAAAATCATTAGATAATATTTTAAACAGTGCATTGTTTTTTTCTCACAACTGCATTTTTATTTTAAAATATTCTTATGTAATGAAATGATTATAAACTTTACTTCAAAATATGTTTGCCTTTGAATATGTTAATGTTATTATAATTATGACATAGCAATTATATGTTTTGTTTATGACACAAGAAGTATCTTAGGGTCTCCTGGGAGTGCCTATAGCCATCAATTGAGCTTATGTTTGATGCTTAATCATAAGTAGGTATATGTAGGTATTAGAATGCTAATAATAATTAGTTGTAATAATAATTAGTTTGTTGGTGCTTACATGTCTACAATGACTATTCTAAATGAAAAAATACTCTTCATCAAACATGAAAAGACAATAATTTTGCTGCTTAATTTATAAGCAACATGCATTTGACATGTTAATGATGCACAAGGTTCTCAAAGCAGCAAACAAGCTTTTGTTTTGTTGTGCTTAATTAAAATGTATCTTAAATGGTTGTATGATCGATAAGTAACAGAAAATATTTTATTTTATAAGACTGTTTATTTTGACTGATTTCATTGGTATTATAGAAAATTACTGAATGATCATAAAATCATAATATTTTGTAACACAAGATATTATTCAATTTATAATAATTCAGCACAAACTTAAACATATCACTACAATAAACATTAAAAATTCCAGATTATAATTAATAGTTCTTACTCATTTTTATTGATTTTAAAATTGTGGTCAGTTTTGAGTATAGTAGAGAAAGAAGTAACATAAGTAATTTCACAGCCTTACATTGATAGCCATAAAACAAGTACATTGCTTATTTAGCTTTATGTAGTATTGTTAATGAAGCTGAATTTATTATTGTAAGATTACAGTGACAGCCCATTTAGAATATTATATTTTGTTCTTCATGTTAGCCTTTGAAGACTTCCTAATAAAAATATGTTTAGGCAAGTGGCGGACTTATGATATTTGATCTGGTTTTCCAACGTTTTGTGAACCGTGATCGAGACTGATGTAAACCGAACAAATTTTGAGGTCCGTCATCTGTGTATAAATTTTGTGATAATACACTACATAATTTGTACCGCATAAATACTGAGAGATATTTGTAAAAAAAAATACTATTTACAAAGTTACTGCTCGACCAAGATATTAATCATTTAGCAGCGCCATAATACATATACAGGGTACAATTAAACCTTCCTGCCAAATTTTTTCCAGGGCTTAGGTATCATTAGGAGAGTCCATTTAACCAAAAAAAAATTGGTGTTATTTTCTTTAATGACATCTAATATTTTATCCCATTTAAAATCGTTGCAGAACGGTCACTCGCGGCGCGGCCGCGCGGGGGTGACGCGGGCTGTGGCGCGCGCGCGGGGGCACGAATCGCGCGGACGACGCGTCGTGTCCATTTAATTGTAGTGTTTTTTAGGATAACTTTCGGAAGCTATTTCTCAACATTTTAGTACTGAGTGATTATAAAAGAAAAAATACGTGTATTTTTATTTTTAACGAGGATCAATATATCAAAATTTGGCAGCAAGGTTTAATTGCAATTTGCACCCTGTATAGTGCGAACGCACACACATTTATTTATAAATTGTAACATTTTAGTTAAACTATTCCTGAAGTCATTTCGTTTATTTCTGTTCAGATATTTTGAGGTTTTTGTTTTTGTGCAGACAATTGGTTCAGCAGGAACTTCGTTGATATTGTAATCAAGGGTGTGTGAACTAGGGTTGCAAAATTACGTAATTTTACCGAAAACGCTGGTAAAATACGCGTATTTTACGGTAATTTATATAAATTACGGTAAAATTACCGGCTACGTATGCATGGAGAATGATAGTATGACGGCGGGCGGGGCTAGCGTGTTGCAAGTTGCATCTTGCGTACTGCGTGCACGTCGCACGATGCGACGTTGCCAATAAGTGCTGTTTGCCATAATATTTTGCGCTGTTGCGACTTGTTGACAGCTGTTGACGTCACTCGACAGAGCATACTAGCCCAGTAGGGTTAGTTCAGCCTTGTATCATGTATGGGAAGCTGAAATTAATTATAGTCAGATTTTTTTTGCACCAGTGTTTAGAAGAGGTCAGAAATAGCTTAAATTCAAAAACTCGACCAAATCCGACGAGTGCGTTAGCCACCATATCGGTTTGAAAGTCCAATCTTTTTTAGCTATATTATCTCCTTTATTTTATTTTTTTACGAAAATGATAACGACAAAATTTGTTGTAAATTTAATTTTCTACATTTTGAATTATTATAATTTTCATTGTAAAATCAATATTTATGGAGATAAATGCAAAAAACAAGTCAAAGTATAATTTCGCTTGTATGTCAAATATTATCGAATTTAGCGAAAGTAATTGTAGAGTACAAACAAAGTTGTATGTGATTTCCTACAAATTTGATCGTCATTAGCTCCTACACCTATGGTAAATGTACCGGGACCCAAACGACTGGATAAAACTGAATATTTCTGATCATGAATTAGGTAGACCCTATAACAATTACGGCACAACCTACACCTGAATCATTATTAAAAAACTGGCCAAGTGCGAGTCGGACTCGCTCATGAAGGGTTCCGTACCATTATAAGGCAAAGATAGACAAAAATTTGTGCTTTTTGTATGGGTAATATTTATTTTATTTTAATTTTATTATTAATTTTTATAGTACAAATACAATTAAATATTTTATGCTTATTTTAACTGTCTTAGTGCTGCTATTTTTGATAAAAAGCAAAAAAGGCCACTAATATCCTGTTTGTTATATGGGAGCCCTATCAAATATTAAATATAATATGTTTTTAGTATTTTTTGTTATAGAGGGAATCAAAATACATAATATCTGAAAATTTAAAGTCTCCACCTATCACCGTTCTTGAAGTCTGGAGACAGACAGGCAGCGAAGTCTTAATTATTTTAATTGTGGTTAATTTAATGAGCTACAAGTTTATTTCCGTATTTTTTTCTGTATTTGACAATAATCGCGATACAGGTCGAACAGTTCGAAATTATACTTTGACTTGTTTTTTGCAGTTATTTCCGTAAATATTGATTTTACAATAAAAATTATAAGGACTAAAGTTGTAGAGAATCAAATTTACGACATATTTGATCCTTATCAAAAAAAAAAATTAGATAAGTACAATATAATTAGCTAAAAAAAGATTGGACCTTCAAACCAATATGGCGGCTAACGCACTCGTCGGGTTTGGTCGAGTTTTTGAATTTAAGCTATTTGTGACCTCCTCTAAACACTGGTGCAAAAAAAAATCTGACTATAATTAATTAAAAAAAACTAACTACTGGGGCATACAGCAAGCCGGTGGCCTGGAAGTTATTTTGTTTTGACTGATTGCACTAGACGTGCATTAAGTAACCTGCTTATATCCCCATTATTAATGAAAATTATGCCACGAAATCGTTTTTTACCAAATTTTACCGTAATTTACCGTAAAATATAATATATTACGTAAAATATCGTATATTACCGAATTTTACAAAAGTAATTTTACCGCTTTACATCCCTAGTGTGAACTGGTTTATCAAATGCGCATAGTATTGTATCAAATTAAAATCTTAATAGGTATTGCGTGTAAAACTTATAAACATCCTTAACTCCATTTTATAATTAATTGTACTTAAGTTGATCTTTTACAATAATATGTTACAAAATAGTTTTTAGTTTAGGCTCTCTAATATTTTAGTATGGACCGTAAAACACAAGAGCAGTAGCAAGTAAGCCATGGATACTGTTAACTAGATGGGCTTATAGGTTTCTTAACATGCATGACTGAGTCTTCTCAATAACGGTTAGATTTCTAGTACATCACAGTAGTAAAATATGCAATATTACAGCCTATAGGACGCTTCTAAATCTTAATATGGCCTTGATTTAGAGCGTGAAGTTGAGACTTCGGATGTGCCTCGTGAGCGCATCAATGCCTTTAAAACGTTATTGTATAGTGCATATTATAATTATTACATAAGTAACTGTAAGTAGTGCCATATTAAAGAGCTTCCTATTTTTTAAATTGCGTTTTAATCAGTAATCACCCTCTCCACTGTAACAATTTTTGCGTCTAAGGGAGATCGCAGACGGCACACTTTTTGTGTGATCGATTGTGCGCCGCAGACTCGATCACACAAAAAGTGTGCCGTCTGCTATCTCCCTTACCCGTACAGGTACATAACAACATAATATTCAATCTACCACTCACTTCCCACTCCACTTACTGAAGTTGAATATTTTTACCTGTAACAATCGTCTGAAGCGGCTTTTGTTTAAATAAGAGCCAAACGAGCAAATGCACGCCCTGATGAAATGCTACTGCTATCACCTATGGACACCTGAATAACGGAGGAGTCGCAAGTGCGTTACCGGAACCGGGCCTATCAGTAATACGCGTCTTGCAAGGTCGAAAAAAGGTCCGGAAACGTGCTGGCGAAGTTGCGACAGTGCCGATATTACGCAGACTCAACGTGGGGACTGGGGTTATTTTAATTTTACTTCCTGAGTTAAAAACTTATTTTTAATATTTTATTTTATAAAAAATCTAGAGGTAAATAATACACACATTTTTGCCATAAAATTATATATTTTAAATTGTAATAATTATAAAACAAATGAAATAAAAATAAATATATTCACAAATCACAGCCGTGCCGTGCCTATCGGTAACATATAGTTGCGTAATTTTGTTGTCATTGGAGCCCACGCATTTGCACCTGGTTTTTGATTAGAGAAATATGGCACCAAATAACTTCCAAACAGAAACTTAATATTATGGTTAGGAATGTAAATAAATAAAGTTATTTACACACATGATGAAACTGTTTAAATGAGTTCAGTTATTTGTACTGGCCGCGGTGTTGGTGGATAGTGGATACTCGGTCGAGTGGAAACCCCCACTGAACTTGTACCGTTTCAGATACTTTTTATTAGTAAAAGTATGATAGTTAATTAATGCGGAGCGTGTGGAATGGAGAAACACGCAGTATGAAGCAAACGTCCGTCGCCGTTTGCGCGATGCAATGCATCGACGATTTTGAGTACGAATTTGTTGGTGTTCTCTGCAGTAGTTAAGCAAGGAATAAAGCTCGAGTTTATACAAGTGGGCACAAAATGTAGACACCTTGAACCCTGACGTAAAACTAGCGTAGGCGCCACACGCGGGCGCCGCGATGTCCGTCTTGCCAGACCTAATCGCGCTGACCAGGCTGTGACGATGAAATCCTGCACCATGTTTAAAATCACGTACGTCGCGCGGAAAAAGAAGGTAACAATATTTTGCTTTATTATCTCGTGTTTCTTGGACATCTTTCTGCTCGTCATAGTGTGTTCTTTATAAACATTGTTAAGGGAAATCTTATGTTGCCTTGCAAGTGCTTGCATCTGCCTTCATAGTCGTCTGCATTTAAAGAGTATATCATGGCTCCTCTCAGTTTGTTGTCTTTAATGAACTTGGTTTTCTCCACTACACTCTCGGGGCTGTCGTATGACACCCATTCTGAATTTTTATATACATAAGGCACTTTAGCATTACTGTCGACATTAATAGACATATTGTGTTTTTGTATAAATTCACAAACCTCTGGATAGTTCACGAAACCCAGACTACCCAAAGTTCCATATCCCGATGCTGGACTTCCGATATTTCTATTATTTTCATTTACCAGGGTAAATGTGTGACCGTATGTTGGTATTCCCAAAACAATTTTGCTCGCATTAAGGCCTTTGTTCAAATACATTGCAACAGTATAGTTAACATTGAGAGTTCCCATATAAAGTTGTTCCGATGGTCTGGCGTATAGGGGTGAGTTGAGACCGGTGAATGGTGTAAAGCTGGTGTAGTAATGGTAGTCATATGTCATTAAGTTGACATAGTCCACATACATATTTATTTGGTCCACGTCATAGGCAGCATCTACAATAATCTGTTGAGCTGCCACTGCCACAGTGAGTAAATAATTTCTTTTCTCTCTAAAATATTCCATCCTGATTTCTCTAAGCAACTGTGAAAAATGTTGCCTTTCTCTTTTAATGTAGTTAATTATGTTAGTACTCAGTTCAGTATTCCTTCTAACTCCTGGAAATTCCCAGTCCAAATCTATACCATCCAGAAAATAGTTCCTTAAAACATATTTTATAGACTTTATAAAGCTTTTTCTAGATGCATGATCTATCACCATATCTGAAAACCCATCACGATTGCCTGATCCACCAACCGAAAGCAGTAACTTTAAATTTGGGTTTTGCTTTTTTAACTTTACTAATTCTAATACAGTTCCATATTGATATTCTTCCATAAAAATGACTTTGTTTCTCACTTGTGCAAATGCGATATTTATATGAGTACATAGGTGTGGGTTAATATCCAGTGGCAGCAACTGGGTCAGACTTTGATTATTCGGGGTGTTGTAGTAGCAAGAAACTACCTTTTCAGATTGGTCAAAATTAGTGTTTTCAACTGCCTTGGTAAATTTCACGGCATTATCTTTTAATGCTAAAGATTCACTGAATTCAATAATAACAAAGAAAACAATCAATGTAACAGATATCAGCAGTACAGTAATTAATAGTTCTCGCCTACAAAGTGTTTGCATATCAAGTAAAGTAATTGGTCTTGGTTTTTTCATTTTAGTACTGAGAACATTAACTTGACCAGAAAATTTAACGATTTTCTAATTTTTCTTAACTCACACTCGAAAATATATAGGTAAATTATAATAAATAAACATTAATTAATTAGTTAAATCACTATTTACAGTAAATAATTATTAAAATTTAAATCCAATCCAGACTATATTTTGACCCTTTGACACTTGACACACATGTCAATGTCAAAAAAGTTAATTTGACACTTAGTGTTTTTTAAACTAAAATTTAGTATTCAAAGATTTTACGTCAAAAATAATAAAATATCAACGGCTTGTGATTTCGTTTGTTTCTGTCTTCTGAGTTCTGCCTTCTGAGACTTCTGACTCCTGACTCTGAGTCCTGACTCATGACTCCTGAGTCCTGATGACTGGAGCCTTGATTCTTGAAGTTAGCCGTCACTTATCAGGTCATCACTGATCGCTCACTCATCACTCATCAGTCATCACTCATCACCATTAGGTTTAAAGGTCGTTACTCGTTGCTCATCACATGCACATCACTCATCAGACGAGCTGCGAGCATCAGTGTTTTTTTATTTTTTATGTCAATAGCATCAGACGATAAATCCAAGATAAATCCCGTCCCGTTTCTATTTGTTTTGTGCTCTATAAAAGTCAATGGTTTTGTGACTTGGTCAAAAAAATATAACTGTCTTGTGACATTGACATTCACAGCCAGTGTTGCCAGACCGTGGGCAATTGCCCACTCCATGGGCAATTTTAGGATTATTTTGGAAAAAGGGCAAAAAGGGCGAAAGGATCTTGGAATCGATAAAATATGGGAAATTTTGAAAACAAATACTAATAGTATTTTTTTACTGAAACAAAATTACAGTAATAATAATATTATGTCATATAGTACCTAACAATACTATGATACTATATCATAATATTATGGCACTCTGAATGAAATAATTACGTAACTTAACATTAAAGAGAGAAGTATCTAATCAACTCAATATAAAATTATATGATACTAGCTGTTCCCCGCGTTGTTACCCGTGATTTTTAAGTGAAATTATATAGACTATGAAAAAATATAAACAGACGAACACTTATAACCTCCTTCTTTTTGGAAGTCGGTTGAAAGTATTAAGTACCAATTTCTTGTAAAAGTTTGCCGAGACGACCACTTAAGGTTTACCCTGTGAAAAACAAATGAGATCTCATGTAGTCTGTAGAGTCACTTCTGAATCTACACGGCCTAACTCTACTGACCCTAACCTAGACAAATTCTACATACCAGTAAAAATATTATATAATATGGCTTCGCCGTTTCGCTACCGTCGCGGAGGTGAGGGTGGCAAGCTAAGGTTATTTAGATTCCCCTACAGGGATTTGTTTTACTGGCTATGGGCGATTTTCTGTCAGAAAGGGCAATTTTAACAACCTGCGTGGGCAAATGTTTTGATCAGGTCTGGCAACACTGTTCACAGCACATAAACGTCGAAAAAGTTGGCGGGCTTTTTAAAAAGAGAAGTCGTATTTTTTCAACTTTTGCGAAATTATTTAAAATAGTTTATATAAAGCATTTTAATAATAAAACAACGCAAAACGGTGGAATAATAGACGTTGAAATGGAGGATCCTGGGGGGACAGCCCCTGGGAAACCCGGCAGAAAAAGGCCGCGAGGGCCTGATACTGACGAAGACAGGGATGTTCTAGATGAATCATTTTACATCCCGTATAGTAAACCCGGCTACAGACGCTTGTTCCCTGAGAAGTCCCACTCTCAGGAGTATATAGTATATACCGAATCCACCCAAACCGATAGCAATATCGGCAACAAAAATCCGTTAACACTAACATCCATATTCAAAGAAGATATCAAAGGAATAACCGGAATAAAAAGAGTAGCAGCCAATAAAATAGCAATAGCATTCTCCCAGGCAAGTTATGCCAATAATTACTTGCTCAATGAAGACTTCCATAGAAAAAATAATTTCAAAGCATTCATCCCAGCTATAGAAAAGATAGGAGTACTACGGTATGTACCGACTAGGGTAAGTAATGAAGACCTATTCAAAAAGTTAACTTCTGCCTATGAAATTATTGGAGTGAGAAGGTTCACCAAAAAAGTTAATGGCAAAGTGAAACCGTTTCAAACGGTTTCTGTGACATTTCTCTCCAATATACTACCACAATCTGTCTCATTAGATATTTTTAATTATAAAGTATATGAATATAACCCTCCTTTGCTGCAATGTTACAAGTGCTTTAACCCATCAGTCGTGGCAAAACGAGACACAATAGCTTTTTCATTGTTATCGCGACCGGATGTGGCCGCTTGGGGCTTCATGAATTAAATTTAATCACCATGCTAAGATATGTAAATGTGTCCAAAAATGTTCGATTTGTTCAAAGGAACATCATTATTCTAAGTGCCCTGATGATCAGGCACTGCATTGTGCCAACTGTGGTGGACCACATCTTGCTATATCTAGAAACTGCCCGGTTAAGCAAAAGAAAATATTGGAAAAACAAAATAAAATGGCATACGCAAATGTGACTAAAAACACTGACCACACTTACAGTTTGGCACATTACAGTACTGATTTCCCGGGTTTACCACACAAAAAACATGAGATAACTAATGAGGAATTAATACAAGGTATAATAAAAAGCGACAACATTTTAAAGTCTTTAGTAGCTACATTAGTAAATTTAAGTAACAGTAATAAAAAAATGACAACATCAGTAATAAAGGAAGTATTATTAAATAACCTGAAACATGGATAGTAATTTTTTGAAAATATGCCAATTTAATGTTGAAAATCTTAATAGCAAAAAACCTCTTCTTATTACTTTTTTGGACCTAAATGACATTGATATATGTTTGTTAAATGAAACACATTTAAAAGAAAATCATAATTTTAAAATAACAGGCTATAATTTTATTTACCAACATGGCCTTAATGGCCGTGGTGGAGTCGGCATACTCATTAGGAATAATTTCAAATACATTACTGTCAATCTGCCTTTTTATGAAGATTTACAACCTGCAGCTATAGTTCTTAAAACTGATATTGGTAATTTGTCTATCTTATGTAGTTATAGTCCACCAAGACCAGGAAGGTTCAAATCTAGACAACTTAAACAAATTATTAATAGTTTACCAAAACCGATAATACTATCCGGAGATTTAAATGCTCATCATGTTGCTTTTGGATGTCTTCAAACCAAGCCTCGAGGTACAGATGTTTACGATTTATTAGATGAGTGTGACCTATGTATCCTGAACTCGGGAGCTCCAACAACAGTAGGTAGTTTGCGTAATAGCCAATCTTTAATTGACATTACTTGTGTTAGCCCACAAATCGCTCCTCTATGCCATTGGAGTGTTAGTGATGATCCAATGGGCAGCTATCATTATCCCACTTTCACATTTATTGAACTCCATCCACAAGATTTTGAAGTTGGTCAATCAACGGAAAGATTTCTGTATGCAAGGCAGATTGGAAGCTCTTTGCATCTGAAACTGAAAAGGCATTCAGGTCATTTACTATTGATTACAACAAACCTTTATCTACTTATAATAAATTTAGTGTTACATTAAATACAGTTAAAGAATCATGTATTCCAAAACTAAATATAACTTCCCCAACCATTAGGAAAAAACCAGTTCCCTGGTGGGATAATGAATGCTTAGAAGCAGTTAAAAAAAGTAAAGCTGCTCTAAATTTTTATAGAACACATTCATCTATAGAAAATTTCATTGAATATAAAAAAATAGATGCAATTAAAAAAAAGTTATTAAGGGAAAAGAAAAAGAATAGTTGGAGAAACCTTTGTGAATCATTCAACAGACAAACACTTGTTACTGTCATCTGGAATTATATCCGCAGATTTAAAAGAGCTTCTTCTGTTAGTAAACCAAAAAACAGTGAATGGATTCCATCTTTTCTTGATAAGTATGCACCCGATGATCCACCTGAAAAATATATAGACAGTAATTTATTAAATTCATATTTTATCCAGGAATCCAATTCAAGTAGCATATTTTTGAGTAATACTTTTACATGGCAAAAATTCCAATTTGCTTTCAAATCTAGAAAAGACACTACTCCAGGCTTAGACGATATCCCTTACAAAATATTAGGCTACATGCATGAAGATGCCCAAAAAATTTTATTAGATATTTATAATCTATTATGGACAAACAATCTTATACCAGACTCATGGAAAACACAATGTATTGTACCAATCCTTAAACCAGAAAAACCGGAAAATGACTGTAACTCATATAGACCTATATCTTTGTCATCTTGTGTTGGTAAAATATTTGAATACATGCTTAAAGTGAGACTAGACTGGTATGTTGAATCAAATAATATCTTACCAAAGGAGCAGTATGGCTTTCGTAAAGGTAAAAGTTGTGTAGAAAGCTATGTTGCATTATTAAGGGATATTAAAGATTCATTTCACTCATTTTCTTCCACTGTTTGTGCCTTTCTCGATGTTCAGGGGGCGTTTGATAATGTTGATCCAACTATCCTTGTTGAAGTCTTGATAGATATAGGTGTCCCCGGAAAAGTCTGTGAATAGATTTTTAAATTTTTATTTAAGAGAACAATGTATGTCAAATTTAATAACATTTTACATGGACCTAGACATATATATATATATATATAAAGGCACAATGCAAGGTGCCACTATTTCGCCACTGTTATATAGCATATAAACAAGTCAACTGTGTAAATATCTTTTAAGTTGTAATGTAAAATTTCTACAGTATGCAGATGATATTGTTGTGTATAGTAGTCACAAGGATGTAAATATTGCTGTAAATATATTAAATAAGGCATTAGAACAATTATATAATTACTATACTAGAAAATTAAAGCTATGGATAAGTTTGAAAAAAAGTACAGCCATGATTTTCTCTAAATCAGATCCAGGAAGTTTATTTAACGTTAAACTTCACAACAACAGTCTCAAACGGGTCTGCGAAAAAAAGTTTTTGGGGATATATCTTGACAATAAGTTAAAATTTGAAAATCATATCCAACAAATTATCAAAAAAGCTTGTGGAGTACACTGGGGATCCGACCCTAAAACTTTATCCATGTTATATAAGAGTTTAGTACGTAGTCACTTTGATTACAGCACCTTAGCATATTACAACTGTAATTATAACTTATTAAGAAAATTAGATGTTATTCAAAATAAAGCTCTTAGAGTCATAACAGGTGCAATGTGCTCTACTCCTATACATATCATGGAGGCCGAGACATGTATACCTCCACTAACTATTATAAGGCTAAAAATTGCTGAATGATTTTGCTTAAAGGTATTTGCCTCTAAAAATAATCATCTTTTAAATAGAATTCTTCCTATAGTTATAACAAATAGTATGAATGTGGGTCCATATACTGATGTTTCTAACATTATTTCTAGAAAATTGCCAGAACTATTAAGGATTATGATAAACATTTACTTAAATATTGGAAATTATATATTTAGAGAAAATCATTGGCCTATGTATAATATTGAAAATAATGCATACATGCATATTACAATATGTGAGCAACAAATAAGGAATCAAAATGATCTTCTCAATACTATAGATAATGAGTACAGAATTTATACTGATGGGTCGAAAACCTTAAATATTGTTACATCAGCCTATTATGATCCTCAGAAAAAAATTAAAAAATGTATAAAATTAGCGTATGAATGTAGTATATTTACTGCTGAATGTTATGCTATATATAAAGCATTATTGTATATATCTTCAATTAATGAAAGCAATTGTTTGATTTTAACTGATTCACTTAGTGTTATAACTGCACTTAAAAATAGGGTTTTAAAATTTAATACAAATTATTTAATATTAAAAATTAAGCAAGCTTTGTACCATATGTATAATAATAGTAAAAATGTTAAATTCATTTGGGTACCTTCTCACTCTGGAATTACTGGCAACGAAGAAGCTGATGCAGCAACAAGAGGAGATCCAGACGAAGACCACAGTCAACTCCAGCACATACCGTATACAGATATACATGCTCCTATGAAAGACTGCCTGGGAGAGTTGTTCAAGGCATACTTTACCCAAACGTCGTCTGAAAAAGGAAAATGGTATTACGATATACAAAAGGTCCCGCCCGCCAAACCGTGGTACCATAAATTGAAAGAAATGTCTAGATCATTTATAGTTACTATGAACAGGATGAGATTTGGGCATTGCCAAGATAAATCTCATCTCTACAGATTGAAGATGGTGAATACCTCATTTTGTTACTGCGGCGTTGAAGAGGAGACTCTTGATCATCTGGTTTTTCGATGTGGAAAACATAATATGGCACGCCTAATTATGTGTAGTGAAATCAGAATTATTGGACAAAGATGACAGTGACACTGATATAAACATAGACAACTTGTCTTTGAAAGATTTACTTCAAAAAAATACTTTTTATGGTCCGCTTTATAGCTTTTTAAAAAATGTTGGGAAAAAACTTTAACTCCGTAATACCCTGTGTAATATTAAGTTAAGTACTTGTTGTTAAAAACAATGAAATGTATTTTAAGGACTGGGCTGGGACTAGAATCCAGGCCCGTAAAATTTTATTAATAAAAAAAAAAAATACACATAAACGTCAAATTATGTCCTCGAGTCTTGTGAGGCTGGAATTTAGAAATATTTAGAAAACTTTTAATTTCATTATAATATTAATTAGCTTTTTCGAGATGTACATTCAAATACTATTTTTAACACTTGTATGACAAATGTAGTTTACTTTCACGAAATGGATGGTGCATCAATGAATCAATATGAGAAACAGCTTTATAGTGTGTTTAAAACTTTCGACGTAGATAATGATGAAGCCTTAGACAGGTCAGCTGTTCTTGAACTTTGTGATACGTTGCAGCTTGAAAACCGAGGTACCACCTTAGTCGACTCGCTATTTGAGAAAAAGACAGATCGTGTAACTTTCGCTCAGTTTCGGAATGGGCTGCTGTCTGTTCTTGGCAACGAATCCCCGACAAAATCAGATCAATTTGAATCTTCAACACACATTACGTCTGCAAATTCAAGCCAAGTATCACCTACCCACAGCGACGAAGATTCGTCAGGCCGAGAAGTAGCACCAAAGTTTGTCTTTGGATCAAAAAAATACGGTCGAAAATCTCGACCACAACGTACCACTTCCGAGGAATCACCGCGGCATAGAGGATCCTCAGAATCCAGACTGTGTGAGCGAACAAAACAACGCATGAAATGTAAACGAAGTTCTTCTGCCATGGAGAACAGAGCCAGTTGTTATTTAAATGAAGAAACGCTAGATCTTGACCATAATAAAAGAGTAGATAGGCAACATGCTTTATCTCTCTGCCACAGATTAAATATGACCAGTGTAGAACAGAATTTAATTGACCGCATATTTGAATCATCTTCCACTGATGAATTGACAATTGGAGAATTTTTTGATAAGTTAAATTCAAGTCTAACAACATCAATTGTTACACTTAATGAAAATGAAATGGACACAAGTAATGCTGATGGCAGCTTAATACCAGTTGATACTATTGTAGAGGCCTGGGAACAGGCTGGTGTACAGAAACCTAGAAGATTGCTATTCGAGCTTGGCTTTGTAGCTACTGCAGTTCAGCCAGTCGAGTTAGAACAAGCTCTTGATCATGAACTGCGTGCCCTGAACATATCTTCTGATATGCAAAATGCACATTCAATTTTACTTGCAGCAGCAAACAGCCTTGCCTGCCTTCGCTTGGATATTATTAGGCAACAATACGGAATTGTCAAAGCTGAAAGAGACAAACTCCATGTAGACTTGGGTGAAGCTAACAGGAGAGCTAGAATGCTGGCACAGGATGTTGATGAAAACCATGCTCGTATAGAGGAGGAGCTCAAAACAAATTTAAAATCGATGGAAGCAAAACATGCTGAGGCAATTAATATGTTGTCTTCAGAGGTTTCCTCTGAAAAGGAAAAGGCAGCATCAGCAAAAAAAGCCCTTGCTGAAGAACTAGCAAAGCGTACTGAAATAGAATCACGGTTGCAAATGGAAATAGAAAGTCTACATAGCCGCAATGAAGAACTACAGGTAAATCATTATTAACACACTAATCACACTAATTGTATGCAATAATGGGCGCCGGCAGGGGGGTGCCAGGGGGTGCACTTGCACCCCTTGGGAATCTCGGGATCAACAGGAATGATTGAAATAAAAAGCATTTTGTAACCCAAAATACCACGCCGTACAAAGATAGTTCCTAATGTTTCGGCACTACATGTATTCTGTTGACGTAAATTATATTTATAGACAGTCACTGTTGTTCGTAAAAAGTAAAAAGAAAAGAAAAGAAAGAAAACTAAAATCTGCACCCCTTGGGAATTATTTCAGCCGGCGCCCATGTATGCAATAACTCATTTAAGTATATGTCATCTTAAAGTAATATTAGTTTATTAAAACAATAATTGTGTATTATTATTTCTTAATTTTTTTAATCCAGGAAAAGGTAATAGTTGCTGAATCTCGTGCAAATCAAGCCGAGAAAGATAAAACTCGTTTAGTGGCAGATATACGGCAGGCTGAAGAAAATGGGGCAGCAGCAGTAGAACGTGAACGGGCATCGTCAGAAGAACTAGCAATCCGCTTGCATGAGTTAAGGCTGGAAAACCAAAGGCTGCGTGATATCAATGATGAGTTGAATGCAGAGTTGGAAAACCCAAGTAAAATAAAGAGTGGTGCATGTGGAATTGTCTCAACATCGTGGCTGGATGAATCAGGTCTAAATGACATTCCTGTTTCACCAAAGAACTCTATTGATATGGAGGTGGGTAGATTTATTTTTATCAAAGTTATCCATTGCACAAATCGAAAATTTTATATGATAATTGTTTTAATTTTTAGGTTAACAACCCTGTACAGTTTGCTATCGACCAGGTATTTGACCCCAGTACATTCATAACTAAGCTACTTGACACTGTAGAGAGTATACACAAAATACCTTTGTTAAGAAACGGATCATGTCACTTATGTGTCCTGAGAAACAACAGTATTGGCAATCTCCTTGATACGCTAAAGGAGTTGAGTAAAAAGCCAGTTTCTGAATGGTTAACAACAGAGAAAATTATTACAAGGACAGAAGTAGCTCTGCAGACTGAATCGGCAGCAACAGAAGATACAGTGAAAAATAATTTGCAGGAACCTTCTCAACAACATGAAATTGAAAAACAAAACTTAACAGCTGTGATCAGGTAATTTCTTTATTATGTTTGTACATGACTTTGATATTTCCTCTTTGATGGATGGAATTTTTAAACAAAATACAAGCTTCGCTTGGATATCCATCCCAACAATCTCGCTCAGAATCTTCTGAATAAAACATGTCACAAAAGACTGAAATGACATAACATGCTAGACCTTGATAAGACATTCAGATAATAAAGGAAAAATTATGTTTGTGACATTTTATTCATTTCATTAGGCTGGTTTTAGAGTCACGCTGACTGCGCGCGCACGCGAGATGTATGAAATTGTAGGAAGCGTTTTTGAATAACGCGTAGCGGTCAGCGCTGATATTTCATACATTTCGGTGTCGGCGCCGACGGCCAGCGATCGGTCAGCGTGACTCTAAAACCAGCCTTAATTTACATTACTATACTTTGATACATTTATTTTTGCTACAATATTAGATTTTATTAACGCAGCCACCATAATTGTTTTTCAGAGAACTCGAGATGAGCCTGGAACAAATGAGGACAGAGTACGAGAAATGTGAGGAGTATTGGAGTAACAAGATAGAAGAGGAGCGGACCGCACACGCGGAGGAGCAGAAAGCCGGGGACGAACGTCTGGCGGAGCTGTGTCGGGAGATCGCTGACTACGAGCATCAGTTCGCGCGACTGCCTCCCATCGACGAGCGAGCTAACCTGGAGCTGCAGGTGGCCCAGCTCGAGCAGGAGGTAGCCGACTACCGGGCTGAACGCGATGCTGAAGTCGCCGCCAAGGTTAGTGTACCATCGTGGATATTGATTCTTAGGCAGTTGACAGAGGAAAGTCATTTGTTCGGATCATGTCAATTTAATGTTAGTTGTGATCTGTTGGCTGGGTTTGACGTAACGCGACCAAATTACTTAGGACCACCATCTGCCTAGGAATCAACTTCTCTGATAGTACATACCACCAGTGTGATTATCTCACTCTATTATTAGACCGAGGCCACATTGATTCGATGCGTGGCGTCGAAACAAAATAACGCATTGTTTGCCACATCCCCACATTGATGCGCGTTAACACAATATTATCTAACCTCTCTCACTTCGAAAGTTACGGAGGATATTATAGCACAATATTATGTTTCTAGTACAAACTTTGTACTTTTTTTTTTTTTTTTTTTTTTTAGCCTATACTTTCCCACTGCTGGGCAAAGGCCTCCCCCAAGGTCTTCCACTTGTCTCGCTCTAGCGCCACCGTTGGCCAGCCCGGCTGGTACGCCTCCAGCTCATCGCGCCATCTTTTCCTAGGCCGGCCACGGTTGCGTCTTCCATCTTCAGGTACCCACTCTGTCGATATCTTTGCCCAGCGGTCGGGATGCATACGGCTAACGTGGCCAGCCCAATTCCACTTTAGATTAGCCGCCTTAACTCCTACGTCCGTGATTTTTGTTTGTGAGCGCAGTATTGTGTTCCTTACTTTGTCCAGAAGACTTACTCCCAACATACTGCGCTCCATTGCTCTTTGGCAAACCCCGAGTTGGACTTTTGCAAATCGGTCAATGACCAAGTTTGCGCACCGTAGGTTAGGATGGGCAGAATACACATGTCGACGAGTCTGCGCTTCAGGGAGATTGGTAAGTCTCCCTTCATCAGCTTCTTCATGGACTTCTTCTAACTTTGTACTAATTATTATAAAATATTTATGTCTCAGATTACTTAATAGTTTAGTAAAACGTTGAAATGTCGCTGGAAACGCGATGCACCGCAACGTAACTGTTCAAGGTCGCTCTTATAATAAGAAAAGGACCTAATAACCTTCGATCGTCGATTCTTGGAAATCTGTTGTTATTCTATTGTTGTCGCGATCACTGGTGATCTTATGGGGCTTGATAGGTTAATAATAAAATCATATTAACAAATTATATTATTATGATTTTCAGAACGAGGAGCTCAAGGCACTGAAGAGTAAAGTAGAGGAACTAGAGCGGTCGTTGTCTAGCCGGCCTGCGCCCGCGCCCGCGCGCCCCGCGCCGCCGCCGCGCCCGCCAATGCTGCGGTGCGCGGAGCTAGAGGGACAGCTGCGGCGGCAGGCACAAGATACGCAGCAGGTGTGTAGTGTGTACAGGCCTTTATAAATTGAATATAGACTTAACTTTTTATGGTTACTATAACATACTAGTAAAAGTTACACAATGGCAACATGCTGTAACAAAAACACTGCATATTCTTACAAATGTTATAAATGCCAAATTATATCTGTACATTTTGACCCTCATGCAATATTTATAAAATTTTGTATGGTAAATAAAATTAAAATACTGATAGCCAGAAAACGATACAAGATAGTTTTTAAGAAACATTTAGTAGTTACTTATACTGTAATATATATTTTTCTTTTTATTCAGACGATAGCGGGTTGCCAGTGTGCGGGCGCGTGCGGGTGGGCGTTGCGCGCGCGCGCGGTGCGGGCGGAACGTGCGGCGCAGCGACTACACGCGCGACTCGCCGCCACGGACCTCATTGTAAAGGATCTATTCATCGAGAACTGCCGCCTGGCGCACCGACCACACCGCCTTTGACCCGCCATGACGCTGCAAATCTCCGCCATGTAAGGTAAAACTTTTTGAATAACACTGCAGTATGTTACATTAAAGCCAAGCGGGCGAAAACGTATCGTGTCGCTTGTAGTTTTGCAGGATTAAAGTTAAATTGTCTTTAATATAATTCTCAGAGGCCTGTATATTTATTGACTTGACAAGGCATAATATGAGAAAAATATAGGAGAAAAAAAGCGTAAATTACTTATTGCATTTTTCGTAATTGTTATACATGACATACTTATTATGTATGTCATGTATAACAATTATAACACTAATGCACGAACGAATGGAACAGCAGTAGAACACGCTATACTAAATTGTGTTGATTTTATAACATGACAAAATTGTAACAATGACTGAATCAAATTGAAGACTGATTGTATCAATTTGCTGGTCGGAGACACATTCTATTTATTCATTGAACAATAAAATACGATATGCTAAAACGATAAAACGACTAATTAACGATAAGGACACCAGCATAAAATATCAAAATACTCTATATTTAGTAATATTTCAGCAGCATAGCACTTATTGTTTGTTGACGTGATATGGCTCGAAATAGCTTAACAGCTAGATAACTGATGGCTTAACAGGTTAACTTAACCTCTAGACTCTAGAGTTTAGAGGATAAGATCTAGACTTTCATTCGGTCAAAATTATATTGTAGAGCTATTTCGCGTCACATGCAAATGTGCTAAGGGAAAGTGATATTTAAACATTGAAATTGTAAACAGTACGATGTTCACTTTCTGTCATATTCCTAGTCAAACGCTTGCATCGATAACCCCGTAACTATTGTTAAATTGACTTTTCAATTTAGCTCATTATATTAAGACTGTATTTAGTTAGGATGACCGTAGTAAGTGAAATTTAAACAGTGATTTATCATCCGTACCCTCAAGGAAGAAAGAAGTTAGTGGTGTACAATATGATGAATGAACTAAACTAGAAAACATATATTATCTGAAATGTCTAAAATACATTTAAGTTTTTGAAACACATTTATGTGCAGTCATTTAAGAATTTCAAAGGTACGGATTTTCATTTAAGATAGATCCAATCTTCTATTAAGTGTTCGAATAAAACACTTACGAAATATTGAAAATGTAAAATAGGTTAACCATAATGCAGACATGATCTATAATGATATTGTGTCGGATTCAATCCTCTACAAGTGCCTTTCATTAGTATAAAAATATACTTATGTATAATGTATATCAATAAAATTATTATACTCTTTCATATTATCCCAAGTTATTATTGTAAAAGGTGTTCAACGAATATTCCATGTTTTTGTTATTTTGCATTTAAAAGTCCTATCATTTATAAACTCAATTGCTATAACGCAATTCTAAATGGAACATTGTGTTTTTGAGGAACTTTTCCCAATGTTTCGTCTACCGCGATTACTTTACTAAAAGTTAAAACTACTTCGGTAGTAGTCTTAACTATTCTGGGAATGTTATTGTTTTAGTTTGAAAAGTATAATATTATTAGTACCCGTGTGTAAACCCCGTGTACCTATACTTCCGCTGTAGGCTAGTCTAATAATACACGAGCTAAGTTTGAGTTGTATACGATTTGCAAACCCATACAGTTAGTCGTTATAGTCACTAAAATAGGTGGGCGTTAAATTGCCAACAGTCAATATACAAGATGTGTTCGATGCAGCCACCTTGTTACTAGAAAACCTATTAGACGCCTAGCCCGTTCATTAAAATCGAAATTACGTTTCTGTGGAAATGTTTGCTCGTCTAGATGTTTGTTGACCTTTTTTGTGTACTAAGTAAAACGATTTCGGCGATTCTGGTTATTCCTATGATATTATAATGTCATTGTGTGTTTTCTTAAGACTTATTAACGGCCTAGGCCTTTGAATTGACTACCTAATTTAACCAGATAGTTTTAATATTATGTATTTTTTACGCTGTATGTTATTAAACAATATTTTACAATTATTTTTGCTAGTTATTAGCTGAAAATATTGGGCCTATCTATTTTAGTGACTGTGATTGTTCAGTGAACTTGTATAGACTGTAGATACCTCTAAGTCTAGATAGTGTAGCTGTTGTGGAATTGTAGGTTGATTCAAAACGCGTATAGTGTAGATTTGTAGATGTTAGGCTGCGTCCCCATCAGACACGGCACGACGCCGCCACCGTGACACGGTACGGCGCCGCACGGTAACACGGTGCCGCAAACGGTGCACCGCGCGCCCCTATTCTGGGTGAAACTTCCGAGCAAAAATTGTGCCCAAACTTAAACAAGGCCACAGACATAAGGCACTTATTTGGAACATATAAAATCGGCCAAGTGCGAGTTAAGCTCGCGCACGAAGGGTTCCGTACCATTATTATAGAGAAAAATAACCAAAAAATTATGTTATTTGTATGGGAGCCCCCTTGATTATTAAGATTATTTTAATTTTACCATCAATTTTTAAAGTATAAATACAATTGAGTATTTTGTTAACATTTCAAGTGCCTATCTGTTGTAATTATTGGTATAGAGCAAAAAATAGCATCAGCAGCAGCATCAGCATCAATCAGTTTCTGTTTCTTTTTCAATCTTCGTCTTAGTAACAACAAGAGGATAATCCATCCCGATCCATATCCAGACAAGCACTTTCGTTCGAGCGCAAATATCGACTGAATAGGGACATGGGTCAGCGCACCGTACGCGGCACCGTGACACGGTGCGGCACCGTACCGTATCACGGTGGCGGCGTCGCGCCGTAACACGGTGGCGGCGCCGCGCCGTGTCTGATGGGGACGCGGCTTTAGATGTTTTCTCTCAGCACACAAGATGCACCTGTTTTGTGTTGCACTGCAAGAGTTCTGTATTAAGTAGAATAATCAAATCGTTTGAGTTCTCATCCATTAATTTTAATAGAGGTCTAGAGCTTCAAATGCGCATAATTCATTTATCATCGTAATAAAGTCTGCCAAAATGTATTGGAAAAAATTTGGCAAATTTTAGATCGATTTTGCCATGCAATATCAACTGATTCTGATCGGCTTGATAAAAAATATAAGATATAATAAAAACTTGTTTTAACAAGTATTTTATCAAAAAGGTATGCTGTTGCAGTATATTTTTTTTTAATACATAATGCCTAAGAATAATAAATCGCTTTATGAGCTTGTGCTTGGCCTAC
The DNA here is from genome assembly GCA_963422495.1 of Polyommatus iphigenia. Taxonomy (NCBI): domain Eukaryota; kingdom Metazoa; phylum Arthropoda; class Insecta; order Lepidoptera; family Lycaenidae; genus Polyommatus; species Polyommatus iphigenia. Next base: position 15,995,691 of record OY730188.1, read on the forward strand.
GAAATATTAGCGTTTATTCTCGACGTACGACGTAAAAATAAATTAATACTAGACCAATATTGGTGATTTCTTGCCTCAGTTATGCTTGCTTAATGTAGGTATAATTACATAATTTATGTCATAGCCATCTAGTTGAAATGGCCAGCCAACTGGACTAGATGTTTGATTTTCTAACATCTTTTTTTTTTCTACAAAGTTCATAAACTGCCTAGGCGTCGAGTTAGCTGACCAAAATAATGAGATGGCTGCGAAAATTTCCCACATAAAATTTAAAAAAATCGGCTGCTGTGTCTAGATATAAGTTATAATATTGTATAATATGGTTTTTTTATAAAAGTCGGTGATATAAATAATACTTACGTATTTGATTGTCCACGTTAGATAGACGCCAATTCCTATTGTACAAAACATAGTTCTGTTGTTCAATCTTTCAGCGACGTGCACATTTAATTAATCAAATGATTAATTAATAAGTGTTACTTGTGAATTGAAGACAATATTTGTTATTTACATATCATTAATGTTTACATCTTATTGTTCATTGTATCGTCCGTCAGTTATGTAGTTAGTGTGAGAAAAGTAGAGATTTTAATTTCCGAACTGTTAAGCCGTTATACATGGTGTAACAAAACTAAGTGATAATAATATTTAGGGTGTGTATGTGTTTCTTGTAGAGAGTTCACTGTGAAAGTAGCAGCACTGAAAGACCAATTTTTCTTTTCACTTTTGTATGGGGAAACTCCTGACGCTAACGCGCTTGCCCATACGAAAGTGACAAAAAATTGGTCTTTCAGCGCTGCTATTTTTACAGTGAACTCTCTACAAGGAACATATACACACCCTAAAGTACATATTATCACTTAATTTTGTTACACCTTGTAGAATTTAAATTGATTTTCTACAGGAGTTTTCTGTAACTGTTATCTCTGTACCCATATTGTACTATTTTAATGAAACATTCATCCTGCTTTAATCCTTGTACAATACAGTTCGTTTCTGATTCAACAACGAAATATAACTAAGCTGTGTTAATGTTGCATTGAAAGAACATAATAGAGGTAATGGTCTCTTACGTTTGCAGAACCTACTACTAACTCTACTTAAACCTGTCATAAATGTGTATACTATCAGAGAAATTGATTTATAGGAAGATGATCTATAATATAAGGGTGGGTTGCACCAGAGGCGTGGTTAAAGTTATGGTTACAGTTAAGGCTAACTTAGCTTTAACTTTAACTTTGTCCACAGAAATTGACAGATGTCTGTTGCGTTTATTTTTTACTAAGCTACAGCCTACAGGTAATGGGATTGGGAGTATAAAAAATTGAATTACCCGTAAAAATCGTCAGGAAAAATATAACACTGTGAAACATAGTAAATTTACACGAAAAAATTTAGATATAAGTATGAACGGTTATGGTTAAATATGGCGTCTGACGCCATATTTAACGGTAACCAAAGATTTGACATTTTGCACTGTAGTTATAGTTAAAGTAAGTTGGTGCGACCCACCCTAAGTATATATTTTGGTCGAGTTATGTCAAACACAGCCGATAGAATACCAGACTAAGCACCATTTTGGCACAGCCCGACCAAATTAAGTAGGTCCACCAACTGTCTATGAATCAATTCCCTGATGGTACCATCGAAGAAATTGATTCATAGGCAGTGACGGACCTACGTTAGTACATTTTGTTGAGTTATGTCAATTCAATATAAGTCGTGATCTGTCGCCATGTCGGCTGGGTTTGAAATAACACCACCAACCTTAATAGGTCCACCAACTGTCTATGAATCAATTTCCTGATGGTACCTTTGGCCAAAACCTCCTGTTTATTTCTTGTTTGTAAGAAAACCTGTGCTATTCACCGTTATTTGTTGGTGGTGTGTGTGATATGTTTGGGTTATGACACAATTGTGCTCCAATCTGGTTGGGGCCAGATACCTAATTGGCCTCGCGCCCACTATTGTGATTTAAAATTATATAAATGTACATTTAAACTTGTAATTAATAAAATGTTGATCTTATTTTGTATTGTTATTGTTAGTTAAACCGCCCAATCTTTCCTTTTATAAATTGTCTAGTCATTATACTAGACTATCCGTTATGTCTACGAATTACGATATTATTTTTACTATTCAATTAAGTCTTATGATATTATTCGAGTCAACGTCGGAAAACAAAAGTCGGAATCGCAACGTGACAAAGAGGAAAAGAAACGGGAAGGAAAGGATAATAAACAGTCGATGTGGTAGACAAAACAATAATATTATGTATTTTGTGTAACAAAGTATTTTACAATTTACAGAACCTTAGTAGTATAGACTAGATATAGACTATCAAGAACATTCAATAACACGCTTATAACATAATAGTAGCAAATGCAAATGGAATGTTTAATAGTTAATTATCTAGCTTCTACATTTTGATATTTTTTTAATAGCTATAGACATTGACATCATTATTAATCTGAGAACTAATTTGTACGTATGTGTGACCTTTTTAAAAGTTTCATATTTTTTTTGGAGTTATATAAGGCGCCCGGTATGAGAAAAATCCGAGGGGTAAAACCTACTAACAAGTAACGAAAAATCGTGTCACGTTTTTGGTGCGCACCTTTAGTGCGCAACTTTCTAATTTGGCTGTGAGTGTATTAAGACCATAAAGGTAATAATACCTATCGGAATATTATATTATATTATTATATAATTATATTATTATATAATTATATTTTTTTTGAGTTTTTTTTAAATATTATTATATAATATTATATTCCGATAGGTTTATTAACTTTATGATTAAGACGTACATATGGTATGCTGTATAGGCGACTATACCTATATACTATATGTTATTGGGCTTGTTTGTTTCTATCAGTGTCGATGTATTTATATTGCTATACTCGTACTTAAGGAGTAAACTCCAGTCGTGCGTCGGAGCTGACACACTTTTTTTAAATTCCAAATCTACCAAATACAATATTATCTCTATCACGCATCGTTTACTATTCCTTACAGGATACAAATTGTTATAACTAGATATGCCAAATACTATACATTTTTATTTTTTATCTTTGGTAAGCACTTATGTATATTCATATAAAGTGAGATAAGCTGATATTCCTCTTCTATTTAATGATTGTGATATTTTCTTGGAAATACATACTTTAACGGGCAACGGCCGCTTAGATCACCATAAGACATTCCCATTGCTATTTATGTGCATCCAGTATCGACAGTGGTAACCAACTAACCTTTTCAGGCATTTTTCTATATCTTCAATTTAATTTCTAACACCATCTGTACCAGCCGCTGCAGCTGCTGAATTTAATCTTAGAACAGTTGCCGCTCTCCTTCTATACTGATATTATGCTAAGTAGATACTCACATACGGTTTTGCTCAATCGAGCAATAACGTCGAGCAAATCCCGCGACTCGGGCTTTCGTCCACACATTTAGCATTGCTCGATAGTTTTATTCTAAATCGATAATAAATTTCATTCCACCAATCCGGCTCGATCCGGTTCCATCAATCCTTCGAGCGGCTCGATGCGAGCCTTCAAGCTGTCAGTTTTGCGGTCCACACACTGGTCAGTGGGTCCACACAGTAATTATTGCTCGATTTGGAGTAAAACTATTGATCAAAACCGTATGTGAGTACTTAGCATTATACTGGCTGGCATATTGTATTGATATTAGTACAAACTTTTTCTGGATTTTAGGAAATACTCCTGCCGTTGGCTTCGACTTTCTCCCATAACTGGCACTATGCGGATACTAGTGTCAGGCACTAGGCTCACAGGTACATGCCGTTGACGAGGTAGTCGGAGTCCATGGCGAGACGCGGGCGCCCGCGGCGGCGGCGCGAGGCGCGAGCTCGGCACGCTAGAAGACCACCCAACGCGGCTGTCATCAGAGTACCTGGTGGAAGAGATAAATTGTGCTCAGAGTAAGGCCGTGTTTCCACTGACGCGGAGCGGCGCGGAGAGGAGCTTAGCGGTGCCGAATTGACCAATCACCATGCTCGAAATCTTCGCTCCGCTTCGCTGTCATTCCGCTGGAATAGCACGATTGGTCAATTTGGGCACCGCTAAGCTCCTCTCCGCTCCGCTCCGCGTCAGTGGAAACACGGCTTAATGTTCCTTGTGCCTAGAGTCAACAATGCAGGCTAGAAGCTCCTTTATAGTTATAGGAGCCGATGCTCATGTACTAGAACATTGTATTTAGATCAGCCTCACTTTTATTGATAGAATTCATATCGTGAATTTAATCTCGTTGTTCACTACTGTTAAAGGGAGTGCTAAGATCGTTGGTGATGCTGTTAACAGGGACTCGACAGTCTTGCAAGATCCCTATTCTGGATAAGGTTATATTTTGAAGTAATTTAGCTACATTTGTAAAATGTACCTAGTACTAGTAGCAGCACAGCAGCGGGCGAGTGCTCGCTGAGTCCGTCGTGCTCGTCAGTAAAGTGCTCGTGAACCTTCGCCTCCGCTCGAGGCTGCTCGGCCGGCCGCGACACCTTGTTGGTATCGGCCATCTGAAAAAAAATCACAAAATCCTGTTAGGCTATACCTATCTCTATGGACATTGGACAGAATATAAGAAGTAGATGAAGAATAATATAACATTACTTACGATTTCTTTCAAAACTTTTTTCTTAGTAGCGTTTTCTATGGGTGCGGGTTTATGCACTTCTGGAGGTTGTATATTCTGCGGCGGTGCTGGGGGTGCGGGCCGGGGCGGCTCAGTGGCGTACTCAATGTGCTGAGTCTTGGGCGCCAGCTCGAAGCCCTTCTTGGGGCTGTCCCTCAGAGTCTGTTGCTGACTCGAGTAGACCATCGGCAGTTCGGGCATCGCTTTTGGCGGCATGTAGAGCGGCATATCCTGGAACGAGATAAGTATGTGACACTTTTATAACATAGTTCTATATTTAAGTAATAAAGAATCCAGTGTAAGTTAGCCAAACATTAGTAATTATTTGTAAACACTTTTAAACGTTAAAAAACGTTTTAAGCCTGACGAGCGGAACCGCCGTAGGAAACGTTGAAGGACCACAATTTGATGAGAAAACTCAATGCTTAGATAAAAGATATTCCAAGATGTCTCACCGGTTCAGGCCTCGGCTGGGGGACAGGCCAGGCCCGGCGCGACTCCACCTCGGGCCACTCCATGCGCCCACGGCCGTAGTTGTCCCACACGCGGTCATCCATGCCGTCGTTAGCTGCTGCAACATTCATAATTATTGAGAGAGATATTAAAACTATTGGTATTATAATTTATAAGTTATATCTCAAGCAACTCCTTTGGGTATGACTACTAAGAAAGTGAACTCTTACTCAAATCTTAAATTTTCTATAAATAAACAGATTCGTAAAATTTGTCTATTCTCACTTTTTCCCTTTTTAAGCGCTTCCTCTGGATTTAGAGGTTTTGGTCACGAGTTATATGGTCAATTCTGTATTATATTACCTTGTGGCACGTGCGCTTGCTGCCACGTGCGATGAGGCCAGGGGCCGTTGGGAGAGGGGGGTTCGAAGGCACTCTCCTGCACCAGACCACCAGTGTGGCTGAAGATATGTGAGCCGCTTACACCACCGTTGTTTCCTAGAAAAAATTAAACGCATACATTAAAAGAATAGCTGAGAATTGGAATATCGTGAGGAACGTAAAGCTAGACAGTTTTAAATTCTGTTCTGTCTTCAGACAAGAAAAGGTTTTATTCAAAAATTATTTTTTTTCTTACTTTTAGAAGCTTATAGCTATAAATTCCCACTTACCAGCATTATAGCGGTATGGCGGCTGCGCCTGCGTCAGTCTGTGCGGCCAGAGCTCTGAAGCCGCCTCCTCGCCGCTCTCCTGAACAGCAACCTGCATCTGCATCGTAGAGTAAGACGTATTATTTTCTGGTGTGGGACGTAAATCCAAATGCTCTAAGAAGTGAATGTTCCAGCACGTTTCTGTTGATGTCTGCTACGTTATAAAGGCCTATAACCTTACTTTATCCTTTCAGCCAGTTTCAGCCTTACCAGCTCTAAAACTGTATCTAACGCAATGCTTCATTCAACAGTAACATTTATTTTCCTGATTTTGGATATATTGAAAGCTGTATGTTAGGTCAAAACACATAACCGCGTTGCGGCACCGCACCGCCAGAAGCGGCGGCAAAATCATTCGAAACTAAATAACATAAAAAAATTTGTACCATAAAAACAATATGTAGAGCTTGTCTAATTTGAAATGACGCGCCCCACCACTTCAAAGTTGATATAAATGAAACATTTTTGTACTGTGAATACGAGGGAGGGGCGCGTCATTTTAAGTTAGACAAGCTCTACCACCTTGTAACAAATTTCTTGGAAATAAATAAATTCTAATTCGCCAATTTCGGTGTTGCGGTGGCGCAACGGGGTTTCGGCTCTTGACACACCTGTGGCTGCACAACTGGCGGTGGCGGTGGCTGCGTTGGCTGCGTGTGCGGCGCGGGTGGCGACGGACGGGTCGGCGGTGCGGGGCAGCCCAGCTCGGGCGCCTCGTCGCTGCCGTCAGCGCACTGCGGCACGCCGTCGCACGCGTTGTACACCGCGATGCACTCACCGCCGTGACGACACTCGAATTGGTACCGGCTGCACCGACCTACACATACCAGTTTTAGATAAAGGAACCATAAGATCTTTGGCTGAAACATGTAGTCAAGGCCATGTGTGTATTTGCAGGGTAGAGGCGAACGTAAACCCTCGACGTACAAAAAGAAGACACACATCACACCGATGCCAGTCAGTTGGTAATACAAAACCCTTTACCGTTGTGTTAATTTGACAGCACATTTCTCTCCCTATGACTGAATAGGCTGATCTGCTGTTGACCCAAAGACAAATAAATTTCCCTGACATGATATCAGGTAAAATTGTGACTAATCATTTCCTGTCCCACCAGCATTACAGATAATTAAGAGGAGATTTATCTTGTGCAAACAGTCATTAAGACTTGAAGTAGCACAGAACATTATCAGCTTGGTTTACAAGTCATCGGTGGGTCGTTAGCCCGGAGGCTTTGTCCGCGGTCCGCTGACGCACGGGTCACGCTGACTCACCGGCCCCTTCCCATCAACTCGGTATCAACTGATCTGAATATTTCACATTCTTTTTTCATTTGCATAATTTAGAAAGTTTAACTAAACACTTCGCGTTTACGATAGTGATGTTTCACTTTCGTCGATTGAAGAATATAACTTTTACATATTGTAGAGTTTGAGTAAAGTCAACATTTTTAAAGAAACCCGGACTTGTCTACATTTATTAAACTTCTCTGCAGTCTGCAGTCATCGTCCATCGGTAATATTAATGTAGGCATTACTAACAATTATTATTATTGACAGCGGTATTTTCTGATCTCTATAGTTTTATTGACAGGCTTCTTCTCTATAGTTTTATCGGCAGGTTCAATTGTTTGCTCGATTGTAGATTCTACAGTCAGTTGGCCTAGACTCGGGAGCTTTGGTTGATAGGAGTTCGAACATACTTGTCTGCTGCTGTGGCTGCGGCGGTGGCGCGGGCGGCTCCGGGCGCGGCGGCCTCTCCGTGCCGCGAGTGGTCGTCACAGTGGTCGCCACCGTCGTGGTAGTGTGACTTCTGGAAATGTCACCAGAATCATACAATCAGATTTGATACACAACGCATTAAGAGGGTGACTAACCCAAAAAATCAAATATCGTTCTTCTCTCTTCACACTCACGCCCGTCTTTCATATGCCAGGTGAAAAAGGACGACGCAGATTCATCGCCAAATTAGTTTTTTCTCAATAACTCGATAAATATATAACATTTTAAAAATCCGCTAGGTCGGATTCTCAATGATAGAATTTTATACAATGTGTTAAAATATTAACTTAGTTCAATGCACGGTTATGGCAATACACGAAAAATTCGTGAAAATTAGATGCATCTTCGTGTTTTTTTTTCTATCGAGAAAATTTTTAGATATCGTGTTTTTGCTCAGATTGAATTCTTGGAAATATAATGTAGTATCTAATTTTAGAAAATGAAACAATTCAGGGCGTTTTTTCAAGTATAAAAATTAATTATAAAATTGAAAATTTAGGGTTAGTCGCCCACTTAACTGGCAGGGTCCTGTAGGGATAGAGTTTCTGCATTAAATGTAGAGTCTGCAGGACCCCTTATGGGCTTATATGGATTAAGTACCTATATTTCAGGTCTCAGGATGAGAAACTTCATATTGTTCTATTTTTAATTTTTTTACTTATATTTACGCTGCTTATTCTTACTCTTCATTACAATCTTAAATCACGCGAGTCACGACTACCAAGAAGTAATTTGAAATGGTTGGAAGAGCAGTTTTCAGATAAGTGCTACCGTTACCAGTTTTTAATTGGTATTTATTACTTTATTGCACAAATTCGCTATTCTTTGGAAATACGTCAGCTTTTATATCGAGGGTGGGCAGCGAAGCGTATAGACCTAGACCTAACTAATAGTAATTATTACCGCGTCGTTCTCGGTAATATGTTTGTGTGAATAACCGGGTTCAATCGATAGGCGGGACAGCTGCCATATTTTATGTAGGTAGATACTTTATGTGTAGCATTAGAAAAATTATCAAGAGCAAAACCAGGAATTACACTTAGCTTGAAAAACCAAACAGTTTATTATTTTAAAAATTTGTATTAAATAAAAAAAGGCCCCGTTACTTGAATCGAATTTTGTCATTGTTGATATTTGAATGTCCTTTCATGTAGGTCAGTTGTCCGGAGTTCGCACGCCACAAACTACACAAACACCGCCATCGACCGACATCGCAGGCTTTTGTTTAATAGTAACGGACGTACACTGCGCCGTAAAAAATTTGATGTTAAAACTACAAAGGAGAACTTGCCAACATATCGAATTTAGCCTAGTAAGAGATTCATATTCCTTCACATTGCTACCTCTGCTACAGTAATCTTGATCGCTCTGATAAGGAAGACCCTCTATCCAAAACCCAAGGTCGCCCATAATGCGCCCTAATATCATGATTTATTACCATCAATATAATAATTATCATCTCTCACCGAAGGCTAGCGAGCTCCTGCTCATGATGCACCAGGCGCTCCTGGTCCTGCAGCTCGGCCAGGCGGCGGCTCAGCGCCAGCACGCCGCTGCTGAAGTTGCCATGCGCCGTGAACTTGCAGCGGAAGTCCTCCGGCGGCCCGCAGTTGAACAGGTAGCAGCTCCCGGGACTCTGAAGTTAGCAAACAAGGACTGAAGATCTCGACATGTTGGAAGACTTGGAAGTAGGTAACACAGATTACGAAATTGTGGCAGTAATCAGCTATTAATGACAGTAGCTATATTATCTTTAGGTAAGTCTTTACGAAGAATTCTTTGTATGTCGTAACTCGTAACATAATATTTTGTTCGTAGTATTGGTATAGTACGTACATGTACTTTTTTACTATGGCCACTATTTAGAGCTTAATGCGTTGTGGCAAACCGAAAATGCTAGAAAATAAAATTTATTAATTGACAACTTTGTTGATCGCCGGAATTTTCCATACATCTAAACTGTAGAGTATGTAGAGAGGCCTAAACAGAGGCCAAGGCTTAACATAGCCCACCTTTTCCTCAAACACAAAGACATCACAGGAGTCGGTCTCGCAGCAGAGGCGGAGACACTCGTGGCGGGAGCCCACGTCGAGCTCGGAGAGGTACCGGGCACCCATGCTGCGCGATTCCTCCGTGCGGATGATCTTGTCTCGCTGGACGTCGAACCGCGCCGCGCAGCCCGCTGGGTCCAGCTCGCGAGCGTACGCCGCCACCCACAGCGAAACCCACCACACCCAGGAACCCATGGTCTACTAGGACGGAACTAGCACTTCCCTGATCTCGATAGAAGCAGCCTGGCGACCGCGAATCGCCATCGCAACTGAGCGCGATCGATATTCGCGCATGCGCACCCGGCGCACTATCACTGTCGCATCACTTATGCCCCTTATGCCCTATTTGATTGCTGATTTAATTTTGAATAACTAACTTCTGTCCGCGGCTCTACCCGGGTAAAGTTAATTTTGCAAGTTAATAAATTACTGTCATTAAAATTTAAAACCCATTAGGCCTTTTCCTACTAATATAGCCTGTGCCGAGTGCAGTCTGAGAAAAGTTCATACATTAATAATGCTTAATTTAAATTAAAGTTTGAATACATCAAAACAACAAAGGTTAATTAAATATTTCATTAGGTACTACATGATTAAGTTAATCGAAAACTTACATTTGTGAATTGAGTAATTGATTGTTTACATTTAAAACAGTACCTATTTAATCCTTTAATCGTGAAAATACTTGCGATAGTTATAAGTACGTATATTATTATATTACTAGCTGTCCCGGCAAACGTTCTTTTGCCATTTAAAGTATTTCTACTTCATCAGTTGATACAAAATCTTAACCCCTCTTTTGTCCCCTAAGAGGGGTGGGGGGAAAAATTGTATACACCAGATGTTAAGTTGGAAAAACAGTTAATAATATGAAGTAAGTCCATTAAAGATAAAAGTTTGATACATAATCTGACTCTCTCTTTGGTCCCATCAGAGCGGTGAGGGGGGTGATTTTTATACACCAGATGTTGAGTTGGAAGAAGACAAATATATCTGCGAAAACCGTAAGCAAATCGGATCAGTAGTTTTCGTGTTAAAGCAAAAGTCTTATACAAATTCTGACCCTCTCTTTCGTCCCTTTACAGGGGTGGGGGGATTTTTTTTATACACCAGATGTTAAGTTGGAAGCAGACAAATATATCTGCGAAAACCGCATTCAAATCGGATCAGTAGTTTTCGTGTGATAGTGGAACAAACATACAGACAGACAGACAGACAGACAAAAATCTAACTACATTTTTGGCTTCTATAACGATGTAGTGACAGTGTGCTTATTATTTTTTGAATATCTTTAATGTACAGAATTTTCATTTCTACAGTTTTATTATAATATGTATAGATATAAGTGTAAATTGTAACTTGTAACAATACAAAGTATTAATACTTACTTTAAATTTTAGAATAGGTACATATTATGTACTAGCTGTCCCGGCAAACGTTCTTTTGCCATTTAAAGTATTTCTACTTCATCAGTAATTGATACAAAATCTTAACCCCTCTTTTGTCCCCTAAGAGGGGTGGGGGGCAAAATTGTATACACCATAAAAGTTTGATACAAAATCTGACCCTCTCTTTGGTCCCGTTAAAGCGGTGAGGGGGGTGATTTTTATACACCAGATGTTGAGTTGGAAGAAGACAAATATATCTGCGAAAACCGTATGCAAATCGGATCAGTAGTTTTCGTGTTAAAGCAAAAGTCTTATACAAATTCTGACCCTCTCTTTCGTCCCTTTACAGGGGTGGGGGGAATTTTTTTATACACCAGATGTTAAGTTGGAAGCAGACAAAATATATATCTGCGAAAACCGCATTCAAATCGGATCAGTAGTTTTCGTGTGATAGTGGAACAAACATACAGACAGACAGACAGACAGACAGACAAAAATCTAACTACATTTTTGGCTTCTATAACGATGTAGTGACAGTGTGCTTATTATTTTTTGAATATCTTTAATGTACAGAATTTTCATTTCTACAGTTTTATTATATTAGTCGTGTGCGTCCAAGACAAAAAAACGAGGAATACGGCTTTTGCTGAACCAAAGATTTCCTTTGGTAGGATTGATCTTTATATCCCTAAGATGGGTTTACGATGTGGAGCCACCTGAATATTTCATGTAGGTGGGGGAGGGGGGGGGGGGGGTTAGCTTTAGCAAGATATGAGGTCAATAACTGCTTGGGATTTAGGTATATAGTCGAGTTTGGTATCATTTTCGATTGAATCGAATGTGTGAATGACAATTTTGGAATAATATTTAGATAAAAGATAGTAAAAATAAAATAAAATAATTTGAATAATATATGATTTTCAACCAACGAAAACGCCGTTGACAGGGCTTAATTAATATAAGGAGGCTGATAGCCGCATTATTCTGCATGCCAAAGATATGGTGATGAATGGAGCAATAAACATATTAATATTACTAGACGTTCCGCGCTGCTTCGTCCGCGTAAATCTGAAATTTCACGGAAACCGTATATTTTTCACAAATTAATAACCCATGTCTCACGTAGTTTACTATATATTCGTGTCAAATAACATAAAAATTGCTCCAGTAGTCTGTGAGATATTAGCCCTTTCAAATAATTTTCCCCGTTTTTTTACATTTTCCTCTGTATCTTTGCTCTTATTGGTCTCAGCGTGATAAAATATAGCTTATTGCCTTCCTCGATAAATAGGCTATCAAACACTGTAAGATTTTTTCAAATCGGGCTAGTAGTTCTTGAGATTAGCGCGTTCAAACAGACAAACTAACCAACAAACTCTTCAGCTTTATTTTCACATTTTCCTCTGTATCTTTGCTCCTATTGGTCTTAGCGTGATAAAATATAGGCTATAGCCTTCCTCGATAAATAGGCTATCAAACACTGAAAGATTCTTTCAAATCGGATGAGCAGCTCCTGAGATTAGCGCGTTCAAACAAACAAACTCTTCAGCTTTATAATATTATATACTAGACGTTCCGCGCTGCTTCGCCCGCGTAAATTAGATATTTCACAGACAAATTAGTCCACAATAAATAGCATATGATCCTTCACGTTCCTACTTTTTATCTGTGCCAACTAACAGAAAAATTACTCCAGTAGTTCGTGAAATAAGCCCTTTCAAATAATTTCCCCCGTTTTTTCCACATTTTCCTGTATTTCTTCGCTCATATTAGTCTTAGCGTAATAAAATATAGCCTATAGCCTTTCTTGATAAATGGGCTATCTAACACTGAAAGAATTTTTCAAATCGGACCAGTAATTACTGACTCATACTAAGATTAGCACGTTTAAATAATGATTCTTCTTCTTCTTCTTTTTACGTTGTTTAACATCTTTATCGTGCAAATATGAGTCCTAAAATGAATTAAGCATTCTTAAGTCATCCGAATATGCTGCCGAACTTGGAATAGTACCATAATTAATGCCTCTATACAGATTGAGACTCTATTTTCCTCCAGAGCAGAAGCTGCTAAAATTAAAAAAAATTAACATCAAAAATCGCGGTGGCTCCACATCTTAAATCCATCCTTGGGCCATAAGGACCAATCCTACCAAAGGAAATCTTTGGTTCAGCAATAGCCGTATAATTTACCGTACACACGCAACTATATGTATAGATAGTATATATGTTCTGCATAATAATATATTATTATGCAGAACATAGAGTTAACGGCAAAAGTAGCGGCGCTGAACCCACGGAGCTAATATTACCTCCGTGGCTGAACCTAACCTTCATATTCAGACCCTATAGTCACCATAATATTATGTGATAAAGGGAGATCGCAGACGACAGACTTTGTGCGATCAAAGTCTGCGGCTTACATACATTCCGCATGGCGCGCGCCATCAGATTGTATGGAAGCCGCAGACTTTGATCGCACAAAAGTCTGTCGTCTGCGATCTCCCTAATTCAAATTTAAACAATAAATACTCGTCAATAACAAATCAAACTTGATGTTGTGTAAACACAATAGGCTTGATGACAATTTTTTTTTCTTATTGGTAATTGAAAGACCCTTAAAAATAGAAACATCGATGAAAGAATGACTCTGACAGCTTAAAAATTCACCAAGATATGACATTTCAAACATCGCATAAAATAGACCTGCCCGAAACGCTCCATACAAAGTGTACGAAAGACTGCCGTCACTCTTTCGTAGTTTGTATGGATCGGGAGAGAACTTTGTTCGGTAGGTATATTAAATATTGCGTTTGTGAAAGTGGTTTCATAACAAAAGTTGCTTTTAATTGCATAAGTTATCGAATGGTATACAAATATTAAGAAATTTAATTGAAAAAAAAATCGACTTGATTATCCAACTTTGAAGGCGCATAACAAAAAAATACAAATGCTATCCAGCTGAAATTTTGGGAACACTTATTTTTTACCGTGATTTCTTTATTTTATTTACAAAATTCGCTAACCTTGGACCTTGTCATCATCCCTATTGTAGAGTTCCTGTACCTTCCCTAGCTTCATCATTATAGTGATCTAGTGATGGTCGACAGTACTGGTATTTTTATATAGTTTTAATCTCATCATTCATCATCAGGCATATTATATTACAAATTACAATACATACAATAGGCTACTTGACCTATATTCAATTTCATTGAACAAATGCATATTTCTAGTAGAACTTGGCCTAGGAAACCGTATTTCACCCTTATCATCAAATAAAAGCTTATGATTGATAAATAAACTCGATTTGAAAATATGATTTTATGAAAATATGATTTGTACTGACGAAAACGCTTTTGCGGTACTTCCGATTTGGATGTGACGTCATCCTTATAGTAATTTAATATCTTTTATTTATCGCGCTCGTTATATGTAAGTTTATCTGTACATAAATAATAAGAATAAGCCTAGAAATATTTATAAAATATATTTTATTGAATAATTCACTTATACAGTTTTATATATTATCTCCATTTATTGTAGACGAGAAATGAAATGGCCAAAACTTTTCTCCAAAAGTTTTCAACATTACAAATGATTTCTAATTTCTTATTTAATTCTTTTTATAATTTTTGGGCACTTTTAGACTCGTACATTTACCACATAAAAAAATGTTCAATAAAGAGAGTTTAAAATACAAAGCGTATGACGTCACACTATGGCGGACAGTGTTTTCGGCGCCATTTAAGAGGCGTATTTTTCAATAAACATTTTTATGGGTTTCTACTGTGTAAAATATTAAAATATTAGTTTTTTTGTGAAAATGAATGATAAAGAAGCGATTAGCATGAAGAAAAAAAGTAGGTCAAGTAGCCTATTGCTGCTTTCGTGACCATACATTGATTAGAAGTGGGTTTAATTCGCTTCTTTAGATTTTATACAGTTAGTTTTCAGGAATCAGGTCGACCTAATAAAATCGTGTTGGTAAATAATAACTTTTTAATAAGCTATGTAAAAGCCATTAGGGCCTAATGTATGCCGTAATGACTATCCCACCAAAAACATAAAATATGTAAAAATGGAAAGCCAAGTTCCATACAAACATTATTCTTGTCTATGGACTTCGCCATAAAAAGGATGGAGATTTAAATGAGTGCCAAGTTCCATGGAAAATCGAAATATGTATGTATAGGAACCAAACAACATTATGAACAAATAATAGAGTATTTCTTTGCTTTATTGAATATCTATAACAATTAATGTTATTTAAATAATGTGAGATCCTAAACTAGATTAGATCTAACTTGGCCAGTTTTCATTACATCAGTCATTTCATAAAGTTATTGAACATTTTAATTCTGATGAAAACTAGCCAAGTAGAATCTAATCTAGTTTAAGATCTCAAATTATTTAAATAACATTAATTGTTATATATATATATATATATATATATATATATATATATATATATATATATATATATATATATATATATTCAATAAAGCAAAGAAATACTCTATTATTTGTTCATAATGTTATTTGGTTCCTATACATACATATTTCGATTTTCCATGGAACTTGGCACTCATTTAAATCTCCATCCTTTTTACGGCGAAGTCCATAGACAAGAATAATGTTTGTATGGAACTTGGCTTTCCATTTTTACATATTTTATGTTTTTGGTGGGATATCATTACTTTTTGTAAAGAAAACTTTCCGAGCGAGGGTAGACAGTAGACATCATAATCTTCCCAATTCAAACATACATAATATTTGACTATATTCAATCGCAACCTTAAGGTGTTGTTTCACCACTTCCCGACGAGTATCGGATATGCTATCCGCAACTTATCTGGCAGATACTTCATCTATCAGATAAATTGTGGATAGCCTATCTGAAACTTAACTGACAGATCCTTCATCTGTCAGATAAGTTGTGGATAACCTATCTGAAACTAATTAGGAAGTGGGGAAATAGCCCCTAAGCCTTGTTGAGTATCAGACGAATAAAACAAAGAAAATTCAAGCGAATGGAAAAAGCAGCAACCAATCAGGAGGCAATGGAATAATACGGTATAACACCAGTGTATTTCCAACCATTAACTATAGGGTCAGCTTATTGTGCGGAAGTAAAGTAGCTATTATTATAGCTGTCTAACAAACAGACAGACAGACGGACGGACGGACGGACAGACGGATAGACAGACGGACAGACGTATTAAAAGAATTCTATGTCTATTCCCAGGACTCAAACTATATCTCCATACCAAATTTAAGAACAATCGGTACAAGCAATTTGGGCGTGAAGAGGTAACAGACAGACAGACATACTTCATAAAATCACCTTCTATTAATTTCCTTAAGTTTTTTCACTTCACAAATTAATATTTACGGGGAGCTCCCATACAATAAATGTGATTTTTTGGCCTTTTTTGTTCAAAATCAATAATGGCAGCCGGTAAATACTTGAAAATTTCACAAAATCTTTAATTATATTTTTATTTTCATAATTTATAAGAAAAGTAAAATAAAATAAATATTTAAGGGGGTCTCCATACAAAAAACACAAATTTTTGCCTAGTTTCGCTCTGTCCGACTCGCACTTGACCGATTTTTTTTGTTTTCTGATTTTTCCCTACGCTTTCACACAATTACCGAGCTGGATTCCAAATTTCAGGCTTCTAGGTCATCTGGAAGTGGGTTAGAATTTTGATCTATAGGTCAGTCAGTCAGTCAGTGATAAAAATGTAGATTTTCGGACGTTAATATCTTAATAACCGTTTGAGCTGTGCTTATGAAATTTAGAGCATGTAGTTATCTCGCAAGTCTCATTATATGAGCCAAATTTGAAACGTTTATGTGAAATAGTTTCTGAATTATGAGGGGGTCAAAAGTACCTGCAAATGGTTCGTGTAATATTACACACGGTGCTGCTCGCCATTCTGTTATGCTGGAACTTGGCTTGACACGCTACCGCGTGTCTAGATATTATGTAAGTAGCTGGTTCCTGGTTCGTACTCAAAATAATGCGCATCACAGACGGTGAAGATAATATAAAATATATATTATCTTAGAGCATATTTTAGAATATCGCTCACCATACAAATCCTATGAACCATCACACACGACGAAGTTAATTTATATTTTATATTTTGTATCTTAAGATACCGAGCGATATGGAAATATATATTTCGTATCTTAAGATGTTATCTTAAGATACGAAATATATATTTCGTATCTTAATATGTTATCTTAGATGCGAAATATATACATCTTTATGAATACAGGATGTTTTTGTGTCGGGCAGCGGGCTCATCGGTGATCGGACGCACTAGTGGATGCAGTGTTGCCAGTGCTGTATGTTAGAAAGTTACAAACTCTCAAGTCTCATTCGAAAAGTAACATTTTGAGGGAAAAAGTAACATTTCGGATAATTAAAAAAAAAATTGACTTATAATTTATTGCTAGCTTAAAAAGCTCATTCAGAATCGAAATGAATGTTTCTCTTGAATTTTTGAAATACTCCTGAAACTTCTTCGTTGACAGAATATATTGATAAAGGTTAAATTCGCCGCAGGTTTTTCTCTTTTTCATGTGAGGCTCTATCCAAATGTTTCTCCTTTTGGAATGTGCTACTGCAATCTGCATTTCACATTCTATATTAGAATCATCGTCTGAGGAGTTGTCTAACAAATCAAGAAGTAAGGCAGTATCAGTTATCACTCATAGTCAATCACCCTGTAGGTATATAGAACTCTAACAAGGAATACGTGTGGCACCAACGCAGACTCGTAAGGAAATGAACAGATTTTTAATATTATCGTATCTTAGCCGTGTGTGATAGCTTAAGATACTATAATATTTTATATTTGGGCATCTTAAGATAAAATATTATATTATCTTCACCGTGTGTGATGCGCTTAATAACAAAATTAAATATGCACGAACATTTGTTCTGGGCTCCTGTTAAAACTCAACCCTAAAGTAGTTTCCCAGAATCATACAAATTACAAACATCGTGACTCGTGTCCCGAAGGACCTTTACGTCTTCCTCTCTACTCCCATCCAATTTTGGTGAGGAGTAAAATATTTGTAATCAAGATTTGCGAATAGATTATTATATAATAAAGAGCTTTAGTATATCCCACAACCTGAGCAGTTTTGGACTTTGGTACACTTTACGGAAAAACTATCACGCCTATTGCTTTTTGCTTTAACATAGTAATTTTTATTAATATTATGTAGATGTGTTATCTGCGGTTAGTCGAGGTTTGGTTACTATTCAGATATATTATAAAAAACCTGCCTAATAGATTATCACCACGCTGCAGTCTAAAAACGACGCGAGCCCTCACAAAGCAAGACTTTTAGCTAGTTTTAACTTTAAAATAACAACGTTAAACTCTATAAAAAAACTTTATGTTGCTTTTAAGTCTACGGAAAGTGAGTCCACTTTCGTTTGAGCAAATTTTCACTTGCAGACTCTTTTTAAACTTATTTCCAAATCGTTTTTTAAACTTATCGATTTTGAGGTTCGCTTGTAGAGATGGGTAGAAGTCAGGATATTAGTTCAACACTTATAACGTGCAAAAACAAAGGAATCCATCGTTTTATTCAAGTACTGGGCGAGACGGTGTGAATGGGCGGGGTGCGCAGCTGGGCGGGCGGCGGCTGGCGGCGCGGCAGTAGCGCGGCAGAAGCGCGGCAGCTCGCGAGGCGCGACACAGCAGCCCTCCGCCACGCGCCATGTCGCTGTTCTTCAAATTTAGGAGCGGTGTGAGTACCATTCCTCTATCAATCATTGGCATCAATCACGTACACATCATATCGAGCATCCGTCGACCTCATTTCGTAGCCCGCTATAACATTGACACACCCCTAATCAGATTATGTTTATGTCGCTCGCACTCACGCACATTCCTGACCCGTTTGAGGTTCATTACATTCCTTAACCTCAATGGGGCAATCATCAGGAGCAGCGGACGCTCGTATCGGACGACACATTAGCTCGGTGCAATCAGATTGTAAAATAGATATTTTGCACGTGATTACATCCGACGGTGGGCAATACGATAGGTCGATAAATCAACGTCCTCTCCCTCTGAAACCTCTATAACCCACTTCGCAGGTCATTTCAGTGCTCGACGTCAAAACTTTGCAAAAGTGCTTCGTACTCTATCTGAATTTTCGTCGGCTATAAGCTGTGAGATAGATATAGGGGGTAAATGAGTACTTCTATACATCTATACTTAATATAAAACAAAGTCGCTTTTTCTTCCCTCATGTCCCTTTGTTCCCTTTAATCTTTAAAACTACGCAACGGATTTTGATGATTCTTTCAGTGCTAGATAGCCCATTTATATAGGCTATATTTTATCACGCTAAGACTAATAGGAGAGAAGAAATAGAGGAAAATGTGGAAAAAACGGGGAAAATTATTTGAAAGGGCTAACTTGAACGCGCTGATCTCAGGTACTACTGGTCCGATTTGAAAAATTATTTCAGTGTTAGATAGCCCATATATTAAGAAAGGCTATAGGCCATTTTTTATCACGCTAAGACTAATAGGAGAATGTGGAAAAAACGGGGGAAATTATTTGAAAGGGCTTATCTCGCGCAATTTTTATGTTATTTGGCGTAGATAAGAAGTAGACCACGTGAAGGATCATAGGCTATCGATTTTAATCATTTTTTCAGTGGCTATATACTTTATACCCGTGCGACGCCGGGGCGGGTCGCTAGTATATTATAAAACAAAGTCGCTTTTTTTCCCTCATGTCCCTTTGTTCCTTTTAATCTTTAAAACTACGCAACGGATTTTAATGATTCTTTCAGTGTTAGATAGCCCATTTATCGAGGAAGGCTATAGGCTATATTTTATCACGCTAAGACTAATAGGAGCGAAGAAATAGAGGAAAATGTGGAAAAAACGGAGAAAATTATTTGAAGGGGCTAACTTGAACGCGCTAATCTCAGGAACTACTGGTCAAATTTGAAAAAATCTTTCAGTGTCAGATAGCCCACTTATTGAGGAAAGCTATTATAGGCTATATATTATCACGCTAAGACTAATAGGAGAATGTGGAAAAAACGGGTAAAATTATTTGAAAGCGCTTTCTCGTGAACTACTGGAGCAATTTTTATGTTATTTGGCAAGTATTTGGCACAGATAAGAAGTAGACCACGTGAAGGATCATAGGCTATCGATTTTAATCATTTTTTTACTTTTTCAGTGGCTATATATTTTATACCCGTGCGACGCCGGGGCGGGTCGCTAGTTAAGAAATAAACTATAAAGTACGTCGTCTGTAACAAAAGGTCAGCATCAACATGGACTGTTAAGACGACGCCTTGATAATTTGGCTGTAGCGATGCCGATTTTTCTCAGCAATGACTAAAGCTAAGAAATTGAA
This sequence comes from Polyommatus iphigenia, assembly GCA_963422495.1. Classification (NCBI taxonomy): domain Eukaryota; kingdom Metazoa; phylum Arthropoda; class Insecta; order Lepidoptera; family Lycaenidae; genus Polyommatus; species Polyommatus iphigenia. The sequence continues at coordinate 16,016,145 of OY730188.1, forward strand.
GTTCATTGTCAGTATTCATCATGTCTGTGTCTTTGAATTGCCCATAGCATAACACGATTGGACAACTTTTATAGCACAGAATAATCAATCGAAAAGACCTCTGTAAAAAAAGGGATTCCTATTTTTCCAACAGAGGAGAGTGATTTAAGGTTCCAAAATTTGTACATAAATTGGTTCAAGCATGCACTTTAATTTGTGCATAGCTTATATGAAATGTATTTATGGTTTTTAAATTATGCGACAAAACCCATTTTGTCGCTTACGCTCTTTCCATTTTTTGCTGTTCCATTGCTTATTTTCTATGAGAGGCCGGGCCGGCAAAACATATCCAACACGGTTTCTTACTTTAACGCTGCGTCACCTTAAGTGTCTGAAGTCTGGTGAATTAGGGTGAATATGAATTCCCTAACGAAGTACCTAACTCTCGGAGTCTAGACAGCTAATTTAATGATGAATTAATATAGATAAAAACACGTCTAGATCAAATCAGCTAAAAAACTTTTTCAATATTACCATGGCCATGACCCATGGTAGATGCAGGGGTGTCTGAAAAGTGAAAGCCTCAAAAAATATAATATATGTTTTTTAGGATTCGGTACCCAAACTGTAAAAACTTAAAAAGTAAAAACGGAACCCTATTACTAAGACTTGGATGTCTGTCCGTCTCTCTGTCCGTCTGACTCTGTCTGTCTGTCCGTCTGTCTGTCTCCAGGCTGTATCTCAAGAACGGTGATAGCCGGTGAGTTGCAATTTTCACAGATTATATCAATTATTTCTCTTGCCGCTGTAACTACAAATATTTAAGGGGGGCTCCCATACTAAAATACCTTTGCCTAAACCCTTCGTCCGCGAGTCCGACTCGCACTTGGACATTTTTTTTGTTGTCACTTGTTATCAAATAATTTGGAGCTGATATAATATTGTATTCATTAATTCAAAATAATATATTGTTAAGCTATTTCTGATATTTTATGTGTGACTCTATAGCACGACTGTAGTTGAATATTATTGGTGTTGGCCACAGTTCAAACACTTCCCGGAGATTCGATACGGTCTCGCTTATTGAAGCTAATGTTGCGGTCGACCGCAGGGCATCTACATGGCCGTGTCGAGGAGGCCATGAGGTGCCAGGAGTAACGATGTTACAAATCGTAGAGACTGAGAATGAGGTGTAGTAGTATACCTACCACAGAACACATATTAGTGCAAGTACACGACCATGACAGGGTAGAGAGTAGAGACGCTTTTACGAAGTGTTTTGTTTCACGAATACTTAGGAGGTCGAGGGATATACGCGGAGCGTATGGCAAAATCTTTATTAAATTAAAGTTAAGTAATCATTAAATATCTCCGAGTGCCGCCGTTAGAGAAGTAATAGTGTTATACTGTGGTAGAGACTAGAGCCAGTAATCACCTTAGCCAGTAATTAATTATATCTGTATATTGTTATTTGTTGGCATTTCTGTGATAAAGTTAATTAGTAATTACTAATTGCATACAGCATAGTAGATAGTATTTGTGAACACCTGCAACATGCCAAACACGTGCCCATTTACAATATTAATAATACATACAGTGGATCAGCTACGCTCAACCTGCGGCCCATCGGAGCTCTATTAGTGGCCCGTGACGTAAACGAAATCTGGAAAAAGTTGTGAAAAAGCCCTCACTGTTTTAAAAGTCAAATTAAATGATTAACATCTTTGTTATTTTGATTTATATATAATATTTTTAAGTTTTATTGTAACGTCCCTTATTTTTCTCTTCTAAATTATAGCCAATTTTGAAAAACGTTAATTTACCCCTTAATAATAATTTTGGTCGTGGAAAAGGTTTAGTGGCGCTTATAAAAAAAGGTTAAGCACTACTACAGTAGATTGTTGATTTCTTTCAGTTGGTCTTTCTGCTTACATCCTTTCATCTTATTTTATGAGTTCCAAACTCGGTTCCATGCGCAAGAGTTCTATGTCAGTCTGCAGAGTCAGGGATACATCATATTCCGAATTAATTTAAATACTTCTAGTTGGGGAGGGGAAGAGGGGATTTCGGGAGTAGCTCGAGCATGTCCGATCGAGCTTGTATAGGCTTCCGTCATGTGTCTAGTTATCATGGTATAGAAATCAGATTTCACATGTGGTGGGTTAAAAAATTTTTTTTTGGAATACTGAAATGTCATCGGATCTGTCAGATTAAGATAGGCGATGTTTATAGTATACCCCAAAAAATCTTCCATATAAAGCACTCACTGACGATTCAAAGGTTAGGTAAGCCTGTAAAGACTTACCTAACCTTTGTAGTACCCGGCCCGCGCCGCCGCGCCACTCGCTTGACAGCCCTGGCAGATTGAAACGAGACGGCAGATAGTTATTGTAGTATGAACGCTAAACGCAATGCAAAAGGTTGAAATTAGGTTGTTTTCCAGAATATCTCGGCGAAGTGAGTGATGTTACATTATCGAAGCAACTTACTTCTCAGAAGTAATGTCAAATGTGTACCTTATGCTCTGGAGATAAGGTTGAATTTGGTGACATTGGCGACCCTGACGTGGTAATGATGATGATGATGATGATGAATGTAATTTGCATAATAGCATATGCTTTCAGTTCTTAAAACAGCGCCTAAACTCCCAAAATTGTATCTACATATAAGGAATCCGGAGTTCTCTTAGTATCTTCGGAACCATAGTATACCTCGGTGCAAAATCTTGCGTTTTGGTAGCATATGCTTAGGATGCTTCTCATAAAATCAAAATCACCATATGTTTCCATATAAATTTTGAGGAGTTTCCTCGATTACTCATGGATCCCATCATCAGGTCACCACTTTTGTGAACATGGTACCAAATTGGAATAAAACCTAATACAACAAAACAAAAATTTCGAAAATCGGTTCACAAATGGCGGAGTAATCGTTGAACATACAAAAATAAAAAAAATAAAAAATATATCCACAGCCGAACATATTATAACCTCCTCGTTTTTTGGAAGTCGGTTAAAAACTCAAAGGTGACTGACTGACATGGTGATCTATCAACGCACAGCCCAAACCAATGGACGGATCGGGCTGAAATTTGGCATGCTGGTAGATATTATAACGTAGGCATCCGCTAAGAAAGGATTTTGACCAATTCTACCCCCAAGGGGTTAAAATAGGGGATGAAAGTTTGTATAATACTTCTTAACGCGAGCGAAGCCGCGGGCAATAGCTCGTATATTATAATTTACCTAAATCAGCAATTTTCTGAATATATTTTCTTTTTCAAAACTTTAAAATGGCTGCAATTTCTGAACCCACCGCTAAAATGAAAAACGCTCTTATTATTTTTTTATCAGTTTTATCTTAAGTAAAAAACCTACTTACTAAGTATGTACTAGGTGTCCATGACGCGACGCTCGAGTGACTACACAAATAGCACCCTCCCCTCCCCTACTATTCCTTTTGTTGTGTTTTGAATTATTATAATGGGTCGGATATTGCGCAAGATAGTCTTAGCGGGTGTTCAGACCAAACTGACTATACGCCGCCGAATGTGAGCAGATCACTGTGAGCCCCAGTGGCCAGTGTGGACGTGAAAGTATACGGTATCGAATGTTCCGCGCCTACGCCTAGCGCAGGGTTCGGCAGACTTACCAATCAGATGAGCCAAATATCAAGTTTGTAGATTTTCCCATACCTTCAAAGAGCCGCTTCATAAATTTTATAAGTCTAATAATAATTAGAGTCTAATTTGCTTCACACTACAAAGCTACATTTACAGTTTTAAAAAATGTGAAAAAAAATTAATTACTGAAAGACATATTTTATAAAAATAACACTCTTATTAACTATATTATATTTTAGTTTTAGTTGGAACGGTGTCCTTGCATTGCTTTCGAAAGCTTGCCTATGTCTGGCAAGTATAATTACTCGTTTAAATATCAGTATCAGGCACGACTGTTTACTTTTAATCTGATTCATAGATGAAAATGTTTGCTCACATGAATACGTAGAGCCGAAGATAGATATAATAGAAAATGCTAGTTTTTTTGTCGTTTCGTTTATTATGTTGCAGGAAGGCTATTCCATGTATCAAACATGATTTTAGGTAATTGTTTTACAGTAACAGAGGGCGAGCGCGCAAGTTGACGGAGAATTCAGTTGTTTCTTGTTTAGGTGTTTTATTTATGTTAAAGCGGTACAGTTACACAGTTAGGGCTTAGGCAGTGAGTGAAAGAAGAGCCATGTTAATCCTACGGAAGAGCCGCATGCGGCTCGCGAGCCGCGGTCTGCCGACCCCTGGCCTAGCGTAATGGCGTATTGTCGGATGTGAACGAAAAAGTGAATATGTATGGAAATACAATAAACTAACTAACTAACGTTCGCTCACCGTCTCACTTATGAGAGTAAAGGAACAAAATATACTGCTCTAGTTTAATATGAACACACACTATGGAGTTAGGCTCTATAAAATCACTCCTTTTCGGTTTCATTAAAACCAGGAGTTGCAGTGAAACTGGCCACCGTCACAGAATCGGTGGTAGGCTATACAATTTATATCTCAAAAGAATGGGGGCTCCAAAAGCCCCCATTCTTTTGAACTGGATCTATCATACCATGGCAATAAAAAAATAGCTATCCACAATCAGCTCCCTTGAAGACAATCTGCCAAGTGCAAGTAGCCGTTATACGGTCTGGTTTCCATACTCCATTGCATCCAGATTTTAGGCTCTTGCAAATTTTAATCCCCACTAAGCCATCCTTGTGACGTGCACTGTGCACTGTGCAGCTGGGTGATATACAAACACAGTATCCAAATAGCTGTGATGTCTTTACTTGTGTCGTTCTCTTTCGTTTTTATTTGCCTCTCTTTTCTGTTTCACAAAGATAAAATATATCTGAAGACGTCGCGTCGTCGTGTCTTGATTGTTTATTCTTTTACCAATGGATGTTGGAATTATAATAAAACTAGCTGTTGCCCGCGACTTCGTACGCGTTAACATAGTATAATAACAAAGATGGATAGCTTTCCCCTTTTTGTGGTTCCTTATACAAAGGGTAAAAACGGGACCCTATATTTAAGCAAACGTCAAACGCAAACGTCAAAAAACTTTCATGTTTCTAACTCAAGAAATGATGGACTTTCATTGAATCTTTTTACCCCAATTTCACCCCCTTGGGGGTAGAATTACCAGAAACGCTTAAATACGTATCCATTCATTTTTAATCAGTAGCACAAAAATAAAGTTTCATGTTTCTAACTCAAGAAATGACGGACTTTCATTCAAACTTTCAACCCCAATTTCACCCCCTTGGGGGTAGAATTTCCAAAAACGCTTAAATACCTATCCATTCATTTTTAATCAGCAGTCCCAAAATAAACTTTCATGTTCCTAGCTTGAGAAATGACGGACTTTCATTTAAACTTTCAACCCCTATTTCACCCCCTTCGGGGTAAAATTTTCGAAATTCCTTCCTTAGTGGGTGTCTACTTAATAAAACAACCCTACACACCAAATTTCGTGGCTGTAACTTTAACAGTTTTTGCTCAGCGATGATGAATCAGTCAGTCAGTCAGTCAGGACATGTAATTTTATAAGTATAGATAAAAATGTATTGTATAAAAATAAGTTGTAAACCATCAATAAGTCCATGGAGTTTCACTTGTTTTCACGGATGGCTAACCACCATGCACCATAGACATTAGACCGTACATAAAATATTATGACATACGTAACGTAGGTACTGGTCCTTCGAGTCGGATCTACGAACTCTACGGCGCGGTGGTCGGTGTGTCGACTATACCGTGGTCCGTGGATCGTGATAATAACATTGTACAACATCTACATTTTTACCGAAAATATCACGGTCTATCAACAGAGAAATTAAAATAGCTGATGTAGGTAGAAACATGATAATTTATATTATTCAGTGGTATCTATATTTTATTCGTATGAAGCTCTTTAATTTCACTCTCGTTTAAGAACACCTCTCGTTAGTATTATCATGTATTATTATTACAATTTTAATGATCTTCGCAAAGCTCACACTCGCCGCTCACGGTATACATGATTCTGTACAACGATATCAAAATACTTTGATTCTGTAGAGCGCAGACTAGACAAGAGTTTTACACCCGACAGCGCAAAAATTATAATTTGTATGGATCTTCTAGCAGACAGATAGCTTAATTGTGGATGCCGGTCAACCACCCCGCGGGATCGGAGCTCATCCTGGCCGGGGTGGTTGCGGCCCCCGCGGCCCCGCGCGCTGCTGTCGCCGCCCGCCGCGCCGCACGCGCGCTGCTAACTCCCCGCGCGCCCCGCGCCTCTCACCCGCCAGTTTCGGCTCGCGCGGGCTTCCGTACGCACGTGCATGGATATTCGATAAAGTTCTGTTTAGTGATCAGTGTATAAACAGTGACAGAGGTGCTTATAAACGAGTTTTAACGTTGCGGAACCTGAGTGATTCGCCGCAGACTCCGCGCAGGGCATTGACCGCCAACACGATATCGGTACGACACCGTCTGCGGAGTGCGGACGTACTCCAGCCTTCAGAGTGTATCCCTGACACGGGATACCTGAGAGACTGAAAACACCTGAATTATTTTCAGTTTTAAGCTAAAATAATTTATCCTATTAGTTGGAGAATAGTCGGAGGCCGAAGCGAAACTGAAACGACGTGCGCGGCGCCTCCAGCGCTGTTTACATCACTATTATTAGACGTTTCGTAGATTAAGATTACGGCTTATCTAATTATAAGAAATTCGATAGGGTTCCTTTGTGCTATACAATATTATAAATAAATGCTAATTTTAATATAAAACTAGTAGTTGTCGTTATTAATTTAGCAAAAAAGGTCATAGTGGTATTTACTAGCAAATTGAAATATTATTTGCGAGAAGCGAGCAAAAGGCAATAAGTCACCAATCTTTATTTTGGTTTTTTGACGATTTAAAAGTTTATTAATTAGCTTAGTAGTTAATTAGTTTAGTATATTAATTCCGTAATCTTTTATTATTTTCCCTTAGGAACATAACTGGAAGAATCGGAATTACATATTATAATTAACATTAATTAAACCGACTTTAATTCATAAATATTATTACTTATTGATAAGTGATACTGATACGTGATAACCCACTTGACTTTTATTTGAATGAGGTAAAGGAAATATTGTTCACTTCTTTACTTATTTTCTTCCTGGCTCAATAATTGTGTCACAATATCTATAATATAAAAATGGATTTTTAAATGTGTTAGTCGCGCTAAAACTCGAAAACGGCTGAACGGATTGGGCTGATTTTAGTCTTAAAATATTCGTAGAAGTCCAGGGAAGGTTTTTAAGTGACACGAAGTTCACCGGGACAGCTAGTCTTATATATATAAAATTCTCGTGTCACAATGTTAGTCCAAGAACTCCTCCGAAACGGCTTTACTAATTTTTACCAAATTTTATATGCATATTCAGTAGGTCTGAGAATCGGCTACTGGGTACTTTATATTGATAAGTGCATTTGTTGAATAAATAATAGTAAATTGTGAGTGGTTGACCAAAAAGGGACCTGAAGGTAAATAATTTGATTTTGAGTAAAATGCGTTTGAAGTTTCGTGTTTCGACTCGTGCGCGGTTCACACAAAAATTCATAAAAAAAAACTACGGCACCTTAAAATATTCTGGTTAGACCAAAAGAAAGCTAAAAGACCACGGATTAAAAAATAAAAAAATAAAAGAAGGTAAGTAAATAATTTGATTTTGAGTAAATCGCGTTTGAATTTTCGTATAGAAACAAGTTACGACTCGTGCGCGGTTAACAAAATCATAAAAAAAACTAGGGCACCTTAAAATATTCTGGTTAGACCAAAACAAAGCTAAAAGACCACGGATTAAAAAAATAAAAAATAAAAAAAAACCGTTTCCAATCCTTCAGGTCCCTTTTTGGTCAACCACTCACAATTATTACAACCTGAGACTGACGGCGACCATTAATTTTGTGTGACGGGATAGCGATCGACGTTGCCATGGCGACATACTTATTTAATATAAATCGATCGATCGAGGGAATAGTATAAATACTTTATATTATTCCCTCGATCACCAATTCCAGGAAATCTTTTGTTGTCGCGGCCCATATGGGCCTTACGGGGCTTGAGGGATTATGGCAAAGCAACGTTTGCCGGGACAGCTAGTAATACCTAAATATTATGTTGTCGTTTGACTCAAAAATTCGCAACTGTTTCCGTTACTTAGGTAGGTAGCAAGAATTTTCTTACGTTGCTATCAATTTTAATGCCACTTGTATAATATTGTAAAATAAAGTTAAACAATACCTACTTAAAAAATACACGTCATATTTTGTCAGAGTTGTTTTTTTTTTCATTTAGAATTTAGATCAACATTAGTATTAAAATGAATCATTTTAAATGATAAAACGAAGTAGAGTTTGTAGAAGGTAGAGAAAGGTTTAAATTGCGATATGTGCCGTAGAATGTTCATTGTACAGAACTCCTAGCAATCGCTATCATTCTGTTTTGATTCTTAAATATCGCTTTGTGTAATAAACCTGAACAAAAATTACCGATTGCTTAGTAAAGTTTAAATTAAAATCAAGATTTTTCTAATCAGCAGCATGAAATTATAGCTATATGGTGCTTGCACTTGCTAGAGCAGCGCGCTTTGCCACACTCACTGTAACTAAAATTTTGAACCAACGATAAATCCAGGGAGAGTAGTGCTCATACACATAATTTATACGCTGCAAAAGGAGCAAATGAATTTGGAATCGTTGGCAAAGTCACGTTGATCAAAAACTGTTCTATCCTCTATCTACTGTGGTTTGTAATCTGTATGTAGAAGGCTTCGTAACGATGTCTTCACTTTGTACATGGAGTAAACTGCTTTGTACTTTGTAGATCGTAGTCACTACGTATGTGGTCACTAGTCAGTGCACGCATGTGTGACGTCGGATGAGCCGGATGATGATGCCGTGCTGCATACCGGCCACGATCGCGTGATTGTCGTTACAGTGCTAATTCGTGTTGACTGTTGCGAGTTGCGACAGTGCCTTTATGTCCTTAAGCAATCGAATTGACTATCACAAAGGTCAATTCCTTATGAAGAATTTGATAATGGCAGCAATGACATGCCAATTTGTAAATTTAATTCCGGGATAGGCCTGATGAACTGTGTGTGATCCACAATGAAAAGGTTGATTGTTATGAACACCTGATACTAAAACACCGTGATCTGATGTAACAACACTACTAAAATATAATGATATTCCCGAAATTTTTCGAAATTTTCTCACTGTTTAATCCTTCTATCATTACGAAGAAGGCCATTTTAAGAAAACTTCCATATAATTACACGGTTACCCTAGAGTTAAGATAAAAAATATCGTTCCAGAATCCAGCTTTTCTTGAGTTTTAACGACACGTTCAAATTGTACTTAATTGTTATTTAAGGAAGATGAATATTATAAAAAATAATGTTACGTAAAATTCACCAGAAAACTACGATTCAAAATGTTGTAACTTTCAAACTTCCAATTCTTTATATAAATTAGATATTAGATAATCACATGATGTGATTTAAATCTATAACGTAAATACGAGGCCATGAAGGAAATAAAACAATGCTGAATTCTTACATATATATCAGAAGTTAAGTCAAGTTGGAGTTGCCGGCACGTGATGTCTCGTCCATATCATATTTAATTTCTGACGAGATGGGTGAAAAGATGTCTCATATCTATTTGAGGGAAGATTACTGGTCACGTCAGTAGCCTTACGTCAGCAGTCTGCTTATAACTTTTCCAATAAATATGTTGTCCCTTTGAAAAACATTTTAATGGCCAATATCGTGAAGATGTGATTATTAGTATACGTGTTTGGCGTACAAAAGACACAAGCAAGTTACCGCTATTAGATCAAAACTTGTACTACTATATTTTGTCCTAGGATTTTCTTTGTAACAAAACACGGTGGACTATTTTTAGAAATGAGCAGCCCACCATAAATATTTTTATTTCACATATAAAATATGATAATATTATTAGCATAATGTATATTTTGTAAGAATTAAATGACGAGGTCGCCGCACTTATTGCTACACCTATACGATACCATCTATCACAGATCGCTTGGTTCTCTCTACCGCTTACAATCTCAGCAATTATAATAAGCCGTAGACTGTGGAGGGAGGTGCGAGATAACGTTCGAGTGTTTGTATAAAATTCTCAAACTTTATCAGGCTCTTTACTAACAATGAGGCTGATAAAGTTTGAGAATTTCATAGTTGATGAAGTATAAATACATCAAGCATTTTACTGTCTCGAGATAAGTATAAGGCTCGTGCTAATCGTATTGTATTTTAACTTGAGTCACGTGTGCACCGGTTTCCTGTCTCTTTGTTCGGTCAGTGTATTAATGTAAAATTAAACACGTGTCGTCCCCTTTCAAGTCATTATAATATATTGTATTTTGTTAAAATATGTTTAAATGAGATTATGACTATAATGTAATAATATGTTCTTGTTGATAATGATCTTCTTTATTTAAATAATCGAGAAAAGGTTTTGTTTTTGTAAGCCCTGGCCCAACGGTACTCCTGTAATTACTATTTGTGCGAGTTTTTAAACGTGAAATCCCATGACTCATCGCGAGTGCCGTTCGTTCTACTTTCCATGAAATATCATATCAATCTAATGATTTGAGAAAAACCGAACATATATTTAGATGATTTCATAGCGAATAGTTTTCTCTAAATTACGTCATTCTATTTTAAATTATTTCTAATGTTTTATTAAAACGCGTTTGAATGAAATCTAATTCAGGTTAATGTGTTTTATAATGTCTTCCTGCTTCGCGTCATCATAGATCACTCCTATACTTCAAACTTCAATCTTAACCACATCTTTAAAGTGTCTATTGCATTATCTGTGTTTGCGCCTAGTGGAAAATAATATTTAGTCCTGTCGATTTCCTCTTATATAATTTAAGATTTATATCTTACTTTTTCAAAGATTGGTTTTTGGACTTTTAAGGTTATTTTAGTTGTTACGAGAAGGAAATACTACTCACGAGGTTTCTTGTCTAGCTGCCGTCACGCATTGTCGATCACGCTCGCAACTTCCACCATCAGCCATGAGTGGCCATTCTTCCCATATATGGTGCTCAAAGCTTATGTAATATACAAGCTATGTGGAAATTATTACGCCTTATGTAGGCGTCTAATTAGTATTTTCTTTATTGATCAGTTATTTTCCAATCGAAGAAATATTTTGCAATATAGTGTGGGAGCTTAGCTCTTAAAATCCGCCCGTGGCTGCCGATTGCGGGCAGCTTATTATTAATATTTTCCTTTATTAAAATCTGTAAGTTATAACTTATAATATTATGCTAGATAGAGTTCGTGGTGCGGCTTACCGCGGATCATTATTCGTAGGCGTAAGGAATATTTTGTAAAGATTATTCCGAGTATTGTTGCTGTAAGTCATAACGGCGTGTATGGCACTGACGAATGTTCAATTTTGATGTCCGGCTTTAGCTATTACGGTCGCGGACTGCGGCCTCGTCTCATCGGCTGTGTCTGTACTCTGTACTCTCCTGTGGAGTGCGGGCGCTAAGTGCTGACCGCTGTGATAGGACATGTCTATTGCGTACCCCGCGTCTCAGTCAATTAAACATTGAGGTCAAAGGAAATGTAAATCTTGTTCGTTACGATCAAGTTATACGATTCATCTTATTCGTTCGTTCCTCTTTCATAAAAGTAAACTAGACAATTAAAAAATTGTTACTTATATCCATTATGGTTTTAATCAACACTCATGCTAAATAATTGTTTTAAATATATTTAACCATATCTGATTTTCAAAAGACCAATTTTGTTTGTTTTCGCGGATCAGACGTTCTGAAGGTTTTACCAACATTGAATGTGTTCAAAATAGCAGCTGTGGAGTTTAAAAAGTAATGCCTGCTTTTAAGTCGCGCTTTTTTCGAATCAATAGCACTACTGTATCTCTAGGTCTTCCATGTATTTTTATTAAAGTTCACATTTATTTTGTTATTGAGTGTTTTATAGGAGACCCTTGATAAAACCGTAGGGGCAGTGTTGTTGAAATATGCTAAGTTGGCACACAGTGAGTTTTAGGAGCAAGTGTGAGGCTGTGCGCCATTCTTGAACTCGTCAAAAGCTTTTGTTTTCTGCGAAAAGAAGTTGTTGTCCCGCTCCAGACCCTGTGAATACATAATGGCGCCTCCGTCTGTAGAGCTCCCTCGTTGTCACGCTCTCCACGGTACTGTGCAAGTCCACACAATAGAAACCCTTCAATATAATGTTTTCACTGCTTACTACATCGATATTAGTACGCTACGTTTACTAACATTTAAGATTTTGCACTGGAGAATGTAGGTTATTTAGTTTAAAACTAGTGGTAAATCAAAGGTATCTCATGTATTAGGATTAAGATCCTTAATTATATGTATTATTATATGTATATACATATACTTAAGTATATTATGTATAATATTTTTTTGGTGCATTTTTGGTCTGTAAGCTCTACTAGTAGCAGTGCAAACATAATAAAATATTTAGGTACGATTTACGAACATTGAAAACAGACCGCATTGCGTTTGCGTATAGCGTAGATTTACCTACTACTACGCTCCAGAATTAGTCGGAATTAGTGATCATTGAATGGAATTTCGTTTAGTCATAATTTTGGTGTTGGCATCATTCATCATACCCATGCGTGTGACACTGTTGTTATCCTAATGCTAGCTTTACACGAACGCTAAAATAATTGAAGGTTGAGCTTGACTAGATATAAATTATATTATATCTAGTCAAGCTCAACCTCAATATGAATTCAATATTCGACGACCTCTGTGGCTCAGTGGTGAGCGCGTTGGTAGCTCAAGCCGGGGGTCGCGGGTTCGAATCCCGCCGACGGAACAAAAAGTTTTCAAAGTTCCTGGGTCATGGATGTGTATTAAATAGGGATTGCAAAAAACTGATTTTTAAAAATCCGGATTTTCGGATTTTTTCATCCTCAAATCCGGATAATCCGGATTTTTTATAGCTTTTTAAATATTTTGATAAACAGCTTAAAATGTGAGTTATTTTCTTATTATTTCTTTATTTAACATTAATATTAAAATTGCAAAATAAAACGTCTTAAAAATTGTAATTTTTCTTAAGTTAGCGATTTTCACATGGGTGTATAAAAGGAAGAGATCAAAATAACAGTATCGACTGGTACTTTAAATATTGTTATGAAGAACTTTAAAATACCTTGATTTTAACTATTTAAAAATGTGAAATTTTAGTTAACCAGAAAATCCTAAGCAATGTCCGCCTTATCGAGGACTTCATCATTTTTGCGCCTACATCCGTCAGCTGCACATCATCAAATTATGCTCCAAGATCTGCAATCCTAGCCAAGTAAAGTGGAACTTACAAAAAATAGGTCAAAAACACAAACAATGATCAACAGTACGAGTCGTAGAGTCGAGGTAGACGAGCAAGGAATTCACTATGTCATCAAGTACCTGTACTTGGGCCAATTAGTTTCTTATGACAACAGAAAGGCAGAAAAACTGGTCCATGAAGATTGGTGACTTACCAATCTCATTGAAGCGCAGACTTGTTGATATGTGTATTTCGCTCGTCATAACCAACGATGCGCAAACTCGATCATTGACCGATTTAAGATTTACAAAAGTTCCAACTCAGGGTCTGCCAAAGACCAATAGAGATCAAATCTTAACAAAAGAAAAAAAACAATGTGCTCCCAAACTAAAATCACAGACGTAGGAATCAAGACGGCCTAGCTATAGTGGAATTGGGCTGGTCACGTTATTCGCGTACATCTAGGTTGGATATCGACTGAGTGGGTATCTAGGCCTAAGAAAAGATAGCGGTATACTCTGGAGGTATTTTTTTTCCTCCGAAGGCAGATCACTGTAATCCTGACGTTACGACGATCCTTGAGGATATATTGTGACTCCTAGTACCGTCCCCAACCTAGTGCTGCTCATGACGATGTGATTGAGATTGGCGCCACAAATTTTCTCTTTAGTAAATTAGGAGAGTTTTTGCTCTGTAGCAAAGCAGTACAGTTAAGTAGAAGGTGAATAGGTGCGTCACAGAATCTGCAGGTCGTAATGCAGAATGCTATTAACACAACTGGAAGCATCCCAGCTGGGATGGTGACGCTGGAGCAAGATAAGTGAAAGATTTGGGCGACGCTTTTGCTCAGCAGTTGGATAGTATATATTTTATATTTAGACTATTGCACAGTATAATCACTTAAAATAATTATTTAAACTTTAAATCAACATTTCGTTAAATTATAAACTTACTATATTCCTTTATTTAATTAGACAGAATCACAAATCAGCATTGGTTACGTAAACAATTATAATTTATAATAATTATAACCTCAATGTAAACAAAACAACATATTTTATAGAAAAAACATTGTATTCCATACAAAAATGTGTAAATTCATAATTATTGCATTAATTATATTATCATATTATAGAAGACATAATAATATAGTAATGTAAGAGCTAGGTTATATGAAATTAAAATATGTCATTATTTCTTTTAAATAAAATGAAAAAATATAAAGAAATGTAATTACAACCACCAAATGGAATCTTAGACATATGAAATTCTTTGGTACGTGCAGACCACACAAAGTTGTGATATCGCCTTTAAACAAATGTAAATTTGTACGTCAGATATTACACGATACATTTAAATAAATTTTATATTGCGTAAAAGCTTCTTTTTCATAATTTTATCTACTATTCGAAAAAAACGAAAATCCGGATTTTGTAATATAAAAATCCGGATTTTTCATAGGCCCGAAAAATCCGGATTGTCTTGTCTGGTACCCGTAACACAAGTCCTTTAGGTACTTACCACGGGGCCAGACTGACGTGGTGTGAAGCGTACATAGATATTATAAAAAAAATGATTTCCACATTTTATAGTATATACTTCAAGTTTTGAGTTCTAACTTCTGATTACTTTCCAATCTGATTTTGTCTGATCCAGATTTTATCCAGATCCAGATTTTATTGTTTGAAGTAAGCATAACAATATTATATCCAAAAAAACGCTCGATTAAATTTAAAAATTCTTGACTTACACAACTTTGGCAACGGCACGGCGGCGGCAATTTGATCTTGTTGTTGCCTCAGTTGCGACTTGCGTTGTTTGTAATTTTAAATACCTAATTATTATTTATTTAAATTCAATTTGATTTAAACGCAGAAATAATATGTTTAGTTCGAAGGTTCGAAGCACTTTTATGGTAGTGCTTGAGAACCCCATGTAGGTATAGTGTGACGTGTATGTATTTTTAACCGACTTCCAAAAAACGAGGAGGTTATATGTTCGGCTGTGGATATATATTTTTTTAAATGGATATACTCGTAATCGCAATTCGCAAGTTGACCTGAGGCTTACAGGTGCACGCAATCTGCATAATATTGAGTCACGGGTAGGGTTACCAGGCCTCAAAATGCAAAATCCTGTCTGACATGTCTAAAAATCCTGATTTTGAAAAAAAAGTCCGGTCACGCACATGTATTAACTATTAGATATATAAAAATCATAATATTAAAATTACATTTTTACTTACTTTTAAAGGATTCGTTTATCGCGCGGGAACCGTACATTTTCCGGGATAAAAAGTATCCTATGTCCTTTCCCGGGACTTAAGGTATCTCCATACTAAATTTCAGCCAAATCGGTTCAGCGGTTCGGGCGTGAAGAGGCAACAGGCAGACAGACAGACAGACAGGCAGGCAGACGGGCAGACAGACATAATATATTCTGTCAAGAAAGTGAAGAAATTAAAAAGTGGCAACATCGTAGTGTCAACCCTTTTTTCTTGGATTGATTTGAAAGGGATGACACTACGATGTTGCCACTTTTTAATTTCTTCACTTTCTTGACAGACTATACATACTTTTGGTTGCTAGCAACCGCATGCAAATAGTTTATTAGCTGTTAATTGTTATAATATTGCGTAAGCAATATGACTCTCACTGACTCCACTGAATGTCTGTTGGTCTCTGTTTGGTCCACTGAGAAGTGCTTGCGTACCGGGACTTCCGGGCTCAGGGCGTGCGGCACTCATCGCTTGAGCGGGCGGGAGGACATGCAAGTATGTCAAAAATCCGGTCTGACGTAAAATCCAGGCGGAGTCCGGTCTAACACCTAAAAATCCGGTCTAGACCGGCTTTATCCGGTCAGATGGTAACCCTAGTCACGGGCCCTGCACACGCGCATTGTCGTGAGCCACAATGCGTATCGTACTGTGCGGAGTGTTAACCACTGTGTGATAAACTTCTTGCCATAGCTCGTCTTGTAAGTTGTAGAGGAGAGCACTCTTGACTTGTATATAGCCCTGGATTTATAAATAGGCCGTATAGGCCACGGTCTAGAGGTGGCAGCGTCCTAAGGGGGACGGCAGCGTCCTAGTCCCTAGAAGGGCGCCAGATTTTGTACATGGGGCGGTAGAAATAAAGTGGGCCTACACGCATCTTCTATATACTTATTATAAAACAAAGTCGCTTTTTTTCCCTCATGTCCCTTTGTTCCCTTTAATCTTTAAAACTACGCAACGGATTTTGATGATTCTTTCAGTGTTAGATAGCCCATTTATCGAGGAAGGTTATAGGCTATATTTTATCACGCTAAGACTACTAGGAGCGAAGAAATAGAGGAAAATGTGGAATAAACGGGGAAAATTATTGGAAAGGGCTAACTTGAACGCGCTTATCTCAAGAACTACTGGTCCGATTTGAAAAATTATTTCAGTGTTAAATAGCCCATTTATTGAGAAATGCTATAGGTTATATTTTATCACGCTAAGACTAATAGGAGAATGTGAAAAAAACGGGGGAAATTATTTGAAACGGCTTATCTCGCGAACTACTGGAGCAATTTTAATGTTATTTGGCACAGATTAGAAGTAGACCACGTGAAGGATCATAGGCTATCGATTTTAATCATATTTTCAGTGGCTATATATTTTATACCCGTGCGATGCCGGGGCGGGTCGCTAGTAGAAAATATAAAGCGCTGCTCTATGGGTTGACATGAAACAAGCACGCCTCACGGGTGGCCGAGCCGGGCGTACGCACGCCCAGACTGCGATATTGTTTGTAGAGAACGAAATATTTCTTTTTATCTTAGTTTCCACCTTCGCCTCTTCTTTTTCATCATCATAATTTATTCATTGATCTAATCCAAGGCTGCTCAACCCCAGGCCCGCGGGCCACATTATGGCCCGCGAAAAAATTTCAAATGGCCCGCACAAGGAAGTTTTGAATATCCCGAAAACTGAGAAATCCCGCCTAATTGGCTGTCGCGAACGATACTATACAAATTTTCATAAAATATCCTTTCTTAATCAGTTTGACTTTAGTTACCCTGCAAATATTCAGTTAGAACTCGTCGAACTGCAAAATCATCAATCATTGAAAACCACTTTTTGAAAAAGTGTCGTCGAAACCTCAAAATTCTTCAGAAGATTTTGCAGATTTCTGGAAATTGGTACCAAAAGAAGACTTTCCTGCAATAACTGATCTAGCGTTACAGTTTTTATGTAGTTTTGAATCAACATATTATGTCTGTGAAAAAGTTTTTTCAGACCTTAATTAAGTTTAAAAATAAATACCGCACATGTTTTAACTGAGCAACATATTTCTGACTTGTTGCTACTGTCAACATCAGATTTATCACCCAACATAAAATATAAATTGTTAAAAGACATACAACTGCAAAAATCTCATTAATATCAAAAAATAAATTTATGCTTATATAACCCATAGAAGTTTGATTGGTATTATATTTAATTAAGCCTAAGTTAATGGCCCGTCATAAATGACGGAATCCACCGTTTGGCCCCACTGTAAAAAAGGTTGAGCAGCCTTGATCTAATCGATAATAAGGTACTTCGTATTCTTTACCTGCAAAATACACATCGTAATATGGAAAAGATTTACACGATAATGTGAAACGAAGAGGCAACGTAACACGGCGAGTGCTCTTGAGTCTTGAGTCTTGACTCTGCACGCTGCGGGCGACGCTCGCCCGAGTGCTTAAGTCTTAACTGCAACTAGTCGAGAGCAAATCCGGTCTAATAAGCCCGTATTATGTTAAAATAGAGATTATCCACTTCAAATCTATTGAAAAGCTACGTAGAGCGGTTGTCGGTGCACTTGTAACCTCCAGACGAGTGCTGTTGCTTGTTTATGTACAGACTACACATCAACTCGTAGAACACCTAGGTAATAGGTCCTAGAACCATGAATCATATTATGAACGAAAACATAATATCTTTGGGGTGAACACGGTTATGTGGAACTCATTCTCACCCCTCTGTAATCCCATACGGCATAACTATCGAAGATGCACGCAATGGCAATTGCTCATGCCTCATTTATTAGTAAGTGCCCGTGTGATAATGGCACACAGTATCGTGTGGTATCGGCCGTATCGGTGAGGTCCTACTAGTACGTAATAAATCATACAGTGGATTTCATTAAAACGACCTCGGTTGTAACGACTTATTGGTTGTAGCGTCGAGCTTACGTCCCTTGAATTATATGACTTATACTAGGCTACTAGCATACTTTCGTGAGAAATTGTTTCGGTAATAGCGACTACGCATATAGCGTCGGGTATAGCGAATAGCGATGCAGTCAATTTACAATAATTAAAGCACAGGTTTCTGTACTCTTACCAGTTACCACATCTCAGACTATCCTCTATTCCACAGAGCCGAAGCGGCGGCGGCGGCATGGAGTGCGGCGTGGCGGCGCGCGCCCCCCCGCGGCCCGCGCACCCCGCGCTCTCGCCAACCGAGCGCTCGCCCGCTAAGGCCGGCCTGCACGTTAACTTCAGCGATAAGGGAGAAGTAAGGATATGAACTGACCTTTTTTGATATTTAACTAACTGTTGAAACCTTCAACAGCTAGTTATCAAAAATGGCCTTTTAAAATAAAATAAAAATACATCACGACGCTCTACTTACCACCACTCTACGTAGCACAACTAACTACTGAGTGAAGACTCCGGAGTGTAATTTACCAAATAATAGATATATAAATAATCGGCCAAGTGCGAGTCGGACTCGCGCACGAAGGGTTCCGTACCGTTATAGAGCAAAAATAGGCCAAAAATTGTGTTATTTGTATGGGAGCCCCCCTTAAATTTTTATTTCATTTCAATATTATTACTAATTATTAAAGTACACATATAATTAAGGCCTTTGTGAAAATTTCAAGTGCCTACCTGTTGTCATCATTGATACCGAGCAAAAAATGTTTGAAAAATCACGTTTGTTGTATGGGAGCCCCCCTTAAATATTTAATTTATTTTGTTTTTAGTATTTGTTGTTATAGCGGCAACAGAAATACATAATCTGTGAAAATTTCAACACTGTAGCTTTTGCCGTTCTTGAGTTACAGCCTGGAGACAGACGGACAGACGGACAGACATCGAAGTCCAGTAATAGGGTCCCGTTTTTACCTTTTGGGTACGGAACCCTAAAAAGAAATTAATTAAAATAAAATATAGGGGATGATTAGATTTTTGTATCCCACTTTATACTTATTTTCTATATTGTTTTTTATGTATTATAAAGTGTATACCTATCTATACATATAAAAATCTTGCTTACCTGTAAAACTTGTTTACTCACGAATTTACGTTCACGCGCTAGTTGGCTTCATTTCAGTCTTTGGATGCTTGCCAATTTTAACTCCGTTTCCGAATGCTTGATAACTGGGTTAGTTTAGTGATAACTTGCAGTCTGCAGAACTATACGACCTTGTAACCTGTTGTGTGGGAAGTCTAACAGAAATTATGAGTTTGAAAAAACAAATGCTCCAAGTTCCAACAGCAGCTTCCAAAATCGGACATTCTTTAAAAAATAAAAATTCGTAAAATTTTTTTTAGACGATTTTTTTATTTTCTTTGTACTAAAATCCTACGTTTCCTTTAGATAAAGATAAATTGCGATAAAAATATTTTCAATTTGAAATATTTTATATTGAAGGTGAAGGAGAGGCGGGAGAAGTTCCTTACGGCGAAATATGGCAGCCACCAGATGGCGCTGATCCGCAAGCGGCTGGCCGTCGAGATGTGGCTCTACGACGAACTACAGAAATTATACGATGCCTCGGTTAGTACTTTTTGCTCGTTGGCTGGTATAATAGAAACTTTTGTTTTCGTCGGGGTTATGGAGTGTAGATAGAGGAGAACTATCTTATATGGGGGATATTTGAAAAAGTGTCCAGCTGTACGCAGTAAATAACAGTTGAAATATCCTCCGAGAGTGGCGCTAGCTGCAGCAAAGGGTATGGAATGAATTATGGAGTGTAGGAATGAATGTAGCCGTTGGTGACAAAATATAAATTATTACTGGAATATAAATTATTACTAGAATTACTGGGTTAATGCCAATATATTTTGAAAAATATAACCCAAAACAGCTGAAATAAAAGTTGCTAAATGATTTAAAATTTACCTTGTTGCTACTGTAGCGCCACCTTAGGGTGAATTAGTTTCACCCTAATTTAACGCATTTCCGCGGACACTTTTTACATACAGAGATGTACAGAGATAGTTCTCCTCTATCTACACTCCATAGTCGGGGTTAAAAATTGCACACATTTTTACCCTTGACGAAAAAAGAAAGCCAAAAATATGATTTACTAATTTAAGAAAGTAGTACAATTTATTTAAATGGCCAAAATATTAATAAATCGATTAATTGTTATTTTAAATAACTGTGAATAGAACTTTACGTGTTGTTTGTGGCCATCTGACATTTGACGTTAATGGCCTAACTTTCTCTTGTTCTCTTGTACCTATTGCATATTGTAGAGATGAAAATTAAGATCATCATTCATCATCATTGTTTCTGTCAAAACATAATAATATTACTTACGTTACGTGATGCCGTATCCTGAATCCTGATTCCTGGGTTTTGAAATCTTTGGTTTATGGAATATACGTCTCACGACTGTAATAAGTAATATTTAATGATAATTAAACTTAAAATTAATGAAAATTCTTCATCAAGTCAGAAAGTCTTCATTTAATTACAGCAATGTAGGTACCTAATCAAAGCGAGCCCTAGTATATCCCACAATCTGTACATTTTGTGGTACTCTTTACGGAAAAACTGTGACGCCTAATGATTTGTATTTTGTACTTTATATAGTAATTTTTATTTAAGTAGATGCACTGAGGTAATAAGTACTACGTACGTAGTACTTATATGTCAGTGAGTAGATGTGTTATCATTATTCATTAGTCAGTCAAGGTGTGACGATGCGAGCCCTCACAAAGCTCGGCTTTCTGAGTGCGGCAATTAATACCAAGTACTGTAACCCACAGAACGAAGGCGGAGGCGGCACGGCGGCGGCGGCGGCGGCGACGCAAGAGGTGGAGGTGGACATCGACGAGCTGCTGGACATGGACAGCGACGACCTGCGCCGGCGACATCTCGCGGTCAGAATTTACTTTCATCAACAAGGGACAATTGTTTATTGTTCAGTAGCAGCGCTATCACTTTGTTTTTTACAGCATTATGATATTAATAAGTCAAGTAAATTGAGTACAAAGTTCGAATCGGCAACACCAATAGGTACGCAGCAACTTCGTTACGCACTTTTCCTCTAGCTAGACTCTACTCTCTACTATAGAGGCGATTATTCGTCACCTTAAAAGTAAAACACCAAGTGCGTTCTTTGTCTCGGCTGCGGTTGGTTCTAATAGGTAGATTCAAAGCAGCAGTTGGACACAAATGTCACGAATGTTTTAATAAGAAAAGCAGTTTTACTTCATTTGCTACGTGGGTAGAGAGATTAAAGAGTAAGGATGTTTTTATCCTTCTCCCTTATGTAGAAATATTGTATTGTGTTTCTTGATACTAACTCATCTCTCGATACTAAGTAAGTAAATACTAATTTCATTCTTTTTTTCAGACGCTACTAGTTGATGCCAAGAAGCCACAAAAAGATGTACATGTAAGTAATGAAAACACTTACAATTAGTCTATCATAACTTTCCATGCTTTTAAGTTTAAACTCCAGTCTGGAGTCTTCAGACTTTGATGACCCTTGCGTGTGCTTTAACTTTATCGTTTTATAAAAAACAAAATTAAAGGCAAAAGTTGGGAGTTTGTATAGTAATTATTGTAAGTTCACTTTGTTCTTCACGCAAAAACTACTTTTTGAGTACATCAAAATAAGTAAAAAAGCCTCTAGAGTCTAGATTAACACATTTTGGTTACTTTTTATCTCGAGGATGATATTTTGTATGTTTTCCTGAACACCGTACCTAATTCCTAACTCAGTCTTGGTAGGTTAAGAGGCTACTTAAAAATTTATTCAAAAATAATCCCACAGAATATTTTCTTATTTCAGAAATTCATCAACGAGCTGTTGGAAAAGGCTAAAACATTGTAAAGTTTTCGGGAGCAATCTCAAGACTCGCCGCGCCGCGTGTTCGCGGTCGCGGCCGGCTGTACATACTGCGGGTGCCTCCACTGAAGCACATTAGCTATATAAGAATAGGATCAATATACATACAACGTGACAAACACGGCCAGAACTTATATTGTCTAATTTTAGTTCATGTTTGTAATAAATGTAAGCCACAGGACAGAACTTTAGCTATGCGGCGGACATGTACCATCGAGGAAATTGATTCCTAGGCAGTTGACGGACCTACATCATGTGGTCTGCTTATGTCAATTCAATGTCAATAATAATTATGATCTATCCACTGACTTCCATTAATGGAGGTCAGTGGATCTATCGGTTGGGTTTGACGTAACGTGACCAAATTACTTAGTCCGCCATCTGCCTACGAATCAACATCTTTGATAGTACCTTATGTTGAAAATGATTAATATTTAGTTGACTATTTAGACGTGCGTAATTTCTGCGTCGCAACGCGTGGCTATGTTTGTCCCGCTGTATTTAGCTTTTAAATAAGGTAACTGCCTACGTAAAACAGTGTGTTAATATTAGTCGAATAGCTTCGACGGTTCCTGGCAGACGGGGTCCGGGGAGAAACGAAAGTGCAATATACATATCACTCGTGAATCGTGATATTAATGTCTCAAAGAGCCAAGCACTGCCGAGTGCCGACCTATCGACGGAGCTCTAGAGTCTAGATAATACATAGATATACCTGTTATCTCACTTCCACTGCCTGACAATCGAATATAATATTATCTATGTTATAAAAACACTGCGACTTGCCGTGTAGTACATTAATAAATTAAACACAAGTATGTACCATGTTTATTTAGTTTCTTGTGCCAACCTTTAATATAAGTCTTTGTTATTTTGAAAAAATGTTATTTTTTTCTTAATTGTCTGTAATATGCTTAGGTATGACTACCTAGTACCTACACTTCGTGACCACATTATAATTTTTTGTATACAATAACTAGTTCTATATCTTAAACTAAATATTATATCCTGTTCGCTAAAACTTGAATGGGCACAGCTGGGCAGTGAAAGCAATTAACAGTAGATCGTGATATTCGTGTGTCAAGTTAGACTCCGACTATAGGAAATGATTTTGTAAAATTTGCGTAAATCGCGTAGGTTTGATAGTTTGATATAAGAAATAACTACTTGAATAATAATAAAAATGTTCAATAATATCCGCAGGTTTGATACGATTTTTGTTTTGATGAACTGTATTAAATTTGTTGATTTTGTGTGTAAGTAGTTTTATAATATATTTTTGTCGTCCAAGAACGCTAAGAAGTTGGTAGACTGTAGAACCCACACAGCCCGAGTGCGTTTGACACTTCAATCCATCCACTCGTTCCGTGACATAGTGTCCTATTTTTTATCAATATTTTTCGAACTGCAAAACACGCCCCAAGGAATCACCTTCACTGTATTCTATCCTTAGAATTAAAGTAGTCCCAAAGTGTCGTTTTTTCTCAATATATCTACCTACACCTTAGATTAATGATTGGACGAGGAGAGACCACGCGCGGAGACCAATCATTAATCTATGCATAAAGCATTTGCATTAACTTTAATCTATCTCGCTTTTCAGTAGACATCTTTCTGAGCACAACAAATCTTAAACTTAAAAGGGCGAAATATTGCTTCTAGGTAATAATGTCTTAGAGACTGGACCTAATTTACTGTGTAGACAGTTAGGTATAAAAATCGAGAGTGGAAGGCTAGCCTCGCTATGTAGATTTTTGTGACAGCAAGAAATTAATTATTAATTAATATTAAGCTTGCGTGGTTTGGCCTGTTGTGCGATTAATTTTACAAATTGAAGGTGTGCTCCTGCATTTTTTAGAGTAGGTATAATACAGTATAATCTCTCTCTAAAGGCTCTGCTCTACACATGACGCGTCGTTAAGCTTCACGTAAGCGAGGCATAGGGCACAACCTTTTCGTGGATTTTCGGCGTCGCGGAAGCCATCAATTTAATTG
Source organism: Polyommatus iphigenia (assembly GCA_963422495.1). NCBI lineage: Eukaryota > Metazoa > Arthropoda > Insecta > Lepidoptera > Lycaenidae > Polyommatus > Polyommatus iphigenia. Next base: position 16,040,636 of record OY730188.1, read on the forward strand.
CTTGATAATTATTATTACCTACTAAAAATATGGAAGCATTTGCTATACATGTATGATGTAAGTTCTATACTGTGTTCTCTGTCGACTCGTTCGAGCTTTGAGCAGCTTTAGCAAAATGAGGAGAGAAGGTTTGATAAAAATAATGATACTGGCTCATTGCCTTTGTGGTAGGTAATTAAAACGATAGGTACAATGGCATTTCTTTTGTTCGAACGTAATGTAATAAAACGTAAAAGTAAATTAAACTGTTAGGAGCTCATAGGTGTTAGTACCTAGTCTGTATATTATTATTAACTAAAATCTGAATATAATAATATGTATTGTCGAATGTCGAGTGAAGACACAATTTTATAATAAACTTTAATACCAGTACAATGATTTGTTTCCTTTGTGCTAACTGCTAAGTATTCTGTATTCCTTGTAGGGAATATTATCATTCGAAAAATTTACTATTCGAATAATTCGAATATTTTACAATGCTGAAAACTCTGAATAAAAGTAACACGAAGCTTCATACAACCTTTTTTATTAATAGTTTGAAGTAAATAATTCTTATATTTTTTAACCGACTTCCCAAAAGGAGGAGGTTATATATACGTTCGGCTGTGGATATATTATATATTTTTTTATGTATGTTCAACGATTACTCCGCCGTTTATGAACCGATTTTCTAAATTTTTCTTTTGTTGTATATGGTATTGTTCCGAGTTGGTACCATGTTCATTAAGTGGTGGTCTGATGATGGGAACCATGAGTAATCGAGGGGACTCCTTGAAATTCAAATGGGAACATAGTATGTTTATTTTGGTTTGATATGATGTACTATGATCATATTATGCTACCAAAATGTAAGATTTTTCACCATGGTATACCACGGTTCCGAAGGTGCTGAACAGAACTCCTGATTCCTTATAGATATGTCGCAGTCATCTGGTTCAATCTGCGATTTGATTGAATGACTAGCGTATTCATTGAATGACTCCATTCAATTGAATGACTCGGCCGAACGTCGATTGAACGATCGTCCCTCAACGTTCAACTAGTTAGCGATTTGTAGCATAGCGTTTTGAAGATAGCGGACATGAAATCAGTCAGGTAATTGAACGTATTTCATTTTCTTCCTACGGCGGCGCTACTAGTCACTAAAACAAATATGGCGTCAAACAGCTCGCACAGCTGATAGCACTGTGTTGATATTTTATCGATTACATTTACATTAAAGTATAGCTCTTGCAATCTACGAGCGCGCGTAGCCTTTATTTGTAGTTGGAAATGTGAATAGACATTTTCGTTAGTGTGCGTACCTGACGGAGCAGTCAGTAGCGAGCGAGCCATGTACGCGTGTATAGATACGGTCACTCACACAACTAAGGGCGCCGCGCGCTCGTAGATTGCAAGAGTTATACTTTATTTGTTGTAACTAATAAAATAATATGAAAGCGTGGATTTACCTATTACTACCCCGTCAACGGCTACTTGAAAAAAAATATAGCATCCCATTTAACGACTTCGCTATATTATGACTTTTAGTCATAACGTTAGACGTTACAGTCAACGTCTTGACGAGTTGTCCTTTATTTTATTTATTTTATTTTACACTCTATGTACAATGTACAATGGCGGACTTAATGCCATAGGGCATTTTCTACCAGTCAACCATTGGGTGGTAGCAGAGACAAAATTAAAAAAAACACAGGTGCTTTCTATTTAGAAAAAAATAACAGACATTCAAGAAATAAATAATGAAATATATAAAATAAATACTGATAAAGACAATAACAAATACTAGGCATACTAATATAATATACAAATCAAGTTACACATATATTTACATACTAATACTACTATGGCGATTGATATGATATATAAGCTATACTATACAATATATACATATTATACATATTATATACATAAGTTTATACATACATTCAGATAAAACATTGAGTAATGTGTACTGTATTATACTTATGATTCTGCCAATTTATTTAGATAGAGCAGTCGGACTCTACGTTTGAACGTATCTCTGGTTGGGCTTAACCTGATTTCCGGAGGTAGGGCATTCCACAGTAAAATGGCCTGGACGTGGAAGGAAGAATGGACTAGACTGGAGCGATGAGATGGGCAACCGAGCCGAGCATTATATGAGGAGCGGAGTGTTCTTTCGTGATTGTCGCAAAGGTATTGAAAGTGTGACTTTAGGTAAGCAGGAGAATTGGGGGAGTTCAGGAGTGTATAGAGCATACACAGGGCTCGCACTGAACGACGTTGTCGTACAGGCAACCAGTGCAACTCGGTACGATAGGAAGATACGTGGTCATATTTCCGGAGATTGTATATAAACCTAATACAGTTGTTAATGAGTCGGTCATATTTGTCAAGCTTGTCAGCATTGAGGTCCAAATAGCACACATCACCATAATCTATAATGGGAAATATAAGAGACTGGACCAGCAGTGTTTTAATGTGTGTCGGTAAAAATTTTTTGTGGCGGTAAAGCAAACGCAATATTCCGGTGACTCTCTGACAAACTGAAGCAGTCTGTGTTTGCCTTTAGTCATTCAATTGAATGCTGTCATTCAATGAATGCGCTAGTCATTCGATCGAATCGCAGATTAAACCAGATGACTGCGACATATACAAGTTTGGGGGTTTCGGCGGAACTGAAAGCAAATAAATTAAAATTGCATTCATCGTCATCACTACACCATGCATCAATGATGATGCAGCATCATCACATGATTTTTGATGACCCTATTAATTATCGGTACTTTTCATAGTCTTATAGATCGAAACTGATGTTATCGATAATTATTCTGCAGTTTGTGTATTGATTTTAATATTATTTTATTTTTTAAGTATAATATTATTAGAATTTGATGTTATGGCTACCAAGGTGCAGGGATCATGGGGCTCATGAGGTATGTAGGGAACTCCTCGAAATTTATTGTGACAATAATTATTGTATTGACCTGATCACTTTTTATGAACCTAAAGTTGTAGATAAAAACGGTTATAAGTTTATAACTAAAAAGAGTAAAAAGTATTTTTAAACAAAAAATTTAAACCGACTTCCAAGGTAAAGACAATAGTAATATTCTTAAATGAACTAAAAAGTATCAAATAATTCTTTAGTAGGGGAGGGAGGGTGCTATTTGTGTAGTCACTCGAGCGTCATGGAGGCCTAGTAGATTTTTTACGTTAGGTAAAACTGGTAAAAAAATAATAATAAGAGCTTATTTTACCCGACTGCCGGGAGGGTTATGTGTTTAGCGCGTATCTTGTATGTTTGTAATATTCTTCTTGTTGTATTGTTTGTATCTTCAGAACCGCTGAACGGATTTTCACATTTGAGGTATCGTTAGAGTGTTCTTAGATAGGTTATATTAAAAAAAAACCAAAATGGCAGATGTTTGACGCCATATTGTGGGGTAAAAAAAATAAAAATTCTACCAAGTATATCGAGTGGGGTATCAAAATAAAGGATTTTAAACACTGATTCTAAATATGTACATAACTTGCAGTTTTAATATTAAATAGAACAATAAATCTACACTAATATTATAAAGAGGAAAGATTTGATTTTTTGTTTGTTTGGCTCCGAAACTACTGGACCGATTTGAAAAATTCTTTTACCATTGGAATTATACATTATTTTTGTTGAACATAGGCTGAATTTTATTTTGGAAAAAAATAGGGTACCGTAAGATATTTGGGTTCTTCGGACGCAAGGTGTAAAAAATCAACCAGAAAAGTTACTTATTTTACGTACGCTGCCTAAACTATGAAAGATAGAACCATTAAATTCTAAGTAATTGTAGAACTTACAAATATCTACAAAAAAGTCCGCGACACACTACACCTATCTATGTCGAGTGAGGCACAATAACCATTTTTTTAATTAAGTAAAAATCTTGAAATTTTTTTGGACTACATTTAAACGCATTTATTTTACTCAATATTTTAATCCTTATCAAAATAAATTATTTAATGGAATAATTTATTTTGATAATCCTGGCATGAAACTCGTAAGCAAGAGTCGTATTAATTAAAACAATATGGATTCGATGCCTCCGGCAGAATTAGGTCTTGTTTCGTTCTTTTTAGTAAACATTTTTTGCAGTCGGGTTTTTGGATTTTTAATTAATTTATTTTATTTATTTTAGCGGTGGGTTCAGAAACTGCAGCCATTTTAAAGTTTTGAAAAAGAAAAATATATTCAAAAAATTGCTTATTTACGTAAATTGTAAATATATTTTAGACAACAAGGACTAAATCATTGAGTTTAGTGCAAAATAAAATATCTGCGAAACTTAGTTAGGAAAATATTAGGGAGTGCCTCCGCTACCGGCGCCAGTTGCTGAAATGGCTGCCGGCGCCGTTTTCCGAACTCCGAAGTTTGACGAAGTCACGCGATGTTTGCCGAATAGGCTGCCGGCGCCTATTCGGCAAACATCGCTTGTCAAATGACAGAATAATGATCAAAAACATCAGTCTTGAGCTAAACGACTATGAAAAGTACAAATAATAAGGTCATAAATACCTAGTCATATTATTGTATGGATGCATATTTGAATCCTTCGATCGAGGATTCTTGGAAATGCTATTGTATTCTATTGTTGTCGCGATCACCGGTGCTCGTATGGGGCTTGAATCTTGATGGGTTAATGGTGGTGATGATGATGCTGATAAATGTGATCTGCATAGTAGCATAATACAATAATATCTTTGCTTCTTTAAACAACGCTGAAACTCTCTAACATGTTTAAAAGGAATCTGAAGTTCTGTTCGGTACCTTCGGAAGTATACCACGGGGTTTATAACTGTAGCTGTGATGCAAAATCTTACTTTTTGGTAGCTGAAAAAATGTAGCTAAGGTATTATAAAGCTAAGCTAAGAAAATGCATCACAAAAAACTAAAATATCTAGGCATCCTAAGCACACTTCTTCAGAAATGTGCTTAGGATGCCTATAAGATAAACAAACTAAAAGTCCCCGCCCCTAGGGGGTGAGCCGGGGTGGGGGGAGTGGGTTAAAGTTCCCGTTTTTCAGTTTTTGGCTCATATCTTTAAAACGGTACGTAGTAAAGAAAAAATGTCTTGTACATAATAAAAGCTAATAAAATTTACTACAACTATGTCATTTACACTATGTATCTATATGTATCTATATGTATCTCCAATCATTGCCATGCTATGAGCTTCTAAAGTGGTCAATTTTCAAAAACACACATCAACTAAGTCTAGGGATATTTGTATTTTAGGAAATCTATCAGGATTTTTGAAGACAGTAAATTAAAGAATTATAGCTTATTTTATAGCATTTCATAGAACATAAAAACTTTCCGATTTTTTTGGTTTTTAAGAAAAAATCCTTGGCTTTTCTATGGTCACAGAAAAGTTATGTGGCAAAAAATCTATACTTACTTCGTTTTATAAAACTGAAAATTTCATTCGAATGAGAGAAAATCTTTTAGATTTTTATTGCTAATCATGTTGCTAATAGTCAAATTAATAATAATGAATTTTATTCGTTACGTAGTATTGAGTATTTTTACCTAAAATACATTTTTTAGTTTTTCTTCGGAAAAGGCCCTATGTTCTTTGTGATTTCGTTTTTTTCTGGTATTTATCTTATTAGAAAATCTCTGAAATGTATTTAACACTGCATATTTTAGTCGCAGTAGACATATTTCATGTCAGAAAACCCTGGAGACCAGGGCAAAACCAGAATAATCTGGTCGAATCAACCCAATATTAAGTCGATGCAACTAGTAAAAAGGCTCCAGGAGAGCAACCAGTCTCTAGAAACCGACCAAACCGTGCAGAGGAGTTTCCATTAAGTTGGTCCTTAAGACGTCAAAACATTTTGTAATCCAGCATTGAAATGTGGAAAATGCGGAAGGTTGCTTTTTATGAGTTTGGGAGATTAACTAAGTAACGAATTAAATTCATTATTATTAATTTGACTATTAGCAATAAAAATGTAAAAGATTTTCTCTCATTCGAATGAAGTTTTCGGTTTTATAAAACGAAGTAAAGATTTTTTGCCATATAAATTTTCTGTGACCATAGAAAAGCCAATGATTTTTTCTTAAAAACAAAAAAAATCGGAAAGTTTGTATATTCTATGAAATGCTATAAAATAAGCTTGCCAAACGAGCGTAATTTGTGAGTTGTGAGTCGCAGAATTTCTGCCGGGCAGAATTCTGCTGCATTCAGTATCATACAAAAGTCATGTTTGATTCACTCGGCGACTCAAAATCAGTTGTCATTTGTATGAAAAAAATTCTGCCCGGCAGAAATTCTGCGGCTCACGACTCACAAAATTACGCTCGTTTGGCTTTTTCTTTCATTTACTGTCTTCAAAAATCCTGATAGATTTCATAAAATACAAATGTAATTTATGTACCTAGACTTAGAGTTGATGTGTGTTTTTGAAAATTGACCACTTTAGAAGCTCATAGCATGGCAATGATTGGAGATAAATACATAGTGTAAATGACATAGTTGTAGTAAATTTTATTGGCTTTTATTATATAGAAGACACTTTTTATTTACGACGTACCGTTTTAAAGATATGAGCCAAAAACTCAAAAACGGGAACTTTAACCCCCTTCCCCCTACCCCGGCTCACCCCCTAGGGGCGGGGACTTTTAGTATGTTTATCTTCTAGGCATCCTTAACACATTTCTGAAAAAAATGCTTAGGTTGCAGCTCACGCGTCCCGGACGCCATGTCGCAGTTACCGGTCGCACTCGGTCCAGCGTGTCGAGGGAACATCGCAGTATTTTAGTGGGTAGGGCCGCGGCACCTACCATCTTCGCCGCGGCGAGCCCCACATATCCGCAGCGGAAGACCCCATCCCCTGCGTCGAATGCGTCACAGCATTTCACTGCGTCAAAAAAAAAAAAAAAAGGTTGCAGCTCACGCACTCTACACCTGCTTTTTTAAGTGGACTTAGATAATAGAATTTTGAATAAAAAACATGAATGAAGTATTAAAAATATATTAAAGTGAGCTGGTACTTATTCATAGGTTGTACTTACAGTTTTTTTAATGTTATGGGTTATAGGTAGGTAAGGGAAAAGACCTAATGCTAGACACTGAACTAATAGATGACACTTATGACAAAAATACCATAAAAATAAGAATTACTCTAATTATTTCTCACCACTGTAAATTTTATAAGCTTCTCAAGCTATCTGTTGAATTGAAAAAAATACATCTAATCTAATAGTAGACACGGCGACGTAAATTAGAAACCGAATGTTACTGTGTCGACTTGTCCCCAATTTTAGTTGCAGCGACTTCTCTAATATGAAACGGCGACGCGATTAAGTGTCGAGAACCAATAAGTGTTAGCACAGAGTGTCGAAACCGTTACGTCGGGATCCCAAAAATGGCTATATGGGGGAGGTCGCGCTCAGTTTAAAAAGTCATTTCATACCGAGCGAAAATCGTTACAATAATAGTATTCCACTAATACATAACAGCTTTGATCGTCAGCCACTTCATAATGGGTGGAATAAAAATTGAGAGTATCTCAAAGTTGTTGGGAATCGTATTGAATTGACATTAAAAAGATCCTAAATCGCACCCAATAAAGGTTCATATCTAGATTATACACGTTTAGGTTCGGTAGGCGTTATTGTAGTTTTAGTATATAACAACAGATGGCGCTTTTAAAGTAAAATGTATATAATTCTTCTTCACTATATTGACTATCGAATTAATTACTTAAAATTGCTATGTGAGATAATTTTATGGTTAATTCAAACGAAAATCGCCGTCAGCTGAATGTTTGCAGGTGGAAATGTCGTCTACGCGACGCCCTAGGATACATTGAGCGTTAAAAAATGCACAACGTTAATAATCAAGTTTTCACTTCTGCCGGCACTCCCTGAGTGCAACCCGTCTTTTTTTCCTAGCAAATTTATTTTCAGTCTTTAGTCTCCATGCTTCTTTTGCCTCTTCTTTTTCTTTTTTCTTTTCTCAGCTCTCCCTTTTCTTTTTTTTACTGCTAAAAAACTAAAGCAATCGATTTTTAGATCAGTACAAGGTCTTCTAATATTAGACACCATGTCCATTTTTAGGTAGTTCTAAGTTCTTAGATTGTTAATAGAATTATATTTTCAGAGAATAGTGATATAAATAATACGGGGAATATGTAGTTTATGATATTGTCGATCTATTGGCGTGTGTTTCAAATAAAAGTAATTTGTAAATCCTAAGGAGATGCTGAATGTATGCTTGAATTTTAATAAATTGGTTTTACTTTGGAAGCTGATATCATGAGTATAATAAACAAAAATAGAAAATTTAAAACGGGGAAAAGAATGTTGATATACTTACTGAAGATTATTGCTGTATTTTTATTTTAACTTTGTAGCTTTCAAATTATGAGTTTATAAGGCTTGAAATACGGTAAATTACGGTATCTCCGTAAGGAACGCCCTTAACTGACTCACCAGTCACCCAGATAATCTGCAGAATACCTTGTTAATCTGCAGTCTAACTGGTTTACGCATATTAACGGTAACATAATATATACTATGCTGACGCGGAAGAAGTCGCGGGCAACGGCTAGTAGAAAATTATATTCTTGCAATATTGTTTTGGTGTTTTATTAATTTATAACATAAAAATAGCGCCTTCAAATAAAAAATAGCAATAAAGTTATTTTTAAAGCGGCTGATAAAAGTTTTAGACCTGGGGCCAGTGACAGATTTTCATGACCAATTCCCTCCCAACCGAAACTTCGTAAAATGAATAAGGGACTTATACTATGAATACTAGCGACCGTCAGCTGCGATTCCGTTGGTGACCCTGGGCAGTGGCAGCCTCCCAAAGATGAAGAAAAAAAAAGACGGGTTGCACTCCGGGAGTGCCCCCAGAAGTGAAAACTTGATTATTAACGTTGTGCATTATTTTTTTAACCCATTTTTTTTAATATCGATTTTTTTAATTAATCGAAACCCTTACAATCGATTAAATTTTTAACCCATTTTTTATGAAAATAGATTTTTAAAAAATCGATTTTTTTAATTAATCGAAACCCTACAATCGATTAAAAAATATCGACAATCGAAAAAAAACAATCGATTGTTCGATTAATCGATTTCGATGTTACAACACTACTCTCCAACCGTCTTACGGTTTTTCGATCAGCACGAGAATCTGACGCGAGTTTCACAGTTTTTACCTACCCATCCCACAAAAGTGCTCAACGCCGCTAAAGAAGTTTTCACTTCAAAAAATTTTTTCAGTCATTTCCTCTCATTTGAAAATTTATCAGAGTATTGTTAAAATACTCTAGTAAGCAATCAAAAAAATCAGCTAGCTGTAAGTCAGTGGAAAAGTCGTCAGCTGACAAGTTTTAGTAGGTATAGATGCTGTTGCCACTTGACTTACACCTTTCAAGGTACCAGCTGAGATACAGCAAGCTGACATTAATTTTCATTCATAGTAGCATATAAAATTATAAACGATCACCAGGTAAATTTTTAGCTGAGGAAATCATTGAAAATATAATTTTTCTTTTCATGTTTAAGGAGCCAGCTGACGTATATTCCACCGTGTTTCCACCAATGAATAAGAAAACATATGGAAGTAACATAACTACAAAAAAGTGTGGCCGGCGCCATATTGCCTGGAACTAAACATGGCGGTCTATAGTGATGGGACACTCGGTTGATATCTGTCGAGGATATCGATAAACTAAGATGTTTTAAGTGTAATTAACATCAAACACTATAGTACAGCGATGCTTTAAATAAACTGATGTACGTCTTATCACTTTTAATTTGGGTTATAGAAGTTTGATGTTTACATAATGAGTAAAATTATTATTATTAGAATGAAAACAAAGTGACTATTGAAATGACATTGATTTTGTTATGATTATGTATTGTCAAATAGATAACGAGGCGGATTAAGGTTAAAATCTTTAAAATATTATATGATCAGATTCTTCACTTTATATTTTTTAAGTTCGATAAAAAAGTACATCACTAAACGTCAACCAATCAACATAAAATCAACCGGAAAATAAAATGGCGGACCGGCCACAGTATTTTGATTTGGTATAGACCATTATGCCGAGTCCACTCTATAAAAGTCAATGGTTTCCACTTATGCAGAGCTTAGCGGTGCCGAATTGACCAATCACCATGCTCGAAATCTTCGCTGTCATTCCGCTGGAATAGCACGATTGGCCAATTCGGGCACCGCTAAGCTCCGCTCCGCTTCAGTGGAAACACATCCTTATGGTCAGCCGACTATGTTTTTCTTTCAAAATACTACATACATAAGTAAATTACTATACTCTGATAAATTTTCAAATGAGAGGAAATGACTGAAATTATTTTCTTCATGGGTTCTTCATGGGAGGCTGCCACTGCCCAGTGCCCACCCCAACTCCCCACCCACGGAGTCGCAGGCTCGCAGCTGACGGTCGCTAGTATTCATAGTACAAGTCTCTTATGCATTGTACAAAGTTTCGCCCGGGAGGAAATCATTGACCAAAAATTTACCTGCCTCCAGGGCCATTTTGGTCACTGAAAAGTGTCTTACACTACAATCTATAATGATGATGATACTAGTTCAGAATAATATTCTATAAATTATAAATATTAGCCATGACAAAATAAGTAAAGAAGACTAATTTTTGTCCACTTTGGTACCTTTTTTTTTTGGAGTTTACTCCTTAAGAATCGATTTTCATATATAAGGCGCCCGGTATGAGAAAAATCCGAGGGGTAAAACCTACTAACAAGTAACGAAAAATCGTGTCACGTTTTTGGTGCGCAACTTTCTAATTTGGCTACCATAAAGGTAATATACCTATCGGAATATTATTATAAAATTATATATATATATATATTATATATATATATATATATATATATATATATATATATATATATATATATATATATATATATATATATATATATATATATATATATATATATATATATATATATATATATATATATATATATATATATATATATATATATATATATATATATATATATAATTTTATAATAATAATAAACTACAAAATTTTTAAACTCTAAAAAATATTTTTTAGTATTTAAATATTTTGTAGTAAATTTACTATTTATATATTTATCGGAAATATTATTTATATATATATATATATATATATATATATATATATATATATATATATATATATATATATATATATATATATATATATATATATAATAAAATTATATATATATATATATATATATATATATATATATATATATATATATATATATATATATATATATATATATATATATATATATATATATAATTTTATAATAATAATAAACTACAAAATTTTTAAACTCTAAAAAATATTTTTTAGTGTTTAAATATTTAGTAGTAAATTTACTAAAAAAAAATTTAAAACAAAAAAAAAAAAATTGTTTAAATATTTTGAAGTAAATTTTTGTGTAGGAACCTAGGTAATTACTATCTTAAACTGAAAAATAACTCAAACATGTTAATTATTTTCGTATAAGAAAATGATTTTGGAATTACGTTTGTATGAGAAATTCCAAGGGTACCCGGTCCCTTAGGGCATAAACTGCGTTAAGCGTGCCTCTCGCGTGTCCATACAAAAACGACCCGCGCGTGCCCATGCGCGTGCACACGCTCGTGAGCCCGTCGCGTGATACTTCCGTGCAATGGGGCACGCATGCACGCGACGTGATCACGCATCACGTTGGACGGGTCCACGCGCGAAGCCCGCTAGCGGGTGCACGCGCGTGCTTGTTCAGTTGACAGCGCTATCTCGAACCGACCGCACGCGCGTGCCCGGCCCATAACAAAAAATGACAAATTTTGATACAGAAAGGGTAATTGTTGAAGTTCAGTGTCGTCCTGCCATATGGGACCAATCAAGCGAAATATTTAAAGACCGGGACGCTAAATCAAAAGCATGGCTAGACATTTGTAAAGTACTGTTTGAAAATTATGATGACTGAAGTGAAGCAGAAAAAAACATACAAGGTAAGTACCTACACTCTTTATTTATTTTATAATAACGTAGGTTAGGTAAACTATTCTTTGCGCCAAATTTTTATTTTTAATAATCTATGCAATTAGTTATATATAATTAGTTATTTCAATTTTATTTGTGTCAATTAAATGTTTTCAACAATTAATCCAACTATAAAATTAAAACTGGGAATATTTACAATAATTTACCTACGTAAATATAAAATCATGCTTATATTCAAAACTAGTGCAGAGATACTGCGTATTTCTGAACATTGTGAAATTCGTGTGAACAATGTCCCATAATATTGGTATGGTTTTATATTGCTCGATAGATTCCAAAGTTCTTGCTTTCGGCCACGCGGTCGCCGCCATTTTGCGCGTCACGAGACAACCAGTATGTTCACGACTGCGAGCTTCACACTACTTTACAAATTACACTATCGGTGTATTTAGGGTTCAAAATCATTTTAGGGCAGAAACAGTGGATCGGTAGGTAAATAAATAAAACAATTATCAACTAAAATATTTATTATATTGGTTTTAGAATTGGGCCAGTAACTTTGTAAAATAAGCGTGCGTTTTGTAGTTTTGTAGGTTTTTCTTTGACATCTCTCAACTTTAGTTTACAACAATCTAAGTTATTTGGTTACATCCGATGAATTTAACAAATAAAATCATTAGGTATATTATTAAAATATGCCTGCTATGTTAATAAAAAATGTGTGGTAAAAAACCGTGAAAATTCAATTATTGAATGTACATAAATTATAAAAAAGCCAACTATCTTCAATAAATACTGCGATCTTGCCATGACAGCTGTCCGTCTGCAACGAAATAATCTGCGAAGTTATCGCGTAATGTATACGAATCTCTGTGGGTATTTCCAATTAACCCCCGAACTGAACGTATACCTATGGTCTGGTATAATGACAATATCATGAAAGCCATTAATTTGACTTCTTGATCTTATAAAATTATGCAAAATACAAATTGTTTTAAGAAAACAAATTGCTTTGTCTTTTCCAACGTTCAATGGACGATGGAGTATGCGAAATTTATTAGCCATGATACCAAATGTACACTCAATATAACGTCGCGCTCTCGTTAACCTATAATTGAATTTTTTTTTTTTGTAGTTTAAATCGAGAGCTCGAGCATATGGCCGCATGACATGGCTAGATAACCCAAATGCTTCATCTCCTACAATAATATAGGGCAAAGCTGCGGTTGCAGCAATGTTGGTTGGTTTATCATTGTGTATTACGGGCAATGCTTTGGCAGGAGGAATATCTATTAAGTCATTGTTGATTTGTTCGTACAATCGGCTTTGTGTGAAAATTGCGGAGTCAGATTCTTTACCCTGCACTCCCACGTTTATATAGGTAAACTCATAGTTGGCGTTACACATTGCAAGCAGTACAATAGAATAGTAATGCTTATAGTTGTAATAGAGGGAACCACTATGTGGAGGTCTTATAATGCGTATATGTTTTCCGTCTATTGCACCTATGCAGTTAGGAAACTGGGCTTGCGTTAAAAAACCTTTTTCAGTCTCTTCCCATAGCGCACGGGAAAATTTTGGTATACATTCTTCCTTTAACCTTTCAATTATAATTTGACAAACTTCTGTTACTATTTTTCTGACCGTGGTTAGTCCTGTATGATACGCCAGATGAATATCGACGAAGGTATGTCCACTAACTAAATATCTGTAATAAAATAAAATACCTGTGTTATTGTTTCAGTGAAAAAGCTGCAGCAAAGATGGAAAACTGCAAGAGACACTTATATAAGAGTGAGGTCTACTAAAAAAAACTTAAATCAGGCTCCGGTTCCAGGGCAAATAAAACATACATTTACTATGACATGCTGTCATTTTTAGATTCAAACTCGAATACTCAAGGAGAAGAATCGGCAGACAATTTTAATCAGTCAGTAGAGCAAAACGCGTCACCGAGAACTTCACAAAATAATACGATTATTGAAGAAGATTTGATTAATGTACCTAGAACCAGCTCCAGCGTTACCAAAGAAACACGATCTTCCAAGAAACGTAAGTGCGAATCGCCAACTGATTTCGAATTAGAGTTGTTAAATTGCGTGAAGAATAACACTGCAGATAATATGGACGAAGACTTGAATTTTTTTAAGTCATTATTACCAACTGTAAAAAAATTGAGTTGCTTTAAAAAATTAATATTTCGTACGAAACTATTAGAAGCTTTGATTGATATAGAAAAAGAAATGATTATTACCATTGATGACCTTTCATTAACGCAAAATACGGTAACGAATGATTTAGAATCCTTAAATGTAATATCAGATACGAACAATGAATAAATAGGTAACAAGAAAGACTTTGAAGATTTGATTAAGACTGTTTAATTATTAAGAACAAAAGAAAGAGAAGAACATGAAGAACTATTTAAGTTAGTAAAAAGCGCAATTTTATATTTATATTTTTCTGGTCTCATGTGCAAATATTATGATATGCAAGGGCATTCGCCAAAAGTTTACAAGCCTTGAGGTGTAATGTTCATAAGGAAAGAAACGGGGTCGATTCGGACACTTTTATCTTAAACCCTATTTTGGGGTCAAATAAAAAAGTGTATCAATAGACCCCTTTTTTACTTAATGGACCTTTTTTTTGAACCTACTCATAACATTGCTCCTTCATATGTCCTCTTCTTAAATTTTATCTTTTATGTAGTAAACTGTGATTATGATTGTGATGATAAATAAGAATTTAAAATAATATTAGTACCCGATCTAGTAATAGAAGGGAATAATTAATAAGGGAAATAATATTCATATGTAAAAACTTGCAATCAATATGCGTCATTATAATTAATACTTTGTAAGGTAGGTATATTAATATAATTAAGACATAGACTTATTGTACTGTTTTAACTGTTATTGTGTTTTTTTATTTTAAACTTGAACCTGTGATTTTATTAGTGTATTTCAAATGATTAATCAAAAACTAATTGTAACGTAGCGTTTATGCAAGACACTGTGATGACTGTTGTGATTAAGTATATAAAAAAATTAGTGAATAAGTAGGTATAGATAAAAAAAAAACGAAAACGATAAAACTGTGTAATTTAGAAATAACAAAATATAATTAATAAATGTAAGAAACTGTGATTAATATGATGATTAATAAGTGTGCGGTTATGTGTTTCGGTCCTAAGAACAGAGTGAACCACATCAAGAAAAACATTTTAAGCCATATTCAGGTGTCACTGCCGAAACAATAAGAACTTCTTCTTCTTTCTTGCTTGATGTGGCTAAACAGTAATGTGACTTACATAAATTGGCAAAAAAATATGAGTGTTCTAAACTTTTGTTAAATAATGACTGTTTTTTTACATGAATAAAGATGATTATTAATCCTTCGATCGGAGGTTCTAGGAATTCCCATTGTATTCTTTTGTTCTCGCGATCACCGGTGCTCGCGCGGGGCCTGAAAGATTAATATCGAAATGTCTTTACTTACCGCAATGTCATTGCAAATCGTTCCATTGGTGATACGATTGACGTAGATTTCAATCGTAGATTGTTAGTCTTCAAATAGGGCTCCAGTTTTGAATATAATTCATCATAGACTTGTAATGAAACTTTAAAATATTTGAAAAAAAACCTTTCATTTTCTCTTAATATACCAAACTTCACCACGAATTCCCCGCACAGTAACCTAGATTCAACGTACGGGCTTACTGGCTGGCGTCTTTTTTTGGCAATTCGTCGTCGCCGTCGTCTTGATAAATAATACAACATTAATTTATCCATAATTACTCGACTGTACACCTCCAACGTCAAAATTGTACTGAGAAAACTGCGTTACGCGGATGCACGCGCCGATGCCCGCGCATAAGCACGCGAACGTGCTCACGTGCGTGCACCAAAAGCGTGGCCCGCGACGTGCTCACGTGCGTACACACGCGTAACGCAGTTTATGCCCTTAAGGAGTAAACTCCAGTCGTGCGTCGGAGCTGACACACTTTTTTTTTTCGTTGGGGAAATGCCTTTACGCATCCCCGGCAGTCTGGAGAGGGCTACCGGGGTATGTGGGACTCCCTGGGGGCGGAAGGCCGCGCCCGGGCATACCCACTAAAACCCCAACGGTGTTCCTGCTCTTCCGCTTAAGACAGAGGCACGTGATACGCGGAATCCACTTTATACTACCTAGTACTTCATACCTGACCGTCACACGTAGAGCTACACAAATTCGCAGGTATTTTAAGTACACGAGGCACTACTAAGAACCTATGGTTTCATCCATCAGAAAGTAAGTTATGTCTCATCCGTTTGGGATCCAGGTCTATTACGATAATCGCTTGCCGCTAGGCTAAACCAGCTGTTATTAAAATATATGATGACGTATTATGCGAATAAGAAATGACACATTGCAGTAAAAATGTAGTGAATCCGTTGTAAAAATTTTATTGTGGGGTCGGAGAGCTGGCGACTAAATTGGTCATGTGGTTTCAGCTGTATTAAAAGACTCCATTAGCTACTTCCCTGAACCTTTTCTGATAATCTGCATGCTGTACGTACTGTTATAACCGCCATGTTTCGCCGAGTATAACAGGTGTAGCACAATAACTTATGTGTGCTATGACACTGGGTGATGGGTCTTTTGTAAAAATAAGGACTATAGAAATAAACAACTTGAAAATTACAAATTCATTTATTTTAAAATCACAGTAAAAAAATAACAATGCTTTTTCTTAGTTACTAATTTTTAGGTTTATGGCATTAAAATCAGTCAACATCCATACGCTGCAAAGGTGGGGGAGGTGCAGCCAACGGTTTCAGCGCATTACGCAATTGAACGAAGTGGCGCTTGTACGTCAGCCCACAGCCGCGCCAGCGTCGGAACTGCAACAGCGAGCGCGCCGCCCCCTCGCTCCAGGGCACCGCCCACGCCCGCATGCGGACGCCGTCGCACTCGATAGCCACCAGCAGCGGCTGCAGGTGGCGCCACACGTAGCGCTTCTCGTCCAGCAGCTGGCCGAGTTGCCTCAGCGCGGTCGGGGCGTCGCAGCGCAGCCACACGCGCGTCATGCGGCCGGCCACGCCGAGCGTCGCCTGCGAGGCCTCGCACGGCAGCAGCAAGTCGTCGGGTTGCGCCGGCTGCGACCGGCTCAGCAGTGCGTCCATGTCTGCGGCCGTCAGGTCGGCGGCGCCCAGAGCCGGTTGCGAGCTGCTCACACGAGTGCCCGCCGCGCCCTCTGTGACACACATGCAACTCAATGGGCTCCCGGTATACGTTTACATATTTTACAGCTCAGATAACATCAAACAACTTCAGTTTAAAGGGCTTAGATGCAATATATAACTAAATTGACTAACAAAGAACAATCGTTAAAGTACTCTTCTATTTATTACTTTACTTTCAAGTTTTGGCAGTAAGTGTTACTTAAAGTAATTAGTAGTGAAGTTTTAACCAATAATATTGTAATTAAAAAACTTACATGACTTGTGGGTCGTTTATGCTGCTCGATGATAAACATCAACGCAATGCTTTGGTAATCTAGCTTTATGAGCTTTGAGACACGTCATGGAGCTAAATTGCCAAAGTAGCGCATCGTGTTTTTTGTAGCGTGCGTCGGCGAGTGAACACAACGGGGCAAGCTCGGGCCGTGCTGAGGCACCAGGCGTCTCTGAGAGCGAGTCCACTCAGAGTCACCTAGTACCTGACACGCGCGCGGGCGGTACTGACCGTGCGGCCCGAGCCACGGGTGCTGAAGCAGCTGATCCAGCGGTGCGCGGCGTGTGGGCTCCGGCCGCAGGGCGCACCGCAGCAGCGCCAGCGCCCCGGGGCTTAGTTTTTTCCAGATCCCACACGGCGGCCCCGCGCCCCCCTCCGCCCACGTGCACCACGAAGCGTACCGGTGATCGTCACTGCTCGCGCGCTCCCACGGCAGTTCTGAAAAGCGGGAATCGATATCATGGGAGCTCACGATTTCTTTACGCGCAATATTCTACTGGCAGAAAGTGATCCAAATGAGGGCATTGTCTTGTTTGCATATTTCATAGCTCCAACTTTTATGTCACCATCTACCAAACTACAAACGAGACCTATAAGTGTAGAGTAGAGTAAATAAGAGATTAATAAATAATGAAGTAACTGTCGAGTCCGCAGAAGCAGCACGCGGGTGATGCGAGGGACGCGACTCATAACTTCGGTACCATAACTTTAGGGTTCGAGAGCACGCCTACAGCTAGGATACCAAAGAGACGAGTCGGGTCAGATGGACACGATGTTAACACTCATGCAGCCTGTGCACGGCACGCTCGATCCTGGCCGGTGAATAAAATCCATGCAGAATGTTAAAAAATAGAATGACCGAGTATGGACAGTAGACACTTTCAAAAATCAAGTATTTCTTTCATATTCAACTATAATAAAAATAGTGACCTCATTTGATATTTTGTTAAATTTATTTCATAATACACAAAATATCCATGCTTGATCTTATGATGATTAGAAACAAATTACATGTAAAATTTTACATACTCAGAGTTTAGACTGTAATATTCAAGATGCCACACAAGAACATTAGAAATTAACTGATAAAATCATACAAAGACAAGTTTTCAATAAAATTAGGAAATTGAGTCTTCAGTGTAAGTCATATACTTATAAGTTATAACATGCTCAATGCACCAATAAATAGTAAAAATGTTGTTTTTACTATTTATTGGTATTAGTTAAATCTGTGTTTAGCTCTATTACAAAATAAAACTGAATTTTAAATATCACAATAAAAACAAGCTATGTAATCCCAAAGTTGCGATTACTTTATGTAGTGGGTACATACCGCCAGCTAACATAGCTAGAAGTACGAGGGCTGCAGCCCACAGGTCTGCGGGCGGCGCGCGGTAGGGGTGCGCCTCGGCCGTCAGCACCTCGGGCGCCGCGTACGGCACCGTGCCGCACACCCGCGACATCAGCCGCTCCCTCGCGCCGTGCCTGCACAACCTCACTGTCATTACTGAACCAGAGGCTAAAGTATGACTTACGAGTCGCAGGTGCACTCACTTGAAGAGTGTCGCCATGCCGAAATCGGATATCTTTATGTTGTCGTCCGCGTCGAGGAGAAGGTTTTCCGGTTTGATATCCCGGTGAGCCACTCCCCGGGAGTGCAGGTAGCGGAGGCCGGAAGCCAGCTGCAGCCACAGCCGCCGCGCGGTGGCGGACGGCATGCCGACGTCGGGCTCGATCCGTTCGAATAACTCGCCGCCTTCGGCGTACTCCAGGAACAGGTAGTGGATTTGACCGTGGCGGCGCTCGCCGAGGCAGCGCAGCACGTGGGGGTGGCGCAGGGCGCGGTGTAGCGCCGCCTCCCTCGCGCCCGCCCCTCCCCCCGCTTCGCCAGCCGCGCTCACCGCCTTCAGCGCCACGCGCGCGCCCGTCCGCGAGTGCACCAGTAGCCGCACTCTGCCATTGTCCATTATTTGAGATATTAAAAGTTTGCCACCCAAACATGTCACATATTCAAAGAATCTTATTATATCTTGCATGACAGCAAAATTTTAAACACGACTTGTAAGAAAACTTATATGTTGACTTACAAGAAATAAATGATCGTATTTATACATAACAGGTATATATTTCAGAAATGAAAAACGGTAAAAAAGCTTAACCGAAACACCTAAAGTAACTCAGGATTTGGGTAGCGACTAGCGAGCATCTTTGCCGCGCGTGCTCCACCGCGAGACCATATTTTGTCGGCGCCGAAAACTAAATTGTAGAAAAACAAGGTGACGGCGTCGGCGGCACTGACCGCTAGAGGTGGTTAAACTTTCAAGGATGCGTCGCGCTCTCAGCATATTACTTTTTCAGGCAAATTGCATACCGCATCTAGTTCCGTATCTAAGAACCACCGAGTTGAAATAGATGTAAAGTTGCAATGATGCTTTCATCATTGCAACTTTACATCTATTTCAACGAGGTCTAGAGTCTAGACTCTAGTTATTCTTTTTACGCGACTGCGCCAATAGGAAGGTTATGTTTTTAGAATTTGTGTGTGTATATTGTGTATACACTTGGCATACTTTAGAGCACGTCGTATACTATGGTCGTATAATAATTAAGCTTTTAGTTAAATACTAGCTTTTAGCTTAAAGAGATATTAATTATTATCCTCAGATAAACTTTGCTTGATCACGAAGGTGACAGAGAAGATTAAGGCTATGTTCCGAAATGTACTGCGACCACTGCACAGTGCTATCACTGTAGAAAAAATCGTTCCGTAATGGAGTTGCAGTACACTGCCGCAGTACCCTAGTGAAATATATGACGTCATCAATCGTCGCCATATTGTACTGTGAGCACTGGCGTTTTCGAGGTAAGACACTCGCAGTACTTTGATCACGTGATCAGTCAACTGTCAAAAGTCAACTGTCAAGTGTCAAAACCACTCGAGTATCTAACGTTTTAAAACAATACCTACAGTTTAATCCCAAAGTTATAAATTTCTGTAATTAATTTGGATTAATAATAATAAAACACAGGAAGAATTGCAAAAATTAACCTTAATAGACTGTGTTGAAAATGTTCAATACGAGCTGTCAAAAATGCGGCTGATAGTATACAGGATTGCGTTCCGTTTTAAATAGTAACCAGTATACCAACAGTATACTAACTATAAAGGAACGGCTTCGCAGTATACTAAAATGACGTCACACTCTACAGTGGTCGCAGTACATTTCGGAACATAGCCTATATTTAATTTAAGATGGCCGATTGAAAACTTGCACCTACCAATAATTAGTATATATTGGTTTATTTAATGACCTCTACAGATTGCGCGACCGGTCCGCGGACCGCGTCTCTCACGGACGCGGTCTGCAGACTGGGTCCGTGAGGGACAAATTATTTGACGGTTCGTCGTCCCGCAACACACTACACAAACCTCGTCCGTCAAACCGGAATGAAATTTGTAAAATTGTTTTCGGATTTTAAACTTTGGATTGCAATAGAGTTCCAAATACCCAAAAGCTTCCTTTTCGTAAAGTGTTACCAATTCTAAAAGAAATACAGAGTATACAAATACAGTGTGGGGAAAAAACCACACTGTATTTGTATACTCTGGTGATACTCTGGCTTGATACAAAAATGTTTTGTGAGTAATAGAAAGGATTTTGATTAGATATGTGCCGATCATGATTTTGGCCGACTAGTCGGCCAAGCCGATCATGGTTTGGGAAGTTTCTGTAACACTTTTTTATACAGCTGATTCGCGGGTAAGTCACACACGCTGCCTGCGAAGGTGTCGGATCGTGTTATGTTTACATTTTTTATGATACAATTAATGGTTTTGAGGAAATATTTCATATACATGCAATCTTGATCTAATAATAAGTATATATAAGTACCTAATTTGCTGTTAAAAACTATATTAAAGAATATTTCTTTACTAGCAAGTAATTTCAGAAACACTTCATTTAATTTTAAAATGTGTACGACTTATTATGAAGTGTGATATAAACATATTATAAAATATAAATAATAATCAAGGTTTTTCTATAATTTATTTCAATAATTATAGCAAAAATAAGCCGGATAGTCGGCGCTTTTTGCCGACTATTCGCCGACTAGTCGCCGACTACAAAAGTGGCCGGATAGTCGGCTTTACCGACTAGTCGGCGACTAGTCGACACATCTCTAATTTTGATGTTTCAATTAATTTGGATTTTATTTTTGAGAATACATATATCGGTTGTAACATGGTTGTAACTTGTATCTAGAAGTGGTTTTAATTATTATCGTGGAAAATATCCTTAGTTTGCAATTAAAATTTTGGTTGCATTAGAGCCGGATCGAAAATATCAATGAACTATTCAAGAAGAATTAGGGTGAAGCCAAACGAGCGTAATTTGAGTTGTGACTGTGAGTCGCAGAATTTCTGCCGCGTAAATATCTTTTCATACAAAGCATGACTCATAAAATTACGCTCGTGTGAATCAAACGCACCAGAAGCGTGGTTAAAGTTAAAGTTAAATATGGCGTCCAAACACCCCATATGCTCATACGACATCTGTCAATTTTTCCGGTTAAAGTTAAAGTCAAAGTTAGTTCGTGCAACCCACTCTTAGCCCCGCAGGACTTTTGTATGAAACTGAATGCACCGTAATTCTGCCAAACCGAAATGTCCTTAAAAGCACAGCTTTAAAACTAAAATCAAATTTCGAAAAATGTCCAAGGGAAAAAATCACAAAGTCGTATGTGGAGACAAGAGCGCAAGCATTAGAGATAAAAAAAATAATATTAAAAAACCACTTTAGCGGTAAGACCGCCTTTATTTTGTACGGATTCTTTTATCGTATTTCTTCTGTAGTTTAGTTTTTTTACAAATAAAAAAAAATCTGTTCTATTCTAAAACCCCAATAATTATTTTATAAGTAAAGACAGGAGTCGTAAGGCTGGTTTTATCGTTGAGCGTTTTGGCCAGCGAAACCATTCTGAGTAATGTTAAGTTTTGCGTTAAATTTAATACAGTAAATATTTTTCTATCTATTTGTGAACTTCTATTTATTTATTTGTGAACTTCCTGCCTTGCAGGGTTGCCTGGAAGAGATCGCTTATAGCGATAAGGCCGCCCTTGCCCACATTAATGTCTTAGTTTTTAAGTATTTTAAGTCTGTCTGTATACCCATTTAAATGTGAGCAATAAAGTGTTTATCTATCTATCTATCTATCTAAATATTTTTCCTTATGTATATGTATAGGCATATATACTATTGGATCCGACCGTAAAATCCTGCATGAATCGTTTTTTTCGATCAAATATATTTTAAAATAATCTTTAGAATGTATAGAATGGATTAATGTTGGGTTGCCTTGTCAAAAGTAGCCGCAAGTACCTCTAATTAAGTTTAATGTTCATGAGATAAATGCATAAATTTGCATGTATATTTTTTTTCAACAAATTTTACACTATTTGAAAGAAAATGACGAGACAAAATAAGGTATAAATGGTTGCCAGCTCTAAGTCGGCCGCAACCTACGGTTGCCAGCCCGTAAACAAACATAGTTCTTCATCAAAATTGGAGCATCGATTTTTTTAATAATTTTGATACAAAATTAAAGTTTTATGCATTTTGTACATATGGTTCAGTTCGGGTTCGGGTTCGGTCATCCATGGTTGCCAGTTGCACGATAGCCGCAAACTGGGGTTGCCATCACTTTTGTATATGACAAACGTTCAGGCCTACAATTATTATGCCTGGCAGGATTTGAGAACGTCGAGAACCCGCAAGTTTGCTATTTTTATTTAACAGGCGTTTTTATTTTTATGCGTAGTGTCCTGTCATTCCTCAATGTCATTCCTTCTTAGTTCTTACTTTTCTATTGAATACACGCAAGTTTGTATTACGGGCTTTCGTTTTGCTCAATTAGAGGTACTTGCGGCTACTTTTAACAAGGCAACCCAACATTAATCCATTCTATACGTTCTAAAGATTATGTTAAAATATATTTGATCGAAAAAAAACGATTCATGCAGGATTTTACGGTCGGATCTTAGGATAATATATTTTGTTAAATTGGCAGCACCAAGCCCATGTGCCAAATTTGACGGTCCGCTGCAGACCGTCAAAACTGTCAAAGTCGTACTGAAGTGAAGTAGCTGCGGGCGAGTTTGACTGCTGACAAACTCGCCCACGCCTATCTTCACTTCGTACGGGTTCGTCCGTCTGTAGAAGCCTTTTGAAATTAAAATATATTATAATTAAAGAATAATATTTAAATAAATATAAATAAATAGAAGTTCTTACCATCACAAAATTACTGTCCACCAAAATTTTGCATGTCAAGGGAAAAAAGTATAACTTTAATGTTTTTATTTTTTTTACTTCCAAACATTGTCTATATTTCAACCATTTCTCCAAAATCCCAAAACTTGTATAGAAATATAGCAGTTACAAGACCGAATACTAAGTTGTCTTTTTAAAATAAAAATATCCCCAAGAGGTAGGCGGCTGCCACATAACAATAATTGAAAATCTATTGTGTCTGTATCTGGTCATGAATCAATTTTATATTTTTCGGAGATTCAGCAGTTATTTCATAAAAAAATAATCTTTTCTATAAACAAGTTTTGGATAAATATGTAAATATAATAAAAATAGATGCATGTATCTTTGTTTCTTGAAAAATAAAGAAATTAAATTTTTGCAAAGTAATTATTATTTGGAGTAAAGTTAATACTGCACAGCACAGTTCCTGGTATACATTTATTGCCTTAGTCATAGTTATCAGTGTCTACTATTACAAGTTATGAATATTGATAACAGTGGCTATAGTCACCTATTGTTGTGTAGTATTGAAAGTTTATAAATTAAATAAGTGAAGTGTACTGTGTACGAAAAATTTGGGAGTGTGTGTACTATATGTGGTATTGTAAATTAGGGACAATAAAAAGTCATAAAGAAAAAAACTTACTCTCCATAAGCTCCTTCCCCAAGGACCTGCTCTACTTGCCAGCCCTCGACGAACTCGCCGCTTGAGGCCATGGCGCTCTTATCTGATAATTTAACCCATCTTCTATAAAAATTATTCAATATTAATGGAACAGAAAGGCATTGAACGTAACCACGCTGTCTTTCGCCGAAATCGCCATTTTTGCGAACGAGAATGATCATTTTACATATTTCGCATTTGATAGTAACAATAATCGTACGATGATCTTTAAAGTTCTATTTCTTTATATAACTACAGAAAAACATTTTATTAATTCTAAATGGCGGAGGGCACGTGGAGATTGGTGAACAAAGCCTATGCCGAACGACCCGTGGTTATAATAGCTCGCGGAACCGATTATAGAAAAACGTTTATAAAAAAGTTAACGTAATAAATTGATTCTCAGGCATATTAGATTAGAAAATAATAAGCAATTTATAGGACTAACCTTTTCAGAAATCTCTTTACCATTTTGCCATTTTTTCCTTTTCCTTCCCCCTTCAATTCGTTCACCAATAGCCGACCAACCGGACCGCGCCATAGTTCCTTTCAAGCGCACGGCTTTTTTTGAAAAGAAAAGATCAATGGTTTGTTTCGTTCAGAAATTACACAGATAAAAAAGTTAATATAGGTTCCTGTGGATTCGTAAAAAACCCCTATTATATAAATATTAATGAATTACTTATTAAATTTTAGCACTTGAAAGCTATTAATAATTAAAATAGGGAGATAATTCATAATTTGTAAGAAAAACATATAACAAATTCACATAAATTGCAAAGGCTGTTAGAGGCACCTTAAACGTTATTGTTGATGATTGTTTATTGATTTATGGGCCACCATGGGCCACTTATAAAAAAGCCACTATACATCTCTATTCTCTAGTACCTACACATTAGTATTTAGTACACCAACGACGCTGCGAACTGCGAAGTAGACCTACTACGATTTACGAAACCGTCTTGACCATAGATAAAGTAATATAGTATAGATGTAACCTTGGGCCGTACCACAAAACCGTTTTGAAACTCAAACAATCGTACGAGAATGCCGGGTCCTACTCTAACAAACGTGAAATGACGTTGTTAGAGCAGGACGCGGCATTCTCATTCGATTGTTTGAGTCTCAAAACAGTTTCGTAGTAGGCCTCCTTCCCCGTCATCGCGTGGCCATTTTGTGCTTATTTTCATACAAGTAGTGTGCGTTTATTTTCTTGAATATTTCTATTTGTCGATCATTTCGAAGCACATTATAATACAGAAAAGAAAGTCATTTAGTTCATGATATCGATAAACTATAGTTCAAGTAATGAGAATCCGTAAGTACACACGTAAAAAGCTATGCAATTTTTGTAGACAAATTATTAATTGATGTGACATTTTCAGCACTAATGCCTTATAAAACACGAATAAGGGATTAATAAACTTATAAATTATCTTTTTAGCTTACAAAAATACCCATTGAAAAGCCCAAAAACCGTTGTTCAAAACTTACGTATTTAATGTTAAATCCACGTGTTTGAGACATTCTTTGGCCATTCTTATGGTTTATTTTTTAGCGGAACCACAAAACTCAACAATATCTAGCATAAAATGTTCACTAAAAACCTTTATTAACACTTTTATTACATGAAATATGCAGACCGACTCCTTTGTTATGTCCTAGTAAGTAGGACATAACATTACACGCTTTTGACGCTTATACACCGATATAAAGCGCTTATTCCATTTCACTAAATTTAGATATCTAAATGATTTAGTGAATAAATTTAGTCAAGTGGAATAACATTTAGTAACTTTCTAAATGTTATTCCACTTGACTAAATTTAGTCACTAAATCATTTATTTAGATATCTAAATTTAGTGAAATGGAATAAGCGCTTAAGGCTCTCTCCTAGTTTAAAGTATCTCAATGGTCTTGATACAGATTAAGTATTATAATATAGATGCCGTCTTAAGCGCTTCTTCCACTTATCCTAGCTAGGTTCCTAGATCCTAAATCGTTTCCGATTTAGTCAAGTGGAATAACATTTAGAAGCTAGGATCCTAGCTAGGATCCTAAATCGTTTCCGATTTAGTCAAGTGGAATAACATTTAGAAAGCTAGGATCCTAGCTAGGATCCTACCTAGGAACCTAGCTAGGATAAGTGGAATAAGCGCTTAAGCGCTTATTCCATTTCACTAAATTTAGATATCTAAATGATTTAGTGATTAAATTTAGTCAAGTGGAATAGCATTTAGTAACTTTCTAAATGTTATTCCACTTGACTAAATTTAGTCACTAAATCATTTAGATATCTAAATTTAGTGAAATGTAATAAGCGCTTAAACGGATATTTAATGGCTAATATTTTACCAATAATGAACATCAAAATCCCAAATAACACAATTTGGGAAAAAATAATAAAAACCACACCAACAATAAAAAGTAGAACAACTTTTGAAAGTGACATGCCCGCCAAAACTCTCTTTCAGTTGTCAGTTTTCAGTTTGACAATTTGCGTGTTCCTAAACTGTGGCCTAATAGCTTAGGCCAATGATCGCTTAGGCGTATGCTCTTCGTGACTTGACAGTACACTGATATTTTTTGGAAACACAGACTATATGTAGTCAGTGATGCCAACCTGCAGATAATTTCAGATCGGTGGGGAACCAATAGAAAATCTAGAAGTGTCTATCGTCGCGCCGTCTGGTGGAGATTGAAAATAAGAAAACATCCCATGAATAAGGAAACATACTACTACGGGCGTTTGCACACTGCACGATAACGACACGACACGATACCACAGAATAGAGGGCCACCGCACATATTATACAATTTCAAGTTGGCCGACTATCGTACAAACTGACTATCGTACTAATTCTAATATTCTGTCACTTAATATTGAATGCACCCAAAATATTCTCCTTTCTTTTCGCCTTCGTTTTATTAGTGCCACAATAAAAGCTTGTTTTTTACGCATTTTAACACGCACGTCGCTAGGCTAGCAACACCGTTACCAACTAAATCTAAAAGTCTGCGTCTGGCAGCGAACACGATGAAGTTGTCCAATTAAATTGTGACACTACGCACCTTAGTTTGTACGATAGTCGGCCAACTTGAAATTGTATTATACGTGCGGTGGCCCTTATCTATTCTGTGGTATCGTGTCGTGTCGTTACCATCGCAGTGTGAAAACGCCCTACTGCTGTCAAGTGTCAAATCACCAGCGGGCAGCGCAGTGAACTTTAAACTACAGGAAGAGTAACTCCGTCAAAAACATGCTCCAAAATACTTGTCAAAAAAGTGTACCTTAGGTTCACTTTTCATACATTTGCAATATTTAGGTGACCTTGAGCGGTATAAAAGCTGACGTTACATGACAGTTCGAATGGAACCAAATTTACGAGATGTACCTTTATAAAATATGAAACTATTTATATTTTTTACCCTTAGACCTTTGTCCTTATAATTTTAGTTTTTGGTTTTTAATATTGGGAAAAGGTGGTAATGTGGCCCCTGCATATATATTGGCCCCCTTCAATATTTTAATGTTTTAACAACGCTATCTTATATAATTTTGTTGCAACGGGATGCTCGCGGCATGCTGCTAATTTAGTGCCGTACAAATCCAACATAGGCTGTCACGTTCGATTGTCATTTGACCGAGTTCAAACTTGCGACCGGCGAAACTTTTAAGTGTGTGTGATTTTGTTTCGATAGTTGTTAAAAAATAGAGAGATTTGGCTTTTGGGTTCGAACAACGGATACATCAAACTCTTTTCCTACGGAATTTAAAAGTAAATATAAAATTAGACATTTTATAAATATTTTTGGAACGTTTGTTTAAATGTTAGCAATACTTGTAATTTGGCCCCCTCACATTGGTCGTAATGTGGCCCCGGTGGTCACATTACATGTAAGAGAGTTTCATGACGTGGAAGACATAACCACTATGGAGAAGGCTTTGGTAGGAATGCCGTTTGACGCCAGAGAGACACTACAATATCCAGTAGTAGCTCTGAAAGTGACGAAGACGCCGTAAATACCGATTATGACGACTCGTATACAAATATGGTTCCTGAAAACGCGGACGTGCCATGTATGTTCTGCGACACAATTTGTTCCAATGACAGAGCTGGAAAGCCATGGGTACAGTGTCAAAGTTGTGACTTATAGGCTTATGTAACCCTGTTGGTTCTGAAGGTGACTATTACATTTGTGATTTTTGCCGTTAAGTTTCACTTCTGCAATACATTTAATGTGACCCCGCCAGGGGGGCCACATTACCATCACTTGATCTCAAGATACCAAATGTGATTAGTCAAGAATAAATAATTTTTTAGATAATTCTGTACAAGTTTTATTTATTCAATAATAAGACATGTTTAAACAAATGAATGAGAAGTCCCATCATGTATTTTTTAGGTTTCTGACTCCTGTATTTTTTTAATAAAGCTTGATAAACAAAGTGGGGGGCCACATTACCACCTTCTCCTTAATATTAAAGAAATTGTAAAATTAAATTACCATCTATTAAAAATAAATATCTCTTATATAATCAAGGAATATTTAAAAATATTTAGTAAAAAAATTTAGCAAAACAAATTTTAAAATAAAGGCTGCACGATGGCTGCACACAGGCGCTTTATCGGTCGGTATCGGTCGATAATAACGTATGCGTTATTGCGATATCTATTTTCAGTACATTTTGTATTAGGATGGTCATGTGCGGTCACACTGCTGCGATAATAACGCCGCAATCGAAGTATGATTATCGCAATTATAACGCAATTTTCTTGCATACCTGAAAGAGATGGTATAATAGTGCCGTGAGCCGTCGTGGGCCGTGGCGCGGCGCTCTCTCGTAAGAAATATCGGACGATAAAAACGCAGCTGTGTGCAAGGAATCAGGACGCATTATCGCAATACCGCATGCGTTATTATTAGACATCGGATAATTTGCACGATTAAAGTGCCGAAATATGCACAAAATGTGAACAGTCAAAAGTCACTTAATATTTAAAAATAATAATTTTTTGAACCATATTTACTCTATGTTGAACCGTTAATAAAAGCGCCAATTTTTATAATTTCATCAAATCCAGGAATTTTCATTTCTTACACAGCACCAATTATAATTTTCTACCAACATTTTCCGATTGCATGTCCATGGAAGTTTATTAATTAAATCGTAAACTACTTTAAACATAGTTTTTTTTTTTTACTAATGTTGCCAACTACAGTGAATTTGTTTCTAGAAAGAATAGAAGAATATACCTAGTCTGTCAAGAAAGTCATGACAGGCGGGAACATTTTCTAAACGTAATCACGCTTATAAGGAGTATTTTTTTCTTTGTATTTTCACAGAGAACGCTTATTAGTTATTACATTCTATATATTGTCACCTTGCACATTTTTATCTCAAATTAATAATGTTCTCATATTTTTTATTTCATTAAAAAATTTTCCCGCTTGTCATGACTTTCTTGATAGACTATAGTTTCTAGAAATATCTGATTGCGGCTCTACAAGATGGGCCAGCGTAGTGGGCCATCACGATGGGCCAGCGTGGGGAGGACGTATAGTGGCGTAGGATGGCCGATGGCGCCAGTGATGGCCGTGGAATGGCGGCGGTGTCGGTCTTTCGGCCGCACATCAAAGGATGATGGCCCAGCGATGGCGGTACGCCTGTAGAGGCGTACCGCCGTACGTGTAGACGTTGGCGATACGACAGTCGGTGCCTGACCGCGGTCGATTGAGGACGTCGTAATTCGTATTACAATTTACGAATTTCATTAAAAATGACGAGTACTTGGTCTCATAATGAATGAAGCTATAGTAATATTATAAAGCCGAAAGTTTGTATTGATGTACGGATGTTTGTTACTTTTGTTACTCTTTTACTCAAAACTACTGAACGGATTTTAATGAAACTTAACAATAATTATTATTATAGCTTTTACATTATATAATATACACAACTCTTGACTTTTTAAAGATACAAGTTTGGAAGTTTCGGCGTTGTTTTAAGAACGGAAAGCATATTATGCTATTATTACATTCATCATTGTCATCATCATCACTACCATAAACAATTATTTTAATTTTAGTCTCGAAATAATTATTCGTAGAATTCAAGAGAAGGTTCATATTAGGAGGGAGGTGATACGAAGTTCACCGGGTCATCTGGTGAAGTCATAAATTATTAAAAATGCACCTTTTGCATTGCCGCAATGGATAATGCTTACACGTCCATCCATCTTGAACGACGTTTATGCTTAGAATTAGATCACAACTGAACACGGCCATCATGTAGAGGCGTTGCGACCATTGCATGGCCATCGCATGCGCCATTCGATCGCCCAGCGCTGGCCACTCTTATAGAGGGGCCATGATATTGTACCTATTGGGTATATTGTATTTGTATTCTTTAAATGGGGATGGAGCCACATGTTTCAATTGTTTCTCGGTGTGTGTCATGAATCATGATAGCTATCATGGGCGCCGGCAGGGGGGTGCCAGGGGGTGCACTCGGGACCAACAGGAATTATTGAAATAAAAAGCATTTTGTAACCCTATTACCATGCCGTACAAGGATAGTTCGTAATGTTTCGGCACTAAATGTATTATGTTGACGTAAATAGACAGTCGCCGTTGTTCGTAAAAAGTAAAAAGAAAAGAAAAGAAAGAAAACTAAAATCTGCACCGCTTGGAAATTATTTCTGCCGGCGCCCATGATAGCTTTAGTATAAATTATGCCCTCGTAGTATAGTTTGGAGACTACGAGAGCATATAATATGCAATAGTAACGAAAAATTGCTAAAATATGCACTATCGCCTAAAAGTGTCTTTATATGCATTTGCATATGCAAGTATGCAAATGCATATAATCCGATTATTATCATATTTTATCGACCGATAATAACGCGCCTGTGTGCGGGAGCCTTTATCTGTTGACAGTTTTGATTTTTGAACTTTTAAATTTTGACATTGACATTTAACATCGTAAATTTGTTGAAAAGGTGTGAATTGATAAAAGTTTGATTGTTTTTACTTTCTACAATAATAATTGTTTTTTGTTTTATTATAAACAATAATGGTAAGTCACAACACATTCATTGCTAATTTTTTATATAAAAAATTTTATTTGACTCGTTTATTACCTATTTCAGGCTGGTTATTCTGAAGACCAGTTGGCAGGTGAGTCATAACTCATACAAAGTACATTTTATCTTAATTTGGAATTTAATTAAGTAACGTATTGTCTCTTGCAATAAAAATATCTTAATATAAAGAAGAAACGACTGCACCGCATCGCGGTGTGGCCTATGACTCATGTCAATCAACGTTCTCGGATAAAGCGACTGCTTTTGCAAGCGGCAAGCGCCCTAGTTTCCTTATATGGCTTAAACTTTATACATTACTGCCCGAGGTCGGAACATACATTTTGACGATAAACCACATATGAGCAACATGTTCATGTACGAACCTCCTAAACTTAAACTTACTTCGGTTGAAGGTACCTTTGTATACTAGTTATTTTCGAATAATCGTTTAAATGTTGACTATAATATCACATTATATTTTGTGTACATTTTAATGCAGTAAATTATATTACAGAGTTCCAGGAGGCATTCCAGTTGTTTGACTCTAGAGGAGATGGAAAAATTCATGTGGCCCAAATAGGAGATGCACTCCGAGCCCTGGGACAGAACCCTACAGAGTCAGATGTCAAGAAATGCACTCTGCATTTAAAACCTGATGAAAGAATATCATTTGAAGTGTTTCTCCCCATATATCAGGTAAGTTTTGCTCACATTTCTTATAAGAAATATAACATTTTGCAGTCTTCAGTATAATTGTTTTTAACTAGAGTTTCAGGTAAAGTTAATTATAAAATATTTGTAAGCTGCATTTCTTCAAGGTTGGCCCAAGTAGGGCATAGGATTATTGCGCACCATCTGTTAACATTTTATACATTTGGTTTTCAATACCAGCTGGCAGAATTCACTCAATAGTAAAAAAATTAATACTTTTAAAATTAAATTATAATTAAATTTGAAAATAAATATAGCTACATATAAATCAAATAAAACTATAAGATAACCCTGCATTTCATTAAGATAGAAAAAAAACTCGACTGCAAAAAATGTTAACTAAAAAGAACGAAACAAGACCTAGGTAATTCTGCTGGAGGCATCGAATCCATGTTTTAATTGATACGACTCTTGCTTACGAGTTTCATGCCAGGATAAATAGAAGGTTACATAGAAAAATCTAGAAGAAGAAAGTGGATAATAAAATGCCGTTGGAGGCATGTCGCACCAAGTTTAACATTAATTCATAAATCATAAAATATTATGCCTCCGACTGCATTTTTTTATCCACTTTCTTCTTCTAGATTTTTCTATGTAACCTTCTATTAATCCTGGCATGAAACTCGTAAGCAAGAGTCGTATCAATTAAAACATGGATTCGATGCCTCCAGCAGAATTACCTAGGTCTTGTTTCGTTCTTTTTAGTTAACATTTTTTGCAGTCGGGTTTTTTGATTTTTAATTAATTTATTTTATTTGCGACTTTTTAGTTGTAGTCAATGATATTCTACTTATACAGATCTGTTACGTTCATACTATTTTCCGGCTTAAATCTCTTCTGAACAGCATTGACAAATTTGACAGATAAGTGAAACAAAAGATACGAAATGCCATTTACATAAAAGAGACAGACTAAATAAAAGACGACCCAATTGGATCGTATTTGAATCTTCACAATGCGCGCGGTAGTAACATATCTGCTAAATGAGTTTTTTTTATATAATATCATTGGTTGTAGTCATCTAACCATTTTGACAATCAATCTAATAAAAAAATGAAAAACTACCGTGCTGATATAACCATATATCGTAGGTACACTTAGAAAAGTGTACCTACCTACAATATGTTATAATAGGTACATAGGTTTGGTACTGTTTCAATGTATGTTTCTAGTTTTAAGTACCAAATCATTGTTTTTTTTAATACTTTGTCATTGAATTTTCATCTTGTTTCAGTAATGTCAGTTAATTTTTAATTAATATTGGATTTATCCATGCAGGCTGATTTTGGTTTTTTCTTATTTTATTACTACCGGTCGGCCGCGGCTCCGCCCGCGTGGATGTCGGTGAGCTCTGCAAAAAGCATATCCAGGAAAGACTCGGTCAGCAAAATGATTCCCAGGTCAATTCACAGACTCCGACACTAACATCGACGACGCAGTCATAATACGCAGGCTGCACCCTGCAATTATTGTCTTCCTCCCGCACGCGCACGTCCGTCTTGGTGACGCCAAATATCGTAATATTTTAATTTCGCCATAATTTCAAAACCAAATGTCCAATTTTATTCATTCAAAGACCAAATATTATCTACATAAACTGTACTTAGTAATGGAATAATTTATTTTGATAAGGATTAAAAGAATGAGTAAAATAAACGCGTTTAAATGTAGTCCAAAAAAATTCAAGATTTTTAAATAAAAAAATGGTTATTGTGCCTCACTCGACATAGATAGGTATAGTGTGTCGCGGACTTTTTTGTAGATATTTGTAAGTTCTACAATTACTTAGAATTTTATGGTTCTATCTTTTATAGTTTAGGCAGCGTACGTAAAATAAGTAACTTTTCTGGTTGATTTTTTACACCTTGCGTCCGAAGAACCCAAATATCTTACGGTACCCTATTTTTTTCCAAAACAAAATACAGCCTATGTTCAGCAAAAATAATGTAGAATTCCAATGGTAAAATAATTTTTCAAATCAGTCCAGTAGTTTCGGAGCCAAGCAAACAAAAAATCAAATCTTTCCTCTTTATAATATTAGTGTAGATTTATTGTTCTATTTAATATTAAAACTGTAAGTTATATACATATTTAGAATCAGTGTTTAAAATCCTTTATTTTGATACCCCACTCGATATGCTTGGTAAATTTTTATTTTTTTTTACCTCACGATATGGCGTCAAACATCCGCCATTTTGGTTTTTTCTTAATGTCACCTATCTAAGAACACTCGGGCTATTAAGACAAATCTAACGATACCTCAAATGTGAAAATCCGTTTAGCCGTTCTGAAGATACGAGGTAATAAAGAATATTACATACATAGAAGATACGCGCAAAACACATAACCCTCCTGGCAGTCGGGTAATTATTTTTATTCCTGGTTTAATCACATTCCTTTTGGTACTTTTATGATTTTGATTGATGTATGAAAATACAGTATTCATATTCATATTATTCTTTTGGTCAAAATATTACATGTCCTATAATTGTTAAAAAAGCATAGCAAATTCTTCGACATTTAAGTAATTATTGTTTTAATTTAGTATTTTTACCATTAAATACTTTTAGGGGCCACTCTTTCACCACTTCCTGATAAGTGCCGAATAGGCTATCCACCACTTAACTTGACAGTTCAAGTATGGAGAATCTATAAAAAAAGTTCCCTAACTGTTCTCTAAAAACTGTTTTAATGCTTCAACTCCCAAGTGGTCTAATTCAACCGCGATAACAATAGATTTCCACGAATCCAAGATTGAGGGATTAAAGAAACTGTCAACACCAACACAAAATTAGGTAAAAACTACCATGGATGATAATTGTCTTCTTATCTCTGAATTTTATATTCAAAGAAGTAATTACTACCTGTTTTGATTGTATTTTATTTCAATGATAAGGTATAAAACAATCACACAACAACACAATGCTACTATGTACTTTGAATCTTAAGTACTTGAAGTCCGGTTTAAGTTCTGCAAAAATGGTTTTATTGTAACTTGAATAACAATTAAAATATATTTCCAGGCTATCTCCAAGGCCAGAAGCGGAGACACTGCCAATGACTTCATCGAGGGTCTCCGTCACTTCGACAAGGACGGCAATGGCTTCATCTCTTCTGCTGAGCTTCGACACCTGCTCTCTACTTTGGGAGAGAAATTAAGTGATGATGAGGTAAAGTAACACTTCTATAGGTTTCCCTCTGTGTTTAGGCCAACATAGACTAATAATGCCTGTTGAAACCATTGTTTATTAATTTAGGCGCCCCTTTTAATTGTAGTAAAGTAATTTAGCCATGTGTTAAAGTATTATGCATTTTCTTTCATAAACACAAGGATCCAGAAAATAAAATAATATTCAACTCAGGGCTATCTTTAACCCATATAGGAATAAGTGGCCCTTAAATATAATAAATAGAGCAGGCTACAGTAAAGAGATGCAAAACGGTAATGGAAATAAGTGAATACTGAATAACAAGGATGTGTCATCAGTCTATCTATAAAGACTGATTACTAATTAGTTTTAAATTAATGAAGGTCAGTGATAATATGTAGGAGTACTGCAGTAACAAGACAACCAAAGATATTAAACTTACTACAATAAACCTACTTTGTAGTATGTGCTCTCTTTAGTATTTCATAATTTATTTTTTAAATTTATAAAATGAAAAATTTTTAAGAATTAATTAGGGACACATACAACAATCTTGTATTTTTTTTTTAAATTACTAATGGCACTTCTATAAAATTCTTATGGCATACTAAACAGCTCTTTTAAGTTACAATTTACAAGGTAATGTTAGTTCTAATTTTGAGGTTGAGCTTTAAGAGCCACTAAAACTAGGGGCCATCTATTTCCCAACTTTTTGCTAAAAGGTGGCCTGTGCGAATTGCCTACACCAGTTCTTTTCCCCAAGTTAATTATTAATTCCCAAACCGGTAGGCAAAATGTTAGCCCTATTGCTTAAGTTTGTATCCAATTTGGAAATAAAACATTTAGGTTGGGTTGCACCAACAACTTTAACTATAACTGTAACTCTAACTTTAACTTTAAGTACAATGCAAAATGTCAAATCTTTGGTTAAAGTTAAAAATGGACGCCATCAAGACGCTATATTTAACCATAACCATAGAGCTCGACAAGGTTTTAAACACAGATTAAGGATAGGCTTCTTAGCTCGCCAGCGCGTGGCCATTTTATGCTTGTGTGCAATTGCCGTAGTGTGCGTGTAGGGATGGGCGATCTGCTTGTATATATCGATAAAAATATAAAATTAGACTACAGCTATCGACCAATAGTCGACCATAATTTTATGTTATAGATTTTTATTAAACAACATCAAAATAATAATTGGCCAAGTGCGAGTCGGACTCGCGCACGAAGGGTTCCGTACCGCTATAGAGCAAAAATAGGCCAAAAATTGTGTTTTTTGTATGGGAGCCCCCCTTGAATTTTTATTTTATTTTAATATTATTATTAATTATTAAAGTACACATATTTAAGGCCTTTGTGAAAATTTAAAGTGCCTACCTGTTGCCATTATTGATGTCGAGTAAAAAAGGCCAAAAAAATCACGTTTGTTGTATGGGAATTAAATTTGTTAAAACCCCTTAAATATTTATTTTATTTTGTTTTCAGTATTTGTTGTTAAAGCAGCAACAGAAATACATAATCGGTGAAAATTTCAGAAGTCTAGCTATAGCGGTTCTTGAGTCTAGCCTGGAGACAGACAGACGGACAGACAGACAGACAGATTATCAATTCGACCCGCATGTTCAATTTAGGATATAATAAATTATGATCATTAAATTAGAAGTTGCTTTCAATTTGGTGAAAATATATTATTTTATATTTATTTAAGTTTATGAAAATACTTATGTAAATAAAATATTTAAGTATATAATTACACAAATAGTTAAAAATATAATAATTATGTATACTCCATAAGCCACGAAGGCTTGACCGGAGTGTAATATCAATAAAATCAACAGTTTTTATAAAAAACAACAGAAGATCAAATATACTTTATTATACTTAACTATTATACAACAATTTTGTAAAATACCATTTTTTATGTATTATCGAAGATATAAAGATGTTAAAGCATTGGATGCTGGTGACGGGACACATAATTAATTTATTTATTTTTATTTATTTATTTAATTTGGTTTGTCAACAATTGATTACACGTAATACATTTAAGAAATACAATTTTATCTTACAGTAAAAACGCATATCAATTTCTTAAAGACAAACACCGCATTCACAATATCATAAAATCAACTAAAAATATAAAATATATTATAATATATCATGCATTACAATTTGCTTAAAGTATTAATATGAGAAAAAGTAATAAGTAACTATTATTCAATTCAATACAATAATTCATAAAAGGGATACAATAATAAAAATTAATGAAATAAAATAATAATATAATGTGTCCACTGTCCCAACACCAGTGGCCGATCCTTCAGTCAATAAAATACCTATGCCATACATCATAACATGTAAGGATATATATATATATATATATATATATATATATATATATATATATATATATATATATATATATATATATATATATATATATATATATATATATATATATATATATATATATAGTTTAAATATTTTGTAGTAAATTTTTGTGCAGGAACCTAGGTAATTACTATTTTAAGCTTTTCAAATAACTTAAACATGTTTAATATTTTCGTATGAGAAAATGATTATGGTATTACGTATGTATGAGAATTTTGATGGCACCCGGCCTCTTAAATGAAAAATATTCAAACACTGAAAACAGTTCACAACATCTCCTTAACGGGGGGGTCTCCTGATGGTGGCTGAAGGTGGTAGTGATAAGGGGGGGATTTTCCTCACTTAAACCATCCCTCCTCACTCCATCTCATCACCAGAATACTCGGTTATAATCTAAACTTAAAAATAATATTATCTTCATTATAGGTCTCTCAGTCACCACCATATTGAACTGTTCTTTAGGAGCATTCCAATAACCTAAAAAAATAGTTGGTTTAGTGTCATTAAATGTAGGTACTTAATACTATAAAATATGTATGTACATATTATATTATATACGGGGCAATATGCTTTATGTAACTTTTCCATGCTTAACCCATCAAACCCCAAGCGGAACCCAGGTGCCGCATAACAACTGAATATCTATTGTGTCTGGAATTCGATGTTTGAGGTATTAAATTTATTTTATTAACCCATCGATCGTGGCAAAACGAGACACAATAGCTTTTTCATTGTTATCGCGGCCGGATGTGGCCGCTTGGGGCTTATGAATTAAATGATTATGACTTAAGCCTTATTAAATTTTTACATTTTACTTATTAAAAAAGAGTAATGCCAAGATAAAATTTCAAAAAGTAGATCTAAGTAACGAACTGAGTACTTACAGGGGGGAGGTGTGAGAACTGTTGATCATGCAATTATTTTGCTCTCCGTTAGAACTTTTTTATTTCAATAAAATCATTGTTTCAAACTTACGTTTGAAATGATAATCCCAATATTGTGATGCCTTTGTGGCGGTACCCACAATTCACCTAACAATCCTACATCGCGCTATCGAAGTTTCGGAGAACGGCAAGATATATACAACGTCTGAAATGACGTCAGTGGGCTTCGGCCTGACCGAGCATGCTATCTCTCTCGGTCGGAAGATCTTCCTTTTCGGCCGCCACTAACAACTTTAAATTGGTGACCATCGACAAGAACACGCATCCTTCTGGACATTAATCTTCACACAACACTCCCCGCCCCTCCGCACCACGTCAGCAGACTTCAAGCATAACCGGGTCGCCTCGACCATAAGCCGCGTTGGAGGTCCGCGCCGGTCGAACCCGTGTCCGGCTTGAACGGGGCAGCCATAGGCTACAACGACCGGTCAGCAAGCAGAGCACGGGGTCCCTCTCCTGGTCATTGCACGCGTAGCTTCGACCCACACCTGACAACACAAGCGCATTGAAGAATACCACAGGTCTTCGGGGGGGAGTGATGTGGCGGTACCCACAATTCACCTAACAATCCTACATCGCGCTATCGAAGTTTCGGAGAACGGCAAGATATATACAACCTCTGAAATGACGTCAGTGGGCTTCGGCCTGACCGAGCATGCTATCTCTCTCGGTCGGAAGATCTTCCTTTTCGGCCGCCACTAACAACGTTAAACCTTCATGAGGGAGTAAGAATTAAAAACTTGCATGAAACTTGCGTCTAAATATTTCTGTTCGTCGTCTATTTTGAAGCATTTTCAAATCCTGAAAACGAAATCATTTAGTCCATGACAATATTTTTATCGATAAACTATACTTCAAGCATAGAATATATATTAGTTGTACCAACAGAATTCCCACTAACGAAACCCGTTTAAAGAATTAACGCTCATGCTACGATACTATAAAGTTCAAATTCCGACCGCGCAGTGCTAGGTGCCTACAATTATATTTGCCTACATCTCCGCTCTCTTTCTATCGCATTACTCGCACCTTTTCTGAAGAAATCAGGGTTGTCTCTTTTTAAAAATAATATTATAATCTTTATATTTAATTTACTACATTTTATTAAACTCGAAATAATTTAAGATATTATTATAGACTCGAAATAATCTAAGATATTAATTACTATGTAGATTAAATTATCATAAATTCGCGTGTAACTAGTTACGCGTACTTAGATTCGATAGGTACCGTATCTTAATTATTGAAACCGGTCTTATATTACCTACTTAAAGTGATTGTATAACATAGTTATTATTGTAAACAAATGAGGTTTCGAATAGTACGCATCGCGCAATATTTCTTTGCCCTTTTCTTTTTATTGTCCATTGTGAGATTAATATCAATAATTCTGTGATAGCGATCGAATAAGTTATGCAATACGCAGGTATGCAACGAACAACTCGTGCGCGTGCGTCACCACTCGCTTGTGAGTCCCTACTGATTTGCCACCCGCGGGTGGTACTTACAGTTCGATGCCTATTCGCGCGAGTGGGACAGGCCTGCATCAAGTAAAGTGCATCCCTAAAGTACAATATTTGAAGCCAAATTATTACTTGATGTGACATTTTTATCACTAATGCCTTATATAGCATGATTATGGGATTATTAAACTTATAAATTTTCTTTTTAGCTTATAAAAATACCGATTGATAAGCCCAAAAAACGTTGTTGAAAACTTACGTATGTTAGGTGAAATCCACGTGTTTGAGGCTTTCCTTGGCCGTTTTTATGGTTTATTATATAGCGGAACCACAAAACCCAACAAGATATTGCATTTAACGTTCACTAAACGTTATTAGCACTTTTTAAACATGAAATATTGCAGACCGACTCCTTTGTTATGTCATATTAGGTTGGACATAACATTACAAACTTTTGACGTTTATACACCGATATGAGCTTTCTCTTTCACTCAACTTACTGCATCGTTAGTCAGAAAGAGTAGCATTATCAACTGTCAAAATATAAGGTTACCTCCAATAGTATAACCTCATTGGTTTTAAATGCACGTGGCGAAAAAAGGAACTAACGCTGTCATCATACAAAAACGCCATTTTTGACAGTTCTCCTTTACCAGCAGCGCCCCCGCCCACGTTCATTTATAACCTTGTTGGACCAGCTGTCATCTGTCAATTTCTCCGGTCAAAGTTAAGGTTAAAGTTTTAAGTTAAATTTAGCCTTAACTATAACTTTAACCTTAACTTTAACTTTTGGGAGTGCCTCCGCTGCCGGCGCCGGTTGCCGAAGCGGCTGCCGGCGCCGGTTGCCGAAATGGCTGCCGGCGCCTATACGGCAAACATCGCTGGTCAAATGACAGAATAATGATCGAAAACATCAGTCTTGAGCTAAAGGACTATGAAAAGTACCTACCAATAATACAGTCATAATGTGAGGATGCATGTTTTAATGTTAGTAATGATGATGATGATTAATGTGATCTGCATAGTAGACGTAGTGTTAAGCATATAAGTTGGTACTTATACGTTTCTTTAAACAAAGCTGAAACTCTCAAACATATTGTATGAGGAGTTCGAAGTTCTGTTCAGCACCTTCGGAACTGTGTTGCAAAATCTTACTTTTTGGTAGCATTTGATCAAAATACATCACAAAAAACTAAAATATCCGCAGGCGAACATATAACTTTCACCTTTGGAAATCGGTTAAAAAGTCGAATATTTGAGGTTATAGGTCATATTTCTATTAAAGTTTGATAACCGGCACTGAAACCTAACCTTTTACGTATTTTCACCGGCTCCCATTTTGAGTGCCAGCGCCGGCAGCCATTGTTTTTTAACTCGGCTGCCGGCAGTATATTTACCGCCGGTTCCCATCACTGATATTTTTGGGAGCCGGCGCCAGCAGCGGAGGCACTCCCTTAACTTTAACCATGACTCTGGTGCAACCCAACCTTAGGGCCTGTTTCACCACTTCCTGATAAGTGCCACATAGGCTATCCACCACTTATCTTGACAGATGAAGTATGGAGAATCTGTCAAAAAAGTTGTGGATAGCCTATCCGGCACTTTATTAGGAAGTGGTGAAACAGGCCCTTATTCTTTTATTTTCATAGCAGAAATGTAATTTGTTCTTAGATTTTCTTTATGTCTTTATTGTTTTTATGTGCAAATTACACATCAGTCAAGCATATTTGAAACATTTACGGTCTTACTACAAAACATTTAAACACCTGTTGAAAAGTTGATTAGAGAAAAATTGTGTACAAAATGGTCTCAAAACAACTGTTCAACAGATGTTTAGTTTTTTGTGGTAAGACCGTTAATTTTTAATATGTGACTTGGTAATATTAAAAAAATACATTGTCATAACAGGTGGAGCAACTGCTACAGGGACAGGAGGACTCTCAAGGCAACATCAACTACGAGAACTTTGTACATCTTATCATGCAAGGTTAACTCATAGTATTATAATGTTAAGTTATTTCATTCCCTATGCATTTTAACACATACACCGGGGCAACAAGTATTAAGGCTTGAATGTTTACATAGTAAAAGTATGAAATATTGTTGTTTCTGCTGTCTTATTACACGGATTTTTATTTAGCTTAAAGTTTACTTTAAGCTAAATATTTTAATATAGAGTGATTCAAGATTTTAAAACACCTCAACGAGGTTGGAGCAGGTTGCTATATAATGATTTGTAAAAAAAGTTCATATTCGCAAAAATAGTAGGTCTATAATTTTTGGTCGACCTAAATGCTGTTGTAAAGCCTTTTTTTTGTTTTTCTTGTCATTTGTCACACACAGCAAAACTATACTTACTGATGGTCCTCGGCAATCTTTGATTTTCTTTTAACCCATCAATCCCCAAGCGGCCGGCTGCCGCATAACAATTCAAAATTGTGTATGCGGTACCCACGATGGAGGTGTTAAAATAAGATCTACTCAATCACAGTCTATTTCTGTGTACTCGATACATTTTTTTTGTTTGCAATAAGTTGCCCTTGTGTATGTATAGATAGTATTGACATTTTATATTATCCATTATCTATTATGTCTATTATAAGTGCATATTCCAAAATAATTATTTAAGAGTACTTAGTATATGTATTTGGTGTTGTACAAAGATATACCTATTTTATAATAAACAGTGTAAACGATAACAGTTTTTTTAATAATCGCATAACTCCTATTTAAATAAGTTAATCATTTCCACGTTTAAAAACAAGACGTGAACATTAATATAAATAAAGTTTCTTACAATCGACCTTGGTGACTGCAAGACATAAAATATGTATTATACCAAACCAAAAATATATGTACAGTATTAAATTAATTAAATTAATATTATTCAAGAGACGAGCTCACAGTGTACGGAGGAGACGAAAAATCGAAAATTTTCTATTTTCTTCAATTTTGAACAGGCATTAATGTTATGAATGCAGGAGTAGAACACCCGCGTGTCAATTCGAAATAGTTTTGATGCTACGAGCTACCAAAGATTAGCGTTTTTTGCGGCCCGGAAGGGAAAAATCCATATTTCTCCAAAACTTTTACGTAATAAATAAAATTTTGTATACCACCTGAAAGGCTATTAAATAAGGCATATTTCAAGCTTTTTTCCTGATTCGCTGTATCAATATTTTACATACCATAAAATAATTTTCATTTTTAGTTTTTTTTTATCCTAAACTAAACAAAAGATGCAATCGAAAATATCGACAAATTAAAGGTATGGTCATGTGGGTCAAGTGTGCACAGCGTGTAAGTGTGCGCATTGTAAATATCTCGAAAAATATACGACGCTAAGGAACGGCAACCCTCCTCTTCAATAACTCACAGGACGCCCGCGCCCTGCGAAGCGCTCGTGTCCCAGTGCGGCGGCTGCGCGAGCGCCATTTTGGAGTGACAGATAAATGAAGATTTTTGCTCAAATATTTACGATATTTTGTAAATTTTGATGCGTAATCTTTTGAAGTCATGTATTTTTTTTTCTAAATTTCAATTTTCAATTTCAATTCGTTTATTTGCTATAAAAGTGGTGAATACAATAGGTGGTAATGATAATTTTCTTAAGAACTAACACTTTTAGCTATGTATAAAATAGCATGCAAATATAGGTACTTATTATAAATGATAATTATAAAAACATCATACAAAATAATTTTTACGTTAGCAAACATCAAATCAAATTTAAATACAAAGTCATTCCTATTAAAAATAAATAAACATGTCAAGAAAATAGTGAGAAATATATATATTCTAAATGTCAAGAGATTAAATTTAAAAATAGAGAATGTCAATTAATTTGAAACTATGATCAATTAAATAATTTCATTGTCAAGAAGATAGTAAGTAAATTAGATGTGTATAATTATTCTAAATGTCAAGAAATTAAATTAAATACAAAATGTCAATTAATTTTAAAC
Organism: Polyommatus iphigenia; assembly: GCA_963422495.1. NCBI lineage: Eukaryota > Metazoa > Arthropoda > Insecta > Lepidoptera > Lycaenidae > Polyommatus > Polyommatus iphigenia. The sequence goes on from OY730188.1 coordinate 16,084,845, forward strand.
TAATATCAATGAAATAATTTAATGTCAACTGTTTAAAAATTCCTTTATATCATAATATGATTTATTTATTAAATTTTTTTTTCGTTCTATAATAGAGTGTTTTTTAGACAAGTGTTTTATGTGATCTGGTATTTTGTTATAAATCTTTACACACATTGTATATGCATTATTTAAAAATAGAGTTGTTTTTGGTTTCTTATTTATGATCAATCTATTTAAATTTCTAAAATATTTAGTTGGGTGTGTGTCACTCAATTGTGTAACAATGTCCTTGTTGTGTTACGAATTTGAATATTTAGTTGGGTGTGTGTCACTCAATTGTGTAACAATGTCCTTGTTGTGTTACGAATTTGAATATTTCTAAAATGTACATACTAGGTAGAGTCAATATTTTGTATTTTTTAAAGAAAGGCTTACATGACTCATACGGTGGAATCTTAGCTATAGCACGAATACATTTCTTTTGCACAATAAATGCTTTGTCTATGTGTGTAGAGTTTCCCCAGACAACTAGACCATACCGTAGGACTGAGGACACGTCGCCGTGATAGGCTGTAATTGAGGTTTGGATATTAACTGTCCACGCGAACCTGCGTAAGACAAACACAAATTTATTTAAAATTTCTAAATAAGCTTTTTGCTATCGAGTGCAACATAATATCAAGTTTGTTATTTGTCAGTGTTTAGGATATTCTGATGATGCAGGAATTAACAATATTCGTATAACCCTGTTCCTATGCTTTGGGTAAAGTGTGCGCAGAAGCCTTTTCCCTTATGTGGCGAACAGTATTCTGAACCACCGACTGAAGATTGGATTGAATGAAGCCTTTGTGGAGTCTGGTGGCAAAAACAGTGCACCAGCTCTTTTCACCAGTGCTTTTTTTTTGTATTAAGTACAATTTACTAAATATTTCTAAGTGAAAATTATTGTTCTCATATTTTGATTTAAGACGATTTTGTTGATTACTTGTAACTATAAGTAGTTACAAATTAAAATTATAAAAGAATATTCTTTATGTTCTAAAATATATATTTTTTGTTGTTGCGTACACTTAGATGGAGATCTAAATGAGTGCCAAGTTCCAAGGAAAATCGAAATATGTATGTATAGGAACCAAATAACATTATGAACAAATAATAGAGTCTATTTCTTTGCTTTATTGAATATCTATAACAATTAATGTTATTTAAATAATTTGAGATCTTAAACTAGATTAGATCTAACTTGGCCAGTTTTCATTACATCAGTCATTTCATAAAGTTATTGAATATTTTAATTCTGATGAAAACTAGCCAAGTAGAATCTAATCTAGTTTAAGATCTCAAATTATTTAAATAACATTAATTGTTACAGATATTCAATAAAGCAAAGGAATAGACTCTATTATTTGTATATATCTGAAACTTAACTGACAGATCCTTCATCTGTCAGATAAGTTGTGGATAGCCTATCTGAAACTAATCAGGAAGTGGGGAAATAGCCCCTAAGCCTTGTTGAGTATCAGACGAATAAAACAAAGAAAATTCAAGCGAATGGAAAAAGCAGCTACCATCAGGAGGCATTGGAATAATACGATATAACACAAGTGTATTTCCAACCATTAACTATAGGGTACAGCTTATTGTGCGGAAGTAAAGTAGTTATTATTATAGCTGTCTAACAAACAGACAGACAGACGGACGGACAGACGTATTAAAATAATTATATGTCTATTCCCGGGACTCAAACTATATCTCCATACCAAATTTAAGAACAATCGGTATAAACAATTTGGGCGTGAAGAGGTAACAGACAGACAGACATACTTCATAAAGTCACCTTCTATTAATTTCCTAAAGTTTTTTCACTTCACAAATTAATATTTACGGGGAGCTCCCATACAATAAATGTGATTTTTTGGCCTTTTTTGCTCAAAATCAATAATGGCAGCCGGTAGATACTTGAAAATTTCACAAAGTCTTTAATTATATTTTTATTTTTAAACTTAATTTATAATAAAAGTAAAATAAAATAAATATTTAAGGGGCCGGGTACCCTCGAAATTCTCATACATACGTAATTCTAAAATCATTTTTTCATACGAAAATATTTAACATGTTTGAGTTGTTTTTCAGTTTAAAATAGTAATTATCTAGGTTCCTGCACAAAAATTTACTTCAAAATATTTAAACATTAAAAAAAATTTTTTTGTTTTTAATTTTTTTTTAGTAAATTTAGTACTTAATATTTAAACACTGAAAAATAGAGTAAAACACTAAAAAATATATAAATAAATAGTAAATTTACTACAAAATATTTCAATACTAAAAAATATTTTTAAGAGTTTAAATATTTTGTAGTAAATTAACTATTTATTTATATATTTTTTAGTGTTTTACTCTATTTTTTAGTGTTTAAATATTTAGTAGTAAATTTACTAAAAAAAATTTTAAAGCAAAAAAAAAGTTTTTGTGTTTAAATATTTTGAAGTAAATTTTTGTGCAGGAACCTAGGTAATTACTATTTTAAACTGAAAAACAACTCAAACATGTTAAATATTTTCGTATGAGAAAATGATTTTGGAATTACGTACGTATGAGAAATTCCAAGTGTACCCGGCCTCATAAGGGGGGTCTCCATACAAAAAACACAATTTTTGCCTAGTTTCGCTCTGTCCGACTCGCACTTGACCGATTTTTTTTGTTTTCTTATTTTTCCCTACGCTTTCACGCAATTACCGAGCTGGATTCCAAATTTCAGCCTTCTAGGTCATCTGGAAGTGGGTTAGAATTTTGATCTATAGGTCAGTCAGTCAGTCAGTGATAAAAATATATAGATTTTCGAACGTTAACTCATTATGAAATTTAGAGCATGTAGTTATCTCGCAAGTCTCATTATATGAGCCTTTGAAACGTTTATGTGAAATAGTTTCTGAATTATGAGAGGGTCAAAAGTACCTGCAAATGGTTCGTGTAATATTACACACGGTGCTGCTCGCCATTCCGTTATGCTGGAACTTGGTTTTACACGCTACCGCGTGTCTAGATATACTCATTAAAAGCGTATATAACTTTTATACTAAAAGCGTATATAACTTTTATACTATAAATGTAAATGTATTATGTGACTATTTCTATTGCATTATTGGCAGCCATCCATTGAAAGACAATCCAAGGTGGCAGCCCTAGCGTAGTATTTCACGATCAAAATATAATCTCCAGTTGTAAACGGATCTTACAGGTGGTTTTTTTTTGTGCGTATAGAATGCTTGTATACCTTTAATTTGTTGATATTTTCGATTGCATCTTTTGTTTGGTTTTGGATTAAAAAAATAAAAACCTAAAAATTAAAACTATTTTATTGCAGGTAAAATATCGACACGGCGGATCAGGAAAAAGGCTTGAAATATATCTTATTTAATAGGCTTTCAGGTGGAATACAAAATTTTATTTATTACGTAAAAATTTTGGAGATATATGGATTTTTCGCTTCCGGGCCGCAAAAAATCGCTCAACTTTGGTAGCTCGTAGAATAAAAACTATTGCGAATTGACACGCGGCCCGCGGGTGTTCTACTCTCGCATTTATAATACTAATGGCCATTCAAAATTGAAGAAAAAAGAAAATTTTCGATTTTTCGTCTCCTCCGTACACTGTGGAGCTTGATAAAACTAACACCATCATCCTGGATATAACAAAATAATGATTATAATATCAAAGTTAACATAATATTCATAAAAATACGACGATCGTTAAAGACTCATGTGATAAAAAGATACATTTTAAAACGACAAGAATTTACTAAATAATACGAATTACGAACAACTTGAAATAAAAACATTTTACGTAGGTAATATATTTGGATATACAGGATGGAACAAAATTAAGTGTTTGTACGTGTTCCTCGTAGAGAGTTCACGGTGAAAGTAGCAGCGCTGAAAGACCAAATTTTATTTTTCACTTTTGTATGGGGAAACTTGTGGCGCTAGGGCGCTTGCCCATACAAAAGTGAAAAAAATGTGGTCTTTTGTTACATTTACATTTTGATGCGCAGGTGAAACCCTTTATGGGTGTTCCGGGTTGGGGATGTGCCTCAGTTAAGCTAAAGCACCCCGGGGGTATCTGGGACTGCCGGCAAGAGCGCCGGGCTTATCCACTAAAACCCTGCGGTTCGCCTTCAGCCGTATAAAGGAAGGATACACCCTGTATATTACCATAGTCTATTTTAGTATTTAGTAGTCTGTGCTGTGTCTATCGCCTGACGAAATGATACCGAAACTAGAAGCAAATGCATTGCTGTTTGTATCTTGCAGGAGCCATCGTATTTCCAAAGTCCGGAATTTCCAAAATGCTTATTTAATCAAGATTGAAAGTTAGGAGAGTTTTACCTTTTAATTACTGATCTTTATCTAAAAGTTAAGTTGCGATAGTACTGTAATTATTGACGTCAGATTCCTCCCCTTTTTATGTGACGTAGAAAATCTCATCTACAGAAACTTTTGCAAGTGTTCCTAGTTGACCAAAGGCATGTTTTACAATACATTTGCGTAAGTATGTAACACTGTTTTTGTGGAGCAAACATACATTTTTAGCTCCCCAAAAAATCTGTAAGAAAATAAATCTATCTATACATATAATAAATCTGTAGAAATGTCAATTCTGTACATTAAAGATATTCAAAAAATAATAAGCGGAGGGTGTCACAATATCGCTATAGAAGCCAAAAATGTGGTAAGTTTTTTTGTCTGTCTGTCTGTCTGTCTGTATGTTTGTTCCACTATCACACGAAAACTACTGATCCGATTTGCATACGGTTTTCGCAGATATATTTATCTTCTTCCAACTCAAAATTTGGTGTATAAAAATCACCCCCCCACCCCCCACCCCCCTAAGGGGAGCAAAGAGGGGGTCAGATTTTGTATCAAACTTTTTCCTTTAATGGACTTACTTCATAATATTCTTAACTGTTTTTTCCAATTTAACATCTGGTGTATAAAAATTTTCCCGCCACCCCTCTTAGGGGACAAAAGAGGGGGTAAGATTTTGTATCAACTGATGAAGTAGAAATACTTTAAATGGCAAAACAACGTTTGCCGGGACAGCTAGTAATAAATAAATCTAGGCATCTATTTACTTACTCAAAAAATATTTAATTACACAAAATAGCAATAGATATGGCACGGCAAAAACAACTGGAAACGAGCGTTATTACTTATTTACCTACTTATTACATTAAAATATACATTCGATTAAATCACAAAAATATTCAGATCTGTAGGACAACTTTGCCACAGCGATGTAATACTATTTTTCTTGCGAAGCGAATAGCGATGTATTGAAATTGCCATTTAGGATGCCATAAAACATGGCCCAGTCTAGGCACACAAATATTTTGATGGTCACACATACAATTATGTTTAAATTGATAGCGTGAACAAAGAATCTAAAGGAAGACTGAGCGGTGATGGCGTAAGCTTCCTGCTCGTCCTGCGTCTTTGTTCGGGCCGGGAGCGGCTCAAGTCATTAGTCACGCAGCGGCCGCTCGTCTAGGACCGCTAGTGGACAACTCGCGTGCGCGGCCGCAGGTTTGCGCGAGGTAGGGGCCACCTACATATTACGTCACACAATATTTCTGAACTCCCCCTATGTCACGCTTTTTTGAGTACCTTTAGCATGCATTTTACTTTTGGTATCGCCCTCCCCCTTAAGCTGTGACGTAATATGTGGATGGGCCCTTAGTTATGGCCGTTCTTCGGAGTGTGTTGGTGCTGAGCGTCCTCAGCGGCGCCTGCCCGTCGCTGCTGCCGCTGGAAGTGGAGCGGCTCAAGGCGAGCGTCGGCGGCTATGCCGTCATGAACTGTCACCTCGACTTCCCCTTCGGAAACGAGATCCCCTATCATCTACAATGGGATAAAGATGTAAGTACGTCAATCTGTGTAAGATAGTCCTAGCAGTGGAAATCATTTGTAGGTATTTGAATAATTTTTTTAAATTTAGATATTGGTCATAACTCATAATATAAATCACGAAATTGTCGTTCTACAAAGGAGTTTCGAGACTGTAGATTGTAGAGCGACTTGCAGAAAAATAGCTGTCAGCAAAGAAGTTGTATGACTTGTATGACTATTCGTGATAAAATTTAAGTTTTTTGTATTAGGTCTTTGGTTTTTTGTAAAATTCTATTATCGATAGGCACCATGAACAATAAAATGCAAGATGAGGTATAGATTATGTTTACGTTTGTAGGCAGGTAGAATATACTTGTACAGAAAGTCGGTTCTTTTGATAGAGTTAGTAACTTGATTAAGTAGTTAAATCTTTTAAAAATTATTGTGGTTAAAGTGGCATTTTGTGCACATTAAAATAAAGAATCTATCAAAAACACAATAACAGCGTCGTCTTATACTTATTTCTAAAGCCTTGAAGTGCTCTACTTAGCCACCAGAGGTTCCCATCTTGCGCCTCATACAATATCAGCTGTCCTTGGCTTATGAACGCATCATGCCCAACATCGAGCATTAGTCGTGTGCGTACAAGACAAAAAAACGAGGAATACGGCTTTTGCTGAACCAAAGATTTCCTTTGGTAGATTGATCTTTATATCCCTAAGATGGGTTTACGATGTGGAGCCACCTGAATATTTCATGCAGGTGGGGGAGGGGGTTTTTTTTTAGCTTTAACAAGGTATGAGGTCAATAACTGCGTGGGATTTAGGTATATAGGTGAGTTTGGTATCATTTTCGATTGAATCGAATGTTTAAATGCCAGTTTTTGAATAATATTTAGATAAAATATAGTAAAAATAAAATAAAATAAAAAATTTAGAATATATGATTTTCAACCAACGAAAACGCTGTTGACAGGGCTTAATTAATCCTTCGATCGGAGGTTCTAGGAATTCCCATTGTATTCTTTTGTTCTCGCGATCACCGGTGCTCGCGCGGGGCCTGAAAGATTAATATGAGGCTGATAGCCGCATTATTCTGCATGCCAAAGACATGGTGATGAATGGAGCAATAAACATTAATATTACTAGACGTTCCGCGCGGCTTCGTCCGCGTAAATCTGAAACTTCACGGAAACCGTATATTTTTCACAAATTAATAACCCATATCTCACGTAGTCTACTATATATTCGTGTCAAATAACATAAAAATTGCTCCAGTAGTCTGTGAGATATTAGCCCTTTCAAATAATTTTCCCCGTTTTTTTACATTTTCCTCTGTATCTTTGCTCTTATTGGTCTTAGCGTGATAAATATAGGCTATAGCCTTCCTCGATAAATAGGCTATCAAACACTGAAAGATTTTTTAAATCGGATGAGTAGCTCCTGAGATTAGCGCGTTCAAAAAAACAAACTCTTCAGCTTTATAATATTACTAGATGTTCCGTGCTGCTTCGCCCGCGTAAATTAGATATTTCACAGACAAATTAGTCCACAATAAATAGCCTATGATTCTTCACGTTCCTTCTTTTTATCTGTGCCAAATAACAGAAAAATTGCTGAAAAAATCGTGAAATAAGCTCTTTCAAATATTTTCCTCCGTTTTTTCACATTTTCCTCTATTTCTTCGCTTATATTAGTCTTAGCGTAATAAAATTTAGCCAGCCTTCCTCAATAAATGGGCTATCTAACACTGAAAGAATTTTCCAAATCGGACCAGTAATTACTGACTCATACTAAGATAAGCGCGTTTAAATAATGCTTCTTCTTCTTCTTCTTGTTACGTTGTTTAACATCTTTATCGTGCAAATATGAGTCCTAAAATGAATTTAGCATTCTTAAGTCATCCGAATATGGTACCGAACTTGGAATAGTTCCATAATTAATGCTTCTATACAGATTGAGACTCTATTTTCCTCCAGAGCAGAAGCTACTAAAATTAAAAAAAAACTTACATCAAAAATCGCGGTGACTCCACATCTTAAATCCATCCTTGGACCATAAGGACCAATCCTACCAAAGGAAATCTTTGGTTCATTAATAGCCGTATAATTCACCGTACACACGCAACTACATGGATTACACTTGTTCAATGGGTTGTACTCAAGGTAGTTTTTTGTGAACAGCTGGCTTGGTATTTGTATTGTTAGATATATTTTACAGTAGAGAGTAACTTTACTAATTTTCCTACCATGCGACACCAAGGGTACGGAGTACGGACTAGGGTACATTTTGGCAATCTGTTTTTGAACGTTTGTTACACTGCTAGTTGCTACCTCTTCCCTATTCTACTGATCCGATCATAATGAATGAAGTGTCAATAGATTCATTATTTGTGAGCTGTGTCTTCGATACCAAACTCTTTATAATTTGGATAGTCAGAGCATCGTTTTTAACTTTTGATCGATCGTAGACACTGTTCTAAGTTTCTAACGTATAGTCGGTAGAGCCCTAATGTTTCAATGTTCATTTTAAATACATAATTGCAGTAGGGAAGTCTTCTAGAAGCTATATTTACTTGTTGCGCCCCTAGTGTCGAGTTACGTATAGTCACTAGAGACGAGGTGCTAAATTACAATGGAATGGCACCCAGCGGACGTAGTCATATGCCAGCTATTCCTCACTCGCGTCCTCGAACATTCACTTATCCTTTTCAATGTCTATTTTATGTGTAGGCCACACATGATTTTAAGGTCGGTCGGCGAAACCTACTTTGGCGAAACAGAAGATATCCAACGGTACATGTATTGTGTATGTAGTATATTATGTACCAATAACGTACAATTATAGTTGTCAATAATGCGCCACCGTCTATTCACTGATCTACCATAGCCTACCGTAGCATATCCCCGTGCGTGCGCAATCGCTCCACTGAAGAGAACTAAAAATCGAACACTGCGCTTCCCCTTCTAATTTTCTGGTGCAATGTTCAGTTTTGGGCGGCCCATAGGCATTATGACGCCGCAGATAAATGCCTCTTAAAGAATATGTAGGTATCATTTGGTTTTTCAATCACTTTACCTACAGAAGTTACAAAATAGAATAAACACCGTAAAGACAGATGGATGGGCTGAACCGTAATGAATAATATTGTATTCTTACTAGGGAGTAAGGTACCTACACGAAGGGCGGATTCGACCAAACTGGAGTAAAATTTTACTCGAGTACAACTGTCTCCTAATCTAAGGGTGAAATCTATAGAGCGATCTTAGACTTAACTCAGACTTTACTTTACAAAATCTTATGTAATATATGCTCAGCTTGAGCTCAGCCAGAGTTTAAGTAACGACTATCGTACTCGTATCGTACTATCGTATTTATAGGTCGTATATATATATATATATATATATATATATATATATATATATACCTACACATCTATTATTTAGATCTCAATTTATATTGCATATTATATTTTTTTATTAAAATATGAGAGTTGAAAACTAAACTTTCTTTTTTCATACAAAAATTGTTAGTCCACGTAGTACGAGCTAGGTAAAGCATTTTAAAAACCGTCATAACATTGGGGAAATTAGTCATAACTCATTGAAACAAGTTACATTCTCAATAAGAAGTGTCTCCCTCTGGCATACATTTATCAAAACTAATATAAATGAATACTTTCAACTGCAATGTGATTCTGAAATAGACTAAAATGCGAGATTTTTGAAACTTTGGAATGAAATATCTTAAAAATCTGAGCCGATAGAAAGAAAACTTCTTGGAAACATATATCGTGCACACAAAACTCTTATAGAATCTGCTATTAGTTTGCAGGGCGCAATTTTTTTTTTCGATTTTGTTGACCTGTGTAATTATTGTATTAAAACGGCTATTGTATTCTATGGATATTACTTGCCATTCCGCGAGTTTGAATTTGATCCCCGTGTATTATTTTCCTCTATGAATTTGATCGTAACGCCATCCGTTTTTTTTTAATTTTATATTAAAAATATGCTTTTCTACATGAGCCTGAACTTAGCAGACAGCAGACAGAAAAAATAATTGGATAGGGATACCTGCGAGCCCACGTAAGTTTTTAGAGTTAACTAAAGTGATAAGTGTGTGTTGTCAAATTATCTAAACATGATAATAAATATTTTTTTACAGCATAAGTACCAAAAAATTTTTAAACAAAAAAAAATTTTTGGGAAGCTCTCACGCAATTTCCTATTGTTGAAAATTTATAAAAAATTGTAAATATGCTCAATTTTAGGTTCTATAAAGATGATAACGATTATTTTTTTGATTTTTTATTTTGATCATTCTGGGGCTCATAACTCTGTAAATAATCAGTAAAAAAAAAAAAATATTGTCATGTATTTCCCTGTCAACATTCTAAACATGATATTTTTTTGTTTTTTTATTTTGTCACTGAGTTGATAGATATCCGTATTTTTGTTTTTTTATTTTTTTTGGCGGCGGATATCAAGGTCAAAAAAACCAAATGAAAAAAAAAAAATTCTCATATCTTCATTTTCAAAAGATCTAAACATGATATTTTTCTGAATTTTGATTTTTTCGTTTGTTCATTTATTATCTTTATTTTATGTTTTTTTTAATTTTGTAACAAAAATCGTCAAAAACTCAAAAAATATCATTGTTTTGTATTTGTTTGTACTCCATACTCCATACAAAACAATAATTTTTTTAGTTTTTAACGATTTTTGGGACAAAATTAAAAAAAAAACAAACGCAAAAATCAAAATTCTGCAACATATCATGTTTAAATCTTTTGAAAATGAAGATATGAGAATATATTTTTTTTCATTTGGTTTTGTTTTAACCTTGATATCCGCCGCCAAAAAAAATAAAAAAAAACAAAAATACGGATATTTATCAACTCAGTGACAAAATAAAAAAACAAAAAAATGTCATGTTTAGAATGTTGACAGGGAAATACATGATAAATGTTTTTTTTTTTTTTACTGATTATTTACAGAGTTATGAGCCCCAGAATGATCAAAATAAAAAATCAAAAAAATAATCGCTATCATCTTTAAAGAACCTAAAATTGAGCATATTTACAAATTTTTATAAATTTTCAACAATAGGAAATTGCGTGAGAGCTTCCCAAAAAATTTTTTTTTGTTTAAAAATTTTTTGGTATGCTGTAAAAAAATATTTATTATCATGTTTAGATAATTTGACAACACACAATTATCACTTTAGTTAACTCTAAAAACTTACGTGGGCTCGCAGATATCCCTATCCAATTATTTTTTTTGTCTGCTGTCTACTAAGTTCAGGCTCATTTTTCTACCACATATTCTATTAAAAGTTGTTTTTTTTATGGAAGCCAATTAGGATTTCATTTTCTTTTTTCGTTGTTCATTTTGATTACCTATATATTATAAGTACCTACGTAATACACTGCGGTCAGCGAAAAAATCGAACAAAACAAACGTGTATTATTTTCCTCTATGAAACAAACACAACCTATGAAAAATACGTTTTTTTTTTATTTTTTACGTTGAACTTATACCATAGTCACAGGTTACACGGTCAAATTTTCATCAATCTGATCCATCAATCTGATTGACGGAATATTGACGGTTATAAAAATTTCATATCAAAAATACGATCAATCCATCAATCAGTGGCGAACACGATCAAATTTTCGTCAATCCGTACCAGATTGATTGATCAGATTGATGAAAAATTGACCGTGTAGCCGGTGACATAGGGAAAATAAACATTATGCATTGCACGTCAACGTCATGCATTTGACATTGACATTTTACTGTATTACTCTACGAAATTAAATTGTTATGGCGTACAAGTCATTCTAATACAAACAATAGCACATGAATTTTTGTCGGTTTATACATTCGTTCATTGTTCATTTTAAACCACTGAGCATCTGAGTAATAATACCGAGCATTGAGTAACGTGGTAAAACGCAAACGAAGATATCCTAGAGTAAATTGAAGGAGTAAAATTATTCTCAGTATAGTTACACTCGTGGAACTTCAAGTTTGGTCGAATCGGGCCTAAAAAGTTGTCCGTATCCCGCCTAAAAGACATGCTATTAATGGCCCAGCAAGCATACAACACCATTTAAATAACAAACATATTATAGTACGAGTTAATGTACAAAGCATTATAACCAAATCGTATATCGGCTGTATATATTTTATACGACTCTTTTAAGTAAAATTTGGGCCCCCCCTTTAGACAGCGTTGAGTTGTATAAAGGCTATTTAATAGCATTATAATTATCATATTACTTCATTAATAAAGTCAGTTATGAGCATAGGGATAAACAAACGGCATTTTTTGCGACTTTAATACAGTTAATATATAGCTTTTAAAATTACAATCTGTTATTAAAATTTCATAACAATGCTTACTGTTTTACTTCCTCTGTAAAAAAGAAAATCATAATGATTTTAAAAATATATTTATTCTGCTGACTCCTGTTGGTGTGCAAAGTATTGTGTTGACCTGAATTAATTAAATGCAGTGTTATAAAATGTGACAGCTAATATTGAATGGGTAAGTAATGCCTTTATTTCTGATTGTTTTGAGTGAAATTAGCTGCGCACATCATTTTGTCGGGTGAAATATACATGTTATTAGTAAAGAATACACGCGCCCTCGCTAAAATACTTTATTATAGTATAAATTTTTTAGAAAACATAACCTATAGTTTTAACAAATTTTAAAAACTAGCCTTTAGCAATAGGTTTAACAAATAAAGTAGCTTTTAAAGGTATCCGTACAAAATACAAATAATTTCATTCCCTTTTTAGTCGATCTTATAGTGACTTGTATTCTTTTTGTAAGATAGGAAAAGGAAAGCTAATGGCGACAAATAAAATTAAAGCTTTAGGCAATTGACGATAGCATAATAGTGCTGTTAATTTTAATATGGCCCGTTACAAAAATTAGAGCTCGTATCGCACTATACAAGACACTTACTTATTATGTTCAGCCATATAACAGCACTTCAGAAGTATGTTATAATGTTTAAATGCATTATATGTAATAGTGACTGATCGTAATTATCGAGTTTAGCAGGGCCGGGTACCGTAATTATATTTTGGTAAAGCCTATTAGTGCAGGCGCCAGAGGTTTTAATCTCCGAAAATTGTAATAGTGAATGGATTTTTGTTTTTGAGGTGTCATTTTCTTTTTTACACTATAACTTGCAAGTTATAAGTAAAGCACAAAAAAATTTTTGGTAAACTTTGCAAAGTTTACCAAAAATTTTTTTGTGCTTTTAATTTTTTAGTTACTTAATTAAAAATTAATATTTCACCATATAAAACCGGTCCAGAATTTTTTTTTCTTATTCCTGTTATTTATTAATGACTCTTATCCGATTGTTTACGTTGAAAATTAACCAAATACACAATTTTTAAAAAAGAAAGTTTGCTTTGCTAAGCTAAATACAACTAACTATAAGGTTTTAGCAAAGTTTTTAGAGATTAACGCTCGTCGTAACCAAGATAAAAGGGTTTGGGTGGATTTAAGGGTTGTAACGAAAAGTGTGTTAAACTCACTTGTTGTGCGTATTTAATTTTTAGAGAAATGATAACTTTTAAGTACTTAAAAACGTTTAAATATCTCCAAAAATGTGTAAAATAGACCGAAAATATTTTTCTATATTTGTTGAAAATTTATTTAAGTGAGAGCTAAAACATTAAATGCATCGACAAATGAAAGACTTTTTCTAGTCTTTGAAATATATTTAAACTTCCTACTTAAAGCCAGAAAAAAAATTGGGTGCTACAAATCTCACGTACATACTAAAGACGCATGCTGCGACCTATGCTTGGAAAATGCTTACCTGAATACAAAAAATATCAGTTCTTAACCTAATTTGTATTTTTTTCCTTTAAGTATGTTTTAGCAAATATAATTAATGAAAAAAAAAACAATTTTATTCTGTAAAAACCTAACCAAATGAAAAAAAATACAGATTTTCTTCGAAATATCCGTGAAAAGTTTGTGCTACATTTTCAGAAAATTTAATAAAGTAAGAGCTAAAAAGTTATACACATTAAGAAATAGAAGGCTTTGTTAAGCCTAAAAAATAATTTTAAACTTCCTATTTAAAACCAAAGAAAAATAGGAACGCCATTTACCTGGCGAGGCACACAACAAGCACATTTGGAGGTATGCTCATCTACATACAAAAATATCAATTTTAAATCTAAATTATATATTTTTTCAACTTATTTTCTTTCTTTGGAATATAAGCAACGATACAAATCAAAAAATTAATAATATATTTTATTATTTTGCTATATATTTAAAAGAAAGAAATATGCAACTTTTCTTCAAAATTTTACAGTTTATGAGTTTACTTGAAGTGGAAGAGAATAATTTAAAAATCAAAAGCACAACTTTTCAATAGGTATTTTATTATTTATGTTATCAGCTGCACATTCCTTTTTTTCTTTTCAATTTTCATCCACTATTGCAAAAATCGGAGGTTTGCACGATTTTTACGCTCTGGGAACTCCACTATATATATAATTGATGTTTTTTTGGTACGTACAATTTATAAGAAGGTTAGTAGTAACTAGAGTGATGATTTTTTCCAGAATAATGGCTTCAAGGAGTGCAGAAGAGAAAATTTTGAGATGGCTCGAAGAAGAAGACACTGATGATGGAGATATTTTTTTGTTTACTCCAATTATTAATAAAATCAGTATTTAAATCCTTTATAAGCTTTCTTTTGAATCCGCCTGTTTTTTTTTTGTTTTTTTTCCAAGCCTTTTTATCCTTTCTTATATATTAAATTAGCCAGTGTAATATATTCGCCATTATAAAGAACCATTTTGTAAATTCAAATTACGGTGTTATTATTGCTCATAGTTCTAACAATACTTTTATTTCGATCAAAATATAGCTATACTAGCGACCCGCCCCGGCGTCGCACGGGTATAAATATATAGCCACTGAAAAAATGATTAAAATTGATAGCCTATGATCCTTCACGTGGTCTACTTCTTATCTGTGCCAAATAACATAAAAATTGCTCCAGTAATTCGCGAGAAAAGCCCTTTCAAATAATTTCCCCCGTTTTTTCCACATTCTCCTTAATAGGAGAATGTGGAAAAAACGGTCTAAAACTAATGTCTTAGCGTGATAAAATATAGCCTATAGCCTTCCTCAATAAATGGGCTATCTAATACTGAAAGAATTTTTCAAATCGGATCAGTAGTTCCTGAGATTAGCGCGTTCAAGTTAGCCCTTTCAAATAATTTTCCCCGTTTTTTTCTACATTTTCCTCTGTTTCTTTGCTCCTATTAGTCTTGGCGTGATAAAATATATCATATAGCCTTTCTCGATAAATGGGCTATCTAACACTGAAAGAATCATCAAAATCCGTTGCGTAGTTTAAAAGATTAAAGGGAACAAAGGGACATGAGGGAAAAAAAGCGACTTTGTTTTACTCGTATAATAAGTATAGATACTGTAGAGATGAATAGATCAGAAAGAAAACGAAGCAAAGGCATTATTTGTTATAAAGTCAATGTTAATATAGGACTAGCATTAAATTAGCACAACCATGGACTATTAGAAATCTTTTATTCCTACAAAAAATCAATATACGTTCAAAAGCACTATAAATTAATTTATTAATGCTTGTTTAAAGCGTAAAGTTTTTCTAATTACCAATGTAAGATAATTGTCTTAGTATAAGTTTTAAAGCTGTTTTAGAAGCTGTAATTTAGAATTATCCTACGTTGATTTAAGATTTTTGACATTGTAACAATTTTTTTCTAACTATATTATAGCAGTAAGCATAATTTGATGCAATAAATGCCTTTATAGAGTATTCATATTTGGATAGTGACGATTAAAATAATTAACATGACTTCAAGACATAATTCTGTACCTGTTTTGGTTAATATACAAGTTGTGTGCTTGCTGGGGAGAACATAATATTACTTTTAACTGAAAAGAGCAATTATAATATAACTAGCGACCCGCCCCGGCGTCGTCGTCTTAGCGTGATAAAATATAGCCTTCCTCAATAAATGGGCTATCTAACACTGAAAGAATTTTTCAAATAGGACCAGTAGTTCCTGAGATTAGCGCGTTCAAGTTAGCCCTTTCAAATAATTTTCCCCGTTTTTTCCACATTTTCCTCTATTTCTTCGCTCCTATTAGTCTTAGCGTGATAAAATAAAGCCTATAGCCTTCCTCGATAAATGGCCCAACTAGCAAAAAGTGCTCTTATAATTATCTCAAGACAATTAATTTTTTACACTTATAATACACTAAATCCTATCTCCAAGACCGCAAAAGGGCCCTTTTTATTAGACTATTTGCTCTTATACCATGCTAATAGAATACTTGGTCAATCCGATTTACACTTGTTATGACCTTGTATAACCAAAAACTAGTGTGTTATAAAACTGAATCGGACAGTAACAAACTGAGGCAAGCGAGTGACAAAACTAAGGCTGCGTTGCACCAGAGGCGTGGTTAAAGTTAAAGTTAAATATGGCGTCCAAACACCCCATATGCTCATACGACATCTGTCAATTTTTCCGGTTAAAGTTAAAGTCAAAGTTAGTTCGTGCAACCCAGTCTAAATGAGAATATTTTGCACTTGTCAAGTGGAACGAGATTAAAATTTAGATACATTTCAAAGGTTACATGTATTATTAATTAATAATATTTTTAGTTTCTTTTGTATTGTCGATAGTTGCTTTACATTAAGTGTGTTCGTAGGGGAACGGGAATTTATTGTAAAGTATATTAGGGTATAGCCCAAATTTTTAATGCGCCTCGCTTATTCGAAATATTTACAATAAATATTTATTCAATTATTCAGAATCAATTGCATTATCAGCCATATTGTTTCTACTATCATTTTGAAGAGTGTTATAAGTATATTATCAGAAAAACTAGTTCTATAGGGACTTACTCAAGTGTCTTACAAAACTGTCTCCCGCCATGTTGCGAATTAGCGATTGATTAGGGTTCTGCAGTAAATATCTACCAAACAACCCATGTCTCTGTATTGTAATTAAAATATGCAAATCAAGTAATAAAATATCTATAATACCTATTATAAAACAAAGTCGCTTTTTTTCCCTCATGTCCCTTTGTTCCCTTTAATCTTTAAATAAGAAGTAGACCATGTAAAAGATCATAGGCTATCGATTTTAATAATTTGTTCAGTGGCTATATATTTAACTAGCTGTTGCCCGCGACTTCGTCCGCGTTAACATAGTATAATAATTTTTGTGGTTCCTTATACATACTTATACAAAGGTTAAAACGGGACCCTATTTAAGCAAACGTCAAACGCAAACGTCAATAAACGTTCAAACAAATAACATTATTAAGTTTCTAACTCAAGAAATGACGGACTTTCATTGAAACTTTCTACCCCAATTTCATCCCCTTGGGGGTAGAATTACCAGAAACGCTTAAATACGTATCCATTCATTTTTAATTAGTAGCACAAAAATAAAGTTTCATGTTTCTAACTCAAGAAATGACAGACTTTCATTCAAACTTTCAACCCCAATTTCACCCCCTTGGGGGTAGAATTTCCAAAAACGCTTAAATAAGTATCCATTCATTGTTAATCAGTAGCCCAAACATAAAATTTCATGTTTCTAACTCAAGAAATAACGGACTTTCATTCAAACTTTCAACCCCAATTTCACCCCCTTGGGGGTAGAATTTCCAAAAACGCTTAAATACGTATCCATTCATTTTTAATCAGTAACCCAGAAATAAAGTTTCATGTTTCTAACTCAAGAAATGACGGACTTTCATTCAAACTTTCAACCCCTATTTCACCCCCTTTGGGGTAAAATTTTCAAAATTCCTTCCTTAGTGGGTGTCTACTTAATAAAACAACCCTACTCACCAAATTTCGTGGCTGTAACTTTAACAGTTTTTGCTCAGCGATGATGAATCAGTCAGTCAGTCAGTCAGTCAGGACATGTAATTTTATAAGTATAGATACCCGTGCGACGCCGGGGCGGGTCGCTAGTAAGTAATAAAATACAAGATGTTTGTGTAAACACCGTTGTCCTTGAAACCATCAAATGAGCCCGTCAAAATGAACAACTTTTTCTATGAGAACAATGCTGGGAATTTAAAAAAATCTGTCTTCATACCCATACAAATTGCCGATCCGGGCATCCGTATGGGTATAAAGACGGCATTTTTTTTGAGTTCCCAGCATTGTTCTCATAGAAAAAGTTGTTCATTTTGACGGACTCATTTGATGGTTTCAAGGATAACGGTGTTTACACAAACACACTGTATAAGTATATAAGTAAATATAAGTATTGTTTATAGTTCTTTCACAATTGTCACTTCTATTATAATTTTGTACAGAACCCTAATCACCGTGAACGATATTGTGCTTGCTAGATCCACTTGTCAGATAAGAACTCCTGATTGGAGACAAATGGATCTAGCAAGCACAATTGAAGATTAAATAGCCTTATAAGAGTTTTGGTGGAGACGATTAAAGATAAATTGTACTAATAATACTATCGCATAATGCTCTTACCAATACAGCTGATGGAACTTATAAAGGCCAAAACATGTTGTCTTATAATAGCTTACAAGCACAAATAACTAGAGTAAGTACTCTTAAGTCTAGTAACTCTTTTTCGACATGTATAACTGTCATCTTATAAGCTACTACAAGAGCTTATTATAGGAGTAACTGTACTTCAGTATGTTTACTAATAAGGGTTAGAATTTTCATACTCATAAAGGCTTATAAGTGTAATTGTAAGAATAAACTGACTTGAGCATAAAATGCATTTTTCAAAACTATTAATAGTGCAAACAGCATATGTCAAAACTACTATAAGTAATCTATAAGTGCAGTACTCTTATAACGTACGTAGGTTGAGAGAAATTTGCTAGTTGGGGGCTATCTAACACTGAAAGAATTATCAAAATCCGTTCCGTAGTTTTAAAGATTAAAGGGAACAAAGGGACATGAGGGAAAAAATGCGACTTTGTTTTATAATATGTATAGATATAGTTTAGACTTTAGTGTATTAAACTCAATCCAATGTAGCTGTCGTAGTTGTAGTGAAACAACATAGACGTAGCGTTATCGTAGCACGACGTAGCGTATGTAGCGTGACGTAGCACGGCGTAGCGCAACGTAGCATATGTAGCGTGACGTAGCATGACGTAGCGTAGCGCATGGGTTGTAACTTGTACCTACATCCCTACTACGAGCTACGAGCTGTAGAGTAAATTATGGAAAATAGATTTTTTTTACAAAGCTCTCCACAAAATATCCAACCAAGATACCATGAGCGCTCAATGCTCATATTGAAGTAGTTAGTCAAATTTTTGTAGATCTTAATATTAAATTCATTATTATTGTTTGGCTTTGACAAAGTTCCCAAAATGTAATAAGTAATAATTATCAATATCGTTGATATTATTTTTTGTATTATGACATTTTGGAAAATTACATTTAGATAAATTAGAAGCTAACAATCCGCATTAATTATACTGGATTTTCGTACTTGGTTTTGATCACAACCTCATATTGGTGTTTACGTGAAATGGAAACGAAAAACACTGATACATATTATTGTGTGTATTGTGATTGTGCGTATCGGGTGTGGAGCCGCAAATAGTTGAAGGTCTAACGCCGCGCCTCGACCGCAACCGCTACTTCACTTACACACCTCTAACAAGTATGGAGTGTAGATAAAGGAGAACTATCTTATATGGGGGATATTTGAAAAAGTGTCCAGCTGCACGCAGTAAATAACAGTTGAAAAATCCTCCGAGAGTGGCGCTAGCTGCAGCAAAGGGTATGGAATGAATTATGGAGTGTAGGAATGAATGTAGCCGTTGGTGACAAAATATAAATTATTACTGGAATATAAATTATTGCTAGAATTACTGATAGATTTATTTACCTTGTTGCTACTGTAGCGCCACCTTAGGGTGAATTAGTTTCACCCTAATTTAACGCATTTCCGCGGACACTTTTTACACACAGAGATAGTTCTCCTCTATCTACACTCCATACTAACAAGGAACACACGTCATAATATTTCTTATCTTTCAATTTATATTAATAATAATATTTTTTCTCCCTGCACTTTTGTTTTACATGTGTAGGTATATTTAAATGTTCATGCTCCAGACCAAAGAGAATATTATAATCACTACACTCAAGCAGTGGCGTGGGGTGAAAAAAAATAAAGGTAAAGCCGGACCAAAAAACGGCTAACTCGTGAATAAGCAAAATTTCAATTCTTGTAAAAAAAACGTGCAATAAATTACATACCTGTATTAAGTGTGTTAGTTTACCTTTGCCATAACTACTAGGGTGCTTTGCTTGCATTGTGTGCGTTGCATGCAGTGTTAGTGTTGTTAGTATTCACCACCTTCACCATACATGACATCACTGGTATTATATGAACAGTGCATGTCGAGTATGATAAAAGTGGCTTTAAAAAAAGCCGTTTTAAGCACACGTCACTCACACTCACACACCAAAAATAAGTGAATCCTGACTTGCCAGTGTAGATGTTTGTTACTCAATCATGCAAAAACTGGATTTAGATGAAATTTTGCATGCATCCCATGTCAAACATGGAAAGGAACATAGGCTACCTGTCTGAAGTCCACGCAGACGAAATCGCGGGCAAAAGCTAATAGCAAAGAAATAGCAGAAATACGTACCTAAATGTTTAATTTTGTTATTTGTCGTCTGTCGTCGTTATTTAATATTCCTATTCTACAATCTGAAAAATTACCTAAGAATTATTATTTATATCATTTCTCACCTAACCGTGTCACGACAAATTACAAAGTAAGTAAAACAAACCAACCTTTACGGTGTAACAAACAAAAACACAACACAACACTTGGCAAGTAAAATTTCACTACTTTCGATTCTTTTAAACTATATAATATTACAATCAAGCTAGCCCACTAACTTAATAAATAAAATTTTGCATATTACAATAATGACAGTACAAAATGAGTGCAAATAAGCGCGTAATATAATTGTTTAAGTGAATTGAAATGACAGCACGCGCCGGTCGGCCGGTGCAATTAGCTCTGTTGTGATTGGACGAAATCTTTTAAAGCGAAACATGCGAAACTAAACCTTAACACATGACAAATAAAGACTAGGTAGGCTATGTGGGATCGGCTTGTTGTTCGACAATATCGACGAGTCGTTTGCATGTAGTAGTAATGTGTATGTGTGCGTGAATTTCATACATTTCAAATGTTTGGATTCCCGATGTTTTGAGCGAGTTCCCCGGCCACCGCACACTATGGAGCAGTACGTACGCGTTCTGAGTGCGATCGTAAAAACGGGTATGTGTGCGTTTGCGTGATTTTAAATACATGGCGAATTATTTTTATGAAATTGTAGGAAGCGGGGTAAGCTATAATTATTAATAATAAAAAATGTATATATTAAAATTGGCCAAGGTAAGCCGGTAGGAATCGTGTTCTATGGAGGCTTCGCCACTGCACTCAAGACATTGATAAGTATTCGATTCACTAGTTTTCTGTCAGTTATTATAGTTAAGGCCATCCCCCGAGCAAACGACCTTGACCATACATTTGACGCGTCGCGTAACGCGTTGTCGAGATCGCATAAAATCCTATTTTTTTATTTATCTTAGTTCAAAATTGATAAAAAAATTTAAACGGGGAATATGTAGTTAATAAAGAATCATGGCCAAATTTGTATAGGAGCTGGACTCGACTTTTATTTTTGATGTCCCAAAATAAACTAGTTAGATTTGGTTGTTCTTATGCTCTAAAGTCTAAACATAATTCCGTTTGAGAATTATGTCTAAATAGCCACGATTTTTTATAATAATTAATAACGTTTACAATTATTTTGAGGTTAGACTTAAGAACTACCTTTTTCCCGACTGCGGTGTAGCCTACAAGTGTATATTCGGCGATCTCGTTTCTAATTATTTCAATTTTTCCTACAGTATTACCCAAAAAATAGAACGAATGCGAATGATCGCCGGCTGTCAGAACATAACGAAACTAAAATATATTGATCTTTTTTTGTGGCTATTTATAGACACATTTCTAATGATTTTCGATGCCATAAAATATTAGGGAATTTTTGCTACTAATGGCATATCGGGACGCCACCGCCCACCTGGTACGATTTGGCCATTGTTCTTTATCTATCTATTGTCGTGTGTTTAAAATAAACGTAATTTGTAAATACTAGGGAGATCCTGAAAATACTTTCAGGATCTCCCATACATACATGCGTATGCGTCCCATACAGCATACGCTTCAATTTTAATAAATTGGTATTACTTACTTTAGAAGCTAATATCATGATTCATGAGTATATTAAACAAAAATAGAAAATTTAAAACGGGGAAAGGAATGTTGCTATACATACTGAAGATTATTGCTGTATTTTTCTTTCTGTAGCTTTCAAATTATGAGTTTATAAGGCTCTAATTCGATTATTCGTATTAAATTCTCGATTTTTTTAAATAATTTTAAGATAGGCTCTATATGTACACAATATATTATAATATGCCTATACAAGTGTATATATAATTATACACTTGCGTATCCCAGGAGACCGAACTTAATTGTTTAGCGTTCATTGTTGTCTACACTCTACATGCGGTTACCGTGCCCAGAATAACAACGATGTTACTATCTACTACCCATGTATAGTATTATGTCAGTCATTATGTTTATAGCTATTAACTATACTTCGGGCGCGAGCTTCAATGACTTTGGTAAAGGGATGCGGGAGTGTAATATTGTTAAGTAATTTTACACAGCTTCAGCTTCGAATCTTTGGAGCTCGCGCGCGGGGTAGTACCTATCAGTCGTTAATCTCACAAAGCCATTTCTCTGACTTGACGGCTTGGCTTAGTGGCTAGATATTTTTGAATGGCACAATTTTTATTTTCGAAACGCCAACTTTATGTAAACAAAAAAGCAGCGTCCATTAGTCAAAGATGAATGAACATACAAAATAACTTGTTTCAATGAATTGTATAGTATTGTCGGAGATTATGTAACGTAACCGCATATGCATGCGCGTGGGAGCGGCGTGCGGCGCTGGCGTCGGCATTACCTCATTACACGGAGCACGCAATTATCCAGTTGACCGCTCTGTCGCCCACTAGGCCTCGCGCTCTCAAATCCTGGCCTAGACACGTGTTCTTGCCTAGTGCCGGCCTCCCGCCCTCAGATCTTGGCCTAGACGCACGGACATGTCCGGTGCCGGTTTCCCGATCGCCGAGGATGTTGGCCTAGACCACCGGTCCTCAAACTTTTTTGGTGGCCTTTTAAGAAGTGTAATTTTTGACGGACCCCAAAAAATAATGTTTTGCCTTTGAATGAATTGTGTTAATGCTGCAGGTGTCTGATAATATTTTAAAGTCTTTGGGAATTGGAAAAGAATCAAAAGCAACTCCTACCTCTGATCTAAACCTAGAAGACTTAAATCAGCACTTCGCTAGTCCTGGCCATATATTTGACACCCTAAGAAAAGCTCAAACCGTTAAAAATCTCACCTCTTTAGCAACCAATCCTCCCAACTCTTCACCGTTCACTTTTAGCCATCTGTCAGTCAGTGACGTTAGGAAAACCATCATGTCGCTATCGTCAAAGGCTGTAGGTAGCGACGGCATTGGGCGTGACATGCTTGTTCCTATTCTTGACACAATTTCTTCAGCAATTACCCATATGCTAAACTTTTCTCTTTCTTCCAAAGTATTCCTAACCTCCTGGAAAGACGCAAATATTATCCCTCTGCCCAAAAAATCAAATCCTCAATCCTTTTCCGATTACCGACCGATTTCTATTCTTCCTTTCCTTTCTAAAATCTTAGAACGTTCGGTACATCAACAACTCAGCTCCTTTCTCAATAAACACAAACTGTTCAACCCAATGCAGTCAGGCTTCCGGCCGGGGCATAGTACGTCCACCGCGCTGGTTAAAATCACTGATGATATTCGACTGGCAATGGACAATCAAAATTTAACTATCCTAACTCTTTTAGACTTCAGTAACGCCTTCAACACTGTAGACCACGACATTCTATTGCTATTACTTAAGTCCTTAAATATATCAGCGGATTCCTTGGAATGGTTTAAAAGCTTTCTTTCTGGACGTCGACAATGTATAAGAGTTGACAACACTAAAACATCATGGTGCAATATACTCGCTGGTGTACCACAAGGGAGTGTATTGTCGCCCCTACTTTTTTCAATTTTCATTGCCCCGATTGCCCTAATAATTTGTTCCTTTTACCATATGTTCGCAGACGATTTACAGATATATAGACACACTTCACTCACCTCTTTACCTCATAATATTGCTCAAACCGTCATAGACCTTCAAAAAATACAGCAATGGAGCAAAGACTACGGCCTAAACCTAAATTCCACAAAAACCCAATGCATTATAATAGGAAGCAGACAGTTAATTGCCAAAGTCGACGTCACGCAGTTACCCAGCATAAATATTGATGGATCATTAGTTCCGTTTATCTCGTCCGCTAAAAATCGGGGGGTTCACTTTGAGCAAACGTTATCATGGAGCCCTCAAGTACAAATGTTGCGCAAAAAGCTGACTGCCGCCACCGCTTCCCTCAGACGTCTTAGCAATTTCCTTCCTATCCCAACTAAAATTACACTAGCTCAAACCTTATTATTTCCTATCTTAGACTATGCCGACGTGTGCTACTGTGATCTCAGTGAACAGCTCTTATCTTCTATCGAACGTTTACAAAACCTGTGTACCCGCTTCATATTTAGTCTTCGAAAATTCGATCATGTATCGGAATACCGGGCCAAATTGAAGTGGCTTCCGGTCAAGATGCGTCGGAATACTCACATTCTTCATCTCCTATACAATATTCTCTTCAATCCAAATTCTCCACACTATTTAAAAGATAAATTCACCTTCCTTGGACATAAAAACCCTATTCTCCGCTCATCCAACAAGCTTACTCTTG
This sequence comes from Polyommatus iphigenia, assembly GCA_963422495.1. Classification (NCBI taxonomy): domain Eukaryota; kingdom Metazoa; phylum Arthropoda; class Insecta; order Lepidoptera; family Lycaenidae; genus Polyommatus; species Polyommatus iphigenia. The sequence continues at coordinate 16,109,726 of OY730188.1, forward strand.
CTTTTCCCTCCCATAATACCGCCTACTACGACTGTTCTTTTACCGTATCTGCTATACGTTTATGGGACGCTCTTCCCGAAACCATCCAAAGATCACCTACAATTAATATTTAAAAAAAACGGGTCAAAGAGTTTTATCTAAAACTGTCATGTTGAGTAGCATTCTACTTCTTTCATTTTTATTATATTTTTTATTCTAATTATTATCATTGTTAAATTATTTTTTATTTAAGTATATATTATGTACTTAGATTATTGCATTGGATTATTGTTATTGTAAATTTTATATTCTGAATATGTTAATTTAATAAATTTAATAATTAATTTATATTGAAGTATGTAAAGTTTGTGTAGTTTATCATATTATTATGTATTATATATCTTTATTTTATTATATGTATCTTTATTATGAATATTATAGTATATTTAAGTAAGACGTATGTAGTATTTTTAGCTATACCTAAGTACTTATTAGTTTTGTTTTACATTATTTCAAGGTTGTCTGGAAGAAACCGCTTTCAGCGGTAAGACCGCCTGTTTGTACAGGTTCATATAATATTATTTCAAAATGTAATTTAGTTTCTAAGTTTTGTACAAATAAAGCATTTTCTATCTATCTATCTATTTTTTAAAAACATTTTAAGTATCGCTCGCGGATCCCCTACAAGGCCTTTGGGCAGGCCCCAAGACTCCGCACACATGAGAATGGCTGGCCTAGACGAACGTGGACTTGCCTGACTGCCTGCTCTCAATAAATACTATTCGTCACGCGAGCACCTGTCTAGGTCCTTCTTAGTCAGCTGGACATGCAGTAGTGTTGTTCTTAGTCCAGAGTCCAGACTGAAAATTAGGATTACGTCGTAAAGCCAAACAAATAAGTACAAAATTTCACCTAGCAAGATTTTTAATAGCCTAAAAAGTTATCTCTCATTCTGAAAGGTTTTGCAAAATGACTTCTTACCAAATTAAAGTTTTCAGAAAAAACTAAACGTGCTATCGGTGCTTGTAGCGTAGAATGTCTTGAGGGGATAATGTCAATCATAACGTGAATCATGTTATGTAGGTCAACAAGTCACAAGTGTGATGAGCTAAATTAGATTTGTAAACAGACTCTCACTTCAAGGATTCAAAAAGAATTGTATTCCGTGCGTTTTTTGTAATTTTTATAAACTTTTAATCTCGTACATTAAGTAAGAAATTGTTTAGCACGTAGAATTTACGTTTAAACAGTAAAACAAAGATGGCTTCTACGTCAAAACTTAAAGGTAGCAATAATTTAGTATTATTAAGCCAATTAAATGTATTTTTTTATTCATTCGTTAAATTTAATAATAAGTTAATAAACTTATATAATAATAAGTTAATTAACTTTAATAAAAGATACAGCTGCATCGTTGCTTTTATTAGGTGATGAGGGGTTACCTACTATAACCACCAATTAAGTAATCAAGACTGACCATAAAATGTTAATTAAGTATAGAAATAATTGGAGCGGACGTAGAACTCTTAAGTTCCTAGATACATGAAGTAAGTGTGAAGCGAGGAGGATTCGTTGAATCTAGTTAAGCCAATGAATCGTGTTGGCGAGGGCTTGTTAAGGAACTGAATGACATGCATAATGCTACGCAGATAATTTGGAGCAATTTTGTCATTATTTTCGGCTCTACGAAACCTTCTAGGTATTTTTGTTAAGATTTTAGTAAGATTTTTCAATTCTTAAATACTTATTTGATATTGAGTAGGTATTAAAAAACTGCACACATTTCTCACAGAATGTAGAACTTTGGAGTAAGGTAAATGTCCTTTCCACTCCAGTTGGATGGAAATTATCTACCAGCTATGTCTGTCTACATTTTACTGTACCTACTTTAGTATAGTAATTTTTGCAACTATTTTTGCTAAGAACAAGTAAGGGAGATCCTTATAATCTAAACCTACAATGCGAACGAAAGTGAATGATGATATTTTATTACACCAATGATGATAATAAATTGAGTTAATATCCCATTCGTCTCTATTGCATGATTCACAGCAGCACATTCAATAATAGATTATAGGTTAATTTTAAATATTAGGTTAAAGGTAAGTCAATTCTTAATCACCTGTTTCTACTAACCGTTTGAACTTCAAACAGTACACGGTGTCCTTGGTACAAACATATTTTCCACAATGTTTTGTAGTATTAATAACTAGCGACCCGCCTCGGCGTCGCACGGGTATAAAATATATAGCCACTGAATAAATGATTAAAATCGATAGCCAATGATCCTTCACGTGGTCTACTTCTTATATGTGCCAAATAATATAAAAATTGCTCCAGTAGTTCGCGAGATAAGCCCTTTCAAATAATTTCCCCCGTTTTTTCCACATTCTTCTATTAGTCAGCGTGATAAAATATAGCCTATAGCCTTCCTCAATAAATGGGCTATCTAACACTGAAAGAATTTTTCAAATCGGACCAGTAGTTCCTGAGATTAGCGCGTTCAAGTTAGCCCTATCAAATAATTTTCCCCGATTTTTCCAGATTTTCCTCTATTTCTTCGCTCCTATTATAGTCTTAGCGTGATAAAATATAGCCTTCCTACCTTCCTCGATAAATGGGCTATCTAAGACTGAAACAATCATCAAAATCCGTTGCGTAGTTTTGAAGATTAAAGGGAACAAAGGGACATGAGGGAAAAAAAAGCGACTTTGTTTTATAATATGTATAGATGTAGATATAGAAGATATAGATGTAGAATAAGGCATAATATGGGCGAAAAGCCCATGGGCAGCATATGGTATTAAAAAATTACCAAATCACCCGTCTTAAAACATGATTCTTATATTCCAGGGCGAGACGATATTCTCGTGGTATAGCGGCGAGAGCGAGCCGCGCGTGGCGGACCGGTGGGGCGGGCGGCTGCGGCGCACGAGCGGCCCCAACCTCGGCCGGGGCTCCGTCAACGTCAGCGCCGTCCGGGAGACCGACGCCGGCCTCTACCGCTGCCTCGTCACCTTCCCCAACCGCACGCCGCCGGCGCGCAACAACGGGACGTTCTACCGTCTCGATGTTGATGGTAATTTAGTCTACGTCTATGGACTCCATCACACTATGATCACACTAGTCTCTACGCCAGTCTTGTTACGTAGTTTATATCCTCTTTGGTCAGTCTGGGCCATTCACAATGCCCAATTCCACTCGGATACGGAAACTTCATCGCGTGACATCCAACAAACGCATGCCGCGCTAGGCATTGACCTGCAATGACCGCACGGTGAAGTTTCGGAATGGACGGAATCTGAAGTCGAACGGAAATCGAAGTTAGTTACTGTTCCTGTGCTTAGTTTTCGAAGAACTTTTAGCACACTTGTGTCTAGTAAGTAGAGCATATCTACACTTCTGCAGCTATTTATCTAGATTCCAGGTGATATTATTACCTACTTATCTAAAAAAAGTTATGTAATTGTTGTCGATCTTTGCTCTAAGTACATGACATAATATGTTTGGTATTACAGGCGGGAATCTCATAGTGACACCTCCTATGAACTCAACGGTTTTGGAAGGTGACAGAGCGGAGCTGGAGTGCGCTCCCAAAAGCCTCGAGTGGCCGGTGCAGTGGTACAGAGACGGGGTGCCTTTGGAGACTATACCGGAACTGGCTGGAAGAACGGAACTCGGCTTAAACGGCAGCTTGATTATAAGGAATGCAGTCAGCACCGATCTCGGAGAGTATGATTGTCGCGTAAGCGGTCCCGATGGGCAGATTCAAAGCTCGAGCGCATTCTTGGATGTTCAATGTTAGTATTATTTTTAACCCTTGACGAGAAAAGTGTGATGTTATAATTTTGACGTCTGTCTGTGGGTGTATGTATGTCCTTGGCATCGAAGCATCCAAACCGGTAGACTGATTTCGTTCTAGTTATTTTGTTTAAAAGCAGGCATGGTTGAGAGTGTTCTAGCCATAATTCATCAACGTCAGCTTGCTCACTGCTGGAAAAATTTGTTTTTTTTTCAATTTCTTAATTTATCCTTAATAATTTTTTATTCATGCCTAAGCTTTGGTAATTGGTTGTAATAATTGTTACGGTATTTTTTAGATAAGGCGAAAGTCGTGTACTCACCCAAGGAACGATATTTACCGTTCGGCAAGTCTGCAAGCCTCGACTGCCACTTCAGCGCGAATCCGCCGCTGACGAATCTGAGATGGGAAAAGGATGGGTTCCTGTTTGATCCTTACAACGTCCCTGGGGTGTTCTACAGCAGGAATGGAAGTCTTCTCTTTAATCGGGTAAGTTTTCTCATAAATAGATTGTTCATTGCAATAGCAACAACTTTATCACGATTTAGGTATGTGCTGTTAGTTGCTGGATTTGTTACTGCCTATGGTTTACGTAGTCACTATTTAGTACTATGTGTGTGTGTTATGGTTACTTAGTGCACTTTTGAGCTTACCTACTATAAAGTATTCAGATTTTAAAACGTCGCAATAGATAAATAAAATTAGGTATAGTGAGTATGGCAAAGCGCGCCACCCCGGTAAGTGTGCCATATAGCTATAATTCCATACTGGCGTACTTGCTGGGGTGACACGATTTGCCACACAGCACACTCACTATAATATCTATTTTTATTTTATTTTAGACTTGGTTGTATTATGTTTAAATAAAACTATTTGTGCCTGTATTCGAAGGTGGACGAATCCCACGAAGGCCTGTATTCGTGCACGCCATACAACGCGCTGGGCTCGGCGGGCCCGTCGGCGGCGGTGCGGGTGCGCGTGCAGCGGCCGCCAGCTCTGGTGGCGCGACCTCAGCCGCTGTATGTCGCGCGGCTCGGCGCAGCTGTCACCATGCCGTGCAGTCCCGCGCTCATGGTACAAGCCACACCGCCCACTGTTAGGTGGACGAAGGTATAAATTTTTGCCTAACTATTATTATGCTGTACCTAAGCACTATACACCTAATGCATACTTATTTGATAATTCAGGTCATGTAGCAATGTGTTGTTGCTATGTGTTGAACATGTATTATCAAAGAAATTAATGAATATGCTGATGACAGGCCTTAGGCATAGTACGTTAGTCGAATTATGTTGAGCTTTGCCGGTAACATTGATGACAATCTCCGACCATATAGTGTAGGACTGCCGTTTGCTAAGCAATCAATTTCTCCGATGAGTCCGAGGTATATACTATTTTAATATTATATCTCTTCGTTGGTATATAATAACTAGATGAGAGCTATGAGTAGGTTTATTCACTTTATACTGACTTTTATTTCACGTAAGTAACATTAATTTCTTTGTAGAAAGACGGCACGGAACTCCCAGACGGGCGGTACTCGTTGGACGGCGGCAACTTGACGATCAGCTCGGTGTCGGAGGAGGACCGCGGTATCTACGTGTGTACGGTCAGCAACGAGGCCGATGTCGTCAATGTAGAGACCGAGCTGCTCATAGAGAACGTGCCCCCGCGAGCGCCGTACAACCTTAGCGCGACGCCGTCGTACGACTCCATTCATTTGACTTGGGTTCCTGGTAAGTAAATGAAAAAAAGACGGGTTGCACTCCGGGAGTGCCGGCAGAAGTGAAAACTTGATTATTAACGTTGTGCATTTTTTTAACCCATTTTTTATGAAAATCGATTATTAAAAAATCGATTTTTTTAATTTATCGAAACTCTTACAATCGATTAAATTTTTAACCCATTTTTTATGAAAATCGATTTTTTAAATGAATCGAAACCCAATCAATTTGAGTTTGAGTTCGAGTTCGAGTTCGAGATCGAGTTCGAGTTCGAGTTGGAGTTCGACACAAAACACTACTCTCCAACCGTCTTACGGTTTTTCCAAGGTTTTTCGATCAGCACGAGAATCTGACGCGAGTTTCACAGTTTTTACCCATCCCACAAAAGTGCTCAACGCCGCTAAAGAAGTTTTCACTTCAAAAAATCAATAATAAAACAAAGTTATGATACTTTAGAGTTAGGCCTGGAGATACTGACACAAAATTCTTGGTCATTTGTGGCGGTTTACAGGGGTATAATTACGTAAAGGCAATTATTTTTAACAAAAAATTAAAACCGACTTCCAAGGTAAAAACAATAAGTAATAATATGAACTAAAAAGTATTAAATAATTCTTACTCTTTAATAGTGCCTCTTTCAGAATTCGTCTAAATCTCAACTACTTCTGTACATACTATAGCTTCATTATTTTGAAGTCGGTACCAGCTAATTTAATCGTGAGTTAATCAGTCAATGTCAGAATATTATATGAAACTTTTGGGACTGGTACCGACTTCAAAGTAATGAAGCTATAGTATGTACAGAAGTAGTTGATTGTTGAGATTTAGACGAATTCTGAAAGAGGCACTATTAAAGAGTAAGAATTATTTAATACTCTTTAGTTCATATTATTACTTATTGTTTTTACCTTGGAAGTCGGTTTTAATTTTTTGTTAAAAATAATAATTTCACTCTTTTTAGTTATTTACCGGTAAACATATAAGCTCACAGTTGTAGATATTATATAGGATTTAGGTATGAAACTATCACAACTACTATACTCAGGCAGTTTTCAAAAAAGTTTTATGCTGTCTCAAAAGCCATGAGCCATACCCTACTATAAATATACAGACCTGTTAATCTAATACGCACTCAACTGTCATGAAATGGCTACTATAACACTTCGTTATTTATTACTTATTGACTATAATATTATTACTGAATTATCATGAATAGAATTTGCATAGTAGCATACTTTCAGTTCTTAAAACAACGATGAAACCCCCAAACTTTCATATGAAAACTTATTATCTGAGTTCACTACCACTTTAGAATTTCTTAAAGAACTCCGAGTTCATCAAGCAATGCTGAAATGTTCAAACGCTATTACTACTATCTCTGAAGGCTCTAGAGTTCTGGTTCAGTGACTTTCGTTGTATTATATAAAACTTCCGCATGTAAACTCATCAGCTCAACATAATAAAATATTATGCTTTAACTACTTTAAGCTACAATAATATACTATATATTTTGTCCCAATCAAGGAGTTTCCTAGATCAAATTACCAACTTGGTAACCACAACACCAAGTTTAAATCATTTACTTTGTAACAACATTAATACAATTTTCAAAATCACTCGACAAACTCGAGCCTCGATCGAAAAGACTATGAAAAGTACCAATAATAGCGTCGTAACTCATAACGATGCATCGTGTGATGGTACTGATAATTATGATGATGATGATGATGAATGTAATTTGCATAGAAGCATATGCTTTCAGTTCTTAAAACATCGCCGAAAGTCCCGAACTTGTATCTATAAGGAATCCGGAGTTCTCTTAGTATCTTCGGAACCATAGCACGCCTTGGTGTAAAATCTTACTTTTTGGTAGCATATGCCTAGGATCCTTCACATAAAACCAAAATCACTATATGTTTCCATATAAATTTTGAGGAGTTCCCTCGATTACTCATGGATCCCATCATCAGGTCACCACTTTTGTGAACATGGTACCAAATTGGAGTTGAACCCTATACAACAAAAGAAAAAAAATTGAAAATCGGTTCACAAACGGCGGAGTAATCGTTGAACATGCACAAATAAAAAAAAAATATCCACAGCCGAACATATAACCTCCTCCTTTTTTTGGAAGTCGGTTAAAAAAGGAAAATGATGGTCATAGCGCTCGCACTGGCAGCCCAAACGCGTGGGCGTTAATCGAACGTGTCGGATAAATAACGAGTGTCGAACGATTTGTTCCACAAAAATGCTTGTATTTTCAGATAGTCGAAAAAAAATAAGTAGGCGAAAGCGTAATGCCATACTTGTCGGGTGCGGCTTACAGCCCGCCACACCGACGCGAATACGTTAATTTTAATAAAAAAATTTAACCATTTGTACCAGGCTAATTTTTGCATAGCTAATCATCGTCGAGTAGCCATTCACGAAAATCACCTTGCCATACTTTTCCGACAGCTCCCAATGGCCGCCTTACCACTGCAAAGGTGTAAGTTTTTTTTTTCGCCAAACGATTTGTACCAGTATGGCATTTAAATTTTTGGAAAGTATTTGACAAAATATGACCGTTATTATTTTTCCCATACTTCTAGTAGGGGGAAAAAGTGCTGCCATACTTGAAATACTTATTTATTTGACACGTTTAAAAAATACGACTATAAAATACGTAAAATCATTTTTTACATCATGGCATCATTGTATTCTCGTCATTTAAAAAAAAATTATCTTCACAAAAAAAAAAATTACAGATTGTAACCATGGGGCGGGACGACTATCAGACTTGAGCAAAAAAGTGATAAAAATTGTACGATTTGTACCAGTATGGCATTTGGATTTTTGGAAATTATACGATACAATGTGACCATTATTATATTTGCCATACTTGTAGTAGAGGGAAAAAGTGGCACCATACTTGAAAAACCGTTTGAAATTACGAATAAAATCTTAGGATTTTGAAATAATATTGTTCGTATTCGCCGCCTCCCACAGGTATGGCATTATCAGACTCCTATTTATGATCATACAGGGAACTGTTAAAAAAAGTTTCAGGGTGGTACAAATTGTTTGGCGATAAAAAAAACTTACACCTTTGCAGTGGTATGGCGGCCATTGGGAGCTGTCGGAAAAGTATGGCAAGGTGATTTTCGTGAATGGCTACTCGACGATGATTAGCTATGCAAAAATTAGCCTGGTACAATTGGTTCAATTTTTTTATTAAAATTAACGTATTCGCGTCGGTATGGCGGGCTGTAAGCCGCACCCGACAAGTATGGCATTACGCTTTTGCCTACTTATTTTTTTTCGACTATCTGAAAATACAAGCATTTTTGTGGAAGAAATCGTTCGACACTCGTTATTTATCCGACACGTTCGATTAAGTATTAACGCCCACGGGTTTGGGCTGCCATTGCGAGCGCTATGACCATCATTTTCCTTTTTGCCTTTACGTAATTATACCCCCGTAAAACCGCCATACTGGCACAAATGACCAAGAATTTTGTGTCAGTATCTCCAGGCCTAAGTGTTTCATACAGAGTTAACTGAGTAGTATACACTAGTAGCAGCGCTGAAAGAGTTTTAAGTAGGTAATTATTTTGTTTCGAAACACCCTGAATAAAAAGCGTGACATTTTAAAACAACTTACCTAAAGTATAGTTTTCACAGAGCCAGTACTGGCTGCCAATAACTAATAAGACTGGCAGCCAGTATTGGCTTGGTATAGGTATGCCGCGTGTGAACAGTTTCTCAAGCCAGGTCAAACTGTTCACACGCGGCATATACCAAGCCAATACTGGCTGCCAGTCTTATTGGCAGCCAATACTGGCTCTGTGAAAACTATACTTAAGCTCACTTTAGTTTACCCAATTTGCCGCAAGTAGGAAGCTTATATCTGAATTCTGAAATCTGAACTGCATTAAGAATGTAGATGGCTCGAATAGAATAGAATAGAAAATTCTTTATTTGTAAAAGAAGAGAGATAAAAAATTCGAAGTTATAAATTAACTATCTTAGACCCTGTCCAATAATTGCAGGTCATAATGGCGTAGACGTGGAGTACAATGTGTGGTACCGCGAGCGAGCGGAGAGCGAGTGGCGCACCATGAAGATCCTCAGCCGCGGGGTCACTGACGCCACGCTGATAGGCCTCCGCCCCGCCACCGAGTACGAGCTCCGAGTGCTGTCACAGGACTATATCGGCGACGGGCTGTTCAGCAAACCTATCTTCGTTCGAACCTTAGGTGATACCTACTATCCGTATAAAATTAAATAAGTATGTTCCATCAAATAAATTGATTAGGTAAGTACTTAGGTAAATGATAGATCCGCCAAATGCTAAAGAATCAATCTATTATAGTACTTAGTTGGATTTGAGGTATAAAGTATTAAATATTGCTCAAAATTAGCAACAAATAACAATCAGCCTAACCAAACCTAGGTTGTCTGAAAAAAAAACATCCAATCACAATGAAGAAACTCTTTTGCCTTCAATATTACGTTAAAAAAATGAATTACAGATCAATCAACTCCAGTTGATGTGGAGGACGAAGTCACATCTTACACGGCAGCCGTGACCGAGAGTGCTCCGGGCATAGAGGAGGTAGTAGGGACAGACGGCGTGGTCGCGACTGCGGAGGACAGTGAGCTGCCCGTGACGATCAGGTTGTTGGACGAAGGCGCTTTAGTTCGCTGGAGTCGCACGCGCGCCGATCGCGGAAGATGTACGCTACGATGGTATGCCGCAGATGAACCCACCCACCGCTTGCTGCTTACTGCTGCAACGCAGCTCGATTACATACTAGGTGGGTACTAGGTACTATCAGAAAACTGCCATGATTGACAGGCAGAATATGACGGACCTTCTTAATTCGGTCGGGCAATGTCAAGCCGAGTCGACAGATCATCACATTGTTTCACGGAGCCTAACATTAACGATATAACCCGATCAAATAACATAGGCTCGACAACTGCCTATTAATGGATTCCTCTGATGGCACCCACAGCTGCAATAATTATTATTTGTATATTATCTGTTATTTTAATACCAATTTATATTACAGTTAACGTCGTAGAAGAAGGTGCTAGTTATTGGGCTACAGTGCAATGCGCGGCGAGCACAGGTGGTGCATCGTTGCATGTTCCGGCTTACGGGCGCTTGCGTGGTGTTGCTGCCGGATCTGCTGCCGCAGCGCTGCTGCTGGCGGCGCTTGCTACAGCTCTGCTGCTCGCGCGGCGCCGCAACGCACGCAGGGACAAGCGCGCTCGTTGATCTATCGTTCGATAAACTGTGGCATGGTGCCTTTCGGACGTTGTGCGTGTCACTAGATTCTAGAATCGTTTAGTTACATTTTAACTTACAAGTGCGATAAGTTTTGTATTGTTATTATTTATTGTAATTTGTAATAAATATTTTTGTTATAATAATTATTTCTATTTATTCGTTGAAAATTTTTGATACTAATATTATCATTTAACTTAACACAAAACCGACAAAACACTAGTTCAATAATATAATATTTTTCTTGATTAACCCTATGATATAATATTAATTGGATTAACCCATGATTAACCTATAAACCCCGTGACCGCGACAACAATAGAATAACAATAGATTTCCAAGAATCCGCGATCGAAGGATTAAAATACATTTATTATACAAATAATTATTTTACTTTTTGCACTTATTATATATTTAGGACATTTATACTCCACTCGGGCCAAAGAGAATATAATCACTACGTGACTCGGGCTAGCTTGTCGGTTCTTCTTCTTCTTCTTTTTTTATGGCGGCCTCAGTGAGTTGCCAATGTCAGAGTGATTTTGGGTAGACTTTGCTCTATAATGCAGGTCTGGTGAAGAAACAAGGTACAGTATCTAATAACTTAAATTCTGTTGAATATATCTAAAACAAACACAAACATATAGAGGTTAGTAAAACATCACAATTTTATATTGTTAGAACGAATATATGTACACAGAATATCAATAAAAGAGGTATTTACATAGCATAAAATTGATTTAAAATTGATAGGGCGAGGAATATTGATAGGGAGGAGGTCATAAAGGGAGGACTGGTTTTTGGGACAGCAGAAAAAGATATGGTCCAAGGTACCCTCATCTAGGCCACACTCACAAAGAGAACTATCCTTGACCCTTATTTTTACTAAAAACACTGGGGAACAGCAATGACCCAACCTAACTCGGCAAACAGTTGAGCAAACCGTTTTGCTGTTTTGCGAGTATTGGAAGAACCAAGGCCTTACTGGAACTTCACTTTGAATGTCAAAGTAATGTTTGCCTTTTACGTTACTTGAGCTGGCCCATTCTCTATTCCACGTAATATATAAATGTTTTTTAGCCACCGGAATCAGATCCTGACAGTATAACTGGTAATGAGTTAGTGTGCCCGTTGTAACAGCTTCCTTAGCGTATGCGTCCACACTCTCATTGCCAGTAATACCGCTATGGCTCGGGATCCAAGCCAAAACAACATTTATATTTTGTAAATGACACCTAAGGAGAAGTTGCTTTATTTTCAAGATTAAAGGAGTTCTAAACTTATTACAAAACTGGTTGGCCATGAGACCTTCTGATGCACTTTTGGAGTCCGAAAGGATAATGGAGTTATTGAGTTTGTGAGACTCAATGAACAAGATAGCCTCATAGATGGCAAGTACTTCACCTGTATACACAGACGAAGTGGGAGGCAATTTAAAATTTAAAACAACATTAACCTTCAGAATCCAAACCGCAGCACCAACACAGCCATCATCAGATAATTTTGATGCATCAGTGAAAACAAGCAACCAATCCCTGAAGTGCTGATCAATGATGTTCCTGAATTGAGAGTTGGCAGAGGAAGAACCTTTTTCTATGCGTAAGTTGAGCAAAACTTTTGGAACAAATGTTATAGCATTAAAGGGGGTGGAAAAGAGAGGATTAAGGGTGCACTGAAAGACAGGACAAGGGAGACGGGTTAACTTAAGGTAGCTGACTAGGAGCATTGGAGTTTCTTTGTGTGACCAATAATTTGATGTGGAAACAAGTTGGGACAGAGTGTGAAGTTTGCCAATTAACGGGTGATAGGAATATTGGAAGATTTTAAATAAAAACCGGTCTGGTCGGTTGTCGCTAGCGGTCATTGACTCCCTGTCAAAAACTTGTCATTTTCCATATAAACCGCGATTGACAATAAAGTGTCAGGTATTGTCAATCGTGGTTTTATATGGAAAATGACAAGTTTTTGACAGAAAGTCAATGACCGCTAGCGACAAGCTAGCCCGAGTGAAGTATAGTATGATGTAAAGACTGTAAAGAACAAAGGTACCTATAGTCGTTGGCATATTCATATTCTTATACTACTATAAAAGAAGAAGACAAAGAATTTTACCTCGATTGACGTTTGAGTTTTGACAGCTAATCTGTCAGATCGATGTTTGTTGCTGGCTTCGTTTGTTTCAGGGTGACCATATGTGGCAGGTTCCTGCCATTTTGGCAGGATTGGAGTCTTGTTTTGGCCTATGGCATGATCGGTTGACGTTTTAAAAACTTGGCAGGTTTTGGCAGGATTGGGGTATGAACAATAAATGTTATTTTTGCATCAAAGAAGTCAGTAATTTATTAGAATCTGGTGGTAGTATAATTCAAATTCTGTTTTAGGGAGATCGCAGACGACAGACTTTTGTGCGATCAAAGTCTGCGGCTTTCATGCAATCTGATGGCGCGCGCCATGCGGAATGTATGTAAGCCGCAGACTTTGATCGCACAGAAGTCTGTCGTCTGCGATCTCCCTTAAGTGTAGATAATATTTTTTGGGGTTTAATAAGTTTAAATGTTTCAAAGGGATTGTTATGCTTACCAATGTCTAACGCTTCATGCGAAAGAATGTTCTCCCAAATCAATCCAAAAACTCGGAACCGTTTTTAGGGTTCCGTATCCAAAGGGTAAAAACGGGACCCTATTCATGAGACTTCAATGTCTGTCTGTCCGCCTGTCTGTCCGTCTGTCTGTCTCCAGGCTGTATCTCAAGAACCGCTATAGCTAGAGTTCTGAAATTTTCACAGATTGTGTATTTCCGGTGCCGCTAAACCAAGCAACCGGAGCAACAAATACTAAAATCAAAATAAAATTAATATTCAAGGGGGGCTCCCATATAACAAACGTGATTTTTTTGCTCGTAATCTATAATGGCAACAGCTAAACGCTTTAAATTTTCACAAAATCCTTAATTATATTTGTAATTTAAATATTAATAATAAAATTTAAATAAAATAAATATTTAATCCCATTAAAAAAACACAATTTTTGCCTACTTTCTGATTTCTCTCTGTAACGGTACGGAACCCTTCGTGAGCGAGCCCGACTCGCACTTGGCCGATTTTATAAACAAACATGTTGCATCTATGTTGCATGTTATGCAAGGCATTGGTGAGCATAGTGATTGCAAATTTTCCTTCAAACCTACAAAATAAATTGAATCGCATGAACAAATCTATGTATAAAGATGAAGAAATGGAAGAAGACGATGCGAATGTTTAATCTAATAAAAATGCAATATAATATTATATGTGTATTTTTACTTTTCTTACTTTAAAACAACAGTACTAAATAAAGATGGCAGTATTTGGACATTTTTACTACAGGCTTTGGCAGTTTTTTGACCAAAGTAAGGCAGGATCTGTAATTTAAATATGGTCACCCTGGTTTGTTTGGTTGTTTTCGTAAAATATAAAATAAATTAAATTAAATATTGTATTGAAAAGGATTAAAAAAGAGAGAATTTTAATTTTTAATGACATATGAAATCGAAGGCATAACAGAAAAATTAAAGTAAAGCGGGAAGAGTTAATGCTAGAGCGTTCTCAAAATGACTCAATCACAATTTTCTCTCACTTGGGAGTCCTTTAAATCCAATATTTGCAATGGGTTTAGCAGTCTGCAACAGGTAAATAATTCTTGTAGAATATTGGGACTTCTTAAGCCCAATGTTATCTTGCGGGAACCGCACATTGATACATGCATACAATTTGTACATTTTCGCGCGAAAGAGGTACCTACTCCTATGCCTTCTCTGCGAGCTGCGGTCTATATCTGTATCAAATGAGCTCAATTATAGTTCCGGATCTTATTCAATGCAAAGTAATGAATGAGATATTATGGTTATATATAATACTCTATACGTATATTTTACAACTTAGTAATTTTGTTATTTTATAGAATGCGGAGTTTGTCGATATGACGATAGCCGCCGATGGGCACTTGGTCAAGGTACACCAAGTACTTATGGCATTATCAAGTCCGTACATAAAGGAACTAATAACCTCAGCACCATGTCAACACCCAGTAATTTTTCTGAACGTAAGTAACATATTATATTTGCAATGATTAACATTATAGTATAAAGGTTAGGTTTAACTGTTATACTAAAATGTTTTATGATCTCTCTCTCTCCCCACTCCACTCTAGCACTTTGGTGAGTTAAGTGTCCCATCGCTCTGCTGCAGTGTAAATACCTACCCCTATAGTCCGCGCGGAACTAGTTGGCCGCGCCTTAGGTAGGGACGGGGGTGAGGGTTGCTTGCTGCTCGCAATGCACATGAGATTAGACAGTGACGACCAATCTCGCGATATCGTGAATAATAATATTATTTAATTATTGGAAATAATAAATTAAAGACATTAGACAATTGATCAGTTTTATATTCTAAACCCGCCATCCCCAACCCGCGGCCATGCATGCGGCCCGCCGGGACTTTATTTGTGGCACGCGTGATGTTAAACAATTTTGAAATTCACGCCCACCAGCAAAATAACGTAAAGTCTAAATATCATTAATAATATTATTAAATATAATATTAAATCTTTAATTTTGAAGAAAGTTATTTTTTAACCCTAAAAAATTTTTGTTGCGGCCCGCGAGTCACGACACCAAGACCAAAACATGTTTGTGGCCCGCATGAAAAAAAGGTTGGGGACCACTGTTCTAAACTATTGACATCGGCTTTCCATTTTTTAAAAAACGTATGCACTTTAAATATTATTTCCTTAGATTGTCTTTTTATCGGCGGACTCATCTTGCTATTGCAATCTCTTGTGCGAAGCGCCCCTGCCTCTCCGTCCCACCGCTCACATACCTCAGGCGCGGCCAACTAGTTCCGCGTGGACTATAGTGCTGTCCCACCTTAAAATTTAAGTACAGCAATCATGGGTGTACCCAGGATTTTAGCTAGGGGGGGCAGCATACCTGTTTCGAGAAGATGGTCGGTCTGGTATATTGAAACAAAAAATTATGAAAATTGACTTTTATTAGTGACTGAAAATATAATATATTTCAAGTCTAAGTATAAATGTTAGGCTAGGTCATTATTAAAATAAGGTAGGGGCAGGGTGGGGCACTTGCCCCTCCTGGGTACGCCCGCGACACCAATTAATACTTTAACAATACTATTTGCAGAATGTGTCACATGCAACACTGGTTTTAATACTGGAATACATTTACACGGGGGAAGTGAGAGTACCAGCAAGAAATTTGTCTAGTTTCATCGAAACCGCTAAGGCTTTGCATATAAAAGGCCTAGAGGGAATGGTTAGTATTTAATCTATATAAAAAAAAGTTGTGTTAGTTACACCACTTATAACTCAAGAACGGATGAACCGATTTGGCTGTAAATTGGTGGAGAGGTAGCTTAGAACCAGGAATAGGACATAGGATACATTTTGTCCCGGAAAAATGTACGGTTACTGCACAATATACTTTTATGATTTGCGTGTAAACTATTCAATCGATTTTGATGAATTTTGGTATGGAGATACTTTGAGTCTCGGGAAAGGACAAGGGATACTTTTTGTCCCGGATAATGTACGGTTCCCGCACAATAAACTTTTATGATTTTCGCCTAAACTATTCAGTCTTTTTTTATGAAATTTGGTATGGAGATACTTTGAGTCTCGGGAAAGGACAAGGGATACTTTTTGTCCCGGAAAATGTACGGTTCCTGCACAATAAACTTTTATAATTTTTGCCTAAACTATTCAATCGATTTTGATGAATTTTGGTATGAAGATACTTTGAGTCTCGGGAAAGGACAACGGATACTTTTTGTCCCGGAAAATGTACGGTTCCCGCACAATAAACTTTTATGTTTTCGCCTAAACTGTTCAGTCTATTTTTATGAAATTTGGTATGGAGATAATTTGAGTCTCGGGAAAGGACAAGGGATACTTTTGGTCCCGGAAAATGTACGGTTTCCGCACAATAAACTTTTATGATTTTCGCCTAAACTATTCAATCGATTTTGATGAATTTTGGTATGGAGATACTTTGAGTCTCGGGAAAGGACAAGGGACACTTTTTGTCCCGGAAAATGTACGGTTCCCGCACAATAAACTTTTATGATTTTCGCCTAAACTATTCAGTCTATTTTTATGAAATTTGGTATGGAGATACTTTGAGTCTCGGGAAAGGGATACGTTTGGTCCCGGAAAATGTACGGTTCCCGCACAATAAACTTTTATGATTTTCGCCTAAGCTCTTCAATCTATTTTGATGAAAGGTATGGAGATACTTTGAGTCTCGGGAAAGGACAAGGGATACTTTTGGTCCCGGAAAATGTACGGTTTCCGCACAATAAACTTTTATGATTTTCGCCTAAACTATTCAATCGATTTTGATGAAATTTGGTATGGAGATACTTTGAGTCTCGGGAAAGGGATACTTTTGGTCCCGGAAAATGTACGGTTCCTGCACAATAATCTTTTATAATTTTTGCCTAAACTATTCAATCTATTTTGATGAAATTTAGTATGGAGATACTTTGAGTCTCGGGAAAGGACAAGGGATACTTTTTGTCCCGGAAAATGTACGGTTCCTGCACAATAAACTTTTATGATTTTCGCTTAAACAATTTAATCTATTTTGATGAAATTTGGCAAGAAGATACAAATTTTAATCAATTGTTTTCTTAATTATACCAATTCGAATTAAATAATCATCGTTAAGACAGGACAACGTCTGTCGGGTCAGCTAGTATTATAATATTTAAAAAAAGACTGGCATTTATAGATACTTTTTTTGAGATAAATTATCTTTCTCTTTTAATGTAAATTATTGCAGGATTCTGACACTGGTGAGATATCTATTTTTGGAGAATCATATGCAAGAGGAGTAAAAAGGAAATCTGAAGCAAACGATGAGGTAAGTTCTAAAGAAGAAAGGAACAATCTAATAAATAAGTAGACTGTTCTTCTCTTTTTTCTAATTAGTAGACTAAATGAAATTGCAGTTTAGGTCACACAGGGATGGGACAAAACATAGTGCACCTGCGACTTAGTGAAGCAAGGTTTAAAAAATTAAAATGTCAATTGTCAACTACCATCATGCAGCTTGATGTTTGGATAGTACAATAATATTTACTATTGAATTAATAAATACATTACGAATAATAAAAACTAAGGAAACATAACTCCCATACTTCAACCGTTTCGAATTTGGTTCTTTTTCGCACACTAAAATATTAGTCCTTTGAAATGTTACATTTGCTTTACATTTATTAGAGGACGCAATTTTATTTTTGGAATATGTTGGGGGGCTCAATAGAAGCTTAACCTCAAGTTTGTCGCCATACTTGTCCCCCGGCCTCCATCTTGAAAAAAGGGGTGATAACACTATTTTCGTAATATCTCGGAAACTATACTATATATATATCGGGGGTTTGGGGGATCTTTTTCTCAAAAGATCATTAACAAGGTTGTTCTAAGGTAATTTTTTTGTAAAATGTATTAAACAAAGTTAAAGAGCGATAATAAACCTTTTAAAAAATATATAACTTTTTTGCTTATAACTTTTTAAATTTTAAATTTAGGGTAAAAAGTTGTTTAAGCATATTTGTAGGCAAAATAATTTGCAACAATTAATTATGTTCTTAAAAATTTTCTGTAAGACATAGTTTCCGAGATATTACGAAAATAGTGTTGTCACCCCCTTTTTCAAGATGGCGGCCGGGGGACAAGAGTGGCGATCCCACAAACTTGAGGTTAAGCTTCTATTGACCTATTCCAAATTGACATATTCCAAAAATAAAATTGCGTCCTCTAATAAATGCAATATTTGGTCCTAAAATTGTAACATTTCAATGGACTTTTAGGCAAAAGCTACGAAACACTAACATTAAAATTTAGGAAATAAAGCCATTGGCAATAATTATATTTCTTCGCTTTATTCTTTGATATATATAATTAACCAAAAGTAGTAACCTTTACTTATCCCCTAGGCAATCGCGTTTTTTAACTTGTATAAAAACACTGAATTGTGTACTGAATAAATGCATAAAGTATGCATGTATTCGGGTCACATTTTGTAGACACACTGAATAGACAAATTTATTGACACAGTTACTCTTCCTTAGTTTTTATTATTCGTAGATCATTATTTATTACATTGTTATGTTTCATTTCAGTATAATTTGATCTAAGTACAAAAATATTTTACTACTTGATAATGTTTATTGCATACTTTAGGAGTAGTTGTACAATCACCATATTATTTCTTTTTTATTACAGTTTTCCCTGCCAAGTTCTGCACGAAAAATATCCATTAAGCGTGAGGGTAGTTCAATCTCACAGAACACTAGGTAATTCACTAATTTATTTACTGATTAATTTACTACTGCTATCATTAGAGTACACAAATGTATTTAAATTTATTGCCACATTTTCTGTTCTACATCATTTAACTAGGTTATGTTTTTAGGTCATTATTGAGAGCAGCAAAAAATGACAATGATGATAATGTTCAGTCATACTCAATATTGGAAGATTCAAATGACATACATGACTCTGACGACATTTTACCGATGCAGAATAGTGATTTCGCTCCTACAAATATTATAGGTGATGTGAAAACTTCAAAAGATAAATGTAAGTGCAAAATACAATACATATCTCTGTTCAAAGTTTGGCATTGAATAGCAAGTAGGTCTTTGTTTGATAGTCATCAGAGATGGAATGGGGAGTGAAGAAATAAGGGAATTTAGGCTGCGTTTCCACTGAAGCGGAGCGGAGCTTAGCGGTGCCCGAATTGACCAATCATGCTATTCCAGCGGAATGACAGCGAAGATTTCGAGCATGGTGATTGGTAAATTCGGGCACCGCTAAGCTCCGCTCTGCTTCAGTGGAAACGCAGCCTTATGGTTGGCTTTTGCTTAATCCGATAATAACTTTACAAGACAGAGCGCGTTTATTGGCTGTCGGAAAACGCTTTGTGTATCAGGTGTGACAAGACAATTCCCTCGGCCGAGCAAATCCATAATAAGCATGCCAAGTGCTCGGCCACTGGGCACTGTCTTGCCACTACTCGCTAGTTGGATCAGACCCTAAGGGTGTACTTTCAATCTTTTAGCAGCAATACCTGTTGACTGACAGGCAAATAACTGCTTAGCTGTTTAACTAAGGGCCTTTCCACACGACGTATTTTTTGCGCACTGATGAAGCGCGTTTTCATCGCGTTTTGGCAGATATAAAGTTTACAACGTGTCGGCTTCCTTCCGTTTGCTGAGCGTTCAACTTGCGTTTGTATCGATACAAACGAGCGTAAAAAACGTCGTGTGGAAGGGCTCTAAAGTAACAACGCCATAATCATAACCACGTAACATTATATTTCAGCAACAGCGAACCTCCAATTCACGGTGTCAATACGGGGCTCGCTGCAGATAATACTGAACCGCTACATCTACAACCTGCAGTCGACGGCGGCGTCCGGCGTGCGGCGCTGGCGCTGCGCCGACTATCGCAGCAAGAAGTGTAACGCCTTTGTGGTCACCAACGGCAATATCGTTATGAACAGGTATATTTTTCACATCCCATTAAATCGCGGGCTTCGAGGCAGAAGGGCGTATAAAAAAAGACTTTTTTTTAAGAAGAAAATAGATCTCTACAACTGAAAATTTGTATGTGTCTATGAAATTACACACTTCACCTCGATTGTGGGAATCGCAGACACAATAGATTTTCAGTTGTTATGCGACAGCCGGGTGCCGCTTAGGGATTGATGGGTAAAATCGTAAATTGATGTTCTTTTGTATTTTAACTATTTCAAAACTCGCAATATTGCACTTACAATTTATATCAGCTATTTACCTCTTTAAAAAACACAATTTTTTATACGTCCTTCTGGCTTGAAGCGTATTTTGTATGTTGTGTCCACACTTTAGTTTTCCTTTTTTTTATTCTAATTATTATCATTGTTAAATTATTTTTTATTTACTTAGTTTATGTAGATTATTGTTATTGTAAATTTTATATTCTGAATATGTTACCTAAATTATATTTATCTTAGTATTTGTAAATTTAAATAAATTCGATGTGATTTGCTGCATTATCAACACTAAGATTATAAATGTAAAAAGTGTAAAAAAAATTGGTATGAAGATACTTTTAGAGACGAGACAGGACAAAGTTAGACAGGATAATTTTTGTTACAGACAAATCTAGGGTTTTCGCGCGGTAAACGAATAGGCTATTTGACAGTAAGATTTTTTTTTTGTGATTCTTTGCTTTAAATGCATAAAATGATAGTTTTTTTTTAATGTGATTTACATAAGTTTCAATAAAAATAATAACAACTAATATATCCAAAAACACAAAAATATGTTTGGCTTTTTGTTTGTCGCGCCACTTATTCGAAAACGATCCGGATTGGCTAATGTGTGCTAATGTCATGATGACGTCATAGGCGAGTAATGTCGTTTGCAGATTGAAATATACATTGGTTAACACAAGTGACGTTACTAGCGCGCTAGTATCGTCACTTACAAAGCACGACGCCATATACTACGCTATCGAATTGGATATTAGTCTGTAATGATAGTTGTAAGAATGTTTAATATTGCTGAATAAAGCATTTCGACTTTTGGCGGCTTATTCGAATTTTGATTTTTTATTTACATGTTTCTTACGAAATACGTATTTTAAAATAAAAAAAATACTTTCGATGAACTTCTTAATCGCAACCATATTATAGCGCAACGCAGTTGCGGGCATCTAGTGTTTACCTTGCTGTCCTTGGGGCTTATTTTCGAAATGCAATAAAAACGTATTTTTGTCCTTGCTCGAGATTCAAAATATACCAAGAGGTATAGACATAAAGAGGAGACACACAGACAGGCATGCTTACGCTGTTACATTGACTGTTGAAAAAAAATTATATCTCTAACTTTTCCTCTTTTTTGTTAATTTAATAATATATTTTGTTTTCCACAGAGCCAACCCCCACAATCACAGCTTCCACGACAAGAAGATATTAGCTAAAATTGAGAAGAACGCAGTGTATAGTGCGATCGACGACATGGATCCCTCCACGTACAAAGAGAAACAGGCAGAAGACAGTGCTGAAGTATCTGTAAATAATGATTATACCTCACTTGGACTACCCGATCTGACGGTCAAAGATACGTAGGTTATATCGTAGTTTAAAACCAATTTAATTGAAATATAAAACTCCTTTTGGTGCAGTCAGGTAAAAATATACAGCCAACATTTATCTGCCATTAGTAATATTCAGAGGTAAAATATTCTCCACCTATTCTCATATCCAATTAGTGTACTTAAGAGGGCGACTAACCCAAAAAATCAAACATCGTCCTTCTCTCTTCACACTCACGCCCGTCTTTCATTTGAAAGGTGAAAAAGGACGACGCGGATTCATCGCCAAATTAGTTTTTCTCAGTAACTCGATAAATATACAACATTTAAAAAATCCGCTAGGTCGGTTTCTCGATGATGGAATCTAAGGCTACTTGACCTACTTTTTTTCTTCATGCTAATCGCTTCTTAATCATTCATTTTCACAAAAAAAACTAATATTTTAATATTTTACACAGTAGAAACCCATAAATTTTTTTATTGAAAACTACGCCTCTTAAATGGCGCCGAAAACACTGTCCGCCATAGTGTGACGTCATACGCTTTGTATCTTTATTGAACATTTTTTATGTGCTAAATGTACGAGTCTAAAAGTGCCCAAAAATTATAAAAGAATTAAATAAGAAATTAGAAATCATTTGTAATGTTGAAAACTTTTGGAGAAAAGTTTTGGCCATTTCATTTCCCGTCTACAATAAATGGAGATAATATATAAAACTGATGTTTTATGCGAATTATTCAATAAAATATATTTTACAAATCTTTCTAGGCTTATTCTTATAATTTATGTACAGATAAACTTACATATAACAAGCGCGATAGATAAAAGATATTAAATTACTATGAGGATGACGTCACATCCAAATCGGAAGTACCGCAAAAGCGTTTTCGTCAGTACAAATCCTATTTTCATAAAATCATATTTTCAAATCGACTTTATTTATCAATCATAAGCTTTTATTTGATGATAAGGGTGAAATATGATTTCCTAGGCCAAGTTCTACTAGAAATATGTATTTGTTCAATGAAATTAAATATAGGTCAAGTAGCCTATTTTATACAATGTGTTAAAATGTTAACTTAGTTCAATGCACGGTTATGGCAATAAATGAAAAATTCGTGAAAATTACTGTGCATCTTTGTGATTTTTTTCTATCGAGAAAATTTTAAGACATCGTGTTTTTGCTCAGATCGAATTCTTGGAAATATAATGTAGAATCCAATTTTAGAAGAAACAATTCGGGGCTTATTTTCAAGTATAAAAATCAATTATAAAATCGAACATTTTGGGTTAGTCGCCCCCTTAAAAAAATAATCGATCAAGCTTTCAAAAAGTTGGTTTTTAAACACTGTGACTCAGTTGTTTATAAATACAGGAGAAAAATTTATGTTACATACTAGATGACGCCCGCAACTCCGTTGCGCCAAAAAACGTTTATCGCGCGGGAACCGTACATTTTTCTTGGACAAAAAGTATCCTTTGTCCTTTCCGTGGACTCAAAGTATCTTCATGCGAAATTTCAGCAAAATCGGTTGAGCGGTTTGGGCGTGAAGAGGTAACAGACAGACAGACAGACAGACAGACACACTTTCGCATTTATAATATTAGTATGGATTTAGGAGATATAAAAAAATATCTGATAGCAATGATTATAATATAAAACAAATATTTTTCTTACTTTGGTACTACGCCAAGTTGCTTTAAAATATGTATTATATTTTTATTAATTATTAGGTATTTTTCTCAAAAATATTACTACATACGAGGCAGTAGATTGCACCATAAAATTATAAAATAAAAATAAATAAGATAAAATGCATGCAATATAAACTGTCATGTTTTTTTTAGTTTTACTCATTAGTAAATATTAAATTTTACTTACATTATTTTTATTGTTTTATTTCAAACTAGATGAGCCCCTCAACTCCGATGCGCCAAAATTCGTTTATCGAGCGGGAACCGTACATTTTCCGGAATAAAAAGTATCATATAGCCTAAATAGGTATATGCTTTCCCGGACTCAAAGTATCAATTACTTATACCAAATCAGCTAAATCGGTTCAGCGGTTTGGGCGTGAAGTGGTAACAGACAAACACACTTTCGCATTTATAATATTAGTAAAGATTGCATTCCATTACAGATACCAAATTAAACATTACGGAAATCGTATACCAAACAGTCAACTGTATAATATATTAAACTAGCTGACCCGACAGACGTCCTGTCTTAACGATGATTATTTTATTCGAACTGGCATAATAGGGAACATGCAAATACAATATTTATGAAAATTTTGCTATTAAAATGTTAAAAAAATATAAAAGAAAGGCCACTGGAAGGTTATTATTTTATAAAATATTGTTTTTTTTACAAAAAATATGAATTAAAAGTAGCTTGAAACGGAACGTATTTCAAAACACCAATCAGCGTTCAGTGACGTCACACCTGCTTTTGACAACCATAGAGAAATATAATACATACTACTCGACCAAGCCAACTAGACGAATGTCAAAGCTTGCTCTCTCGCACTTACGCACGTCGCTAGCAATGCAAAAGAGCGAGTGAGCATGATTTGACAGTCGTCTAGTTGGCTTGGTCGAGTAGTACATGATATTATGTTTGACAACTTTTTGAGAGGTTAAGGTTCACGAAAGGAAAGTTTAATTGCAATAAAAATAGAAGCTGGGTTTATCAAAGCAGACTCTACAAATCCAAAGAGAATGTAATCACTACTTTTTATAGATATCTTCCAAAGTCACTGTTGACATTGTAGTACTTAACGTTTTTTGTCGAAAGTGTAGAGTAAGTATTCCAGTGTAGAAATGAGAGGGACTAAAATATGTAATATCATTTATTTACCTTCATTCAGCAGCTTCTATATACATATACCTAGCAGTTATTTTATTTCAGCTCAACAAGAGAATCTTATAACACAATGCCATCTGAATGTTCAACTCAAAAGAGAAGGAGAAACATGTACTTACCTACTTACATAGGTACAATAAAAAGTCGAGTTACCATTCGAGTTACTCCAGAACACAAAGTACGTAAAGAAGGTTACGGTATCGTGTTATAGCTATTATAAATGAAACGCAAGGCTCGGTTCAGGCATGCAAATGCGAGGTCCTGCAAAAGGAGCCTCCGATTACGTCCGTCACATGTTATTGGAAGAAGTCTAAATTATGATTTTACCTCTTTTCAGTGCCAGTGAACACGCCTAGCGTGCTACGTAATTTCACCCTGCAGTGCCGAGAGCACACCTAGCATATTTGCGTTTTTTATAGGGCGGCATCGCTGGGAACTATTAGAAAATAGTGGTGGTAATGAATGTGTTAATAGACGATGCGGCTAGCAGCCCATCACTATTCTGGTTTCATTTTCCAATTATATACACCACAAAATGCTAAAATATGTGGCCTTTGGGTCTTATAAACTTAGGTACTGTCTAACCCGTAAGTGATATAGACATGGTTTATGTACTATTTTCTAAAATGTTTGAGATAATAAAACTATATCGTTTTGTAAATAAGTACAGTTTTTTATTTCATTTTAAAATTAAAGGTGATTGTAAATATTGATATATATATATATATATATATATATATATATATATATATATATATATATATATATATATATATATATATATAATATATATATATATATATATATATATATATATATATATATATATATATATATATATATATATATATATATATATATATATATATATATATATATATATATATAGGTAGATTAAAATTAGTATCTCCATGCCAAATTTCATCAAAATAGATTAAATAGTTTAGGCGAAAATCATTAAAGTTTATTGTGTGGGAACCGTACATTTTCCGGGACAAAAAGTATCCCTTGTCTTTTCCGGAGACTCAAAGTATCTCCATGCCAAATTTCATCAAAATATATTGAATAGTTTGGGCGAAAATCATAAAAGTTTGTTGTGCGGGAACTATACATTTTCCGGGATAAAAAGTATCCCTTGTCCTTTCCGGAGACTCAAAGTATCTCCATACCAAATTTCATCAAAATAGATTGAATAGTTTAGGCGCAAATCATAAAAGTTTATTGTGCGGGAACCGTACATTTTCCGGGATAAAAAGTATCTCTTGTCCTTTCCCGAGACTCAAAGTATCTCCATACCAAATTTCATCAAAATAAATTGAATAGTTTATGCGAAAACCATAAAAGTTTATTGTGCGGGAACCGTACATTTTCCGGGATAAAAAGTATACCTTGTCCTTTCCCGAGACTCAAAGTATCTCCTTACCAAAATTCATCAAAATCGATTGAGTAGTTTACGCGCAAATCATAAAGTATATTGTGCAGTAACCGTACATTTTTCCGGGACAAAATGTATCCTATGTCCTTTTCTGGGATTTTTTTCGGTTTCGATCAAGGTTTCGATCAAGTTTCGATCAAGTTTTGAACAAGTTTCGATCAAGTTTCGATCAAGGATCAAGGTTTCGATCAAGGTTTCGATCAAGTTTCGATCAAGTTTCGATCAAGTTTCGATCAAGGTTTCGATCAAGTTTCGATCAAATTTCGATCAAGTTTCGATCAAGGTTTCGATCAAATTTCGATCAAGTTTCGATCAAGTTTCGATCAAGTTTCGATCAAGGTTTCGATCAAGTTTCGATCAAGTTTCGATCAGGTTTCGATCAAGTTTCGATCAAGTTTCGATCAAATTTCGATTAAGTTTCGATTAAGTTTCGATCAAGGTTTCGATCAAGGTTTGATCAAGTTTCGATCAAGTTTCGATCAAGGTTTCGATCAAGTTTCGATCAAGTTTCGATCAAGTTTCGATCAAGGTTTCGATCCAGTTTCGATCAAGTTTCCATCATCATCATCATCGATATCACATCTAGAAACTGAGAAATATGAATTCAAACTTTCTGTAACGTAGACGTAAGTTTGATGTTTATGTAACTGGTATTTCGAAAATAAGATTATTTTATAAACAAAACTTACTTTATACGTAAGTTTAATTGATGAACTTTTATTTGATATGCGTGAATGTTAGCAGTCCTAACTTATTTGTTACATTTTTGGCGAACTTACGCCAAAATCTGGCCATCACGAAAGTCACTCGTACCGGGACATAAGATTGTTAAATTTGGTTCATTGGTTGAGCCCGACTTAATTATTTTGCTGCCGTAACACATAAAATGAGGCTTTATAAATATTTTTGTAAAACACTTGAACAAATATAGTCCTGCATTACAATTTCTCTAGCAAGTTTCCAAAGCTTAGTTAGGTGAAAATCAAAGTCAAAATCAAATCTTATTCGTAGGTAGGCCTAGGGTATAAGAAAACCGATCGAAGATTCATCTTTTACATTAACTTAATACTCTTAATTGTACTGTAAAACAAGCAGGGGAAGCTTTTATTGATGTGACAAAGAATTTTGTCGGTCACAACTCACAACAAATCCGCTGACTTTTGCCAAAAATAAAACTGATGTTGGACTTTAAAATTAAAAAGAAATGTTATATGTCATTTACTTAATTCGCACTTGGACTTTTTTCCCGAAAATATGGGATCAGTTAGCCATGAACATGGGAACCGCTTTCATGAAGATACGGCTGAATTTTTTTTCCAAGATGAGGCCTGTTATGCTAGCAGATTACTGTTGGAACCTTATTAGTGAATCTCCAGGATCTTAATACAAGCGTAAAGCCAGCTGCACCAAGAAATCTTCCCTTTTTTAAATAAAACATCAAAAAAACCTAACGTATGAGCTTGATTTTGCTAGAAAATCATGTTTGAATAATTGCATTTATCTCGGAAATGAGATGTGATCCAAAAATTTTATTTACACACTTATATTAGGCAAATAACAAGGAATTATAATTACATAGTAGGAACTCAGATAAAAAAAAGTTGAAAATTAACTACATCCAAACATAGAACCTCCTCTTTTTTCCGTGTATGGCTAGTAATTACTACGCAGTACGCCACACAGGTCGGTGTCCGCTTTAATCAAAACCAAGTAAATTAAACGTGAGTTTTTTTCTAGTGCCTATTTTTTGTGTGGGACGCACATGGATACTGTTACTTTTCTCGTAATCTCTCAAATCCGTGTTCAAAGATGTGCCGCGACGGGTCTCACTCATCTCGTCTCGGAATTAACTGTCGCTAAAACCATAAGTTCTTCCATACTGCATTTAGATACAATTTAATTTTAACGTAAACAATAATTTATTTTAGTAATTCGTGGTACTGAGGTCTCCCACACATAACTGCGCATTCGCATCGCATCGCAAATATCTGCGACAAAATTCATAATAAAAATGACATAACGATGCGATGCGGATTCGCAGTTTTATAGCACTATATATTATTTTGTCTTGAATTAACTTATTTGAATAATAATAATTATCAATCTGTTAAAATTATTAGATATGCGAACGGAAAACATTAATTTGTAGCCTATGTGTTATTCTGATGTATAATCTATATTGTTGTAAAGTTTCATTAGCATCCGTTCTGTAGTTTTTGCGTGAAAGAGTAACAAACATCCATACATTCACACATCCATACATCCAAATTCCAAACAAACTTTCGCCTTTATAATATTAGTAGGATTAATCGTAGGTGCTACGGCAACGCGTAGGCAGCGTAGAGCTAAAGTGCTACGGTATCGTAACAATAATTACTCAGCTTTTTAGTACTTACCTTTTAAAGTACCTATCTATTTATATTTTCCTACGTCGTTTACTTTACGATAATTCCAAAAAATAGTTTGTTTCCATGAAAAAAATCTCCCAAAGTACTGAAACGATTTTCATCATCATTAGTCGTGTACAAGACAAAAAAACGAGAAATACGGCTTTTGCTGAACCAAAGATTTCCTTTGGTAGGATTGATCTTTATATCCCTATGATGGGTTTACGATGTGGAGCCACCTGAATATTTCATGCAGGTGGGGGAGGGGGGTTTTTTTAGCTTTAACAAGGTATGAGGTCAATAACTGCGTGGGATTTAGGTATATAGGCGAGTTTGGTATTATTTTCGATTGAATCGAATGTTTAAATGCCAGTTTTTGAATAATATTTAGATAAAATATAGTAAAAATAAAATAAAAAATTTGGAATATATGATTTTCAACCAACGAAAACGCTGTTGACAGGGCTTAATTAATATAAGGAGGCTGATAGCCGCATTATTCTGCATGCCAAAGACGTGGTGATGAATGGAGCAATAAACATAATATTAATATTACTAAACGTACCGCGCGGCTTCGTCCGCGTAAATCTGAAATTTCACGGAAACCGTATATTTATAATTTTAAAAATTAATAACCCATATCTCACGTAGTCTACTATATATTCGTGTCAAATAACATAAAAATTGCTCCAGTAGTCTGTGAGATATTAGCCCTTTCAAATAATTTTCCCCGTTTTTTTACATTTTCCTCTCTATCTTTGCTCTTATTAGTCTTAGCGTGATAAAATATAGCTTATAGCCTTCCTCAATAAAAAGGCTATCAAACACTGAAAGATTTTTTCAAATCGGACCAGTAGTTCTTGAGATTAGCGCGTTCAAACAAGCAAAGTAACAAACTCTTCAGCTTTATTTTCACATATTCCTCTGTATCTTTGCTCCTATTGGTCTTAGCGTGATAAATATAGGCTATAGTTTTCCTCGATAAATAGGCTATCAAACACTAAAATATTCTTTTAAATTGAATGAGTAGCTCCTGAGATTAGCGCGTTCAAAAAAACAAACTCTTCAGCTTTATAATATTACTACACGTTCCGTGCTGCTTCGCCCGCGTAAATGAGATATTTCACAGACAAATTAGTCCACAATAAATAGCCTATGATTTTTCACGTTTCTACTTTTTATCTGTGCCAAATAACAGAAAAATTGCTGAAAAAATCGTGAAATAAGCGCTTTCAAATAATTTCCTCCGTTTTTTCACATTTTCCTCTATTTCTTCGCTTATATTAGTCTTAGCGTAATAAAATTTAGCCTATAGCCTTCCTTAATAAATGGGCTATCTAACACTGAAAGAATTTTTCAAATCGGACCAGTAATTACTGACTCATACTAAGATTAGCGCGTTTAAATAATGCTTCTTCTTCTTCTTTATTTTTACGCTGTTTAACATCTTTATCGTGCAAATATGAGTCCTAAAATGAATTTAGCATTCTTAAGTCATCCGAATATGGTACCGAACTTGGAATAGTACCACAATCAATGCCTCTATACAGATTGAGACTCTATTTTCCTCCAGAGCAGAAGCTGCTAAAATTAAAAAAAAACTAACATCAAAAATCGCGGTGGCTCCACATCTTAAATCCATCCTTGGACCATAAGGACCAATCCTACCAAAGGAAATCTTTGGTTCATTAATAGCCGTATAATTCACCGTACACACGCAACTACATGGGACGAATATAGAGTAAACCACGTAGAAGGGTTTAGGCTACATTTTATAACAGAAAATGCACGATTCTGTGGGACACTTCATACAGTATTACAATTTACTGGAGGGAAGGTCGCAACATCTAGAAATCTTAGTATTATTAACACTAGCTATTTGACCGAGCTTTGCTCGGTATTCGATAAAATACGAATAAAATGTCATTTTCTAAAAATGATTTCTACCTAGATCGATTTATCGCCCCCGAAACCCCCTATATACTAAATTTCATGAAAATCGTTGGAGCCCATTCCGAGATTCCAATTATATATATATACATATATACAAGAATTGCTCGTTTAAAGATATAAGATTAAGTAGATTTTTTCATTAGAATTTTGTCCCAGTTTTTAAACAAAAACATTTTTGCCTTTGCAATAAAAAAGAGCATCGTTTAAAACCACTCAAATGCTGTAATTTGGGCGGGAGATATTATTTGCTCGGGCTGTGAATTAGATCGTTAAATCAACATTTGCCACTTTGCCGTAATGGATGTCTTCCCGTACGTGCCGCAACATTTTTAAAAGGACTTTTTCGCGAGGTACCCGCGCTGTTTGCGGAGCTCACCGGCTCCCGGGATCCCGGAATAGTCACGCTTTTAGCGAGCAAATGAATTGTATAATCGAGGGTACCGTAAAATGTTTGCCGAATTAAATGCTCGCATGTAATTTTACAACTACGCAAATAAAATGTCTTACAAATCTCATTTTTCGTGGATTCAAAATGGGTAGATATGGTGCTCCCACACCGCAGTTAGAAAATGTTTAGTAACGTTAGTAAACATTTGTTAGCAAACGTTTAGTCACAAATGTTACAAAATGTTAAAAATGTTTTCATGTTAGATAAAGTTTAGTAAACGTAAGTTAACAAAATATTATAGCAAAACAAATTATAACAAAATAAAACATATTGTGTTACCTTTTGTTAGTAAACCTTTTATAAAGGACGACGGGGTATGCGGTGAGCCAATACCAGATTTAAATGTTATAAAATGTTAGCAAACATTAGTCCATTTTCTGCACTTATAACATGTAACAGTTCAATGTAGATAGGTATAAAGTATTAGGTTTTTTATGAATAGTTGAATTTTTGCTTTACTTGTTTAATGCTCAGGTTGTCGTATATTAATTGAATTAAACATGATCATACAGCGTTGTATTATCATGTTTAATTCAATTTAATAATTGAATTAAACATGATAATTTAATAATTGAAATAAACATCCGACGCATGGATCATCTCACTTTTTTCATATCACTTGAGTGATAAAGTGTTAATACACTTTATCACTCAAGTGATATGAAAAAAGTGTTGATATTTGTATGATCTATCTGATTTCTATTGTAAAATAGACTACATAATTGAAATATTTGGCTGTAGTACCTACCTATAGTAAACAAAATAGGACCGGTTTAAGCTTATTGCTGCCTAAGTGCCTCTTAAAATTGTAAGCTGGGAAATTATGTAATTAAAATTTAAAACGATGACAAGATTCTAAATACTTTTAGCAGATCTCTACACTCGACAGAGGACAGAAGCGCACAACACTTTCCCTGCCTCCAAAACGCTCCCGTTAAACGCGTACTGTACAAAACGTTCGCAATTAATTAACCCATACATTGTTGGAAGTTTATTAATGCATGATCTTAGTTGAATAATTATGATCTTGTGCGGGGGGCGGGGTGAGGCGAGGGCAGAGGCGGGGACAAGCGGGGGGAGTGGGGGGAGGCTAATTGAAATAAATTGTCGCGCCGACTGTCGCCCGCACATAAATCACGGTGCCGCGGGCTACCAGCTAAGTGCTCGCGACTACCGTAGACCTAGGTGGGAGGTAGATAGGAAATGTTTAATATCACAACCATGATATTAATATCTAAATAGCTATACCATGACATATCATTGAGAGGAATTATTTGTTTATTTGCATTGCGATAGTGATAGGTGAAATTGGTCTAGCAACCCATGCCGCCGCTGCTTTGTAGTGGCGTAGAGCAAAAGGAAAACTACAGCCTAGGTCATAAGTCATAACTCATATTAAGTATGTAAAGTGTATATTAGGTATATAAAGTGTCATGTCCGAAAATATAGAAATATATTTAAAATATAGAATTGTGTACCTACTTACATAGGCGTGCAGTCTTTGTAGGCAAAAAGGCAGTGCTTGCCATTCACAGATAACAGATATTTTAATTTAACTTTCGTACTTTTTAAATGACTCATGACGTTAATTTTTTAATAATAATAGTAAAAAATATAGTAAAAAAATAAATAATACACATTTAAAACGCCTCAATTTATAAAATAGCAACATGTAATCAGGTACACGCGCGAACGGGTTCACGAGAGGTCAAGATAGGCTCAGTGTTGAGGTGCCTGCCTTGCGCGTATGTGTGAGTGTGTCCGTGCACAGCCGAAAACGCACACAATCATGAATATCGAATGCGATTATTGTACTGCAAGCTCTGCGGCAGACCCCAGCAGTGTTGCCAACTATGGGGATATCCCACTTTTAGTACGGAAAAATTAAATATATAGTGCGTATTTTAGGGAGTAAAAATATTATATTATATTCATGGGCGTGAAATTTTTTAAGCAAAAATGTATATTTATTTGGTTTTTATTACTGTTTTTATATAAATAATGACATCATGAGTGACGTTTTTGCCGCAAACAATAATTGCGGTCGGCTGAAGTAGTATTTTCAGCGTTTTGATCTCTCAATGGAAAGTACCCCAAGTAATAAATAATATATTTAAATAATAGTTGGGGAGTTCTGGTTGAAATTCAATGGCATCACTGGCGCCGCGGCCGGCGCGGGCGCCCGCGCCATCCATGCCGACGGCGATCGGAACTACTCGTGAATAGTCGTGAGCAATCGGATATAATCCGAGTAAAATGAATAGACGCAAATCTAACTAATTACGTATAATATGTACATTATGCATTTTTGTTTTGTGAGGTTTATAATATTTGTTTACATTTTACATAGCTGAAATTTTTTGTGTTTTGGGAGGCCATTTGCTTTTTTAATGTGATCGAGCACTGTTAGTACTATATTATATTATTATTTTTGGTTTTATAGTTTTCTAAGAATATTTTAGATTTTAATATTTGAAAGTTTGTATAATATTTAACAGTTTAACATTAATAATTGCGTACATTCATAACTATCACTCACTTGGATAAGATAATTTGTGGTGGCCAAAATTTTGCATTTATTTACATCGGATTATGGATCGGATTCCAAGTAACCGGAACCTTGATTATGTGAAAAGACAAAAGTTAAGCTGATTAGGTGAGTACTTAAAATATACTAGATATAAAAATGAAAGAGTTGTAAAAGAAAAAGTTTTTGTTTTGTTTTGTTTCACACCAAAACTGATGAACCGATTGTAATAAAATTTTGTACACAGTTAGTCTAGAGCCTGAGAAAGCCTTATGCTAGATTTTGATGAGGCAAAAATATATTATCTAATTTCCATGGAAATATCGATGAAAATAAATTCACATTGTATTTCTAATACGTAACAATAGATGGCGTTTTTATTTATTTTAGCTTAGCGCACAATATTATGTTGTATGGTAATTGGTATATTTCCATGGGTTTCGATGAAATAAACTCTCATTGTAGTTCCAACGCGTGACAACAGATGGCGTTTTTTTTTATTTCTTCATAACAGAACGTAATTATACTAATAGTTTAGAAAACATAGTTTTTAATTTATATCCACACTATTATTATAATTTATGCGAAAATATCTCTTTTTGTCCGTTTGTCTGTCTGTTTTGCTTTCACACCAAAACTACTGAACCGATATCGCGGCATTACCAGTGTCAAAATCTTGTGCACGCCGCTGCCTACTTACTACGAGTGTTATTTTAACAGCTATTTAGGATGCACATTAAAATTTTGTAAAGGAGACAACATAATATAATAATAACTTCCACACCGGTTTCGGTGACGGTGGCCGGTTTCATTGAAACCAGTTACGCAGGAATAATTTTATGGTGCCCAAGTGTGTGCGCGGTACACAAGAGCACTCTCTATTAACTCTCTATGGGACGGAAGACCAACACGACTGAAGAACGACATCCGACGCATGGATCATCTCACTTGCCAGACAATTAGGTGATCAGCCTGCGCAATGCAGCTAACCTAACCAAACATGGAAATAACAAGTTTCCAACGTGGGAATCGAACCCACGACTTCCGAATCAAGAGCCGCGTTCTAAACCACTGGACCACGGAGGCGACAATCAATACAGGGTGTAACAAAAACAAGTGATAATACTTTAGGGTGTGTATGTGTTCCTTGTAGAGAGTTCACTGCGAAAGTAGCAGCGCTGAAAGACCAAAATTTTTTTTCACTTTTGTATGGGCAAGGGCCCGAGCGTCACGAGTTTCCCCATACAAAAGTGAAAAAATTTTTTGGTCTTTCAGCGCTGCTACTTTCACAGTGAACTCTCTACAGGGAACACGTACACACCCTAAAGTATTATCACTTGTTTTTGTTACACCCTGTATAAGGCCTTATAAGAAGATTACAAATCTCGAATTCGAATTAAAAATAAGAATTATAATATAATATAAGAAAAGAATACGCTCACTTCTAAGTTTCGTCTACGTCTGCGGAGTGGAATGACGCTCTCAGCGACATCGCGAGACGAATTAATTCAGCCAGCGGTGAGCCGACAGCGGTGAGCGATTCCCCGACCTGCTCGTTTGTCACACACCATCACACAAAACACCCAAATATCTCATCGCGAGGATGGATGGGTAGGTGTACAATATGTGCAAGGCATCAAAATAGGTTTGTTGTTCGTAAATGCAAGGGTATATAGATGCTTAAATTGAGTCCTTGAAATTTAAATGTTATCCTTTTTATATACGAATCAATTGACAAAAAAAAGCCGCGTCAACAAAACATAGTTTGTTTGATGCTTATTTAAGTGCTTTAATACTTATTGTTTTACTAATAATTTGCGCTCTACCTGTGCATTCTAACTGAAAGATGATTCAAATAATAATTTAAATATAAATATTTTTAACGGTGGCACCGTTAAAAATATTTATATTATTTTGCGTTATAGTGCAGTCTCCAGAGGTTTTAACCTCCGAAAATTGTAATAGTGAATGGATTTTTGTTTTTGAGGTGTCATTTTCTTTTTTACACTATAACTTGCAAAGTTTACCAAAATTTTTTTTTGTGCTTTTTAAAGTTAATTAAAAATTAATATTTCACCATATAAAACCGGTCCAGAAAAAATTTTTCTTGTTCCTGTTATTTAATGACGCTTATCCGATTGTTTACGTTGAAAATTAACCAAATACACAATTTTAAAAAAAGAAAGTTTGCTTTGCTAAGCTAAATACAACTATAAGGTTTTTGCAAAGTTTTTAGAGATTAACGCTCGTCGTAACCAGGGTTTGGGTGGATTTAAGGGTTGTAACGAAAAGTGTGTTAAACTTACTTGTTGTGCGTATTTAATTTTTAGAGAAATGATAACTTTTAAGTACTTAAAAACGTTTAAATATCTCAAAAAATGTGTAAAATAGATCGAAAAAAATTTTCTATATTTGTTGAGAATTTGTTTAAGTGAGAGCTAAAACATTAAATGCATCGACAAATGAAAGACTTTTTCTAGTCTTTGAAATATATTTAAACTTCCTACTTAAAGCCAGAAAAAAATTGTGTGCTACAAATCTCACGTACATACTAAAGACGCATGCTGCGACCTATGTTTGGAAAATGCTTACCTGAATACAAAAAATATCAGTTCTTAACCTAATTTGTATTTTTTTCCTTTAAGTA
The DNA here is from genome assembly GCA_963422495.1 of Polyommatus iphigenia. NCBI lineage: Eukaryota > Metazoa > Arthropoda > Insecta > Lepidoptera > Lycaenidae > Polyommatus > Polyommatus iphigenia. The sequence continues at coordinate 16,145,908 of OY730188.1, forward strand.
TGTTTTAGCAAATATAATTAATGAAAAAAAAAATCAATTTTATTCTGTAAAAACATAACCAAAAGAAATAAAATACAGATTTTCTTCGAAATATCCGTGAAAAGTTTGTGCTACATTTTCAGAAAATTTAATAAAGTAAGAGCTAAAAAGTTATACACATTAAGAAATAGAAGGCCTTGTTAAGCCTAAAAAATAATTTTAAACTTCCTATTTAAAACCAAAGAAAAATCAGAACGCCATTTACCTGGCGAGGCACACAACAAGCACATTTGGAGGTATGCTCATCTACTTTTTCTACTTATTTTCTTTCTTTGGAATATAAGCAATGATACAAATCAAAAAAATAATAATATATTTTATTATTTTGCTATATATTTAAAAGAAAGAAATATGCAAATTTTCTTCAAAATTTTACAGTTTATGAATTTACTTGAAGTGGAAGAGAATAATTTAAAAATCAAAAGCACAACTTTTCAATAGGTAAACTTTATTATTTATGTTATCAGCTATACATTCCTTTTTTTCTTTTCAATTTTCATCCACTATTGCAAAAATCGGAGGTTTGCACGATTTTTACGCTCTGGGAACTCCACTATTATGTAATTACTGTCGTTAATTCGGTGTTAAATGGTAAACCGCCTACGGCTACGCCGCAGTTCTACGGCGCTACGAAGTGCTACGACATGCTACACCCGGCGCGCGTGTCACATGTAGTCCCCAGTACAAGGAACTAACTTTTTTCTGATACATACAAATTTACCACTTTGTGAGTGCCTTGTTTACGATGAGTCCGACAAACTTTTCTATGCGAAAAATTTCGGCGCTGCTGCGTTTTCGAATGCTTGACTTCTGGAATTGTCGATATTTCGTCACCATGGCTCTTCGTACATACAACTTTTATTTTTTGGAATTTGTTTAATAAAGTTAATTTAGAAACTGTGGTCAACTTGTCCGACAAGAATCTCGCAGCGTTTAGAGTGTCCGACTCCCTAAAGATGTAGCTATTACGTCACTATGGCTCTTCGTACATACAACTTTCATTTTTTGGAATTTGTTTAATAAAGCTAATTTAAAAACTGTGGTCAACTTGTCCGACAAGAATCACGCAGCGTTTGGAGTGTCCGACACCCTAAACATGTAGCTATTACGTCACTATGGCTCTTCATACATACATGTCGGACAAAAATAGCAATGATAGATAATGTTAATCCAAATGCTAATATCAACTTGTCCGACAAATATATTGAGCTAAATAGTCAGTCCGACAAGAAAATGAAAAAAAATAATAATTACTAATGGCGAACTTCTTTTTGTCAATTTCTGACTGAATAAACTTTTAGTAACAGGTATTCACTTGTATTATTTAAATATTATATTATACCCAGTAAACACACAACACCATTATAACAAACTTATTTTAGCACGAGTTAATTTACAAAGCATTATAACAAAATCGTATATCGGCTGTATATCTTTTAAACGACTCTTTTAAGTAAAATTTGGGCCCCCCCTTTAGACAGCGTTGAGTTGTATAAAGGCTATTTAATAGCATTATAATTATCATATTACTTCATTAATAAAGTCAGTTATGAGCATAGGAATAAATAAATGGCATTTTTTGCGACTTTAATACAGTTAATATATAGATTTTAAAATTACAATCTGTTTCTAAAATTTCATAACAATGCTTACTGTTTTACTTCCTCTGTAAAAAAGAAAACCATAATGATTTTAAAAATATATTTATTCTGCTGACTGCTGTTGGTCGTGCAAAGTATTGTGTTGACCTGAATTAATTAAATGCAGTGTTATAAAATGTGACAGCTAATATTGAATGGGTAAGTAATGCCTTTATTTCTGATTGTTTTGAGTGAAATTAGCTGCGCACATCATTTTGTCGGGTAAAATATACATGTTATTAGTAAAGAATACACGCGCCCTCGCTAAAATACTTTATTATAGTATACATTTTTAGAAAACATAACCTATAGTTCTAACAAATATAAAAACTAGCCTTTAGCAATAGGTTTAACAAATAAATGTAGCTTATAAAGGTATCCGTACAAAATACAAATAATTTCATTCCCTTTTTAGTCCATCTTATAGTGACTTGTATTCTTTTTGTAAGATAGGAAAAGGAAAGCTAATGGCGACAAATAAAATTAAAGCTTTAGGCATTTGACGATAGCATAATAGTGCTGTTAATTTTAATATAGCCCGTTACAAACATTAGAGCTCGTATCGCACTATACAAGACACTTATTATTATGTTCAGCCATATAACAGCACTTCAGAAATATGTTATAATGTTTAAACTCATTATACGTAATAGTGACTGATCGTTATCGAGTTTAGCAGTACCGTACCGTAATCATTTGGTAAAGCCTATATATAATTTATGTTTTTTTGGTATGTACAATTTATAAGAAGGTTAGTACTAACAAGAGTGATGATTTTTTCCAGAATAATGGCTTCAAGCAGTGCAGAAGAGAGAATTTTGAGATGGCTCGAAGAAGAAGACACTGATAATGGAGATATATTTTTTGTTTACTCCAATTATTAATAAAATCAGTATTTAAATCCTTTTTAAGCTTTCTTTTGAATCCGCCTGTTTTTTTTTTGTTTTTTTTTCCAAGCCTTTTTATCCTGTCTTATATATTAAATTAGCCAGTGTAATATATTCGCCATTATAAATAAACATTTTGTAAATTTAAATTACGATGTTATTATTGCTCATAGTTCTAACAATACTTTTATTTCGATCAAAATATAGCTATATGCTGTAGAGATGAATAGATCAGAAAGAAAACGGAGCAAAGGCATTATTTGTTATAAAGTCAATGTTAATATAGGACTAGCATTAAATTAGCACAACCATGGACTATTAGAAAGCTTTTATTCCTACAAAAAATCAATATACGTTCAAAAGCACTATAAATTAGTTTATTAATGCTTATTTAAAGCGTAAAGTTTTTTAAATTCCCAATGTAAGATAATAGTCTTAGTATAAGTTTGAAAGCTGTTTTAGAAGCTGTAATTTAGAATTATCCTACGTTAATTTAAGATTTTTGACATTGTAACAATTTTTTGCTAACTATATTATAGCAGTAAGCATAATTTGATGCAATAAATGCCTTTATAGAGTATTCATATTTGGATAGTGACGATTAAAAGAATTAATATGACTTCAAGACATAATTCTGTATCTGTTTTGGTTAATATACAAGTTGTGTGTTTACTTGGTAGTTAAGGAGGCGAAGAGGGGATTTCGCGACAAGTTCGAGAGTGTCAGATTAAGCTTGTATAGGCTTCCGACATGTCTCTAGTTATCATGGTATAGAAATCAGATTTCTCACGGGGTGAGTTAAAAAAAAACTATTTTCGAATATAAATATAGATGATGTTTAAGCTGGAAACAAATTATCAGATGTTTTCATCGTATGCGGCTTGTTTCTATCTGATTAATACATAACTGTATTTTAAAAAGATAAAAAAACCGACTTCAAAATTGTACGTAATTTAAAATTAGAACTCTCTATCTCCAAAACTACAAAACCGATTTTGATGAAACTTGCACTATTCCCTAAGTTGAAGAATACCTAGTACAACAAAAATAAAAAGAATTACTGAAATCGAGATGGTAGTTCCAGAGATATGCGAACACAAACATAAAAACATACATACATACATACACTTTTGAAATTTTGCACATTTGTTCAGACGCTGATTTAGACTAACATATACAAAAATTGGGCAGTTCTGGAAATATTACATACATGCGCGTCGAATTGATAAGGCTCTTGTCTGAGATAAGTTGCGGACGCGAACTTGACCTCATATATTTTTTTAGAATTATCATGCTCCTACTTTAGAAGTTAGAGGGGGGGGGGCACATTTTACCACTTTGGAAGAGTCTCTCTCGCAAACTATTCAGGTTAGAAAAAATAATATTAAAAACCTCAATATGATTTTTACACACCTATCAATAGATACCCCACACGCAAAGGTTAGAATTTAGATGATCAAAATCTTAATGCGGTTCACAGACTATATCTACTTACTTTGAATAGTATAGCTCTTATAGTTTCGGAGAAAAGTGGCTGTGACATACGGATGGACAGACAGACAGACAGATAAACTGAAATGACGAATCTATAAGGTTTCCGTTTTTTGCCATTTGGCCACGGAACCCTAAAAAATAAAGCTTCATATTTTCCTAACTAAGCTTCGCAGATATTTTATGTTGCACTTAACTAAACGATTTAGTTATTTTGTTTAAAATCTTGTTAATTACTTACCTAAATAAGCAATTTTCGGAATATAATTTCTTTTTCATAACTTTAAAATGGCTGCAGTTTCTGAACACACTGCTAAAATAAAAAACGCTCTTACTATTTTTCTATCAGTTTTATCTAATGTAAAAAACCTACTTATAGGTCTCCATGACGCTCGAGTGACCACACGAATAGCACCCTGGTCTCCCCCTACTACAATCATTGAATCGGTCATTTCAAAAACCTCTTCAGTCACTCAAATTAAATTTTTCAGGAATCAATAAAAACTATTACTTGAGTCAATTCGTGCGTAGAGTGTCCGTGGGTTGCAGTGGACACAGTCACATATATTTTCTTACAAAGCGAAGCTTGACGCACGTGCGTACTGCGTAGTTTCTCCGTGCGCTGCGGTGGAATGGAGCCCTTATGCTCAAACAAATAACTTTTAAAGGACTTTTTTGTTCTCAATTTACTATCTGGGTGGTAACAATTTAGAGGAAGAATTCCCTGGGAAGTAAAATGTATGGAGATATAATATGAAGACGCTTTTAACCCTTAATCAGGCTCCATTACCGATGTGCACTGGTGATAGACTATAAAAGAAGATCACTATAAAACTCCAATTATCTAGGTGGTCAATAAATCGTACTATGCCTGATTAAGGGTTAAATTGCCGTCGACGATAACGTCTTGTTTAGGGTTGCGTAATGCGTAGTCAACAAGAAACCCTTATAGTTTCAGTATGTCTGTCCGTCTGTCTGTCTTTCCGTCTGTCTGTCCACGGTTGTGCTCAGAGACTATATGGCCTACAAAGCTGTAATTCGGCATGAATTCATACTTATAATAATCTTAAAAATATACAGGGTGTGTCAAAAATAAGTGATAATACTTCAGGTGTGTATGTGTTCCTTGTATATATTTTTTTTCATTTTGTATGGGAAAACTCGTGACGCTCGAGCGCTTGCCCATACAAAAGTGAAAAAAAAATTGGTCTTTCAGCACTGCTACTTTCGCAGTAAACTCTCTACAAGGAACACATACACACCCTAAAGTATCACTTAGTTTTGTTACACCCTATAATACTAGCTGTTGCCCGTGACTTCGTCCGCGTCAACATAGTATAATAACAAAGATGGATTGTCCGCAAACAAATATGGAAAAAGTAAAATATAATCTCCTCCTTTTTGAATGTCGGTTAAAAAGTAGCCTAAGTTACACCTTACTACATCAGCTCTCTACCATAAAAAGTCCCGGCAAAATAGCTCCAGCCGAGATTAGCTGGAACATACAGACAGACAGACTTTCTTTCAATATTACACACAGACACCCCAATTTAATTTATTTGTATAGAGTATAGAATATGTATAGATGTATATGATGCCTACCCTACATATCAAGCGGGCAAGCTCCATTAACGTTACTATATCATACTATATAAACGCCATTTTTCGGGTTCCGTAGTCAACATTATTAAAAATTTGATTAAAAAATAACCTTATTATCATTTTACATACAGTATTTGTATGTATGGATATATGGATTCTTTTAGCAGTGACCAGCAATTAATAATAAATAATTATATTCTAACTGGTCCACTTGCATTTCCGTAAGTATCAACTACTCGTATTTCAGATATCGCATCCAAGCATGTGGGGAGACTTCCAAATCGGACACCTTCGATATTATATAATTTATAATATTAGTATGGATGGAAGTATGGATTACAAAAAATTCTACATCAGAGTACTATATCTACATCATTATCATAATAATTGTTATAATCATCAAAGTTTTCATCATCATTGTCATTGTCATCTTCATTCTTCACCACTATCGTCGCTGCTATTGACAATACTACAATAATATTAGGAAAATTAGAAGGTTATTGAATGAGTATTAAATTGATATGAAATATTATTATAGTGCCTAATATTTCTGATGAAATTTCAGATTATAAATTCATATTCGATTAAAATCCAGCCATAATCGTCAGGCGTTACTTCCGACGGATTGCGAATAATATGTGAATTGCACCGTATTATGCTGCTTGAGTATAATTGTATCCTCTTAATAAGCTGCAAAAGTCCACGTATCGCAGGACTAAATTATCTTTTTTAAAGTTTTTCCGAATCGTTGCAGGATTTATTATATGATTTTTCAAACTTTTTGTTGACGTCGTCTTTGGTTTTGAACGAGTACATTCTACAGACGAGCTCTTCAATAACTTTAAAAACTGTGGTTGTGGTGTTGGTTTGAAAGCCTCTCGAATTTTGGCATTTTTTAGGGTTCCGTACGCAAAGGGTAAAAACGGAACCCTATTACTAAGACTTCGTTGTATGTCCGTCTGTCCGTCTGTGTGTCTCCAGGCTGTAACTCAAGAACGGTAATAGCTAGAGATTTGAAACTTTCACAGATTATGTACATCTGTTGCCGCTATAACAACAAGTTAGAAAAACAAATAAAAAATAATATTTAATGAGGGCTCCCATACCACAAATGTGATTTTTTTTGGCCTTTTTTGCTCTATACTAATTAATAATGACAGCAGGTAGGTACTTGAATTTTCCACAAAATCCTTAATTATATGTTTACTTTAATACTTAATAATAATATTTATATAAAATAAAAAATTAAGGGGGGCTCCCATAAAAAAACACAATTTATGGTCTAATTTTGCTCTATAATGGCACGGAACCCTTCGTGCTTTGGCCGATTAATTAAATATTGAAGGGCTTTCTCTTCCCTTTCCCCTTATTAATGTTGCTTAAAACTGCCTGTTTTTCTTTAAAATCAGGCGTTCTATTACTTTGAAAACAGGCAGTTTTTAAAGCAACCTTAATAAATATTGTGTTTTTGTATTTTTTCCAATGACTGGCACTAATCCAATCACTAGTCATTTACCCTACTTTATTTTAAACCGAAAACTACTAAATTTAAAGTTGTATGTACGGGGAGACATAATAACGTCACATCAACATTTTTGTGGTGGTGGAAACTCCAATATGCAGCGTGATTCTTGTCGGACAATTGACCACAGTTTTTAAATTAGCTTTATTAAACAAATTCCAAAAAATGAAAATTGTATGTACGAAGAGCCATAGTGACGTAATAGCTACATCTTTAGGTTTAGGGTTTCGGACACTCTAAACGCTGCGAGATTCTTGTCGGACAAGTTGACCACAGTTTTTAAATTAACTTTATTAAACAAATTCCAAAAAATAAAAGTTGTATGTACGAAGAGCCATGGTGACGAAATATCGACAATTCCAGGAGTCAAGCATTCGAAAACGCAGCAGCGCCGAAATTTTTCGCATAGAAAAGTTTGTCGGACTCATCGTAAACAAGGCACTTGCAAAGTGGTAAATTTGTATGTATCAGAAAAAAGTTAGTTCCTTGTACTTGTACTGGGGACTAATGTAGCATAGTAAATTATTTTTAATTTTACTTTTATAATAAATATTATATTAATATAATATATTTATTATATATAAATATTATATTTATAATAAATGGGTTTATATTTTGTTGATTTATATCAACAAAATATAAACCCACTCAAATCTACACTTAAATATAATATTTTATTTGGAATCAACTAACTAGACTTATATTTTATAAAAAAAACATTCATTTGCAAAGCTTATTGAATCCCAATGATTAAAAATAGAATGATTAAAATTATATTTTCCCTTAAAAAGATTTAATACGTGATTATTCACACTTATTAAATACTTATCGGAAGATGTCCTACACGCTAAGTAAATAAGGCTTAAGTGAACTCCGCGGCCGGCCGCCCGGTCACGCGCTCGCTATTTGTCGTGCTCAAGTGGGGTGACGCTTGCCGCTTTTTGTTCGTGTGTTTAAAAAAAAAATAAGCGAACAACCCGTTCCAGATTTAAAAATTAAAATCAAGTGCTATTTTAAATAAGTATCCGTTTTGTGTGAACATCCCAAAGAGAATGAACATCCGAAACAAAATAGAAAGTAGTTCCCATGTCAGTCAATTTTATTTAATTTTCATTGGATTGAATCCATTTAATATTAGAATCTTTAAATCTAATATTTTATCTACATAATAAAAAGTTCTAGGTACTACTTATTCCTATTTTATCAAACTTTTAAAAGTCGCTTAAACCAAAAATGAAGGAAAATAAATATTAAAAGTTTTCAAACGCAATAGTTGTATTAGTAGGTAGATATTTTTAATGTAATTTTTTCAATCAGTGCTAGTAAAATATTTTGTAATAAAAAAGGGGACTAATAACATAAGTTTCACCAGCCACGCGGCATGAATTATTTAAGATTAGGTGGTAATGTCTCCCCTGTAACAACACTCATCACGGGATCTCTATTAATAACATAGGGTGAGTAGTTTATTCTTTTCACTCCATTGTTATCTGGTCACCCACTGTGAGAAATATGAATCAGAAAATACCGACGATTTGTTTATGATTTAAAATAAATATTGCTTTGAATGCGTAGATATAATAATATATGCGTAGATATGCAATGTGTCCCGAAACCGATGTCCGATCCTTTCATGTCATTATCTATGGCATATTTTATCGACAAATTGACTCTTAATTTTTTTTTCTCTCTCACGGTTGTAAAATGGCAGCCATTTTAGTTTTTCTCGGGCTTTCACACTAATCTGACCCCATTACTTCTGATGTAAATATCCTATGAAGATAAAAAAGTTCTCATTTGATAGCTAAACTTGTGGATCTATGCTTACACAGGCATTATGTAATAAATTTCATGGAATTAAACATAGAAAAACCAAAGTTTAAGAAAAAAAATTGTGTGTTTTTTAATTAATGGCTTTTTGTGAAAAATCGAGCACATTAAACTGGTTTTATTTTGTTTTAAAAAGATAGAAGAGGTTTTCATCTTAAATAAATTCTTTACTTTAATGCTCTAAGTCAGATAGTTTAGAAGTTATAACGATTTTCCTATGAAGTATAGGCCAGATTAGTATGAAGTCAGAGAAAACAATTTTTTTCAAAAGTTGGAGATTTTTTTTAACTCGATTTATGGCATATTATTTTAGTGACAAATTGGCTTTCAAATATGTAATATATATTTTTTCCAACTTATGAAAAAGAAAATTCTCTGGCTTCATACTAATCTGACCTATACTTCATAAGAAAATCATTATAACTTCTAAACTATCTGACTTAGAGCATTGAAGTAAAGAATTTATTTAAGATGAAAACCTCCTCTATCTTTTTAAAATAAAAAAGGACCAGTTTAATGTGCTAAATTTTTCACAAAAAGCCATTAATTAAAAAATACAAAAAAAAAAAATCTTTAACTATGGTTTTTCTGTGGTTAATTCCACAAAATTTATAACATATTGCCTGTGTAAGCGTAGTCCATAAGTTTAGCTATCAAATGAGACCTTCTTTACCTTTATAGGATATTTACATGAGAAGTACTGGTCAGATTAGTGTGAAAGCCCGAGAAAAACTAAAATGGCTGCCATTTTACAACCGTGAGAGAGAGAAAAAAATTGATAGCCAATTTGTCGATAAAATATGCCATAGATCATGATATTAAAGGATCGGACACCGGTGTCGGGACACATTGTATAAGTAGTATTGATTTTGTGGCAACGCGACTACGCGCCTACGCAAATTAGGTTGAGGCCAGTTTTGTATGAAAATCTGGGTGGGTCACCGAGACGAGCCAAGCTAAGCGCAAGGGCACTACCTACCTTTTCTCGAAGTGTTTCGTCGTTTTTCTGAACCCTCATAGAGTAAAGTATAATTTACACAGATCCAGTACTTGCTTGCTTAGTATATGCCGCGTGTGAACAGTTTTTCAAGCCAGGCCAAACTGTTCACACGCGGCATATGCCAAGCCAATACTGGCTGCCAGTCTTATTGGCAGCCAGTACTGGCTCTGTGTAAATTATACTTTAGTTTCCAATGTACCAGATAGTGCAAATTCTCAGGATATAATGTCAATAGTAGACTAATTAAACATACAAAGTCTCAATTGAATAGCTCTAATAATTTAGATTTTATTGATATCTAAAATACACCGATTTTGTCACTGACTCACTGACACACTGGCGATCATCAAAATGTTTGGCTAACCCTGTGAAAAATATATGAAATCTCATGTAGAGCCAAGCTTCTGAATCTACACGGCCTAACTCTACTGACACTAACTTAAGCAAATTTTACATATTAATAAATATGTATGGCTCGGCTGCTTTGTTAGTAACTTATCAGAAATGAAATATTCACATCACCTCCGCGACGGTAGCGAAACGGCGAAGCCATACAAATTTACTGGTATGTGGAATTTGTTTAAGTAACGGTCAGTAGAGTTATGCCGTTTAGATTCAGAAGCTTGGCTCTACATGAGATTTCATATCTTTTTCACAGGGTAAACCTTATGTGGTGGTCTCGGCAACATTTTACAAGAAATGTTTTTGATAGGATTACCTTGTTTGAATACTTTATTACTTGAAATTTATATTAGAAAAATTGAATCCAATAGGAATTAAGAAATATCTTAATCCAATCTTGAAATTGACAAATCTGCAAAACCTGGGTCCTTGTATGTGTAGTATGATAGTATCATTAATAACTTACTTTTCAATGCTTAGAATACTTTTTAACCCCCGACAAAAAAAGTAAGTGTTATTAGTTTAAAATGGCCGTCTCTGTGTCTGTCTGTGGAATCTTTAACAAATTTTAGTAATTTGATCGGTTTAATATTTTGATTTGTGTGTCCTTACCCTGATAATTATTAGGGTTTTGTGTCGAGGGTTGTTTTTAAATTTCTTAATTCAATGTTATTAGAGAGCTCTTTTCAAATGTCCGGTCCTTTGAACTAATAGTAGGGGAGGTCGCACTCAGTTTAAAAAGTCATTTCATACCGAGCAAAAATCGTTACAATAATAGTATTCCACTAATACATAACAGCTTTGATCGTCAGCCACTTCATAATGGGTGGAATAAAAATTGAGAGCATCTCAAAGTTGTTGTTGGGAATCGTATTGAATTGACATTAAAAATATCCCAATTCGCACCCAATAAAGGTTCATATCTAGATTATAAACGTTTAGGTTCGGTAGGTGTTATTTTAGTTTTAGTATATAATAACAGATGGCGCTTTTAAAGTAAAATGTATATAATTCTTCTTCACAAATATTGACTATCGAATTAATTACTTAAAATTGCTATGTGAGATAATTTTATGGTTGATTCAAACGAAAATCGCCGTCAGTTGAATGTTTGCAGGTGGAAATGTTGTCTACGCGACGCCCTAAGATACATTGAGCGCGAAGTAGGGCTATATTTGTCATAACTTATATCGCTGGCTGACGGTTTTTCCACCATCGTATTAGCGACTGACGGTTTTCTTTATTATTTATAAAGTAGAAACATTCACCTGTATAAATTTTGTACGGTATAAAATGACTTTATATTCAAAAAATTTTTACATGTTCAGTAACGCGACTGACGTTGAATCCCCCGTCTGCAATACGGCTGACGGTGATTTTTTGGTTAAACATGACCTCAATAATCATCCATCAAAGTTTCATTCGGTATAAAATCACTTTTCGCAACTATTTTTTTTACAACTTTGAAATACTCTCAGTTAACATTCCACCACGGGTGCGACGACTGACGCTGATTATATTGATTGATAAATATTAAGCTACCGCTGGACAAAAATTTGGTCGGTATGAAATGACTTAGCACTACCTCCCCTACTATAAAATTTATGTTGGTTGACTGTCGAATTTCAATTGACAATTTTGTTTTAGGTACAAGTACAAGTTGCTAAATATTTAAATGTCATATTGACATTTAAATATTTAGTAACTTGTTCTCACTTGTTTAAAAGATGATATCAAATTAAGGAACGGAGTTAATGCTAACTTTATTTGCAATATTACTTGAATACTACAAACTCATTACCCTGTGCAGGCGTTTCCTTTATAAACCAAAACATAAGGTTAAAATACCCAAGATGCCACGCAAGTGTAGCACCTGTGAAATCAATAGGTGTATGTAAACGAGGTCAGTTTGGGGCATTTTCTAACGTAATGTCACGTGGCTCGCTTCGTAGCTCCACGCGCCGCCCCCTGGCGAGCCGCGCGCGGATTGGTCGCGCGACGCCCAGCCAATTACCACCCCTCCCCCTCCGCTCTTGACATTTTAATGTTTACTATCTTGCGACGGATTACTTTCCGCTATATTTTTAATTAGGTTTCGATGTGGTAGTTTTAATTTAAATGTAAAAGTAGAATGTAAGGTGGTGAAATTACGTTTGTAAAGTGTGTACGAGAATTGTAAAAAATATATTGCTAAAAAGAAAGCCTCTTTTTAAAAAGAAAATCTTTATTTTTGAGGTTCCTCATGATATGTACTATTTATTCTGTTTTAATTACGAACTCCTCTCGAGTTACGTGCAGGTAGGTATGTCAGTACTCTGTAGTTATCTTATAAGTACATAAAATAAACTCAAATACATACTACAGATATAACAGCTTAAAAACCTGATATAATTTCATAAAAGGTAGAGGTAGTTCAGCGTCGGGTAGCGCTGAGCCCACAGGTCAGATTCACCGTCACCGATATCGTGACAACGTAGCCTGTGGACCGGGTACAAGATGGAACCGCGTCCGTCCCGCTCGCACCCCCACCTAAACCTATCTCCGTCCCGCTCGGGGGTGGGACTCGATGTAATCAGGGGATGATGTGACTCGCGATCTCCGCAGCGGCTTCAAAGATCACAATTATCAGACCAGTCTGTCGAAAGCCGCGGCACCGTTGCGAAGTCAAATTAGACAAGTCATCGGGATTTCTCGATGATGGTGACTTTATTGAATTCTTTTTATTTCAAATGAATGAAAATATTATTTTTAAATAGGAACTTAAATTACTTACTGTGATATAATTTAATAATTTACAAAAAAATAAATTCTAAATAATTTAAAGATTTTTTTTGTGACTTAAATCAAGTGGTGTTATTTTTTTGGACTGTTTTAATTAACGTTCGAGCTGTCGACGTTTTGGGAAAAGCAGCGGGTGCCGGCCCCGGCCTTCCGTAGGATGGGAACAGGTTAGATAATTTTTCTAAAAGCCTTTTTATAATAAGCAATTATTTATTAAATTTATAATTTGAGTGCATAGTAAAATTAAAATTTTATCCATTTCTTTTTAACACCAGTGTAAATTATTGTTGAATTTCCTTAAAAAATCTAATTTTAATTTTGATTCCAATATTTTTATTTTAAAGAGTTCTTAAAATATAATCAGAAGGTAATAACTAATTAGTAATTAGCATTGAAAATTGGAAGTTGTTCTATATATATGTAATAAATTAATTGTAGGTGGTGTTTGTGACAAACAGCTGTTAACTGAAAAATCCGAGGCTCTATAACTTCCATTTTCACAGACCTTCTATGATACGGTAATTCTATGTAGGCTCTAAATATTATTATTATCTACTTCTTAGCCTAATAGAGCAGAAATGTAGAGTTAATAAACGTACCTATTTATTAAATTTTCCGAAATGTTTACTTAGTTACCCTATTATTATAAAAAAATAAGGTAGAGCCGCTTTTATGTCTCTTTGACTAATAAGGAAAAACTCCTTGCTAACAAGACTATTTAAACGTTTCTCTGAAGTCTAATTATTTCTTATCTACTTACCTTATCATAAAATTGTAAAATTGAAAAGTTAATGAAGTTACGTTCACCTTTTTTAAACGACGTCTATTTTCTACCCGGTATATTATGTTTCAAAACCATGAATAAATAAAACACTTTACTTATAAAGTGTGTTACTTATTCATGGTTTTGAATTGATTAAAGATAGTAAGTTAGGAATGAGAATGTAGTGTGTATAAGCCCTTGATACTCCGTAATCCGATTAAAGTTAATAACGTCGCTGCTCTATATCCAGTATTAGATGCGTCGCACTTATCGTTGGAGGAAGTTGGTTCGATGCTATAGTAAAACATAAGGCTAGTTAAATAATATTGTTAGATTTAACTGTATACACTGACCTGCAATAGTAGAAAATGAAATACGTCGCGTCCAGTCCAAACAAAGCAATTAAAATTGTTACTTAACTGCGCCAGAAGTTTTTGAAATTTCGTGTTATCGTGTGTGTATCTATCATCATTTGGACTTGCTGTAACTGAAAGGTACTGGGACAACTAACCTAATATTAAAACAATATAAAATTCATAGTTTACTTACCTACTATGTAAATTATAATTAATATGTTTTTGTGTTCTACGCTTCTGCGTAGCACTGCTACGGTACGACAAAAGCATCAAAATAACTAGAATGTCTATGCATTTTTGAGTCAGTAGGCAATATTATTCATAAATAATTTTTGTCATAACTTACAAATCTCGTAAAATTGAAACTTGATGACAATCTTAATTATTCATTAAAGTTAGCGGATGTATTGTAGAATCAGTGAAACGCAACAAATCTCCCCGGCATGGATGTTACCTCGGGATCCTAAAACTTCCCTTCGCAGCCCTTTTCATATACAGAGTGATATTTGAATTTTACTTGCATCTTAAACCCGCATATATTTTTGTGTCAAGTCGCAAAAGTTTTGACCAAACGACACAGGAACTAAGGCCCGTAATGATAAACCGCTCCTGCCGCTAAGATTATGCTCAAAATTAATTCTGGGATGCTCACCTGACTGACTGAAAGGTTTTAATAACGGAACTTGGCACTCAACTGTGCTATCATACTTTTTGAGAGGCTGTTTCATGAGCGTGGTCAAATATTGACTTAAGTACCTACTATAGTCCGCGCGGAACTAGTTGGCCGCGCCTGAGGTATGTGAGCGGTGGGACGGAGAGGCAGGGTCGCTTTGCACAAGAGATTGCAATAGCAAGATGAGTCCGCCGATAAAAAGACAATCTAAGGAAATAATATTTAAAGTGCATAGTACGTTTTTTAAAAAACGGAAAGCCGATGTCAATAATTTAGACTTTAGAATATAAAACTGATCAATTGTCTAATGTCTTTAATTTATTCTTTCCAATAATTAAATAATATTATTGTTCACGATATCGCGAGATTGGTCGTCACTGTCTAATCCCATGTGCATTGCGCGAGCAGCAAGCAACCCTCAACCCAACCTCACCCCCGTCCCTACCTAAGGCGCGGCCAACTAGTTCCGCGCGGACTATAGATACGCTCTTGATATGCTTTAACTTGGAAAAAAAGTGGAATACATTTTACATACTCCTTCTTTCTCCTTCCTTGTGATTACTTTCGGGTCTCAAGACAGTTTTAGGTTGTCTTTTGTACATCTTTGAGATATTAAAGAGTTTTTATCGTTGATTGCCGCTGTCGATACTTACAGGTGTTGCATTTGTGGAAACGAATAGTAGGCCAATGCATGATTTAAAAATGCATAAACTTTGGTCACTAGGGTCACAGTAAGAAGCTGATACAAACATGAAATAAAAAAATCTATACAATTTCCGAAAAAAGAAAAATTTTAATTGATGAAAATAATAATATTATATGCCCGGTTTTAAAGTTTTTGAAAGGAGTTTAAATCTATTCTACAGCGTTGTAGATTGTTAAATCTTTGGCTAGCGAATTTATCTATTCAGTCTTAGACTACGGTCATATAGAAGCTCAAAAACCGAGCACTAATGCTATAAACATCAATAATTTGTAACAGCCTGTATAGGATTACTTACAAAAGCTTAAATTGGACGGAGTAATTCGTCACAGACTCAGTCCCACATGCCAAACTTCAGATCAACATAGACGATGTGTGTGCTCGGCTCCAGTGTCTTAGTTCATATATCTAACTAATATTATAAATGCGAAGTGTGTCTGTCTGTCTGTTACCTCTTTATGTTCAAACTGCTGAACCGATTTTGCTAAAACTTGGTATCGAGATATTTTGAGCCCCGGGAAAGGACATAGGATGCTTTTCACATCGGAAAAATATATACGCGATAAATGAATTTTGGCGTAATGGAGTTGGGGGACCAACTATATTAACCAACTATAGTACATGATAAAATCGGCCAAGTGCGAGTGGGACTCGCGCACGACGGGCTCCGCACCGTTATAGAGCAAAAATAGCCCAAAAATGTGATTTTTGTATGGAGCCACCCTTAAATACATATTTATTTTATTTTAATTTTTTGATCAATTATTACAAATATAATAAATAACAATTAATATAATTATGAATTTTGTGAAAATTTTAAGTGCCTAGCTGTAGCCATTATTGATATCGAGCGAAAAATAGCAAAAAAATCGCATTTGTTGTATGGGAGCCCCCCTTAAATATTAATTTTATTTTGTTTTTTTAGTATTTGTTGTTATAGCGGCAACAGTTATACGCATTCTGTGAAAATTTCAGAAGTCTAGCTATAGCCGTTCTTGAGATACAGCCTGGTGACAGACAGACGGACAGACAGACACCGAAGTCTTAGTAATGGGGTCCCGTTTTTACCCTTTGGGTACGGAACCCTAATCAAGTTAAATATGTAACCCATTATATTGATATCTTTAGTAGGTCAGCTACATAGTTGATATAGATATATTTTTCTAGCGATAAATTATATATCATTATATAATTTATATATAATTATTAATAACTAATTATAAGTAATGATGAATTTAAGAAAGTGCATAGCTATAGCTATGTCTCTTCAGGTAATGAATGTCGGTGTGTCTAATCCGAATATGTGTCTGTGCCGATATACATTTTAAGGAATTATGTAGGTAAGTACCGTACCTAATAGAAACGGGTTTTATAATTTTTTGAAGAATAACAGTCATTCTTAATTTAATGTTAATGTGTAACTATTTAAAATATGTATTCTCAAAAAGTTTAAAAAGATAAACTAGTTATTGCCCGTTTCTCGGTGCGTAAAAGAAAATCCTGCAGAAGCCGTCTATTTTTCCGTGTCAAATATTACTATTTACTTTGCCATAAATTGACAAAGTTTTTTTAATAGTTATGACAAATTTTATTAAAATTGGTTAGGTTTTCTTAGAATAAAATCAAATGAACACAAATTATAAACAATCAACCAAAACTTTTTTACTTGTAAATTTCCTATTTAAATATTTCGACGAATACAACTAATCATGGTCAGGCATTTTATTAATTTTCTATTATGGCCGTCGTACACAGTGTATAAGCGCGTGTGGCGTTTCACACGAGCGGTATTTGTCGCGATTATGTTGGTTCGATGCCCGGGGCCTCACGCACCGCTGCCCCCATACTCGCCCTCTCCCCTGCCGAGGTAAATACATCATCTTACACTAATTAAAACTGGCAACTTTTTGCTATAATAACATTAAACAATACGACGTTTTCAGAACCTAAATCAGTTTAGGATTTTAGGATTTTAAAAAACGCGAACGTTGCATGCCGTCGGTGCAAAAATAGGTAGGTAGTAGGTACATGAAATATACTTAGGAGAAATATTAGTAGGACACAATTATGAGTATTTGAAAGGACTTTGATATAGTACTGTTATTCATTATAGTACTCTATTTTAACTAAGAATTTCTTTTTTGTTAAAAAAATCTTTTGTTTCATACCAAAATGTATTAAGCGACGGCAAGTAATATCACCAAGTGTTAGCCATCCATATTATATAGTACCAAGTCCAATATTTCAAACTTGAATTATGTACAGGACCTACCCAAGTAAAATATAATGTCTATACGCCATAATGCCTAATTCTAATTGACGAAAATAAATATTTTAGCAAAAAAGTATTAAAAAAAAGTAGCGTGCCGTTGTTAATGGTCGCATAAAAGTCTTTTGAGGAAAATCCTTTTGAAATTGTAAAGAGATAATAACGACACTTCACGGCTTTTCTTGGAGGCCTGAAAGACGATCTGTAAAGTCGTCTAAGTCCGTTTTAGCGAAAAAAAGATCTCTTCCTCAAAAAGGCTTCGCTGTATTAAGCTCGGATCGCACTTACACCGTTATTGTATATTTGTACCTACATTTGAACCCAATTTTTTTTCCCTTATGCCTATAAACAAAAAGTTTGTGATTTAAAATTAAAAATAATCGGCCAAGTGCGAGTCGGACTCGCGCACGAAGGGTTCCGTACCATTATAGAGTAAAATTAGGCCAAAAATTGTGTTTTTTGTATGGGGCCCCCCTTAATTTTTTATTTTATTTTAATATTATTATTAAATATTAAAGTACACATATAACTAAGGATTTTGTGAAAAAGTTAAATACCTACCTCTTGCCATTATTGATATAGAGCAAAAAAGGCCAAAATATCACGTTTATTGTATGGGAGCCCCCCTTAAATATTTATTTTATTTTGTTTTTAGTATTTGTTGTTATAGCGGCAACAGATATACACATTCTGTGAAAATTTCAACTCTCTAGCTATTACCGTTCTCGAGTTACAGCCTGGTGACAGACAGACGGACAGACGGACAGACGGACAGACGGACAGACAACGAAGTCTTAGTAATAGGGTCCCGTTTTTACCCTTTGGGTACGGAACCCTAAAAACATGAAATTCTTGATGACGTAAGTTAATAATATCTACTTATCAACTTGGTTGTTACAATAATTATAATTAACAATTAAAATTCTCATTTTTATAAAAATAAAAAATAAATTGTTAATAGTGGAGTTCCTAGAGCGTAAAAATCGTGCAAACCTCCGATTTTTGCAATAGTGGATGAAAATTGAAAAGAAAAAAAGGAATGAGTAGCTGATAACATAAATAATAAAGTTTACCTATAGAAAAGTTGTGTTTTTGATTTTTTAATTATTCTCTTCCACTTCAGGTTAACTCATAAACTGTAAAATTTTGAAGAAAATTTCATATTTCTTTCTTTTAAATATATAGCAAAATAATAAAATATATTATTATTTTTTTGATTTTCCAAAGAAAGAAAATAAGTTGAAAAAATATATAATTTAGATTTAAAATTAATATTTTTGTATGTAGATGAGCATACCTCGAAATGTGCTTGTTGTGTGCCTCGCCAGGTAAATGGCGTTCCTATTTTTCTTTGGTTTTAAATAGGAAGTTTAAAATTATTTTTTAGGCTTAACAAAGCCTTCTTTTTCTTAATGTGTATAACTTTTTAGCTCTTACTTTATTAAATTTTCTGAAAATGTAGCACAAACTTTTCACAGATATTTCGAAGAAAATCTGTATTTTATTTCTTTTGGTTAGGTTTTTACAGAATAAAATTGATTTTTTTTTCATTAATTATATTTGCTAAAACATACTTAAAGGAAAAAAGTACAAATTAGGTTAAGAACTGATATTTTTTGTATTCAGGTAAGCATTTTCCAAACATAGGTCGCAGCATGCGTCTTTAGTATGTACTTGAGATTTGTAGCACCCAATTTTTTTCTGGCTTTAAGTAGGAAGTTTAAATATATTTCAAAGACTAGAAAAAGTCTTTCATTTGTCGATGCATTTAATGTTTTAGTTCTCACTCAAATAAATTTTCAACAAATATAGAAAAATATTTTCGGTCTATTTTACACATTTTTGGAGATATTTAAACGTTTTTTAAGTACTTAAAAGTTATCATTTCTCTAAAAATTAAATACGCACAACAAGTAAGTTTAACACACTTTTCGTTACAACCCTTAAATCCACCCAAACCCTGGTTACGACGAGCGTTAATCTCTAAAAACTTTGCAAAAACCTTATAGTTGTATTTAGCTTAGCAAAGCAAACTTTCTGTTTTAAAAATTGTGTATTTGATTAATTTTCAACGTAAACAATCGGATAAGAGTCATTAAATAACAGGAACAAGAAAAAAAACTTTTTTCTGGACCGGTTTTATATGGTGAAATATTAATTTTTAATTAAGTAACTAAAAAATTAAAAGCACAAAAATTTTTTTGGTAAACTTTGCAAGTTATAGTGTAAAAAAGAAAATGACACCTCAAAAACAAAAATCCATTCACTATTACAATTTTCGGAGATTAAAACCTCTGGCGACTGCACTATAAATGATCCAGGTTTTCAAGGATTCTTTAAATATAGAATAGAATGTAGAGCTCAGTCATTGCAAAATTACTTAACTAAATGAAACAAGTAAATTGGTTTAGATCTTACCGAATCTTATCAAAGTTGTAATAATTGTACAATAACGCAAAATAATTAAAAAATAAAAGTCCCTGTTAATAAGATGTTGCAGCACTGTGTAAATGTGTTTATTGATTCAGAGCGTTAAGGAAAAGGGTCTGAAGGGATGGTCGGAGTAAACGCAACAAAAACACCACCGTTATTAGCGAGATTGTTGTAATCTGACTAATCTATTTTGTAAGGGAGACCATGAGAATCAAAGTATTTAGAAGCATCAATCGATTAAAGAATACTTTGTGTTGGTGTACCTAATACGAGTATATTGTGAGTGGACTTAGAATAGAATTTAAAAAGAGTGGTCACTTCAGGCTTGTACATTTACTTACAAAAATAAATAAGTTTTATATAAATCATATTATTATCAAAATATTATTTGCATGCTTTCTAAAAATCCGAATAGCCTTGAGAATGTAACTACATATTATATAGTTAATTCTTCTTTATAATTATTCGTCTTTAGTTGTAGAGCGTCTGGAGTAATAGTATAGTATAAAGATGTATAAATGCCAGTGCGCACCAAAAACGTGGTGAGGCAGAGATAAGCTACGATAACATGGCGCGGCCTCCAAAATTCAAAACGTTTGAAGTGCGTTGTCTTGCGCGGTCGGCTAGTTATGATTAGTTGACCAACAAATCTTGGTTATAAGTGACATTAAGTGAAATTTTACGAGAACTAGTTGATTGGTTGAATACTTACTACATACAATCTCTTTCATAAGGATGTGACTACACACATTGAAACAGTAATTTGGAGGGGCGCGCCATGTTATCGTAGTTTATCTCTATTGTCGATGTATTAGCTTGACAAAGCTTGACAGTTAAAAAGTTTGTTCTTACGTTGTTTAAAAACATACCGAAAACCTATTGCCTAACTTAGACCGGAATACCGATTGTTCTTTGCTACGAGTATGTTAATTGATGTTAATACAATGCAATATGTTTGTTATGCACAGGGGATCGGCTTCTGGACATCCCGTGCAATGTGTGCGGCGACCGGAGCTCCGGGAAACACTACGGCATCTACAGCTGCGATGGTATGTAAGGTATCGATGTGATACGGTGCACACCGTCTGTTAACATGGCAACGCGTATGTAGCAACCTGCCCGGGGGGTGAGCCAAGATCTTTTCTTTGTCGTTTCTTTATAGAATCGCCGATCAAAATGTATGGAATTCACATAAGTCGAACGTCAACGTCATAATATTATACTTACGTATGCTTATGTCAATTCCATACATTTTGATCGGTGCTTCTATAAAGAAGCTATAACGAAAAAGTTTTGGCTAACTTTAGTCTCTACTCTCTAAACTCTAGCGCAATTGGAAAGGAAGATTCGATAGGTACATCGAATTTTACGTTCGTTTTCAATTGCGTTAGTAACGAACACCTTATTTCATACTGATTTATAAAAGCATAGCAAAGCAAAAATTCGAAGTCATCAAAATCCACACACTTATAATATCAATATCCCGTCATATTTCAAAATCTTCTGCTGTAAAAAAACATTCTTAGCCTTAGCATGGGTTTCAAAGTGGAAACTGATAGTTTTTTCAGTAAATCTGTCAACGTTTAGATTCTTTCGTACGTCTACTGATGGCATGCTAAGGCAGCAAGTAACAAAGTACACTGTATACAGGGTGTTCGGGGTTCTTCAAGCGGTCTATCCACCGGAACCGCGTGTACACATGCAAGGCCGGCGGCGAGATGAAGGGCCGCTGCCCCGTCGACAAGACGCACCGCAACCAGTGCCGCGCCTGCCGACTCGCCAAGTGCTTCCAGGCCAACATGAATAAGGATGGTGAGTACTGAGTACAGAGCCGCGCGCGTCCTGACTAAATTATTAAGGACGCCAACAAATATAAGTTCAGCGAGTACAAACTTCAGAACCGCATCTGCCGTCAGGCCGAATGCTTCCCAACATGAATAAGGACGGTAAGTACAGAGTGCAGACAGAGCCGCGTCCTGACTGAATTATTAAGGACGCCAACAAGAATAAGGTCAGCGAGTACAAACTTCAGGACCGCGCCTGCCCTTTGGCCGAATGCTTCCAAAAAGAATAAGGACGCCGGACGGTGAGTACTGAGTACAGTGTTACACCTGCCGCCTCGCCAAGTGCTTCTAAAATCTAAGCCAACGTGAATGAGGACGGCGAGTACAGAAGTACATTGAACAAAACCCACCGATAGTAGTGTCACGCCGCTTCCCGCCTCGACAACTTAAATTAGGCCAAAATACTATTCATGTTGTCCTGGCGGTAAGTTCTGAGTGGATCTCAAAATACAGCGCAACCGTAGAGAGTGTAAAAGATGCATTACAAAAGCCCGTGGATTTAACAAGTGCTTTTTTTTTAAACACAAAAACGGTAAATACTAAATAAATACACTTTATTGTTGCATAGTAATAAATTATAATAAAAACTTGCTCAATACGAACTATTAATTACTAAGTTGAATTCGAAGATATATTTTTACAAGGGCGCAAAACTTGAGCTACGTTTTGTATTTTAGTTCATTTTGTGTGACGTTGTCTTTGTAAAATTGTACTATTTAAAGTTGTTTAATTGTTAAAATAGTTACAATTTAATTAAATTATTATGTTAGACGAAGATAAAAAATAAGATAATATTTAGAACGACCAACCAGTAGTTCGACTGCAAAGAAACGGACAGGTTATATAATAATATCTGTCAAATTCGTCGGGTTTCACTAGGATTATGAACGGAATGTGCCTCGCGCTGGCTGATATAATTTATTTTTAAATATTTAAAATAAAGATTTCAAAATTGGATTCTGTCAATTTTAATCGCATGTGCCAAAACACAATCAACAATACGACCAAAGAGGAACACGTCCAGCGAATATGTCAAAGTTTTAAATTCATATGTAACAAGTCAACAACCCTAGCGACGATTTTCGTCTGAGTACGTCAAATTTAAAAATTTCAACATCAGTTCTAAGTCGGCATACTCTATAATTCTGTCTACTCTGACCAACGGGTGAACATTGCACAAACTGAGGCAATGTCTACGGCGCGGCTACGGCGTAGCTCGTAGGCCGTAGGCCGTAGCATATTGTAATTTTTACAGCAAAGCGCGACGCTTTGATTTGAAATTTTGATCGTTCAAGAATTTTTATATACATACAGGTACTCAATACTCATGTCTTATTATTATATTTTCTGAACGGGTTAATGGCGAATAAAACAAAGTAATGAATTTGGTGCAGTTGTAAACATGTAGTTTTCTAAGCTGTAATTTTGACTGTTGTAGGAATTACTAAGGAGCAGTAGACGAAAAATGGCCGATTCTCTACTCTCTATTAATGTGAAAATCTAAATCCATTTTATAGTAAATCATATCTCGATAGGTATCGCATTGTATGGAAACAGTATAATGGAACAATTTGTACGTGCACAGCGGGCGTCATGTCCGCTGAAATATTGGGTGAAATAAAACTAGCCGTCCTCACACATCGCCGGCTGATCCTATCTGTCATTATGTCACTTCTATAGATCCAATATTGTGGGTGTTGTCAGCCTTTGTCGCTTTTATTTATTACGCCTGTCGATACTCTCGCGAACAAAAACATACGTGGGGATTTTAATTTTTACATACGGTGTTTTTGTGTTGACAGATTTCTATGTAAATAACATTTGAAGAGGTGTGGAAGATAAGTCGGAACGTAGGTCAGAACAGTAGTGTAAAATAAGATGTCACCTTTGTTAATTTACACTACTGTATCTGACTAGGTGTAATTATGACTTTCTTAATCAATATCTGTATTTATAATATCTCTATGAACCTACGATTTGTAATCTTCATTTGTGGCTCCTCGTCTTGATGCGATCTATAATACCCCATGATATTCAACTAAAGTATAATTTGTAGCTGAGAATTGATCCAAATCTGTTTAATTAGGGTTTCGTTACATTGAATATTCATGGAGGCCGTGTCGGCCGTAAGTCGGGCAGAGCTCATGTGACGGAGCTTCGCTCTCGTCGGGCTCACGATAAAATATTTAACAGGGCTGTCACCTCCAGGCTTTTAAATCACAATCAATTATTTACTGCTTGATAGTGCATGACTTAATTAACTTGTCGTGTAACAGTGTAAGTGGCAGTATGTAGATTTTGCTGGCATCTATCTGAATAATATTTGTTTCAATCTAAAGATAGGGAATGCATGTCTTAGTCTAAATATGTAGATATGTAATATGAATAATGAAGACATAGTTTAACAATTCTATGATATTATGTCAGAATGTATAGTTGTACACAGAAGTTTTCAATATTCAAGTTACAGCTTACTCGTACCAGAGGCGGTGCAAGGCGTGGGCGATGTGGGCGACCGCCCACAGCCTCGCGGTCCAAGGGGCCTCGCGCCTCTTGGACCCCGAGGATTTTTTTTGGGAATTTACGCGTTTTGAGACTCAAATTTTATTTATATAAAATGATTGTCTAAAAATAATCCATTTGGGCCTAGGGTTCCTCGCAAAATGTATCTCGACCACATACAATTTTGGTCTTGCCCCGCCACTGACTCGTACTACTAGACCGGTCAGCAAGTTCGTCAAATTGTCGCGTTGCTATCGCGAAGCAAGATAGCCGAGACGAAAGAGAGAGATAATTTGCGATCAATTGCTGGATTTCCACATGTTCGGTTACAAAAAATATTTATTGCCATAATATATAAATTACTAACTCACATTTAAGATTTACCTTCTCTCCGCTCAAGCAAACGGCACACAACGTGTTACTCGCCTTTGTGTTTCGTATATAACATACCGCATAGCCCTGGCGAAGGCTGTGGTCTCGCCGCAGGTGCTCGGCGCTACATTATTCAGGAGCATCACTTTGTGCCGCCGCGGCCCGGATTACCTTTATATGTTTACTCGCGCGCAATTATACGCCCTCACGAAACTTAACCGCCGCAGACTCTACTTCCACAAATCACTCCTTAGATGTATATCAATATTTACATGTAAGTTCAGTTCTCGTAAGGTCTAGTATAATATTATATAGTCTTAGATAGATACGTTAGTTATTGTGAGTTTCAAACGAAACAAGGCATGTGTCTAAGTAAATTTCTCTACATAGATATATTTTTTAAACTTCAAATGATTTCGACGAGCGATATCCATCGCGGCGACTTCTGCGAATTAATGGTACAGGGTGCATAGTCTATTCGCATTCGATGACTAAAACAGCTAGATTAGACACAATAATATCAAAAATGTCTAGGATCTAACATGAGTTGTAACAAGTGCTATTTTAGCGATGCGTTATATCAAATCCAATACATTTTTGAAGTATACGAGTAACTTTATCGTTAAAATTATCGAATACCAGTCGACTAAGCACCCAGGTAAATTTATTATTTACCGATCACTTTCTCGATACCAACCGCAGCTGAATTGTGGATGAGCCAGAGCTATGTTCTTCTCTCTTCCTTCAGGTGTTGTAAAGGCGTTTAAAATCATTATTTATTGAAATGTGGTGAGTAAAGGGAGGAGAAGGTTTTTTTCTACGTTTCTAATTTTTTCCTTTACAAGATGATTGTGCTCGTTAAATATGAGTATATTTGGCCTCTTGTTGCCACTCTGAGAGGTGGGTATATAGCATTACATAATGCGGTCTCTCCTTGGTGAAAAAATTGTAAAGATGTATGTTCGTCTTTCATTGCCCATAATCGACTCGATTCGATTTCGATTGTGCATATAGAAGACACGAGTGTAATAAGACTTAAGTAATACTTTAGGGTGTGTAGGTACCCTATATCGCGTTCGCTGTGAAAGTATCAGCGCTGAAAGAGTATATTTTTTTAAACTTTTGTATGGGAAAATTCAAGACACTCGACGCGCTCGGCGCTTTCAGCGCTGCTACTTTCACAGTGAACTCTGTATAAGAGACACACAAACCCTAAAGTATTATCACTTAATTTTGTTACACCTTATACACAAAACGCAATCATTATGGTCATCATGGTGCCGACTGTTTCTTACAATCGCCTCAGAATAATTAATACAAAAATATCACTCCCGTCTTTCCGTCTGATCAAATATACGTAATCCCCAATTTAACTTCATAGAATTAAATTAAAATGGAAGCCGCTATGGAGGAGGGGCTTTTACACTGACTCGCTCGCTTTTTCTTAAACTTTTTAAAAGTTAAGGGGTTTATATCAAAAAGCTCTCGATTTTTCGTATTAAATATTTACGGTCTGAAGGACTGGTTCGATTTCGTTTTGTTGCCATTAACGTGTTACTAGGCTGAATACCTTAAATTTTTTCGGCTTTCTTTATAATACGCATAATATATTTCTATAAGTTGTTAAGCATTAATAATAATCTTGACAATGGAGCCCTCCTACCTTAGGTAGCAACCTATTTTATTTTTTTCGAATAGACTACATGAGTATCTGCACATATCTACTGTTTAAAAGAAAAACTTAGAAACCTTTAATATTTGCTCTAAAATTTAAGGAAAAAACGCTCTTGATTTAGGTTCATTAAAACTCCTTTCCGATTCAGTGTGGTGGAAATGTTATTGCATTTTCAAAATTCGATTTATAAATTGAACAGCTAAAAATCTGTTTTAAAATTCATAAATATACATTTTACACAGCTTTAGGCAATTATCACGATAAAAACTTATTATGAAGTGTCACGAAGACGAGTACCGTGGCCGCCGTCGGCTCGACAAGGGGCAAACTTTTCAATTACCGCTATGTCATGTAACCCCGCAGCGGGTTAAATTAATTCTCTCCACTTCACAAAAAGATTCACCTTACCTCCTCCCTGCCCCCACTCCTCCCACCACCCCCTCGACCGAACGTTTTACTTTTTTTTAATTTCCCCCGATATTTTCTGACGCTCGCCCGTAACATACTGACGTTTCACAATATTTATTTTTAATTTCACGGTTTCCGCACAGAATCTGAATCAACGGTACGCTAACCTTTTTGCGAAGTCCTTTGTTTTAAAAAACGTCCAAAACCGTAATGAATTCTCAGTTACCTTACCCGCTTTACCTTTGTATTTATTAGACGTGTAAAAAGGTAGATTGTTGAGAAAATGTTCAAGGTTTGTTTACCGAGTTTTAATAAAATGTAAAGTAGAGCAATTTGAAATTAAGAAATGGTATAAATTGAAATTTTTAAATTTAGAACTATATTATATAGTTTATACTCGTAATAACTATACATAATTATTACACCTGTATACCATAGCATACCTTAAAAATGTATTAACATTAATTATTAATAGTTAACATGAATTGAAGACGTGAGTGGAAGAATCGAACAAGTAACATTTCGTAACATACGGACAATACCTCATTTTTTCCCTTATTATATTAATAAAACTTGTAACTTATCTACTTCATATCCTAGCTAATATATCTGGCTACACGTATACTTCATAGTTTTTCTATTTCAAATATTTTTTCCGGCCCTAATGCCTTCATTTAAGCAAAAAAAACGGGAAGTTTTTTCATGTTACTTACCTTATTCTTCCACTCACGTCTTGAATTATCTCAATATAAGTGTCATAAATAATAAAAAAACATCAACTTAGCGCTAAGCTGTACCACAGTCGAATCATTAGGTACCTATGGGCTAAGGTAGAAATAGATCATATTATACTTAAGCGAAATCGACTTAATGTTATATTACCCTATTCTACATCCGAAAAATACTTAAATATAAACAAATGCTCAAGCCCCACTCGAAATGAACCCATTGCGTGTTACGCAGTAGGCAGCGTGTCGGATCGCGCTGATCGCAAGGAGTTAGGAGTTCAACACGTGTTCACACCTCTGACCGCGACCCCTCTAGAGGGGTGCACTACTATTGTTGTAAAATTTGTTATGCTTGTGAAGATGCAATTAAGAGTGAACAATTACTTTTAATAGTTCTGTTTTGTTGTTTCACCTTTGTAGGTGCAATTGAATTTTTAATGGTAGCGCAAAAATGAATTAGCTGATTCTGGTTGCAGTTTTTGTAACAGTATTTTTTCTGCACGGTTTATTCAAATCTTTAAAGTGCTCATGAGCTGTTCATACTATTAAAAATTTATGTGAATTTCTGTAAGAAATTACTACTAACAAACTGCTAGGATTTTCCTTAATTTGTATGCACTATAGGACGCGTTCATACAATATGTGGACTGTAGACAACAATTTTATAATGACTGTATCACTTAAAATTGAATAAGTAATTTTAAGGTCCATCACATTCTACGTCCGCAAACAATAGACAAAAATGCTTTCATCGTAAAAAAATAACCCTCCATATGCTACAAATATTAGATACTGGCTAATTTCAATAAACCGTAAAATAATACCAACCCTAATTATTTCGAATAACCTCTTAAATACAAATTTAAATTAATATTTTGCTTCCCTCCCGTAAGTAAATCTTTCCCATTAAATTAGATGTCGTGCGTGAACATATTAAATTATTGCACGCCCGTAACGTTTAAAAATGAGCATTATGATAAACTGATGCATCTGCTATTAATGATACTTTTTTCTATGATCTACGCGTTAGTTAATTAGTTCCCCCGTTACGTGGGCTCACGTGGGGTGAGAGGATTTGGAACTGATTCGGTAATTTTTTTTGTGTACCTATATAGTTTAATTACGTAGTGGTTATTAAATTATTACTGTTAGATGATTTGTTGAAGCAGAAGCATAGAAGTTGATGTAGAGATGAGTGTTAACGAACTTTATTTCTTCTTATGCATCTTAGGAAGCTTAAGACTGTGTCTAAGAGTCTACTAGGGGCTTGTTTTGTCGACATTTGTGTAACGATTTAATTTGAATTTGTTTATTAGAACAAGGTACGAAGCCACGAAAGAAGAGTTAAGCTTTAAGGACTCTTCGTGTAACTAAAAGTATTATTGTAACAAAAACTAAAATAATATAAACTAGAGACTAATATTATATTAGTAAGAATTGTTTGAT
The DNA here is from genome assembly GCA_963422495.1 of Polyommatus iphigenia. NCBI lineage: Eukaryota > Metazoa > Arthropoda > Insecta > Lepidoptera > Lycaenidae > Polyommatus > Polyommatus iphigenia. The sequence goes on from OY730188.1 coordinate 16,175,274, forward strand.
TGTTTCGTTTGAATTAGTCGTGAATTAAAAAAATGAGTTGCGAATCTTCACAGATTCTCATACTCGTATGTAATGTTTATCGAATAAAATTTTCGGTCCTTACGGAATTTTTGTTTTTCCACATACTCGCGGGCAACATCTATTCAGTTTCGGTAAAACAATGTTTCAGTTTTACAACTTATAAACTTTATTTACGTGGCGAAGCGCCCGTCGCTCTCCCAACTTGTTCGGAGCTCCGCGATCCTGCTGGCGGATACATCGTCAACTTTTTACAACTCGCTCCACAAACTGTTGCGACATATTTTTGCATTTATTTTACGAATTCGAAGCAGAATGCAACGAAACGCAGCCTCGATTTTATTCCGAAGGTGAATTTTATTTGGAGCTATGATCAGAATCACGAGGCCTGTCACAACATTACATATCATCATCATTTAGTGCCCTGAAGATATCGAAGTTCGGCGGTCAGCAGGTTGAATTTCTTCCGGTCTTGGGGTAATTTCTTTATTGTGGGTAGCTACATCTGGTCCATTCTTTTTATGTCATCGATCCATTTTCTTCTTGGTCTACCAGGCGATCTCTTGCACGGAAATCTACCCTCTATGATCAACCGTATAAATTCGTATTGGGATCCTCTGTAGGTGACCGAAAAAGAGACCTTTCTTTGGATGATGATATCCATAAGTTGGCGTTCACAATCCGCTCTTTTTAAAACTTCTTTATTCGATACGAATTGTCCGAGATACGTAGTGTCCACATTTCAAACGACTGTATTCTTCGATTAAGCTTTTTGCTCTCTTCGCGATTTGGACTCACTGTAAAGCCTCTGTAAAGTTCTATACATATTATTACATAATACATAGCTACCTTCACCTGTAGAACATTTATGTTACGGTACACAAACTCTCTTCAAATATGAAATACAGTTCTAAGAACAGAATCTTAATCTAATTAATAACATGGCTCAAGAAAAGCTACCAAGTGTCTTAAGAGGATTTTAAATATTATAATCGTCGTGTAACAGCCAAAATACACAGGTAGAGTACGTGTCCGAGCTCGGGGAGATATCAACTCGGATAATTCTCATATTTATGTTTGTGCACTCAAAAATATTTTCCAGATCGCTACTCCTCACCTGTGGGCTCCGAGGAAATGTATTCTTTAAGTCGGGTGACGGTAAGGAGTAATATCGTGCGCAGGTGTAACTAAGCGTGGGAGCCGGTCCATCTGACGCGCCCCCTCTGCCTCTTCGCTGCCCTCCGCCCTCTCTGGCTCGTTAATGATGATGTGCTCAGCCAGCAGACTATTTCACTTCTGAATACATCTTTCTCACTTTTGATCTCGTGTCCCTGTCGCTCCCGCGGGGAGGCCTCGCTCCGTCCCCCTTCGTCTAGATTCGCCTGGTCGCATCCACCTAGTCAATTCGACAAACGCGTATCTACTTTGTGTCGGAAATGTAATGGAACAAATGCGGCGGGAATTAGCGTCGAAACGAATGTCGGAGCACGGGGTCGCTCTCTCACAGGATATTTTCCGCGCAATGATTTCAATGCACATACACCGAATGGAATATCGTCGAATTACAGCTGGAGGAATAAGCTCACCTGAGGATCTATACGTTACTTTTATAGGCATTCTATAGAGATTAGAATATAATGAGATAGGAAGAATTTTTAATAAGATGATTTAAATGTGGTTCACATTAATAATAATAATTGTAGGCGTCAGTTTAATACCCAGACTATAAAGCGAAAGCTTGTCTGTCTTTTACCTTTTTATGCTTAAGACGTTATATTTTACTATATATTGGACTAAATTTGATATGTAGATGTTTTGAGTATCGAAAAAATTGCCTAGCGTTTCCAGCACGATAAGCTAAATTATCTAATACATTCTAAATATTGTTTTTCTATTGAGGTATAACCTAAAATTGTATGAAATGAGGAGCTTAACCGTAGAATATCGCTAGTCACTCCGCTCGCATTACGTCCTTAACTCTACGTATCATGACGGTGCTGTATTCCGCTTGATATCTCTATGTCCAAAATTATGTGGAGTACGAATTACGACTTATGTTTTGTCCTTGATATAAAAAATATAGGTATTTGTTATTTTGAGCTATGAATTTTTAACAAGTGTTACTAAATTTAATAATACTTCTTTCTGTCATCTTTTTCTTCGTAATCTAATTTTTACTTAACATTTATTTGATGAGAGGGCGCCACTGTGCCACGGTTCACATCGGCTCCGCGTTTAAAAATCTAAATAATAGTCAAAAGTGTTTACACTTCTCCAAATCTGCATTAAATCAAAGGACAGTGAAAAGTACCTTATGGACAAAGTAAAGTTTTTCTCAGTGAAAGTGCAAAACACTACAAAACTTACAAAATAGTGAGTGACTTAACAACGGACAAATTGCAACTTTTTTCACAGTGTTTAAGTGCAAAAATAAAAAAAACTCAGTGAAGTGACTATAGTTATTCGAAATATACCGGATTTTTTATATATGTGTGGAGAAAAGACTGTGTCGGTGAAATTTATAACCTCAAAATGCAAAGTTATGAACTTGCAAAATCATCAAGTGTAAAACACAAGAAAGCGCAATCTATTGTTGATTAGCTGAACTAGTACGTGACATAGATAACTGTGCTCAAGAAGTTTCAGCCATTCACCACAAGAGGGCACTTTGACAACTCTGGTCAAGAAACGTTTTAGCCACCTACCACAAGAGGGCACTAATAGCACCAAAATATTATATTTCCTTATCAAACTTACAGAAAAAATGGAGGAAATTAAATTTTTATTGAGGTCCATGCAAGAAGAAATGCGACAATAAAAATCGGATATGTTGGAGATGAAAGAAGAACTAAAAAGTACCATTATTGACAACATTAATGAAAAGTTTAGCAGCTTGGAGTTAAAAAACAAGCAACTGGAAGAACAATTGAATATTCAAAAAAGCAAGATACAAAACATGGAGAGACTGAACAGAAGGAAAAATATAGTATTATATGGGGTCGAGGAAAATGAAAAATCCTACCGGGAACTGAAGAACCTAGTACTGGACATCATTAATAACATATTAAACATCAAATGCAATGAAATTAGCTTGGAGTCAGTAAAACGTATTGGCAAAAAAGGCATAAACAACAGACCTATTGTCGTGACAATGATTACTATGGGATTAAAAATCAAAATATTAAAAAATAAAAACAAACTTCAAGCATCGCCCTACTACATAAAAGAAGATTTTCCGCCAGAAATTCTAAACAAACGTAAAGAACTACAAGCGGAGCTCCAAAAGATAAGAGATTCAGGAAAAAGAGCAATATTAAAGTACGACAAAATTATTATCCTAGAAACAAAAAATAAACACAGGACCCAAACCACCCAGGCGCAGTTCGAGCAAGGGAAATATACAAACAAAAGACGAAATATATCAGAGTCACCAGAATATATAGGCACTTCTAAAACATAAAAAACAGCCTTCGAAAGTCAACAGAAGCAACAGTCTAAGCAACTACCTTATAAAAGAACCAAAACTCAATCATTACGGAACTCTATCATCACTAATACTAACTCCAGAGCCTGGTACAACAATGAATTAGCAATCAACGCGAACCCCTCAAAGCGACAATCTCCCAAGACGGCTGGTCACCGCAGGAGAGCTAGACCACAACCCTCGAGAGGCAGAAAACCTAACCATACAAGAAAATATATATTATATAGCGACATACAATGTAAGAACTCTATCGACACATGCGAGATTTATAGAATTGCTAGATGCACTAGAAAACATAAAGTACGATATAATTGGTCTTTCAGAAATAAGACGCCTGGGTAATACAATTCAAGAGACACAAAATATTATATTCTACTATATAGGAGAAACTCCGGGAAGGTATGGAGTCGGGTTCATAGTAAAGAAATCGCTAAAAAACTACATAGCAAGTTTCGTCGGTCTTTCAGAAAGGGTGGGACTATTAAAACTAAATATAGACAACTTCAAAATAAGCTTTATACAAGTTTATGCACCAACAGATGCAGCCCCTGACGAAGAAGTAGAGTTCTTCTACAACACCATTGGGAGAGCCATTAAATTAGCCGACGAAAAAATGGTAATTATGGGAGACTTTAATGCCAAAATTGGCCAACCATCATGTAGCGAAAGACCGTCAGTGAACAACTTTGCCTACGGACAACAAAATGACAAAGGAGAAAGGTTACTACAGTTTGCTCATGAAAATAATCTCTCTATCATGAATACGTTCTTCAAAAAGAAAAGCAAACAAAGGTGGACGTGGAGATCTCCCGATGGAATTACCAAGAACGAACTCGACTACATCCTAACAAACCTACCAAAGAACGTTCAGAATGTTCAAGTGTTTCCGTCTGATCACAGGTGCGTCAGAGCTACTTTCCAATTTAAACCTGTCAAGAAAAACAGAAGCAGCTACCGAAGTTCTCCGACAAACTCGTTAAAAAACATCGAAGAAGTCTCAAAGTACCTTGAGGCTCTACATAACTGGCAATACCATCTTGTCAACCAGCATGAAGCCGACTCAGTCCAAACCTACTACAATAAAATAATATCCGCCATTGAAAACAGCCTACAGTGCTCTCTTACTTCTGATAATACTCAATTAAGCAAATGTAGTGCTATTTCAGATCGCACGCGAGCTCTAATGGAGCGTAGAAGAATCCTACAAAAAACTAAACCAAAAACAAGGTCGATGAAGAACGAGCTAAAGGCCCTCTACATGCTCATAAGTAAATATATTCAATATGACTACAAAGAACATCGAAAAATAATTATAGAGAGACACCTAAACTCTACGCGCAGCCTAAAACGAGCTTTTAATGAACTTAGAACTCACAGGACTTGGATCGAGGGTCTCAGTAACTCGGATAAAATATCTTATAACAGAAAAGATATATTACAAATGGCAACAAATTTTTACAGAGCTTTATATGATTCCCAAGAGCGTAACAACAACTCTCGATCTGAACTTAAAGTTGCGGTCAACGACACAGAAATAAATCTAATTGAAGAAAACGAAATTATAAATCGAATCAAAAAACTTAAACCAGAGAAAAGCCCAGGGCCCGACAAAATATCAAATGCAGCTATAAAATCTGCTTGTACTTTGCTGGCCGCTCCCCTAACGATCCTCTTTAATAAGATACTAGAGACCGAAAAAACACCTGAACAATGGTCAGAATCGCACATTATATTGCTCTACAAAAAAGGCGATCCCAGCGATATAAGTAACTATCGACCCATTAGCCTCTTACCAACTATATACAAACTGTTCTCGTCGATCATAGAAAAAAGGATAACTACATCTCTCGACCCTCACCAGTCTATTGAACAAGCGGGATTTCGACGAGGCTACTCTACAGTGGATCACATATATTCATTAGAAATCATCTTCGAGAAATACCAAGAATTTCAAAGACCACTTTATGCCGCCTTCATAGACTACCAAAAAGCGTTCGATGCTGTACTGCACCAATCAATATGGGAAGCCCTAGAAACACAAAATGTAGAGACTAAATATATCAGGGTGCTAAAATACTTGTATAAGAACAATATTAGTAGAGTTAGACTGGAGACTACAGGACCTCCATTTCCTATCAAAAGAGGGGTGAGACAGGGGGACCCACTCTCCCCGAGAATATTTATAGCTGTACTAGAATTTATAATAAGAAAAGCTAATTGGAGTAAAACCGGATTTAATATCAACGGTAAATATATCAGCCACCTAAGATTTGCAGATGATCTAGTCCTACTGTCTGAAGACAGCAAAGAGCTAGAACATATGATAACGAAACTACTGACACTGAGTAGACAGTCAGGACTAGAGATCAACTTTAATAAAACCAAAGTGATGACTAACGCAGCCAAAAACGAAATTAAGATCGATGATAAAATTGTAGAGTATGTCGACTCATATATATACCTCGGGAAACAAATTTCCTTGACACAAAACCTTAAAAAAATAATAATTGGGGACTCAAGGAAATTTTTAAAAGCAGTATGCCAGTGAAAATAAAGAAAAATGTCATGGATAGCTGTATCCTACCATCGCTCACATACGCCTGTCAAACATGGAAATTTACAAACCGAGTTAAGAACAAAATAACGACTTGCCAAAGGAGCATGGAGCGCAGCATGTTGAACATAAAAAGAGTACAAAGAATACGTCACTCCAAATACGAGAGATATTAAGGGTAACAGACGCACTATCTTATTCAAAGAAATTGAAGTGGCGCTGGGCAGGCCACGTGGCGAGAATGAGCCACGACAGATGGACAATTCGGCTAACTTCATGGACAGGACCCAAAGGGATCAGAAAAAGAGGTAGACCTAGAGCAAGGTGGGCAGATGAGATTGTGGAAACCGCTGGTAGTTCATGGATGACAAAAGCTACAGATAGAGACTATTGGACATCTCTCGAGGAGGCCTTCACCCTCAAATAAGAGGGGTTCACGTAGAAAAACTTGTATAATAATTATTGACATTTAATATAATAAGAATAATTATATAATTTATGTATTAAACAAGAATAATATTGCATTTGTAGCAAAGTCCTTATGTTTAATATTTAATTTTACTAATTTTTATACTCACCAATCAATTTTGCATGAAATATTGACAATTGTAATTAATCTGATAAATATATTAAATAATCGATGTACCTACAACAATTTCAAATGTTATGTATTCTGGAACTTTAAATCATGTACACTGTAGACAAACGTGAAATAAAAGGCTTTTTTATTTTTTTTATTTTTTATTATTTTATTATATTATTTTTATAACCTGATATGTGATCATGTGATCAATTCAGGAAGTTTTTTAGTTTGATCAAAGCGGTCATAGGAATTATTAGATTACATTATAACTTTTAGTAATTCATGATTAAATCGGAACGCAACATCTAAAGCAAGTAAAATTACGCTAAGGTCGAAGCAGAGGGCGCCATGGACAAATACAGTACAAAATCCGACTTGTTGCATCCGTCGTATCCATAAAGTTAATATACCTATAGGTATATTACCTTTATGGTCGTATCAGAATATTGACAGAAACGTTGTCAAACGTCGAACAAATCTTTTTGTTTACTGTCTATGCCGGTGCTGCCGTCTATCGTGAAATTATTCCAGTAAATAATATATCTTATTGTTCAAATATGACACTCTTTCAGTTTTCATGTGATGATTTCAATACTAACATAATACTTATACAATTCGTTACAAAGTAGTATGAAGTACGTCGTACAAACTTTTCCAAGTAAACCTATTGACCATTCACCAATTCGGCTTCGTGAAGCTTTCATAGGCCAGGAGGCGGCGGGATTATTGGGTCATTAATCACACCCACCACCCCGGCCACCTCCTGAGCTGCGGTGTGCCGGAATATCGATAAATATTATATTACTAGATATTGCCTGCAACTTCTCTTCTTGCGTTCGATTATATAAGGCGGTGATCGTAATTTGGTCGTAGACAAGACTGTACTATGGTGTTTTCCCGGGGCTCAAAGTAAAGTCGTACCAAATTTAATAGAAATCGTAAGTAATAGTGAATCTATTATACTTCTTCACATTCGAATTTGGATTTATTATTTCAAATGGATGGTCCTAGCTCTTACGTTCGCATCTAAGAACAAATGGCTCAGGCTCTAAAACTCTACCAATTTAGTCAGTCAGTACAATATTTTTTCATGTACTTAGATTATCTGTATTGGTTAAGCTTTTTAAATTCAATGACTACTATTAATAACCTAATGTCACCTTTATAATGTATATGGAAAATGCTATACTACATTCTAGCAGCAGATGCGTTGAAATTTGAAGTACTGGCGGCTGCACTCAGAGACATTTAATGATTATTTAAGTGGTTATTGTGTATGTAGTTGTAATTAAATGTTACATATTCAAAACAGGTAATTTCCAAGTATCGACATAGTAAGCGCAGCACTACAATATCGACCGAAGAGCGCCATTTACACGAGCACATAACGTGATATAGCTGAGATCTGCACTACGGTCTACGCCGTAGCCAGCTGTGACGTACTACCAGCTTTGTTCTCAAAATGTCTGCTACCTTTATACAGCCCAAAAATTTGGAACCCAGAAAGGGTTTAACTGTACATTTATGTAATGGACAATAGACGTGGTATATTGAGGAAAAAGAGTGGCCAAATAAGCTATTAATAAGCATAATATAAAATTCAATATTAACGTTATAACGTCATATTATTAATTATATTAACGTAAATTGAGTTTTTTTCTTTTGTGATTTTTTTTTGTCAAACCTATATGTGGCTCTTTAGTTTTAAAATTATATGGCTCTTTAGTTTTAAAATATAAAAGGGTGTAAGCATATTGCCATCTATTCGATTTTCAAACACAACGGGTTTACTAATTAAAATTTTGAGGTTCCTAAAATATTGAATCCTGAAATCAATAATAGTATCTAATAAATAATTTTAATTAACTATGATAAATAACTTTTTTATATACAAATGTTTTTAATTTTTTCTAACTAATTATGATCACTACCTTTATTGATAAGACACACTACACACAGTACATAAACATGTAGGCAAGTATGAAGTAAGAAATAAATTTTATCAAAGGGGAACTTTTGGTCGGAGCAAAATGTTTGAAGTTAAATCTCTCTTTTATACAATCAAAAGGTTATTCATGTCAAACCATTTACAAGGAGCTTACTCAGTAATTCCTGTTGCTAAATTGTAAAAATATATTTTGTACTACACGTTGGCAAAATTTTGCTATTGGTACCTATAATACAAATTTTATACTTACATATTATATTTTATGATAATATAACATGTTATATATTTTGTTTTTTTTTTATTTGCATGGCATATTCGCATATTATGTAATAACACATTATGGCAAATTATTATTTATTTATTTAATAAAGTTAATTACAACGGGTTACCCTAATTACAATAATTAGTTAACTACAATCTTGACTTAAAATTAAAACTTAAAACTAATGACATAGTTACAAATTACATTATAAAATAATTAAGTACATAATTCTTATTAATTCGATAGGCGTTGGATACTAAAAGCAGATTATTACCTAAGTACCTACCTGCTTTACTTTGTGGCTTTTTAATAGGGACGTACTTAAAGTTATTACAGCAGTAAGACAACTAAATTTGAAGATATAGAGGCGATAGTAACAAGTCAACACATCGAGATCAAACTTCGTTTAAACCTCTTCGTAATGTAATTAAAATCTAGCTTATCCGCGTTACACTGGAAGACCCCTGAATTGATGGCTATTTCATAAATTCAAGGGAAAATAACTCGTAAATCTTCCACCGAAGGGTTTAATTTTGATGGTCACGGAGTGTAAAAGGCAGGGTGGAAGCCGAGAAAAAAGCACGTGTTCTATTTGGGATTACACGCGCCCCATAAACAAAGGTTAACAGTTGCGTACCTATAGATATGGAGTATGATACATGTTGACTGTTACTATAATAGCCTATTTCGCTTTGGGCTATATCCTGCATGCTCTACAAAGTGATTCTAATATTGCCTTCATTTTTATAAAGTTGGAACATTTAAGAGCTTATATTTATGTCGCGCATTATTATATTTGAACCCTAGTTTATATTTGAACATAACTCTAACTTTAGTGACTACATTAAAACGATTTTAAAAATATTGATAAATATTAAAACATTAAATTTGAAATAATCGTCTCGAGTCAGATATTCAGCTGAACTTTTTCAGCATTAAGGGTAAAGCTCTACCTGAGACGTACAGACCGTACAGTCGTGCAAATTTGTTTCTGAACAATGCTGAAGCATAACCCTGCAGAGACAAAGTGGAATTCACATATTATGTATCATTGAAACCCTTTATAGTGTTTAAGCCGTGCCTCGTCCACTATTCTGTATAAGCCGTGCTCGGCGCGGGAACGAGCGTATGCAGCCGCCATGTGCCCGCACAATGCCCGCATTCTCATGGACTCAGCCTCGGTAAGCTGATTGCGTGACGTCATTATACTTAGGGCTGTGCACACTGTTTAACTTTTTGTGCGCGCTCGGTAACCGGGGGGCATGTGAGATTAAAAATGAATTAAAAAATAATAGAGAATTTCGCAATTGCGCGAGTCAAAATTGGATTTTCTGACTTGATGCTGTTTTTACCTTTTGGTTGTAAAATATTATATGTTAGAGTTTTTGAAGAGCACAGTCATGACTGACTATTATATACTTACATAGATAGTGGTCTTCTTTCAATCAATTTTTGGGCATATATTGTCGCGTTGCTTACTTTGTAGGATGTCTGTCACTTCGTGCATTCAAGAGAATCTCCCGCAAAAACGATAATTTTACTGCCATTAAAAGTACTTATTCCTAACCTAGGGCCTCTGAACACATTATTTAGAGGAGTTGTGAAATAATATCTGAACATACTATTCCACAACTCCTCTAAACGTTCCTATTCGTTTGAAGTACATATTATCTACATATCTCTTAAATAAACTTTATTGGTAAACAATATTAGTATAATATATTGTCATGAATGTGCCCTTGCACTCGGCACAGTGTAATGTATAGGACATAGGTGATAGGCCGTGATCCTGGCTTACCGTGCCGCGCCGGGCGCCGACGGGCGGCGTATAAACGGCTCACAGCTCTATAATCCCATGTGTTAAACAACGCCCAAATAACGCTTAGACAACACAACTTTATATACGCAAAAATGGACTTTCGAACTTTGCGAATACCGTTTTTGTAGCGTAAATTTTAGAACATTAATCTCATCTTAAAAGGCAAATAATATTTACCAGTTTTTATGGTGCTATTGATCTCTACAATTTTAACCCCAATTGAAAAATAACATAATTCAAGCCTTTTCCTGTGGCTCGATCGCGTAGAATATATTCCTGGTATAATATTAAATTTTAATTTTAAAGAAGGATACATGCCTTTTTAACAATCTATCTTTTTAATCAATTTTAACAATCTCTGCACTAATGCGGCAACGTTCTTTATCTCTAATATAAAACTAAAGAGTTTGTTTGTTTGTTTGAACGCGCTTATCCTGCGATTAGCGCGTAGTTCTCAGGAACTATTGCTTCGAATTGTAAAATTGTTGTGTGTTGGATAGTCCATTTATCGAGGAAAGTTTATCATCAATCATCATAATAATAATTGGTGGGATGGTATATCTACGGTAGAATAGGCAGTTATAGCCTACAGCTAATCATAGGCCTCTTCTGTGTAGCGGTGCAGCACGAGCGCGGCCCCCGCAAGCCGAAGCCGCACAACTCGCTGGGCTCGCTGCCGCCGCCGCTGCACACGCACAAGCCGCACGCGCTCAAGCTCTCACCGCCCTCGCCTTACACACCCCTACCTCAGCCTTTCAACTTTCAGGTAATCAGTGTTTAGTTATTAAGGTGACGCAGCGTTAAAGTAAGAAACCGTGTTGGATATGTTTTAGATTGCTTGTTTTCTATGAGAGGCCGGCCCGGCCTCTCATAGAAAACAAGCAATGGAACAGCAAAAAATGGAAAGGGTGTGAGCGACAAAATGGTTTTTGTCGCATAATTTAAAAACCATAAATACATTTCATATAAGCTATGCACAAATTAAAGTGCATGCTTGAACCAATTTATGTACAAATTTTGGAACCTTAAATCACTCTCCTCTGTTGGAAAAATAGGAATCCCTTTTTTTACAGAGGTCTTTTCGATTGATTATTCTGTGCTATAAAAGTTGTCCAATCGTGTTATGCTATGGGCAATTCAAAGACAAAGACATGATGAATACTGACAATGAACTTCAATTTCTTAGCTTTAGTCATTGCTGAGAAAAATCGGCATCGCTACAGCCAAATTATCAAGGCGTCGCCTTAATTGATAATTGAATGTGCACTCGTGGTTCGGCCTATACTTTTCTCAAGTTCTGCAAACCTCTTTCGTAGCTCTAGTTTGGGCATAAACTATATTCAACCAAATCTAATACATTAGCACTTTTAATATTACCACTGTCTCTAAAATTGAAAGTTTCCAGGAATCATCATCAACTTCCATGCTTGTTTCCGTCCTCCGATATTAGACACATCAACTCGTTTTAACCTACTATCTTCTTGTGACAGTTCACAATAACCAGCCCAAACGATTCCGCGCCGCTAAGCGCCACGTCGTCCGCCGGGTCCAGCGGTGCGGGCGGCGCGGGTGCCGTCAGTCCCCTGCCGCTCATCACGGAGCCCTTCCTAGCGCCGCCGCCGCCAGGGCTTCTGCATATGCTCATGTCCAGTGATAAGTGTCAGGTAATATTATGTCCTCTGTAATAACTATTATAAGTACCTAGTCCAAAAGACTTCACGCCGCTAAGCGCCACGTTGTCCGTCGGGTCTAGCGATGCGGGCGGTAAAGGTGGTGCAGGTATTGTCAGTCCCCTGTCGCTCATAACGGAGCCCTTTCTGGGGCCGCCACAGCAAGTGCTATTGCATAGGATCGTCCAGCGATAAGTGTCAGGTAATATTGTCTGCTTTATACTTTATAGCCAGTCTAAATGAAACCGCACTATAGTGCGGTTTCAGTGCGGTTTCATTTAGACGCTTTGTTATAACAAAGCGTCGTCAGCCTTCCAGACAGAGATGCGACCATAATTTTAAGTAAGGTATTTTTTAATCTAAGTTATTCATGAATGATTTTGACTCTAGTGAAAGATTAGTAAAATTACAAATTTGTTAACTAAGTTATGTTTTATCAACGGCGATTTAGATATTAGTAGGTTTTCGTAGCAGGCCAGCTACACGCTGGTTATTGCATACCTACCTAGATGAGCCCGGTACAGAAGCATTCGTAGAGACTACAATGTTAACTTGTAATAATATCTCAGGAGCTAATGTGGAGCGCGAAACAACTGCAGTTACAGGGGGACCCGTCGCTTCTGCGGCCCCCGCCGAACGCGTTCGGAGCACCCCTTGCGCCAACATGGGAACTGCTACAGGTTTGTTGAAAACATTTCAAATGTTTTGTTTTTGACGAGCTTTTGCCCGCGGCTTCGATCGCGTTAAAGAGTATTATTATATACAAACTTTCATCCCCTATTTGAACGCCTTGGGGTGGGAATTTATCAAAATCCTTTCTTAGCAGATGCCTACGTTATAATATCTACCTGCATGCCAAATTTCAGCCCGATCCGTCCAGTGGTTTGGGCTGTGCGTTGATAGATCACCATGTCAGTCAGTCAGTCAAGTCAAGTCAGAGCTTTATATATAGATATAGATTTTGAAATTACCAATTCTATCCTGGCGTACCTACCAATATTTTCTTTACATAAAATGTAAGAAATCTGTCGGATGCATAGCACATTTTACAACGTGTTCACAACAGCATAATTTGAAAGAATTTCTCAAGTAACCTAAGTATCACTTGTATAAAACACTTTATACAAGTGATACTTAGTTTATACCAAGTTAGTTTATACCAAGTTTATACATAAAGAACGCGCTCTAACTCTATTGTCGTTGGTATCCCTATATACCGCGACTACACGCCTGCCTTTTTGACTTGGCGGGCGGGCTCGCGTCGCGATTGGGCGGCCGAGGGTGACTTTTCGCCTACTTGACTTACACCCATCGGCTTACTCCGCCCATCTCGCGACGTGACGCTGACTTTGTTACGCCTACTGCGTAAAGTCGTAAACGATACAAACTTTGTTCGTTGATTTTAAAGGCTTAATTGTTGAACTTACGTTATAACTAGTTTAATCTGTGGTTATACTAATTTGTTATTAGAATTAAATACACTTAGTGTAGTAATTTGTTGGGATTACATATAATGTTATAACAATATTAAGCCGCAATTTGTGTGTTTTGTTTAAGCTATCACAATGCCGTTAGCTAACAGCATTGCGATAGCTTACGGCTTATCTAGGTATATTGTATAGCAAATAGCCAGTATTTCAAAAGTATATTCCACAGGAGGTCGCATTTTAATTAAAAAATTTTATACTATGAATACGAGGGAAGGGTGCGTCAAATAGACAAGCCCTACCTACATATTACCTACTATCGTTAAATTCGTTCGTGTTCGAGTGAAAAGGGCAATACGAATAACGAATATATGACAGTGTACGAATTTCTAGTCTATACTTTCGGCCGAAATTTAATCTGTTTAAATTTAATCCAATAAATAAGTGCATCAACTTACCAAGGAAACCAGCGCCCGGTTGCTCTTCATGGCGGTCCGCTGGGTCCGCTGCCTCGCGCCGTTCCAGGCGCTGGCACCAGGTGACCAGCTGGTGCTGCTGCGCGCCGCGTGGAAGGACCTGTTCCTGCTGCACCTGGCGCAGTGGTCCGCGCCCTGGGACCTGGCGCCGCTGCTGGCCGCCCCCGCGGCCAGGTCCCGCCTGCCGCCCGAACCACTGGCGGACCTGGAGTTGAATACGTTACAGGTGAGATCTAACTAGTTATGTCTAGGACAAAACTGCACAGTTTGGAAGACGTGCTATACAGCGTGACCAAAAAGTCGTGGATCAAACGAAACAGGCAGAGGCAGAGGTCATCCGTCATTTCCAACAAAAAAATATTCTACAGTATGATCATAATTCAATTGCTTTAAAAGTTATGAATATTTTTGTGTTTTTTTTTAATGAAACCCCAAGTCCTTTTACATTTAACCCATTTAATTAATTTTTTGCTTTAACACTATAAAACAAATAATGTTTTTTATTACTTGATAATGTGTCTATACTAAAAAAATTCGACTGCGGCTCTGCTGTCCAAATTTCAAGAACTATCAACTATTTTTCCAAAAAAAATCGGTTGTCTGTAAAGTCGGTTTACTGACGATAGTTGAACGTGACAACGTCATAGCCTTAACCCCTCAGTTCCGGGAAAAATCTATGCAAAAAAGTTGGCAGGTCAATGTGCAAAAAAAATGGCGCCCGGCCTACCCTCTTTGTAAAATTAATGTAATATCCTTACATAGAATCTATATTTTGTTTGTGTGAACTACATTATAATATATGTTAAATTTTCTATCTATCAAGCCATCATAATATTATAGTATTTAGTCCGATGTGATATTAGTTTCTCAATTATAAACTTTCGAAACTATAATAAGTGACTTGTTCAGAAGAAATAAACGAATACTTTATTCTTCATATATTAAGTTATAGCGAGAGAAACCACTATTCAGTTTTAGCAGTTTATTAAGGCTATTACAATATACTATTATGTACATGAAAGGAACTAAGTTATTTCGGCGGGTTAGTATTTTTGCATCAAAATTCGCAAGCGAACTGAGGAGCCGGCCGGGCCGCGCAGCGCGTACGGCCTAGCGATAACACACCTCCCATAGGCAACTGCAGCTAGCGAAACCGGTTTCGCTAGCTGCAGTTGCCTATGGGAGGTGTGTTATCGCTAGGCCGTACGCGCTGCGCGGCCCGGCCGGCTCCTCAGTTCGCTTGCGAATTTTGATGCAAAAATACTAACCCGCCGAAATAACTTAGTTCCTTTCATGTACATAATAGTATATTGTAATAGCCTTAATAAACTGCTAAAACTGAATAGTGGTTTCTCTCGCTATAAGTGGTGACCCCGTGAACAATGAGTGAAAGTGATAAGGACTCGGCGGCTACCGAGTGCTCGCAAAAGGGCGGCGTTACCTTCCGTCGTAAGGAGCACGTGGCGGCGACACCTTGCGCCGCGATTACTTCCATCCACAGCGTGTTAAAGGTGCAACCATTTTCGCCGGAAGAACCGGAGCTATGGTTCGCGCTCCTGGAAGGCCAGTTCGATCTTCTAGAAATATCCAGTGATGCCAAAAGGTATACAAGTGTTATCAATAACCTTGATATTACGCACTCAAAGGCCGTAAAGGACATAATATTAAACCCTCCGGCTTCTAATAAGTACGACTATATAAAGGCCGAGCTCGTAAAGCGACTCTCCGCATCAAAAGAAACTAAGGTTCGCCAGCTCCTAACCCATGAACAGCTAGGCGACAGGAAACCTTCGCAATTCCTTCGGCATCTTCAAGACCTGGCCGGCCCTACTGTTCCCGAAGACTTAATCCAGTCTATCTGGACCAGCCGTCTGCCTCAACACCTGCAGACAGTGCTAGCCTCTCAGATAGGCCAGACCCTGGAACAGCTTGCCGATCTCGCCGACAGGATTCAAGAGATAACCAGTCCCCACGTCGCTGCAGTTTCCTCGAACTCACCCCAGCAGACCAGTGAGACAGCGGAGCTGAAGAAGATGGTGGAACGGCTCACGCTGCAGCTTGAGATGCACACTCGCTCAGCCCAATGTTCCAGCATCAGATCCAGACCCCGGCGCCGTTCATCTTCGCGCCCTCGCTCCAGGTCCGAGTCCAGCTACCGCCGGCACCCACTGTGCTGGTACCACAAGAAGTACGGAACCCTGGCCCGAAGCTGCATCAAACCGTGCGACTTCCACATGAAGTCGGGAAACCCCGGAAGCAGTCATTGATGACGACTGGTGACTGCTGCGCTGCTTCAGGTCGTCTCTTCGTCACGGACCGCATCTCCAGTCTACAATTTCTAGTGGACACCGGCAGTGACCTTAGTGTTTACCCCTGTTCCGCGCTTCGCCAACGCCGTGCAAAGACAAACTTTAATTTAAGTGCTGCTAACGGTAGTGTAATAGAAACTTTTGGTTTTATAGATCTTAGTTTAGACTTAGGTTTAAGACGCAGTTTTCCTTGGCGATTTACTGTAGCTAATGTAAGTAAACCTATTATTGGTGTTGACTTTCTTAGTCATTATAATTTAATTATTGATTGTAAAAATCAGAAACTTTTAGATTGTACAACTAATTTAAGTACTAGTGCATATTGTGTTGCTAATAATTTAAATTGTAACTTTTCAATTAAGGTTTCGACGGGCGACACTAGGTATCACGCGATTCTCGCTAATTACCCCGAGATAACTCACCCTTCCGGTATTTTGCGCATACCTAGGCATAATACTGTTCATTATATACGCACTACACCCGGCCCACCTATTTATTGCACCCCACGTAGACTAGCCCCAGATAAGTTAAAAATTGCTAAGCAGGAATTCCAACTTATGCTTAATAATGGGACAGCTCGTCCATCTGACAGTCCCTGGGCTTCACCCCTCCACCTTGCCCCTAAAAAGGATAATGGCTGGCGTCCTTGCGGCGACTACAGGTTACTTAACGCTCGCACTATTCCAGACCGTTATCCAATACGGCACATACATGACTTTGCTCATTCTCTAGCAGGTTGTAAGGTCTTCTCGACCATCGACTTAGTGAAGGCCTTTAACCAGATTCCGGTCTACGAAGGTGATATACAGAAGACGGCCATCACAACACCATTCGGTTTGTATGAATTTCCTTTTATGACCTTCGGGTTGAGGAACGCTGGCCAAACCTTTCAGCGTTTTGTCGACGAGATGACCAGAGGCTTGGATTTCTGCTATGCTTTTCTGGACGATTTTCTTGTCTTCTCCAGGACTCCAGAAGAACATGAGTCACACCTGGAACAGCTGTTCAGCCGCATGAAGGAGTACGGCATCCTAGTGAACACCTCCAAGTGTGTCTTCGGTGTAGACCAGGTAACCTTTCTAGGCTACAGCATATCCGAAGCTGGTACCAAGCCCCTGGACTCCAAGGTCCAGGCCATCAAGGACTTTCCTGCGCCGACCAACGTCCAACAACTACGTAGGTTCCTGGGTATGGTAAATTTTTACCGGCGGTTTCTCCCCAATGCCGCACGAACCCAGGCACCTCTGAATTCTCTCCTTACAGGCTCCGTGAAAGCGTCTACTCCCGTCAATTTGACTGGTGACACTCTGACGGCTTTTGAGCAGTGTAAGGACAGTCTATCCAATGCTGCACTACTTGCACATCCCGACAGTGAAGCCAAGCTCGCTCTGGTAACAGACGCGTCTGACTTGGCCTTGGGAGCAGTACTGCAGCAGTGGAAAGACAACCAATGGCAACCACTTGCTTTCTTCTCTCGTAAATTGAGCCCATCACAGCAGAAGTACTCACCGTACGACCGTGAGTTGCTAGCCATTTACGAGAGTATAAAGTATTTTCGCCATATGTTGGAAGCCCGACACTTTGTGGTTTACACTGATCACAAGCCGATCAGTTACGCTTTTCACGAGCGAAAAGCCAACTGCTCGCCTCGTCAGTTTCGCCACCTCGATTACATATCGCAGTTCACAACCGACATTAGGCATATTTCCGGCAAAGACAATGTCGTTGCCGATACACTGTCACGTGTCGATGAACTGTCGATAGGTATCGATTATGATAAGTTGGCTTCCTCACAGGCTGAAGACGAGGAGTTAGCACAACTACTAGGCGGTGACTCATCTCTCCGCATCGAGAAGTTGCCTCTCCCAAATTCCAACGTCCAAATATTTTGTGACGTCAGTACCCCGTCCCCTAGGCCTTTCGTGACGAAACGGTTACGGAAACAACTCTTTGACAGCCTTCATAATCTCAGCCACCCAGGTGCCAATGCTACCGCCAGGCTAGTAGCCGAGCGTTTCGTATGGCCCGGGGTGCGCAAAGACTGTCGAGAGTGGTCACGTAAGTGCCTATCATGCCAACGTGCGAAGGTAAGTCGTCACGTGTCGTCCCCTCTAGGCACGTTCAACTTGCCTCGGGCACGTTTCACTTTTGTCGTAACTTTAAATTGTAACTTTTCAATTAAGGTTTCGACGGGCGACACTAGGTATCACGCGATTCTCGCTAATTACCCCGAGATAACTCACCCTTCCGGTATTTTGCGCATACCTAGGCATAATACTGTTCATTATATACGCACTACACCCGGCCCACCTATTTATTGCACCCCACGTAGACTAGCCCCAGATAAGTTAAAAATTGCTAAGCAGGAATTCCAACTTATGCTTAATAATGGGACAGCTCGTCCATCTGACAGTCCCTGGGCTTCACCCCTCCACCTTGCCCCTAAAAAGGATAATGGCTGGCGTCCTTGCGGCGACTACAGGTTACTTAACGCTCGCACTATTCCAGACCGTTATCCAATACGGCACATACATGACTTTGCTCATTCTCTAGCAGGTTGTAAGGTCTTCTCGACCATCGACTTAGTGAAGGCCTTTAACCAGATTCCGGTCTACGAAGGTGATATACAGAAGACGGCCATCACAACACCATTCGGTTTGTATGAATTTCCTTTTATGACCTTCGGGTTGAGGAACGCTGGCCAAACCTTTCAGCGTTTTGTCGACGAGATGACCAGAGGCTTGGATTTCTGCTATGCTTTTCTGGACGATTTTCTTGTCTTCTCCAGGACTCCAGAAGAACATGAGTCACACCTGGAACAGCTGTTCAGCCGCATGAAGGAGTACGGCATCCTAGTGAACACCTCCAAGTGTGTCTTCGGTGTAGACCAGGTAACCTTTCTAGGCTACAGCATATCCGAAGCTGGTACCAAGCCCCTGGACTCCAAGGTCCAGGCCATCAAGGACTTTCCTGCGCCGACCAACGTCCAACAACTACGTAGGTTCCTGGGTATGGTAAATTTTTACCGGCGGTTTCTCCCCAATGCCGCACGAACCCAGGCACCTCTGAATTCTCTCCTTACAGGCTCCGTGAAAGCGTCTACTCCCGTCAATTTGACTGGTGACACTCTGACGGCTTTTGAGCAGTGTAAGGACAGTCTATCCAATGCTGCACTACTTGCACATCCCGACAGTGAAGCCAAGCTCGCTCTGGTAACAGACGCGTCTGACTTGGCCTTGGGAGCAGTACTGCAGCAGTGGAAAGACAACCAATGGCAACCACTTGCTTTCTTCTCTCGTAAATTGAGCCCATCACAGCAGAAGTACTCACCGTACGACCGTGAGTTGCTAGCCATTTACGAGAGTATAAAGTATTTTCGCCATATGTTGGAAGCCCGACACTTTGTGGTTTACACTGATCACAAGCCGATCAGTTACGCTTTTCACGAGCGAAAAGCCAACTGCTCGCCTCGTCAGTTTCGCCACCTCGATTACATATCGCAGTTCACAACCGACATTAGGCATATTTCCGGCAAAGACAATGTCGTTGCCGATACACTGTCACGTGTCGATGAACTGTCGATAGGTATCGATTATGATAAGTTGGCTTCCTCACAGGCTGAAGACGAGGAGTTAGCACAACTACTAGGCGGTGACTCATCTCTCCGCATCGAGAAGTTGCCTCTCCCAAATTCCAACGTCCAAATATTTTGTGACGTCAGTACCCCGTCCCCTAGGCCTTTCGTGACGAAACGGTTACGGAAACAACTCTTTGACAGCCTTCATAATCTCAGCCACCCAGGTGCCAATGCTACCGCCAGGCTAGTAGCCGAGCGTTTCGTATGGCCCGGGGTGCGCAAAGACTGTCGAGAGTGGTCACGTAAGTGCCTATCATGCCAACGTGCGAAGGTAAGTCGTCACGTGTCGTCCCCTCTAGGCACGTTCAACTTGCCTCGGGCACGTTTCACTTTTGTCCATGTGGATATTATAGGTCCTCTTCCCCCGTCACAAGGCTTTCGGTACTGTACAACTGTGGTGGATCGTTTCACGCGTTGGCCCGAAGTCATTCCGATGGCCGACATGACCGCCGAAACCGTAGGTAAGGCATTAATATCGTGGATATCCAGATTTGGATGTCCATCTGATATTGTCACTGATCGCGGTCGGCAGTTTGAATCGTCACTTTTCCAATACCTTGGAAAAATGATCGGATTCAAACATCGCCGCACGACCGCGTATCACCCCGCGTGTAACGGTCTTGTGGAACGATTCCACCGACAGTTGAAGGCGGCAATAATGTGTCATGCCGATAGTAACTGGGTCGACACATTGCCCCTTGTACTTCTCGGTATCCGAAGCGCCTTCAAGGAAGACCTACAGTCTTCGTCTGCCGAATTGGTATACGGCGAACCCCTGCGCCTGCCCGGTGAATTTTTCCACGCGACAACCCCTGGTTCGAGTGACATTAGTGATTTTACGACTCGCTTACGTCATTTTGTCGCTAAGCTGCAACCTTCGCCTGCAGCGCGTCACAATAATAATAAAATATTTGTTTATAGGGATTTACCTAAATCGAGCCACGTTTTCTTAAGGGACGATACTGTACGAGGCGCTTTACAGCCTCCCTACTCCGGTCCCCACGAGGTTCTCGATCGCAGCGATAAGACTTTTAAAATTCTTGTCAAAGGGAAGCCAATGACAGTATCTGTAGACCGCCTAAAACCAGCCTACGTATTGTCCGAGCCCTCCCTTAATCTAATCCCTAACCTTCCTAGGAATCCTAATCCATTTCCTTCCCCTATTCCTAATCCTGTACCTATTCCTAATCCTGTGCCCATTTCTAGTACCGTTCCCGATACTACACAGGGTTACAACATTAAAAAAACTAGGTCAGGACGTGTTGTAAGATTCCCTGACTACTATCGCCCGTAGACTCGGTCTCTGGGGGGGAGTAATGTAGGGATCTCCTACATCTATGTATACACATTTTATTTTTACACGTATTTTATTTATACATACAGCTATTTACAATCTTATATCTATTACTATATTTAAAACAATAAAATATATACAAGTAAAATCTTATAACTATGAGTTACGACCAAGCATCAGGTGCGCGGTCTGCTCATTTAGTTATTACGTACACGCGCCGCGCGCTGCGGATAGCGAACCGGTTTCGCTAGCTGCAGTTGCCTATGGTAGGTGTGTTATCGCTAGGCCGTACGCGCTGCGCGGCCCGGCCGGCTCCTCAGTTCGCTTGCGAATTTTGATGCAAAAAAATACTAACCCGCCGAAATAACTTAGTTCCTTTCATGTACATAATAGTATATTGTAATAGCCTTAATAAACTGCTAAAACTGAATAGTGGTTTCTCTCGCTATAAAGTCATACCTTGACACGTAGGAAATAAAGCACAATTTTGAATAGCCGAAATAATAATAATAGCTCACAGATTGTTTATTTATTTTTCATTCAGAGTGTGGTCAATGTATCAAAGGTCATAACTAACCAAACTTCTTCATACAAAAGTATTCTCTAAGTCATCGAAATACGTAATATAATCGAAACAAAGAGCGCGGCCCAGGTGGGCCTTACGGTTGTTGAGAGACTTGAGAGTGTAAATGGAACGCCTCAGAGCTGTCAGCGAGGTAACGCCGCATGAAATTTCATGTTTTTCGGGCGCGCACCCCACATCGAATTATAAGACGTTATCACGTCAAATTTTTGTAGGGTTACCAAAATTATTCCTATCTTTAAAGGCCCACTGTGAAAAAAAAATGTACTACGTAAAAGTGACCCTGTTAAAGAAAAATTTTTCTGATTAAATGCCGATTCAAATGAGGTATAACATATCACCCTTTCTTTCTTAATTTTGGTTTTATGATAGTTTTTGTATATCAAGGTAGAAAATATGAACCTAGAGTGAGATTTTGTAGAGAAATGCTAAGACGCCACAGGGAGGTACCGCAGTTTTTCAACAAGGTTCTTTGGACGGATAAGTCAAATTTCAGAAGAATGCGCCTATTTAATATTCATAATTTACTCTATTACTCCAGAGTAATCTGTCATCATCAGAAATGATCGATTTCAGCATCTGTTTGGTAATAAACATGTGGGCTGGCATAATTGACCAGAGGTTGGTGGTGACCACTCTTCTTAAAATTTGACACATCCGTCCAAAGAACCTTGTTGAAAAACTGCGGATCCTCCCTGTGGCGTCTTAGCATTTCTCTACAAAATCTCACTCTAGGTTCATAGATCCCTGGGTAGCAAAGTTTGCACCCTTCACACGTGGTAAGCATGGAACCTATTGCGCATAACGCATTGTCGTGTGGCAGATGAGACAGTAAATCGTTTCACCGCTGTTTCGTAGCGAACTGCGTCGGTGGACTAGGCGTTATTATTTTAAGACCAAACATTTGCTGTAAACAATTGATGGAATAAAAAATTATTAGATTATATTGTTAGCAAGTGCTAACAATCGTTATTTTTATTTTATGATGGCTTTTCTGTTAAGTTAAAAATTTCATAAACTACCTTGATATACAAAAACTATCATAAAACTAAAATTAAGAAAGAAAGGGTGATATGTTATACCTCATTTGAATCGATTTTTGGAAAAATAGTAGATAGTTCTTGAAATTTGAACCGCAGAGCCGCAGTCGAATTTTTTTAGTGTAGACACATTATCAAGTAATAAAAAAACATTATTTGTTTTATAGTTTTAAAGCAAAAAATTATTAAAATGGGTTAAATGTAAAAGGACTTGGGGTTTCACTAAAAAAAATACAAAAATATTCATAACTTTTTAGGCAATTGAATTATGATCATACTGTAGAATAATTTTTTGTTGGAAATGGCCTCCTTTATCTGCCTGTTTCGTTTGATCCACGACTTTTTGGTCACGTTGACCTAATAGATATTAATAATATGTTGATCTTCACCAAATATATATTACTTACTTAACTAATATTATAAGTGCGAAAGTGTATCTGTCTGTCTGTTACCTCTTCACGCTCAAACCGCTGAACGATACGTAGGATATATCAATTTAAAATAGAACTAAAATCTTCATGAAATATTTTTGACTCCGTGGCCCGTGCCCTACATCATTCCTATTATTAATGCTTAGATGCTATTTTTATATTGATTGGTATTTCGATATCTCCAAATCTTTACTTCAGTTCACAATTTTTCCATTGCAGTAATATGTTACTGCAAAGGAAAATTCGTTACCTAAAACACTGAACTCACGTCACCGTTTTCCACAAATGCAAATTTCCCGCTTTCAGGAAATCCTGTGTCGGTTCCGGCAGATTGCGCCCGACGGCAGCGAGTGCGGCTGCATGAAGGCCATCGTCCTTTTTTCGCCCGGTCAGTTACACTCAAATATACCTACCTCTTTGCACTCATATTCTGCTAAGTGATTTTAACATTCGAATGGAATCATAAGCGAAATTTTTAAAAGGAAAGGTTAACTTTTGAATTGTAATCAGTTGATTGATTAATAAGTACTTAACAAATAAAAAAATATTAACTTTTTTAATTATTATTAAACGTTAATGATATTTTGATTATGAAACAAAGAAAATTATTTAATTTACAAAAGCAAGTATTTTTTCCTGCAATTTGCACAACGTAGATACTACGCACGTAGCGCTACGGCCTACGGCCTACGAGCTACGGTGTACTGTAGTCGTAGCTTCAGTTTGCTACGTAATTTTTTCCAGTATCAGATTTTTTTTCAGCTTCGATCAAAGTGTAGATCTTAGAATATAAGTTATATCTATACTTATTATAAAACAAAGTTGCTTTTTTTTCCTCATGTCCCTTTGTTCCCTTTAATCTTTAAAACTACGCAACGGATTTTGATGTATTTTTTCAGTGTTAGATAGCCCATTTATCGAGGAAGGCTATAGGCTATATTTTATTACGCTAAGACTAATAGGAGCGAAGAAATAGAGGAAAATGTGGAAAAAACGGGGAAAATTATTTGAAAGGGCTAACTTGAACGGGCTAATCTCAGGAACTACTGGTCCGATTTAAAAATTCTTTCAGTGTTAGCCCATTTATTGAAGAAGGCTATAGGCTATATTTTATCACGCTAAGAATAATAGGATAATGTGGAAAAACAGGGGAAATTATTTGAAAGGGCTTATCTCGCGAACTACTGGAGCAGGTTTTATGTTATTTGGCACAGATAAGAAGTAGACCACGTGAAGGATCATAGGCTATCGATTTTATATTATTTTTATATTAATTCATGAAGCCCCAAGCGGCCACATCCGGCCGCGATAACAATGAAAAAGCTATTGTGTCTCGTTTTGCCACGACTGATGGGTTAATCATTTTTTTATTTTACAGTGGCTATATATTTTATACCCGTGCGACGCCGGGGCGGGTCGCTAGTTAACTCATAAATTGTTTTATTTACAATCATACAATGTATTAGAAGATCGCAAAATCTTCGCGGTGTATGTTTTCTCAAACATTCCAAATAATATTGAGCGTTTATTGAACAGATACACCGGGTCTCAGTGAAACCCAGCCAGTAGAAATGCTACAAGACCAAGCACAGTGCATACTCGCCGACTATGTGCGGACGAGGTACACGCGACAACCTACACGGTACGATTTTTTTATTACTGAGATTTTTTGAAAACATGTTTTGTTTACGACACTGCTATTCGTTGTCTAATGCCTAATGGCAGCCACTTATACTTGTAATTAATTGTTTCGATCCGTCGTAAATGAACTTGAAGCTTTTTATGAGGGCGTCTCATATTTGCTATCTTAAGAACAAGTTTATTTGAGACCAAACGATTTTCAAAAAGACCAAATTCAAAACGCTCCGTCGCAAATGAGGGTCGACTCGTCCTAAAATGAATGTGCGAGTTGCGACGGTTAAATTTTGGGCATTTTTGTCTTTTATTCTGCATCCCTCATAGAGTAAAAAGTCGGAACAAAAATCAAACATAATTATAAAATGGATTCATGACAGCTCGGCTAAACACCTTTGTGTTATTACTTGCCACGAAATACTTTGTCAATACCAGCTAAGGCTTCAGTCTCGAAATCAGCGGGCAGCGGGGCGTGACCAAATAGGTAGGTACAGACAGCTTATCCATATAAATCTGTACACTGTCACGGGCCGTCGCCGCCCCGCTGTCCGCTAATTTCGAGACTGAAGCCTCAGACATTTCTCCAGTTACTCACGAACTAAGGCCGGTATAAATATCAGTACTCAAGATGCATCTCGGTCTCAAGACGCGGTTCGGCTCTATGATTGGTCCAAATTTTGACAGCCAACCAATCACAGAGCCTGAACCGTGTCTTGAGACCGAGATGCGTCTTGAGTCCTGACTATTTATACCGGCCTAAACATCATTGGATATTCTAGATTCGGTCGTCTTCTCCTGCTGCTGCCGTCGCTGCGCGCGGTCCGGGCTCGGTCAATCGAGCTGCTGTTGTTCCGCGACACTGTGGGCGACGTGTCGGTAGCGACGCTCCTGCACGACATGTACCGCATGCAGCCCGCGCCCGCCGCCTTCCCGTCCGCCACCATCACTGACTGCTCCTCGCCGTAACTTCATCGCTAGTTGCAGTCACAGGGCAAGACCTAAATTTGATGTGGACAAGATATATCTTGCGAGGCCCTCTGAAATATATTTTGCGAGGCCCCCTGATGGCTGACGCAGGAAGACGAATTTTTGGATAGAAATAATTTTTTGATACTCTTATTTATAAAACTTTTTTTTTTTTAATTTGAGTATCAAAACTTGTAAATCCTTTAAAAAAACCTTGTGGTACAAGGGGCGCGAGGCTTCAGACTGCGAGGCCGTGGGCGGTCGCCCACACCGCCCACGCCTCACGCCGCCTCTGGCTAGCTGCTCTTTGCGGAACTTTATTGCTGAGAGCTCTTCGTTCCATCGCTAGCTGTCCCGCGACACGACAGTCTTACAGTGACTACACTTTGCCGTAACATCAATTATTATATCACTGACTGCTTCTCGCTATAACTTCATAAGTTCATAACTAGCTGCTCTTTGCGTTACTTTATTGCTGAGAGCGTAACGTCATTACGGACTGCTCCTCGGCGTAACTTCATCACTACCTGCTCTTTGTTATCTTTACTGCTGAGAGCCTAACTTCATTGTGCGCTTTTATATATTTGGACGTGACGGTAATATCGTGGACGTCCGCCGCAAAACGATAACACAGGGAAGTAAAATGTATGGGTATATTATAAGAAGACGATTTTAAATTTTCGTCGACGATAACCTTATAACGTGCACGTTAGAGGCCATAACGACGTGTTCACTCTTCTGAATCGCACAAAACGTCCGCGGTGCGTAAAATTAAAAGGGGCTGGAAGTCGGTGTCCACGATAATTTGACTTCCAGAATTATAAAAGCGCACATTACCGCGCCGTAACTTCATTGCTCTGTAGCAATGAAGTTACGGCGCGGTAATGTGCGCTTTTGATCCTAGCCAAATCACTAACTGCTCTTCGCTCAAACTTCAAAACTGAGCGCCCTTTGCTCTAACTTCATTAGTGAGCGTTCTTTGCTGTAATTATTATATCACTACCTCCTGCCGGAACTAAAATAACAGAGCTCTTTAAACAATACCTGGTATTGGGTGGTAGCCATAACTTTACACACATACTGTTCACAGTTCACACACACACACACACGCACACGCACACACACACACACACACACACAGACACAGCAACTCCACAGACCCCCCGGACACCAGCAAGGGGTATCTGTAGCTGAATGTATGTGATGATGATTAGACAAGGCACGGTGATAATGTCAAACGAGGTCGACAGCGGCGGGGAGGAGGGCCCGGGGGTGCTGTCTGTTCACAATCTGTTCTATGTTACAAATTGATCACGAGCGCTCTTTGATGTAACTTTATTAGCTCTTTCTTTTAACTCTACATTCACCATTACTAGTCATAACTCATAACATTATGGCACGAATCACGATATATGGAGTGGAGCAGGGTTCTATTTTAGCCCCTTCTCAATCTATACTTATATTATAAAGCGGAAGAGTTTGTTTGTTTGTTTGAACGCGCTAATCTCAGGAACTACTGGTCCGATATGAAAAATTCTTTCAGTGTTAGATAGCCCATTTATCGAGGAAGGCTATAGGGCATAGGCTATATTTTATCACGCTAATACTAAAAGGAGCGAAGAAATAAAGGAAAATGTGGAAAAAACGGGGGAATTATATGAAATTGCTTATTATCTTAAGAACTACTACATATTTATGTTATTTGGCAAAAAAAGGAAAAGGAAAAGTGTGGGAAAAACGGGGGAAATTATTTGAAAGGGCTTATTTGAACGCGCTAATCTCAGGAACTACTAGTCAAATTTGAAAATTTCTTTCAGTGTTAGATAGCCCATTTATCGAGGTAGGCTATATAGGCTATATTTAATACGCTAAGACTAATAGGAGCGAATAGAGGAAAATGTGGAAAAAACGGGGGAAATTATATGAAATTGCTTATTATCTTAAGAACTACTACATATTTATGTTATTTGGCAAACATGAATAATATACCACGTGAAGGGACATAGGCAATTTTTTTGCGGAAAAATGTACGGTTGCGTGAAATTCCTAAATTACGCGGGCGAAGCCGCGCGGAACATCTAAATATAATAAAATCGTAGGAAGGTCAATTCTGTACATTGAATATTTTTGTACAATAATACTTGGGACGTGATCTACTATGCTAAAGCGGACGAAGTCGCGGGCAACAGCTAGTATTATATAAAGTTGAATTTTTCAAGCCTAAGCCCTAAGCAGTGATTTCGCTCCACGTGAGCAATGAGCACACGTTCATAGGACTTTAAAAATAACAATGCGTTTGAATCAGAGTATAATATCCACAAACGTTGTAGGTGAGTAATGTGGTAACTATAATGTAAAAATATATTGTAAAGAATAACTGCATGACCGTGTATAGTTTATAAATGATATTAATGGTAATTTAAACTTCTAAGTAGACTGCAGCAGATACCAACTTATTGGATACTTTATACTAGTCCATTACTAGTCTGATGAGAATCTAGTCAATATTTTTTCTTTTAAAATTGTACATTATTATTACATATAAATTATATTATAATAATTAATGTTATCATAATTTATCTTTATGTAAATAATTAATTAAAATGCAAGATGCTGTAAAATGCTTATAATATTAATTATTGCATGATTAAAAATTGTTTTATTTAATAAATTATTGTCATGATTTAGAAATTGTTTTCTTGCTCCTTATTTAGGTCTCGTATGTTTTAACTACTGCTTTCGTAACTTGTTAAAAATAAACACTTAACAGTCACAATTAAATCAATTTGTATTATAAACTATTTATTTGTGCGTTTTTAGTCTGACACATTGACTTTGCCAATAGAATGGATGGCTTCAACATCTGACAGATCCACTGCATCATCAAGATCTGGTTCAACAACTTGTGTTGGTGGCGCAACTTCTTTTTTAGGGGCTTCTCGGGGGAAATCTAATTTACTCCAAGCACCGGGCTCACCCTTTTTAAGCTTAATCTCTACTTTTGTAGACAACATCGAAGCACTGCTCTTACTTACATCAATTACCTAAAAAATAAGGAAATTCCATAATGAAACACATTGATAATGACATTAATAAATCGATTCAATTATTGTTTACAATTAATCTTACCCCTCTTAATTCCAGGTCCAATTCAAAAGCAGCATTGTCTTCTTCAGTAAAAATTAATTTAGTGTTTAAGCGAATAGGGTTTATTTTAACAAAGCTTGCTGTAGGATTGTACTTCTTAGCGTATACACTTATGATGACATAGTCGGGAGTTTGGTGCCAATCCCAGCGACATTTCACTGTACCAGAAGGTGCACTCTAAAAATAAATAATAACATTTTATATTATTTACATCATATACTAAATAGACTTAGGCCCTGTAAAATAAATTTTATGCTCAAAAATAGTACACACCTCTTTGAGCCACTTATGATTTCCAGTTGTGCAACCCGGTTGACTGAGAAAGGTGTTAAAATCGGTTGTGCGTTTCTGACAGCAGGACCAAAACTTCAGACCCTCGTGGAATACAGGACACCCTGGGTGATATGTGCACATTGAATTGTTACTCTGTGGCCCTTCGTAAGACACACTGCATCCACCGTTCTTGCATGTAGTTCCAATTTCTATAGTTCCACTGAAACAAATGTGAAATGTTGCCATTTCAAAAAAGAAGATTTTTCAATGATAAATATATTTTTTATTTCAGACAATCATGAAACAGTACAGTAATTACCTTTCAGAAGATTTGGCAGTATGTTGTACACTCTTGTTGACAATATCTTTAAGTGAATCTGCAATACGGGCTTCTAGGGTTACCAGTGGTGTGTCAAATGGTGGTCTCACAAGCTGAGGTCCCACTATCGGTGCTCTCACTTCTATCACCTCTTTTTTATCTAACTCTTTGTCTAATGCCTTCTTCTCTGGCTCTGGTGGCTTCTTTAAAAATACAAAAATGGTTAAGATACCTATCACACATCTAATACACAAAAATATACTTATTTTGTTAGAATCAACCTACAGTCTGCAATGACTAAAAATATTTATTATACAGTGTAACCTCGATATAGCAAATCTGAGGGGAATAAGAAAATATTCGTTATATCAAGTAATTCGTTGAACTGAGTTTTGTTATATTGAGGTTAGGTTGGTCCAAAATTCGTAATAAAGAGGTGAAAAAAAATAGTTTAATTTACCTCAACATTACGTATGTACTCATTTTGATAAAGCGAATAACCTTTACTAATAAATGATAACACATTTCTTCATCTTTAAATTTTAAAATTGTAGCCAACGTACTCGCCCAAATTCCGAACTTATTAGCTATGTCTAATTTTTTTGTCGTAGGATTTTTGTCAACGTAATTAATAATGTTTCGCTTTTCTACAACCGATAAGGAACACCTTTTACGTTTCTCAGCCATTATAACTTAAATCTTTAACAATACTGACGTTTAACTTACTTAAATCTTTAACAATACTGACGAGCCTAATGGTCTTACCACAAAAAACTAAACATCTGTTGAACAGTAATTGTTTTGAGACCATTTTGTACTGATTTTTTCTCTAATCAACTCTCTAAACAACAACAAAAAACAACAATGATTGTTTTACGACCAAAATATGCGTGTACGAAACATGTCGCGACATGAATCACGTACTATGAGAGTCATATAACATTGGTGGAAACTTTATATAAAGGTTTTGGGGTGACAAAATTCGTTAATTAGAGGTATTTATACTTTTTCTTGATAGTTGAAAATTCGTTATAATATAGAGGATGTTCACAAAAAATGTTCGCAATGTAAAGGTATATTTTATATTGACTCCTATGGACAATTCAAGGGGATTACGAAAAATTCGTTAAATCGAGGAAGTCGTTATATTGAGGTTCGTTATGTTAAGGTTGCACTGTAAAAGGATAGTAGAGTAGTACGATTCATGATTAATCCTTGGAAATCTATTGTTGTCGCGGTCACCGGTGTCCCTATGGGGGTTGATAGGTTAATATGCTGTGATAAGTGATAACACAAATTTAGGTATTACTTTGATCAGGTTATTTAAAAAAAGTGTTTATTAGAAAATAGAAATTCAGGAATTCAGGAATTGATACTTATAAAATACTAGATGACGCCCGCAACTCCGTTGCGCCCAAATTCGTTTATCGCGCTAGAACCGTACATTTTTCCGGGATAAAAAGTATCGTATGTCCTTTCCCGGGACTCAAAGTATCTCTATGCCAAAGAACAAAGGCCATCCGCCTAACATGCTTGGACTATAAAAATCTTATAAAACGTAACTTGATGAAACATCTGTAATTTCAATTGCCTATTTAAATGTAACATAGCACGGCATTCAATGTATTTTTAAAAGCTGGGAGTTTCAAGTAATTGTGTATTAAGTTTTTGAATTTTGAGGTTATAAAGATAGTTAATAATAAGCTGTACTATCATTTTGAGTTATGGTTTTAGTTTAAATTATATGAAACACACGTCAGATTTTTTAAAAATAAAAGTAAGAGGCAAACGAGCAAACAGGTCACCTGATAGAAAGCAACTACAGTCGCTCATAGACACTCGCAAAATCGGAATACGCTCTCTTCTCGAATTCCTCAAGAAGAGAGCGTATTTAAGCAGGTCGTATGGGTCCCTATGAATGACAGAATATGAGTTCAATATAAAAAAAAACATCCTGCGTTAAAAACACAAATTCAATATTCATATTTTTAGAGACGATTATCTTTGTTTTCCCAGCTTCTAAAAATCAACTGTTTTTATTTAATTATAGCATTTTACCTAAACTATATTTTAGTAATAGTTTCACCTAGGTAACAAGAACCTTGTTTTTTTTAGTCCATTTTGGCCATTGTTCTTTCAGCAAAATCGGTTCAGCGGTTTGAGAGTGAAGAGGTAACAGACAGACAGACAGACAGACAGACACACTTTCGCATTTATAATATTAGTATGGATAAATGCAATCTTGTCCTTTGATCACACAAAAAAAAACTGCATTCATATCTCAATACTTGATTTTTTGTGGGTGAACACATTAATACAAGTATCAGTGTCCATTTACTTGTTCATTCACACATACATTCATTCGGCCTTTCATTTATTTATTTATTACATACCACATTTGAGTGCTTCGACTGTGTGCATCCTTTGATATTTAGGAATTCAGTGAAATCAACACTCTTTTTGTTGCAACAAGACCATCCCTTGTAGGCATCGTGGAACACAGGTGATCCAGGATGATGACAGCACTCATCTAAAAATAAAATTTCAATTTATAAAATATAAAGTATAAAAGCGACTCACAAGTTAGTAACAATATTATGAGGAGGTGTAGTGTTAAATGTAGATTGTGAGTGTTTCACGTAGAAAATACTAGAAAATACCAGAAACTTTGCTAGCAGTTTACTGTGTTCTAGAAAAGTCGTTACCTTTGTCGTTATCATTGGGATTAAAAAGTTTTCCACATCCTCGGTTGTAACAAAGAACAAGATCCTTATTTTCAGGCATTTTTAAAGCAACCAATTCTGGAGGAATTATCTGTTTAAATCTTCTTCTTCTTTAAAAATGGCCTCCCTTGAGGAATAGCGAATGTCAGTATAAAAGAGAGACTATAATAATTATTGTCGATGGTGAAAACTTTGCACTATAGGTAGTGGCGTTTGTGAAAGTACAAGGTAAAAAAAAACATTCAAAAACCGGATACTGGTGATTCGTGAATCAGTTTCCTTATTAAAATAAATCTGAAACAATACAAAACATGCAAAAATTAGTTTATTAGTATAACACACACAATTCTACAATTTAATATTATTATTGTTAATAAAATTACATAAAATATCTACAAAAGGAGTATGAACTAAGGATAAAAGGGAACGGAAATCAGAAGGACGAGGGATATTAGGGGGTAGTGAATCGTATAGTGAAGACAGACGGTTTGGACAGCTAAAGAAAATATGTTCAGTAGAGCCTTCGTCAAGTCCGCACTCACATAGCGACGAATCTCTAACCCTAATTTTGTTGAGGAAGACAGGAGTACAGGAGTGGCCTAAACATAATCGACAAACTGTGGAGGTTACAGACTTTTTAGCCTTCCTGTATTTAAAAAACCAAGGTTTTACTGGTACCTCACTTTGTAATGAAAAATACTGAATCGACCGACTTGACTCCTGTGACTGTATTGACTTTTACTTAGACTTTGACTAGACTTTAGACCTGACGATAC
The DNA here is from genome assembly GCA_963422495.1 of Polyommatus iphigenia. Classification (NCBI taxonomy): domain Eukaryota; kingdom Metazoa; phylum Arthropoda; class Insecta; order Lepidoptera; family Lycaenidae; genus Polyommatus; species Polyommatus iphigenia. The sequence goes on from OY730188.1 coordinate 16,208,648, forward strand.
ATGAAAACGATGATGAAAATAATTATAATAGGAGGAATATGGTTTTCCCGCCATATTCCTTACCTTTTTACCTTGTCTGTGGCACAACATACACATCCTTTGTGTCAAGTTGCCAAAAAAGAAGAAAAAGAAAAAGAAGAAAGACATTCAAATGTCATTTCATTTCCTAAAAATTGGCAACAAAAATCGAAAAACTACTGTGGGCGTACAGTGTAATTTTTGTTTATTGGAAAAAATCATTAAACAAAAAACATTTATTTACAAGGAATTGATTTTTAGATCGTGGGTTAAATAATAATCGAGTGATGAGGAAAACAAGAAGAAACCGATATGTCGTTTATTTGTTTAAATAAAAAATGTATTCCATCCAAAACATCTATAAAATAGCGAGAATGTGTTAAAATTACGCAGAATAAATAAAAGTGATTCACAACATGTTCTTACAAAAATCTATTTGTTTTTGATCATCTGAAGTTCTCATAATGAATTTGATGCGCAAATTACGTGGGGCTTCGGCCTCTACGTCTTCAGAATCAGCAGAGGCAGCCAGTTCTTCATCCCACGTCCAACTGGGTCTAATGCACCTGAAAAAATTGTTTGCCGAATACACTCACCCTCCACAACCACTATCCGAATCTGAGAAGGATGATAAGTTGTATAATATGTTGCCTCTATTTTGCAAGGTAAGTAAAACAGCTGATTTTATTTTGCAAAGTTTATTTCAAGTTGTGGTGCATTGATTTTGCAATATTTAACTGTCCAAAGGTTTTGTTAACCCATCAGTCATGGCAAAACGAGACACAATAGCTTTTTCATTGTTATCGCGGCCGGATGTGGCCGCTTGGGGCTTCATGAATTAATTTATTAACACCTCCGTGGGCAGCCGGCTGCCGCTTGGGGATTGATGGGTGAATAATTGTTACTTTATATTCCTACAGGTTTTCAGTACCAGCCCCAGCAGTGATATGAATGAAAAGTTTTGGGATATACTATCATTTTGTCAACAAATTTCCAAATTAATGGTATCAGAAATAAGGAAGAGAGCGAGTAATCAGAGCACAGAGGCTGCTAGTTGTGCTATAGCAAAGTTTTTGGAAATAGAGAATTCCGAAGAGTCAAGCAATGGTTGGATGTTACTATCAACCCTAAATTTATTAGCAGCCGGGGACCATTCTCTTATACAGGTACTTTATATAGCTATATTAATTTTATTTTTATATTCACAGAATGTAGGTAGGTACTTAACTTAATTTCTTTTACAATTTTTAGGTCATGACAACAGCGGCTATTCCCTCAACCTTAGTCAAATGTCTATATTTATTCTTTGATTTGCCGGAAATACCTGAGTCTGAAGCAGATATCCAGGATGATAACAGTGAATTTACTCCTAGAGAAAGACGAATATTGCTTCAAAAGATTTTTGTTCAGGTGAGTTTCAAATTTAATACGTCTATACTATTTATACTTATAAAGGGTCATTCAACAAGGACGGGTCGATGTTAAAATTGAATAAAACAAGATGTGTGTGAGATATTAACGATATTTATGTTTTATTTGAAAGGTTTATTTATGCCATTATGGATGGAATATGAAATCCTTTAAATGTCTGCCACGGCTTTGTATGGTGGCACGAATCCGAGAGGTCTAATTTTTAATGACTCTACTGTATAGATCCGGCTGAATCTGAGCGATGGCCTGCGTTATGTTGGCTTTCAGGGTAGTAGTCGATTGTGGCTTATTGGTATAGACCTGCGACTTCAGAAAACCCCACAAGAAAAAGTCTAGTGTAGTCAAATCACATCGCTAAAGATTATTTTTCGGCCAAAATCGGGGTCCACTTCCGAGCGTAGTCCATTCAGCGAACACACAGCATTGTCTATGGTCATTAACTTTGATCTTTTGGGTCAGTTGGATCTTGTACGGATGCAGGCCCAAGTCCCGACGCAAAATTCTCCAAGTTGAAGTCTGCGAAAGGCCCAGTTCTTGTGCACGGCGAGAAATCGACTGCCTCGGAGTCTTCTGAACACTCTCACGTACAGCGGTGATGTTCTCGGCCGATCTGGCGTTCCTTTGACGTAAAGGTGTTGGTTGGTTGTTTACCAAACCGGTCATCTTAAATTTGGTCACCAATCGTTGGCGAGTAGACTTTTAAGAGCCACCGCGTCAGCCGTAAAATGGGCGCAATGCGCGCAACGTTAGCATTAAGGTGAACGCAGATTTGGCCGCACCGCACGCACCGCAGTCGCCGCATTCGCAATTCTTCATATTATTATGAAATTGCGAAGACTGCGGCGCGGGTAGGTAGGTATGCGAGCTTGCCTATAACTTCATATAAAGAATTCGAATGCGGCGACTGCGGTGCGTGCGGTGCGGCCCAAATCTGCGTTCACCTTTAACGAACACTCATTTTGATAATAAAGTTTTTTCATATTTTGCACATGCTGCTTGACCGTGTAACTTGCCATGGTGATTTGGCATCAGTAACTGAATAAGAAAAAACAGATTTGACAAATGCCGCTAAATCAAACTGGCTGCCACAGATTATTAACATCGACCCGCTCTATTTGACAGACCCTTTATTATAATGCGGAAGAGTTTGTTTGTTTGAACGCGCTAATCTCAGGAATTACTGGTCCGATTTGAAAAATTATTTCAGTGTTAGATAGCCCATTTATCGAGGAAGGCTATTTATATTTTTATCACACTAAGACTAATAGGAGCGAAGAAATAGAGGAAAATGTGGAAAAAACGGGGGAAATTATTTGAAATTGCTTATTATTTTAAGAACTGGAGCAATTTTTATGTTATTTGGCATAGATAAAAAGTAGACCACATGAATGATCATAGGCTATTTTTTTGTGCGCCAATTTGTCTGTGAAATTCTTAAATATGCAGGCAAAGCCATACAGATCGTATAATATAATATACTTACTTTTTGTAGGTACTTGTGAGACTATCCAGTCACCCATTTCCCTGTGAAGAGTTGGCGAGGAAAGATGACTTAAGTTTGCTCTTCTCTGCTATTACATCTTGGTGTGCTCCATATAATATTATGTGGAGAAAGTCTGCAGCGGAAGTGCTGATGACATTGTCTAGACATGGATTAACACCAGCTGTTGTGCAATACATACACAGTAAGTCTATACTCATTCTTATCATTAATATATTGCAGTAACATATTGTATACATTATACATGTAGTGATTCATACACAACTAAAGGTCACAGAAAAAAAATGCATATTATAATGCTTTAAAAAAAACTTTACATTCGCTATAAGTATTTATATCTCTAGTAATTAGTATTAACACTTTTCGACCGTAATAAGCTAGTTTAAAATTAAATTTGATCATAAAACAAACAGTACCAAATAATTTGTGTTAACAATTTATAATTTTCAACTTACTGTATCCGATCTTAGCTGGAAGTTGTTAGTTTGTTAGAACCATATTGAGGTCTATTGCTTTTTCAGATAAAGGATGTGTTGCATTGTGCATAGAAAATATGCAAAAAATACCAGAATTGACACCATTAGAGGTATGAGACATCGTTTTTCTAATCTTATTCACATATAAAGAATTTTGAAAGTTATGATTTATGAATAAACAAAGGAAATATTTTGGATTTAATGTCTTAATGCATTTTGTATTTCAAATAAAAAATTTCAGGTGGTGGAGATGTTTGTAGCAGTGTTTTGTTTTCTGAAAGATTCCAGTGAAGTCAGTCAACTGCTCTTAGATGATTTCAGATCATGTCAAGGATATTTGTTCCTATCAGAATTTCTTCTAAAGTATGCAAATTATTATTATCTGCATGCATTTTTAATGCTTAGTATTTATTGCTTTGTATGCAAACGCCTTTGTTATTTTTTTTTTGTTTTTTTTTTACATTTTTTTTTGTTATCACAGACATCAACATCAAGGTGACCCTGATCTTTTGACTAATGGGTAAGATGACTTGTTAAATATCTAGTCAAGTGAATAATAATTAAGCAAAAAGTTTGAATTCCTATTTACCGAAATGTATACTAATTATTTTAGTGACAATTATTGCAAGATAAACAAGAACGGATAGTCATATCAAAAGATTCATGGTAACATGTTACAGACTAAGCACAATATTATTTACTTTTTTTATCTAGATTATTTTTTGTTTATAATTTAGTATTCTAGATGTATGTGCTAGTTTAGATAGTAGAATATCAAGTTTATTTGCGTAACAGACAGTAAATTGGAATAATTTCGATACAAAATGTTTTTTAATACTCTTTTAGAAGGTGTATAAGTGCACAGCGAAAATAACTTACTGTCTTTTTCTAATGTAGGCTGGAAGAGGAAAGAGTGAGCGGGACAGAAGCCAGAGCTGCTTTGCGGAATTTGGTTCTTATGATATCGTCGCTCTGCGCTTGTGGGTTCTCAGAGCTAAGACCAACTCGGGCTAACACAGAACTATTCCAACTGCAAGGTTTTGTACTGCCTCAGCCGTCAGCTGCGGGACAGGCTGTAAGGAATGTTCAAGCATTTCAGGTAAATACTCCATTTATAAGTGCCTTCAAAAAATTTAACAGCCTGTAGGAAAAATATTGCTCATGATCTATAACAAGACAATAAGAGATAAAAATACATAATACATGTTGCATGTTATAGTTACATAATACATGTTGCATGTTATAGTTACATAATACATGTTGCATGTTATAGTTACATAATACATGTTGCATGTTATAGTTACATAATACATGTTGCATGTTATAGTTATATAATCATTTTTAAATGTTGGTGAAAATATTAATTTTTATACTTATTGATTTGTTTTTACAGGTTCTACAGTCTGTGTTTTTAAAGTCCACTTCCCCAGCTTTATGCTGCACTATTCTTGATGCGATTTCAAGCGTGTATCACGCAGATAACGCTAATTATTTTATACTAGAAAACCAAAATACACTGAGTCAGTTCTCCGAGAAAATCTACATGAAAAATGCTGAAATACAAGAGAAGTTTTTCGAACTATTAGAGTTCATAGTATTTCAATTAAATTTTGTACCTTGTAAGGAATTGATATCGTTGTCGCTGCTGCTTAAAGCTAATAAATCAAAGAGCTGTAGTATTTTGTGTATAAAAACTCTTCTAAATATTCTTAAGTAAGTAATATTTGGTCACCCAATTTTTTTAACCCTCGCACTACGATATTTTAATACAATTTTTAATGTACTCGTAGGCACAACCCCATCTTCAAAGACGTATACCGGGAAGTGGGGATGCTCGAAGTTTTCGTGACATGCCTCACGCGCTACGCCGTATATCTCAAGGACAAACAGCTACTGGAGGAGGAAAAAGCTAAACAAGATGGCGACCGGGCGAACGAAATGGCGGGCTCGCCGAAAGTTCCAGAGAGGAGAAAAAGGCAGTCGCGTCAGGATTCCCTGATCCAAGACCCGAATGCTGATTCCGAGGAGGAGGAACTGGGGTCTCTCGTCATGGACGGCTTGACGGCGCTGTTGAATGGCAACGTCAACAACTGCAACGTGTTTCGGGAGTGCGGAGGAGCGAAGTGCGTACACGGTATGGTCGTACACGAGTCCTGCAGGAGTAAGGCGTTGGGTAAGTGATCACCAAATTGCTATAAGCTAAGGAAGGGAAATAAGTCTTGTGCGGTGTTGTTAATTTTTATGTAACCAAATGACGTGTTAGCATGTAATGATATATTATCTTATATCTTTAAACGAGCAATTCTTGTATTTGTATATATATATATATATATATATATATATATATATATATATATATATATATATATATATATATATATATATATATATATATATATATATATATATATATATATATATATATATATATATATATATATATATATATATATAATTGGAATCTCGGAATCGGCTCCAACGATTTTCATGAAATTTAGTATATAGCGGGTTTCGGGGGCGATAAATCGATCTAGCTAGGAATCATTTTGATAAAATGTCATTTTATGTGTGTTTTTTGAATTTTTTTAATACCGAGCGAAGCTCGGTCATATAGCTAGTTATTGTTTAAACAAGGTATAACAACTTGCTTATGGGATTCCCCAATATAATGTAAACCTTGCCGCTCGTGCCATCTTATTTCATAGTGACTATACTTTGATCCAAGTAATCTAACATTAACATTCAAATAATCCTACTCAGGTGTGATTCGCGAGCTGATAGTGAGCGGTTCGGGCGAGGAGGACATGGCGGCGTTGCTGTGCGGCATGCACGCTGCGCCCGCCAGCGCCGCGACGCTCAAGCTGCACGTGCTGCGTGCGCTACTCGTGTGTCTACGCGACTCGCACCGCACTAGGACCATATTTAGAAAGGTTTGTTAATGATGTAGTTAAAACCACAATAGATATCACTATAAGAAGGTTCTAAAGACCTGCCTTCGAATAAGATAATGTGACATATAATTATTAAACATATAGGTATATTTTTTTGTTTTTGTATTGGGACGATTTTGATAGACTATTACTAGGGCAAAATGTATGGCTCGCAAAGTATTTAATTTTACGCTTGCAAAGTTGTGAGTAACATTTTCTAATTTGTTCATTTATTCAAACTGGGAGAATTCTTGTTTCTAAGTTTCAAAAGTTTTTTTTTGGTTCACAGGTCAGCGGTTTCGTGTATGTGACCAGTGTCCTGGTTTCACTGGAAGGGAAGTTGAAAGGCGATGAACCAATGGATCGCGATATGCTGCAACTTATTCACATAGTGTTCTATACTATCAGCACAGCCATGAGATTTGAGCCGGCCAACGCAAAGTTTTTTCATCATGAGGTATGTTATTTTTTATTAAATAAATAAGGAAAACAAATCAATAACGTAGTGTTGAAATTAATGAATGATAGCAGTAACTTGTTATTAAATAAAAAAGTCAATCTAATACTATCTATATATAGTACATACATACATAACATTGTTAAACATTTCACGATATTTTTCAGATATGTATGACGACGCTATATGAGACCATACGTCTGCTGGGCTGTTTCACCGACGATACGGAACTATTAAATGACACGGAACCCGGGGATCCAGAACTGTATGAGGTGTTTCATGAGATATTCACAGGAAACATTCTAGAAATGACGTTAGTATTATTCCATTCCTATTTAAGAATCAAATTGCAAAGATTAAAAGTTATAATATTCTAATAATTAAGAACGATTACTCAACCATAGCCATAGATAACTTGAAAACTTTGCCTGACTAAATATCACTGATTTAACTTTGTCAGGTTTCCGGATAAAGTTCCTGCGGTGTTCGTCCACGCGTGCGTAGTGCTGCGGCTACTGTACGATGTGGCGTTGGACGCATTTGACAAGCCGAATTTCTGCGGCTCGCTAGACGTCAAATCGCCTAGTTTGACGAGACAGGGCTCGGCAATCAATGAGGTAATTAGTTTAGAACTATAAAAAGTCCTACAGTTACCATTCATTGTATAAAAGTACTTTATGTATGAAAATTTTGATCTATGGACTACATTTTAGTGCAAATCAGTCCTTAAGCAAGCGACTATATTTAGGCTCCGTTAAGGTTTAAGTTTGTTCTTGTTGCATACAATTTATTGTAAATGTTGGGTTTTACTTGTTAACACCTTTGTTTACTTGTTTAAATAGATCAAACCGGCGGGTCGCGCTACATCGCTAAACCTCACGTCAGGCGGTTCAAACAATGAGGCGTGGATAGTGCACTCGGGCGTCGTGATCGTTCTGGCCAAACTGCTGCCCGCTATGCCCCGCCCACCCGAGCACGAGAAACATGCGAGAGCTATAAGAGACTATCTCGCGCATGTTTTGAAGAGCCTTGTGAGGAGGTATGTAATAATATTGATCTTTGAAAAATAGTAACTTAGAGTAATATTATACTTTACTTTCCATAATATATTTTTGTGACATTGAACAACTTGGACTAAAGGTGCTCCCTCACCGGAAGCAATCGCGTGCAATGTAGCATTATAGACGCGTCTTTGAGCATTACATTACAATACTACCTCCCTAAATGACGAGCATTCGCGTGTAATGTAACATTATAGATTCGACTTTGAGCATTCCATAGCAAGTTGACTTCACTGTCACATAGCATTGATGTTACAAGTTGTATCAAGATATTACACTTTGTATCATTACAAGGTGCACCATAAAACACATTTTGCTCCAGTGAACGCAATCAACAAGTGATGTGCGGCGCCGGTCTGGCAGGCGTGGTTTTGCGTGTGTGTGGGTGTGCGTTACGGGCGGAGCGTCATCCGCTTCACGCGCCCGCCATGTACGTGCTCGAGCGTCTCGCCGCGCACGCACTGCGTCCGCATGAGCTCAGGTATACATTTTTATAATTATATTTATGTTAAATGACATTTTAATTTTTTTCCTACTTACAAATAAGTAGGAAAAAAAATAAAACTCGCACGGGACCCACTTTTTACCAAAGTAAAAAGTGGGTCCCGTGCGAGTTTCTTACGCCGGTTCTTCTCGCCGGGTTAGTTCCCGAACCGCACCAGTAGCAGCAACGTAGAAATAAAACAATTTTTATTTTATTTATTTATATGAAAAAGTTAAAGACACAAAAGATTAGTAAAGTAGAATTAAAAAGCAATCAGTGTTGTAAGTTATTGTAAAGCGTTTTGTCCAAAAATGATGCACAAAATAAAAGAAATGTTTCTTTGATAAAAAATGTGTTTTTACTAATCTTGTTTTTCTTTTTAGGGATTTTCTTCGAATGGGTAATCCGTTAAACTGCCAAGCGCCCGAGCCCGGGCAAGTGTGGCAGCCTGGTGGGCCGGTGCCTCTTACGAGAATCAAAACATTAGTGTCTATGACCACACCTCGCGATTACAGGTAAAGTATAGATCTTAACAAAACGATGTTTAACTACAAAAGATAAAGCTAAAATCGTGAGATGTGGCACAGAATATAATAGAAATTGTGTGTCCGTACGAAGATTTGGGCATCGTCTCACAGTTTTGACTTTTATATGTCTAATGCTAATAATAGTAAAAAAAATTAAATGTTATCGCAGGTCACAAAATTCGTGCACTCTTCCCCCATTCGTGGAATTCGACATGTCTGCCGAAGGTTTCGGATGTCTGTATCTACCGAGCATAGCGCCGCAGTCCGCCAATTTGAACGCATTGGGTACGCAAGATACGGCTACACTCGGTGGTATTGGATCAGGTACAAGAAATCATGATTCCATATTTTAATTAATCTCCCCTCTATTGTCCTGCTCTTTATGTATCCGGAACTGGCCACTTACAAGAAAAATATTTAAAAAGTTATTACAACATTTGAAAATAGAACTCTTTGGTTGAAGAATACATTTTGTTTCATGTGACTGTCAATTATTTTTCCATTGTGGCGTCATTTTGAAAATTGCGTGTCTTCATTTGCCATGGATTTAACGCGTGAACATTTTCGTGCAATGATTTACTACGATTTTCGGCGTGGGCTGAATCAACAACAGTGCTTTATTCAACTCACCGTAACTTTTGGAGATGAAGCACCATCAAAAACCACTGTTTATCACTGGTACAGTGAGTTTAATCGTGGGCGGTCTATGCTCACGGATGAATATAAAGAAGGTCGCCCAAAAACAGCTGTTGTCCCACAAAATATAGATGCTGTGCGGGAAGTAATAATGCGTGATCGTCATGTTACATATCGCGAGATAGAGGCGTCCTTAGGCATAAGTATGACGAGCATACATAAGATATTACACGGACATTTGGCTGTAAAAAAAATATGTTCGCGTTGGATTCCGCACAACTTGACAATCGATCAAAAACGGGCTCGTGTCGATTGGTGCAAAAAAATGATAAAAAAATACAACCGTGGTACGTCAAAAGCCGTTTATAATATCTACACAGGTGATGAATCTTGGATCTATGCATATGACCCCGAAACTAAACAACAGTCAACGGTGTGGGTGTTCCAAGATGAGCCGAAACCAACAAAAGTTACTCATGCAAAAAGTACTTTGAAGCAAATGGTCGCCTGTTTTTTTTGGAATTAATGGACATGTGGCTACAGTGCCATTAGAGAATCGTAAAACGGTTAATTCTAAATGGTATACGACCATTTGTTTACCAGAAGTCTTTGAAGAAATAAGAAAGGACAACCGACAACGCAGAATCATATTACATCACGACAATGCTAGCTGTCACACCTCAGCTGAAACAACTCAGTTTTTGGAGGGTCAAAAGATCGAATTGACTGGTCATCCGCCGTACAGCCCTGATTTGGCACCTAACGATTTCTTTTTATTTCCATACGCGAAGAACAAATTACGTGGTCAACGTTTTTCGAGCCGCGAAGAGGCTGTTGATGCGTTCAAAATGCACGTTTTGGAGATACCTCAATCAGAATGGAAAAAGTGCTATGAAAATTGGTTCCAGCGTATGCAAAAGTGTGTCGATCATCGCGGCGAATATTTTGAAAAGCAATAAAACCATATTAAATGATATATGTTTGTTTCTTTTTTTAATTCCGGATACATAAATAGCAGCCCTCGTATATAATAAGAAGCTTCCAATCTCAATATTCTATACATATTATAAAACAAAGTCGCTTTTTTTTCCCTCATGTCCCTTTGTTCCCTTTAATCTTTAAAACTACGCAACGGATTTTGATGATTCTTTCAGTGTTAGATAGCCCAATCATCGAGGATGGTTATAGGCTATATTTTATCACGCTAAGATTAATAGAAGCGAAGAAATAGAGGAAAATGTGGAAAAAAACGGGAAAATTATTTGAAAGGGCTAACTTGAACACGCTAATCTCAGGAACTACTGGTCCGATTTGAAAAATTCTTTTAATTTTAGATAGCCCATTTATTGAGGAAGGCTAAAGGCTATATTTTATCACGCTAAGACTAATAGGAGAATGTGGAAAAAACGGGGGAAATTATTTGTAAGGGTTTATCTTGCGAGCTACTGGGGCAATTTTTATGTTATTTGGCACCTGATAAGAAGTTGACCACATGAAGGATCGTGATAGGCTATCGATTTTAATCATTTTTTCAGTGGCTATATATTTTATACCCTTGCGACGCCGGGGCGGGTCACTAGTTATAATATATACTCTAAAAACGAAAATAAACTATTCTTGTAAAAATAATTTTACATACTTTTTTAGGATTCTTTTGATTATTAAAATGGCAAAGAAATTGTTCGATGTGTAAGTTAGGTAGTTTTTGTAATTTTTTTTCCGTCAATCCACTTTTTTTACAAGGAGAATATATAACGTCTCTAGCCACCGTTTTAAGTGTATTTATTCCACCCAGGCGACCGAGTCTTCCCGCCGCAAACCGGCCTCACATACTCCACATGGATATGCGTGGAGAAGTACTCCGACCCGCGCACCGACCCGCACTGCGTCCGCCTGCTGACTCTCGTACGCAACATCAACAACAGCCGCGACGAACACCTAGTTTGTTTGACGGTAGTGTTGTCTGCCAGAGATAAGGCGATTATCGTGTCGACACAGGAGACTCTGGTTCCGCATAGTGAGTATTTTTTGCTATAGTAAACCAATGAGGGAATATTTCAATATTCACACTAGTGTTATAAAATATGTGATCATCTCTTTCTGTTTGTAATCTCTTCACGCTAAAACCGTTGAACCGATTTCAATGAAATTTGGTCGTGTGGACCCACACTCTGTGTACAGTGGAGACACTTTAAGTTCATGGAAAGGGCAAAATATTGTGATTTTTTTAACCCATCAAGCCCCATAAGGACACCGGTGACCGCGACAACAATAGAATAACAATAGATTTCCAAGAATCCGCGATCGAAGGATTAATCCCGGAAATATGGACGATTTCACAACTACTACTACAAAGTTGCAATATCTACTAATTTAACTGTAACATTACAAACCCGCATTTATGGTAATTGAGTATTTCAACATTTTTTTTTTGGTAAATGGAAAGATCATATATAAGTTTTATAACAAACAAATTTTGTTTTTTTGTTTTTCGCAATAATTCAAAAGTTATTTCAAAATAAAAATAGTAAATACCGAAGACACGCCGACACTCCGGCACGAGCGCGTGTGACGTCATAATGTTATTCTTCACCAGTCACCACAGAACTTTAGCTACGTACAGGGCATAATATTATAGTTAGCGCAAAAAATTTTGACCTTAATTTTTAACGGAATAAGGGTAATATTGCCGTATACTATTGAAATGTATTTAACATTTTAACGTCACATCTCATTCATGGCGCGTTTATAAGTCACGTGACTTTATTTAAATTTCGTGAATTTTTAATTGCTTATAATTAATTGAAAAAACATTTTTTTAAGGTTTTTGCATTAAATATCAATGTTATTAATAATAAGGTTTTAAAATACATTAAAAAAAACAATATTTTTTTTTGATATACTCAATTCTGCGTATATTTCTAGTTAATAAAAGACCGGATTTTTATGAGTAACGAACACATACTGACATTTATAATCAAGTTAATCACAATCATACGTATAACAGACGTGGGCGAGTGGGAGCCGGAGGGCACGGGCGAGTGCGGCGCGCGCGTGTGGTGCCCGGACCTGCAGCACGAGGGGCAGTGGCACCATCTAGCGCTGCTCTTCAACCGAGCTGTACTCAAGAACTCATCGTTCTCGCTGTATCTTGATGGTAATTTTGCAGTAACTTATATAATAAACACGTCAAATACGTCGTTTATTTTTAGTTTAAAACTAGCTGTCCCGGCAAACGTTGCTTTGCCATAATATAAAGTATTTCGCCCATATTATTTTATTGAAGTGACTAAATAAGTATGTCGCCATGGCAACGTCGATCGCTATCCCGTCGCACAAACTGGTCGCCGTTAGTCTCAGGTTGTAATAATTTACTATTATTTATACAACAAATGCACTTATCAATGTATAAAGTACCCAGTAGCCGATTCTCAGACCTACTGAATATGCATATAAAATTTGGTAAAAATCAGTAAAGCCGTTTCGGAGGAGTTCGCGGACTAACATTGTGACACGAGAATTTTATATATAAGATATAGCTTTAACACAGTTTTTTAATTGATTTGTAAAAGCCTTATCTGCATATTAGCAACTAGCGCTTATTAAGTTTTGATAAGAATTACCGAATTGTTGTGTTATAAAAAAATGTATAGAATTTACTTTTTAAATCTCAATAATTATTTACATATGGTTCCCCTGACAAAGAAAAAAAGTTACACATTTAACACGTAAAAATATGCAGCAGCAATACCTTTCTTTCTGTATATACATACATATTAGTGTCAAACATTTGAAGTAAATAGTTAAAATAAATAAATACCAGGCCAGCACATGCATTCGGGTAAACTACACTACGTGAGTGCCAACCCGGGCGGCGGCGCTGCGACGTTGTCGGGCGCGTCGAGCGTGTACTGCGTCGTGGGCACCCCACCCCAGTGGCGTCGCTACTCGCGCCTCGTGTGGAGGCAGGGACCCGCTCTGCTTCTAGAAGACGTACGTTATTAATTACATAACTTTGAGATTACGCATATTTTGTATTTTGCGATGTCAATATTTATGTCACGTTCACATTACGTTACCTGATGTTATCGATAGCTTATAGAAGAGCGTACTCTTGCTACTAGGCTTATGTTGTCTAGCTGGTCGTGAAACACAGAAATTCATAAATTGACCTATCTCTTGCGTGCTAAGCATTAAATAAGATTACAACATATGACATGTAACATTTGTCCTAATGTTTTTTTTACTACGTGTCTCGCGAAATGATTTTACATAAAATATTTTATTAAATTAAAACATCTTTGCAGGTGCTACCAGCACAGACGATATCAGTAATATATCAGCTGGGTCCTCACTACGTAGGCACCTTACAAGCGCCAATGTTACCTGGACCTAACCAAGAACCGCTTGCGCCGTTGATCGCAGAAGAGAAAGTAGTTTACGGCATAAACGCCCGTGCTTTATCGCAATTGACTCTAGCTAAGATACGCAAAGTTTACAGCAAGAATGATAACAAAGCTATAGCGAAACAACTCGGCATGTCGTCCCACGAGAATGCGACTCCGATAAGAATTCTACATAACTCCGCTGGACATCTTATGGGACCGGCGCGGTGCTTGGGTGGCACGGTCGTTGGCTATTTAGGCGTGAGGGTATTCTGCCCCAAACCTGCAGCAATAATGGTAAGCTTACTACAAAACGTAAACTTCATTCATACCGGTATGAATTATAGTTATTCTGGAAGTAACTTATATTTTTAAATATGTGCGTCTGTCTGTTTTAACCTCTTCACGTTTTAACCACTCAAACGATTTGGATGAAATTTGGTAATTTGAAGAGAAGAGGATGTGCTATATTTTTGAACTGAAAATGTATGGTTTCTGTGGTGTGATAAGCGAACTCTTGTGGAACGAAGTGCAGTCAGTATAAAGTAGTATATAAACAAAAGCTAATGACCTACTCATTAACATATGCATATAATTTTTTGCAGATTGATACTGTTGGTGGATGTTCAGTCCTTTTGGGGCTAATAGCAATGGCCCAAGACGTAGAGTGTTTGTACGCTGGTGTTAAAGCACTAGTATGCGTGGTACGGTCCAACAAAGCTGCCCAAGCCGAGATGGACCGGCGAAAAGGCTACCAAACATTAGCTATGTTATTGAAAAGGAAGAAGCAACTGCTCAACTCACACATATTGCATTTAGTATTTGGGCTCGTCGGTACAGTTGATAGCCAGAAAGAAACGTCGTCGATTCCAAATTTAACAGCATTCCAGGTAAGCTGAGTTTTTATGTAAAAAAAGGTTTTTATTCCTTGCAACACTGGATTATTATTTTTTTCATATTTTGTTCCGTACATTTTGATAAAATACTTTTTTCAGGATCTCATTTGCGACTTGGAAGTTTGGCTCGGGGCGCCGGGTGGTCTCATTAAATCCTTACTGGAGCATCTACTGGAACTAGCCACGGAAACCGCACACAGAACGCACAATCTCCGCACAATGAGGGAACTTCAGTTGGTCCCGAAAATTCTCTACATAGTCAATGATGTCAAAGTCGCTAGCACAAAGAACGTTCTTATACACCTCCTCGCTGCCCTCCTAGGGGGTCAGCCTAGACCCAGCGACCTATTATGCCTGGGTCAATTTATGGCGTACACCTTACCACTTCCGTCGCAAACAGAGAAAGAAATTGACATAAAAGATGGCGAATTTGATACAGAAGGCGAATGTGACAGTATTATTTTGAGAAATAAATGCCTGAGTGTACTACATGGTCTGCTGTTTACACAGAGAAATTTAGTGAATTCCATTGTATGCGAGGAGATTTCGAGGGTGCTCGGTATGGATTGGCTGCTCAGTTTCATGCAAGAGAATGTTCACCCGAGCTCTGTGCTTTGGGCTCTGAGGATACTGGTTATTCTGTGTTCCGGACAAGGGCAACAGTCTGGTATATTGCAACGGTAAGTAAAATAATGAAAACAAAAAAAATGTAAACCCCCTACACTTTCACTGTGAAAACATTTTTACAAGAGTTACAGTAAAGTATTTTTATATTTGTGCCGACAAAATATCAATTTCATCGATGTTACAATAATTACTTAGATTCCGCGAGGGCGCGGGCACGGGCGGCTGGTTACGTCACACGGAGCCGGCGGCGCGCGCTGCGGGCGTACTGCTGGCGGGCACGCAACCATCACCCAACTCGCATCTGCACGCACCGCTGTTATACATGCCCGGATTTACGTTGCTCGCATGGTAAGTATGTTTGTAACTATTATAATGTGACATGTATATTATGATAAAAAGTTTTTGAATTATTGATGAAAGAAGTGACCTCAAAAAAATACAATGTATATTTTATTTCACAGGTCGTGTCTATACCACCTCGATATACCGGAGTTATACTACCTTCTATTCGGCTTGGCTTTGGGTCAGCCGGCGCGAGCCACGGCGGGAGAACGCGCGTTGAGCGTCGAGCGTGTATGGGCGGCGGCGTGGGGTGCGGCCGCACCGCAGCGGCAGTCCGCAGCGGCGTTAGCGGCGCGTATATCGCTAAGCCCCGAGCCCGTAGTGATATTGCTCGCGGCTGCGCGTGCGCTCGTCCACGATCCTGCACGCACGGGTCCGGACGCGCCGGCGTGGAGGGCCGATCATCCGTTAGCTATTGTCCAGGTATTATATATTATATGTATTCATTTGGGCTAGATTTGATTATTTATTAAAAAAAAAGTTATGTTGACTTCACATTACATAACATTTGAAATCGGATCTTCAATTTTCTTCAAAATAATATATCTTGTCCTTTAGGTTCTCTTCTCTCTATACAACACGTTACCGGATTTCGTGACTCTAGTGATGAGTGCCGAAGTTCTTACGGCACTGGCTTCGATACTCTTTCCACCAAACACAACGGATGATATACACATGCGTAAGTATAAATAGCGCTCCATAACATATCGCTCTTTCGGTAAGACAAGAACACAAATACAGTGTAAACTCTTTATAACATTATCCTTTATAACGATAAACTCCCTATAACGTTGAAGTGAGCCCAACTTGGTTGGGTTACATTAAAACCCACATATTGAAACACTCTTTATAGCAATACGCCATTCTCTATTACGAGTAGTTTATGTAGATGGTCTAACGGAGTGGCGTAGTTTGTAAGAACTGAAACTCCTTAATAAATTTCCTTAATAAATAAACTTAATAAAGACTTAAAAAAAAAAGAAATGTGTCCATATTTTTAGACAGTAAATATTTATTATCGGTATTATTGTTTATGTTATGTTATCACTTATCAGGTAACAAAAAACTTTGAAGCTCCGAAACATCTGAGGTCGGTCTAGCTTTTGTTATCCTTAATTGCCTTGAACACGTGCAGCATGATGCATTGTTTTCTCTGAAGTGATGGTCTTCGACCAAGCATACTGGGTACCTATCGTATTATTAGTTGTTTTTTTGTTCATTCCATAAAACGAAAACTCTCTATAACGACAAAAAATGCTCAGTCCCTTGAGTTTCGTTATAAAGAGTTTACACTGTAATTTTGAAAATGATTAGCACTTATGCCTCTGTCTTACCCTAAGTATGGTAATAAACTAAAATCATTAATTTGCTTAACTAAACATGCTATTCACCTTTTAAATATCTCAATTAACCCTTTTTTACATGTTATACAATTTTACATTAAAATTCAAAAAATAAAAAAAAAATCAAGTCCAATTCCATATTTTCACATTAGTATTCAAACAATAAATTGAATAACCTCATTTACACAGCGGCCATATGCGAGAGCGGCGACAGTTCTGGCGCTTCGACGCCGGGTACGGAGGACCCGCCTGCTCTGAGTGCGGGCGCGGCGCTCACCACACACCCCGTGCGTACCGCTGTCATGGACTTCCTACGCGTTGTCGTGTTAGACTCGCTACCGTTGAGCGTTTCGGCCAAGTCTGCACCGGTGAGTGATATTATCTATGGTTTTATTGATTTATTCGATTTTGTGTTACTGTTCGTTTTATTGCACGGTAGTTCAAAGTTATTGCATTTATGTATTAACCCATCAGTCGTGGCAAAACGAGACACAATAGCTTTTTCATTGTTATCGCGGCCGGATGTGGCCGCTTGGGACTTCATGAATTAAATAGTTTAATATGAGTGAAGCATGGAGTGTTTGCGATCAAATATTAACATAAGAAAATGTTATTACGTGTCGTAAGTCGTTTTTAAGAGGTTAAAGTAAAAAATATGTGGTGCTAGGCTAGGGCATGTCAATGGTATTGTGATTATATTATCCGATTAGTTTTTTACTTATTAGTCATGGGAGCACGAGGTTCAAATATATTTCCTAAATATCAAGTATAGAAAAGGAAAACCAGATTAACGTTCAATGGTTCATAACATCGAAGCATACAAATTCCATAATGGATGTGTTAGCTTTGAAAAAGTTAGGATTCCTAACTCAGGAATAGGTTAACCGTTCGTTGGTTATAAACTAACAAGTAACAAAAGCTTTGGGTGTTGCTTCTAGACCGCAGACACAGTGCAAGCGACAATGTTTTGTACGCCATGTAGTTTCGCCACGTCAAGATCGTATTTCTTTAGCGTAAATATTCAGAATTTTATTTTAATCGCTTATTGCATCTATGCTATTAACAAGTGGATGGCAGAAATCGCATGTGTTTGGGAAAACATAAACTAACATTACTAAGGCTTTTCAGTCTCGATATCAGCGGCCAGCAGGGCGAGAGCGGTGGCGGAGCATGACAATGTATATGTCGCAGTCGACTGGTTAAAAAAGCCATTCAATCATACGGCTATACGTCGTTTAGCCGACTTGTTGACTGCAACGTTCAACACTACAGCTAGAAGACGCTTAGCCAACTGATTAAATGATTTAAATTAACTATGAAGATCATTAGTTTAATGCTAATATTACACAAGCGTAATGAAAACAAGCAGATTAATTGTATTCTAACTCATTTTGAATACAATTGCAATAAATACCTTGGTAATGCATTTCATAATCCCGTACTTTCTCCTCGAATATTAGTTTAAATTTTGATTCACTCGTATGTGCCCCCATAATTACTGTCTCTTTAATAATACTTGTAACGTATATTTAAGAAAAATATCTTAATACAACCACAAAACACCGGATAGTTGACGCCATATTGTAAACAAAACGCACCTAGCGCTGCGGTGGTGAGCGCTGAAGTAATTCAATCAAACGGCGGCTTTTGAATCAGCTGTAGTGTTGAACGTTATGAGCGACTTAAATATTCAATTAAAAAGCTAGACGTGTGATTGAATAGCGTTGTTCAGTCAAAGGGCTGGCTGTTTGATTGAACGGCTATTTAAACCAGTTGGCTGCGACATATATATTCATATGGATAAGCCTTCTAGTACGCCGCGCGCGGCGCGCCGTTCGCCGCTAGACGGCTTATCCATATAAATCTTTACATTGTCATGCGCCGCCGCCGCTCCCGCCCCGCTGCCCGCTGATTTCGAGACTGAAGTCTTATTAATACTCTACTTATCTATTCTCTTCTATTATTATTATTAAACTTTTCTACAGCTCTAACCAACAAAAATAAACTAACAATTTTTCAAGTAGCACATGCCTTATTTAAAACCTCCTTAAAATTTTATTTCGCATAATCAGTTAAACCAGGTTTTCACAAGACTATTGGGTATAATTAGGCAAAATTAAGTCACGTATTCTATTTATGCATTAAACACACATACGTATTTATTGGATAAATTATTTTTTTTGTTTGAGAAATAACGTTAGTAATTTTAATATTTCAGGTAATCGATCTAGTACTGGATGCATCACCTGTAAATTCAACAAGTCAACAACAAATAGAATATCAAACAGAAGTTTTGACGACACTAATGGAAAATCTATTAAACACAGAACTATTTAGTTCAGAGACTAATATATCTAATGTTTGCTACTTGGCTGCAAGGCTAGTTGATAAACTATGGCAGGGGCAACTTTCGAGAGATCCACACGAGGTATACCAAAAATTGATTTCCATTAAAATTTTATTAAAAATAATAAATAACCAACAATGATTAAAAATTTTTTTTGCAGGTATTTGACTTCTTGGTCAAGTTACTAACCCAAGCGAAAAAGAAATCATCCGTCATATCATTGGAAGGCCTACATCATTGTCTCAATCGGGCGATACTGTATTTATTGTCGCGATCCACTGAGTCTATTGCTGACCAAATGTCAGTTTTGGAAGCTTTACATAAACTGACTACAAATAGGTATTTTGTTTGAAACTTAAATCGAAATGATATACATATTTTATAACCTATCAATTAGTTTTAATTTAACACTTTTTTGGTGTCTTATAGGTTACTAATATTTGGAGCGGGTAATCATGAGCCGGAATTTATCGGCTGTTTAACCTACTGTTTGCTGCAATTGAGCGCAAATATGAAGATTGCTCTAGACTCGCACATGCGAACCACGTGGCATGTTAATCCTAGTGGAGATTTGGAATCACAAGACGACAAACTTACAGCCCATCAAGGTTTGTATTGTTTTGGTCATCATATTTGGAGTTATCAAATGCGGCCTTTGTACTATACATACTTTGTACATATATTATGTAAAGAATATACCTATATACTATAACATATTTTTGTATATTTTTATAATAATATTTTGAGTCCAATAGTGTTAAGAAAATATTTCAAAACCACATTTCCACGTAATAGGTACTCGTTTAGTAATTTTGGGAATTGTGAGATTTTTTTTAAATGTTTCTTAACCTCATAGGTCGTAATCTGATGGCGGGTGCGGCGCGGCGCGTGTGGGAGGAGCTATATGCGTGCAAGAAGCCCGCCATAGAGGAGGTGTTCAAGGTCACTCTCGCTTGCGGCGCCGCGAAAGCGCCCGCGCTACCGGCCGTACGGGACCAAATCGCAGACGCCGCGGCTAAATTGTGGCTTGCTTATCTAGACGCCGAGAGAAAGGTAAATAGAGTGTAATAAGCTAAATATGACGTAATAACTCAAAAATATACCAGAAACTTTAACATAACTTATTTTATTTCAACAAAATTTATAACTTATTTTATTTCAACAAAATTTGATACTATGTAATACTATTTGACTGATGTAACTTAGTCCAGAGTTTATATTATGGCCCTTGTTATTGGTTATTTGTTTCTTTGACAGGCTGTTTATCGCGTACCATGGGAGCTACATAACCAAATACAATCGAAGATACAGAAGGTGACTGGTGGACTGACCCGACTAGCGTCGCGGACTAAAGTCAAGAAAGAAGAATCAGTTAAACAGAGATCTCATCTGCCCCGAGAACACGCTCTAGCGTATATGCAGGATCATGTTCAATTAGTGAGGTGAATGTGAAAGTTGAGATCGGCAATTATCTCTACCGACTTTTTATAAACGAAGAATAAGATAGGAATAACATTAATTAATCTATATTCCTACTTTTATCTTAAAGGTGGGAAAAGCCATTTGACTACTGTGTAGGACAGTACAAAGTAGTCAAAGTTTACAGAGTATCTTACTAGGTAACCACATGGATTAATTAGACCTGTTTTATTCTTTGTTTATTATTTAGGCTGTACATAATAATAATTATTATCATGTAACTTAGTAATAATAATCGACTTTTAAAATAACGCTAATATTATTATTAAAAAATTTAAGTTCTCTGTCTAAGTAATTATTTAACTCAAACGCTATATTTTTTACAATGAAAACTGTTAAAATATTCCAAACACTCACCAGGGCCGCATGGGTAAGCGGTGCGGCGGCACGGGCGAGCACGGCTGCGCATACAACGCGCTACGTACAGGCAGAATGGGCCAGTGCGTGGCGGGAGTTAGTCCGCGAGCGGGGTCTGTGGGGACCGCCCACCGCGTCGCCGCTCGACAAGTGGGCGTTACACTGCACCGAGGGGCCGGCGCGCATGCGCAAACAACTGCGCCGCAACCCCGCCTTCTACACACACTATCCGCATCGCCCGGAGCTCGAGCGCTCTAACAACGTGAGTACTACTTTTTTTCTTTAAAGGCAGTGCAGAGTTGGTAAATTGCCACTGTATAATTATATATTTTGTTGCATGATGTAAAAAAAATTTGAAACAAAATTTACTAATCTGTCTTATCAACCGTTTTTTCTAGGTGTTAGCGTTTAAAAAGATGTTTTTAGTATATTATCCTTATAATCTTATCCCTTAACATATATGTATTTTGTTTATACAGAAACAACTGAAATACAAGGTAGCGCAGAGTCGAGACAGTAAGGAGTACTACAGAGTATACCAACAATGGCGCAGCGTCAGCCACTACGGCGAAACCGACGTTATAGAGGCGACAGAAATACAGAGCTACGAAGAAGATATTAACACATCCACGTTAGTTTATCGTCATAATATAATTTTTCATTCTGTAATTTACTCTTACTGAAAATTAATAGCACATTGAATTATTTGCAGAAATAAAGAACAAATATCGATTGAAGTAGCCAATGAGGATGGTTCGCCCTCAGATTTGGTCAGCAGTGGTGTCGTGAGCAAAGGAATTAACCAGTCAATAGATGGTAAGTTTTAATGGCATGTGTTATAGTCCGCGCGGAACTAATTGGCCGCGCCTGAGGTATGTGAGCGGTGGGACGGAGAGGCAGGGGCGCTTCGCACAAGAGATTGCAATAGCAAGATGAGTCCGCCGATAAAAAGACAATCTAAGGAAATAATATTTAAAGTGCATACGTTTTTTAAAAAACGGAAAGCCGATGTCAATAGTTTAGAACAGTAGTCCCCAACCTTTTTTTCATGCGGGCCACAAACATGTTTTGGTCTTGCTGTCGCGACTCGCGGGCCGCAACAAAAATTTTTAGGGTTAAAAAATAACTTTCTTCAAAATTAAAGATTTAATATTATTATATAATTAATAATATTATAATGATATTTAGACTTTACGTTATTTTGCCGGTGGGCGTGAATTTCAAAATTGTTTAACATCACGCGGGCCACAAATAAAGTCCCGGCGGGCCGCATGCGGCCCGCGGGTTGGGGATAGCGGGCTTAGAATATAAAACTGATCAATTGTCTAATGTCTTTAATTAATTCTTTCCAACAAATTATTATAATATTATTGTTCACGATATCGCGAGATTGGACGTCACTGTCTAATCTCATGTGCATTGCGAGCAGCAAGCAACCCGCCCCCTCACCCCCGTCCCCCCTACCTAAGGCACGGCCAACTAGTTCCGCACGGACTATAACATTAATGTTTTGACAATATCGACTTCGTTGTGTATTGGATATGTTACGCTCAAAGACCGAAAACGCTCAGTGAGCGAAAAAATAGCTCACAACGCGTTGTGGTCATAGTGAAACGTCCACGACGCGATCGTGGCCCTAATGAAAACGGCCACGACGCGTTCTGGTAATCGAGAAAAGCCATGACGCGTTCTGAGCATTTAAAAACAGCCACGACGCGAATTCGTGTTGTGGCCCTAATGAAAACGGCCACGACGCGTTCTGAAACCAGGCCAATTACGCAGGACGCAGGAGTAATTTTATAGCGCCCAAGTGTGTGCGCAATACACAAGAGCACTCTGGTTTCAATGAAACCAGGCCAGTTACGCAGGAGTGATTTTATAGTGCCCAGGTGTGTGCGCAATACACAAGAGCACTCTGGTTAGGCCAGTTACGCAGGAGTTATTTTATAGTGCCAAAGTATGTGCGCAATACACAAGAGCAGTCTGGTTTCAATGAAACCAGGCCAGTTACGCAGGAGTAATTTTATAGTACCCAACTGTGCGCAATACACTGGTGTGTGTACCAGTGTATTGCGCACACAGTTGGGTACTATAAAATTACTCCTGCGTAACTGGCCAGCGGAGTGCGAGTGTGCTTCCCGATTGCGGAAACTATTTCACTTTCAAGCAAATGACAAGTGAATACTTTCCGATTTTGCTGTCATTTTGACAGTAGTGACATTTCTTTTGTATGAGTGAAATAGTTTCCGCCACGGATTCGAGAAGATCTCACCGCGGATGGGAGTTTGACATCCGACGGCGGGAAATTATCCGAGGATTAGAGCCGTTTTCGCGGAAAGTTCCCGCCACCTCCGAGACTCGTGAAATCTTTTCACTTCGAGAACCGTGTCATGGCGATTGGCGGATATTGTTAGATGAAATTATTTAATGATAAAAATAAAACAAAGCAATTATTAATACTTAGTCGTGTATAATTAATGGTTAAACAAACTTACCTTAATTGAAGTTTGACCATAATTATGAGAGTCGCTGCATCCGAAGAGACTTTATAATTAACATGGTACGAGTAGTCCGCCCCTAGCTTCCGGCATCGAACACTTTTCAGAGCTTCCTGAAAAAATAAAATAGATGGCGCGGCAATGGCGCCATTACCGGGGCAGGATTTTTACCCCACCGCCACTGGTTTCTCCCACCAGTTTACCTCGGAGGTTCACTGCAGATCGCTCCTTATTCTTTTTAGAGAAGGTACAATTAAATAAATTGCGATTTTCCAAAGACATTTTAGGGTTTTTTGGGTGGGAGGGTAATAAAGTCTCTTCGGATGCAGCGACTCTCATAATTATGGTCAAACTTCACTTAAGGTAAGTTTGTTTAACCATTAATTATAAATCGTCGCTGCATTCTCGAGACTTTATAATTAACATGGTAGATGTTCAGAGTTCTTATGGAAAATCGTCATTCAAATCTCTAACACTGCAATTTTGAAAATATATATTGTAGAAATCAAATTTTTATTTTAATTATTTATACCTAAATATAACAGTGTATATAAGTTATAACCATAGAACAATAAACTAAGGAAAATAATTTCTCTATGATATACTTAAGTTTGACATACATATTTTATCATAGTATTAACATTCTCCTTGGACAAAATTGTATTAGCAAATGCATTAACATTTATAGGTAAAAACATAGGCAAAAGAGGTCTATTATCTGACCACCTTGCGACTATTCATAGTCTCTGCAGTAGAAACGCCGCTACGACATTCCGCCGATGTAGAGGCATGACGAATGCAATGTGCAGAAAACTGTCGAGTGCCCTTTTTTTTCAATATTAGTCTATCAGCTTTATCTCTATTCTAAGTGATGTGTTTTTTGTGAGTAGGTTTCTAATGTAAAAGTTGGAAAAATTTCTTTTTTATAATTATAAAAGGGAACGATTAAGTAAGGTTGATTTTTATTAGGATTAGAGGTTTAATCAATTCGTCTTGGATAGGTATTTGAAAAGTGGAGTTGCATTTATTTATATTTGAAATTTTTATAAGAGAGAGTGTCTGCACGCATTGAGCAGTTGCCAGTGCAAGTAGCGTTATTTTTTTTAGTATTATTATTATATATATATATATATATATATATATATATATATATATATATATATATATATATATATATATATATATATATATATATATATTCGTGATTGTAAGTGATACAATTTCATTTGTATACCAATTACTTACAAAATCAAGAACTATATTAGCGTCCCAAGTGTTCCGATGTTTAGGAAAACATGGTCAGGATTTGAAGACACCTTTAAGTAATTACTGACATTATTATCTGTGCTAAACCTTTTACCTAAGATGTGAGAAAGCGCCGAGCGTATGGTATTCACTCCTGAATAACTAGATCCTTAATTCCTCCTTGTCTAAATTGTTCAGTTATAAATTATAATGCTATTTGATTTGAATCATTAAAACAATCAGTAAGCTTATTTTCAGTACAAAGTTTCCAAATTTGTTTCTATGCCGTATCGTATTGCTTAAGCGTGTTACTAGATAAAGGCGAAATCATTAGATCAATCGTCTCTAGATTGAAAGATTCATGCGAAAACGCTTCCAAAATAAACGGCACGACAACAGGGTAAGGTAAGGCTTCACCACAAGAGGTGTGCGTTTCTGAAAGGTGATAATAAAGATCATAATGGATACCACGCCTGACTAGGCCAGTAAGGGAAGACGATAATGCCAGATGCCAAATCGTTGATTATTATTTTACGTACTTACCTAAACCTTTTAATATTAAAGAAAATGGGGGAAAACAGTAGGAGTAACTACTCCAGTAATTTATTGTAAAGGTGTCAATATTGTATGCGTTAGGATGTCTTTTCCAAAAAACATACAACATTTAGCATTAATACGGGAGGCAAATAAATCAATGTCTGGAAGACCAAATTTGTCAGTAAACTTATGGTAGGCTTCAATGGACAAACTCCGTTCAGTATCTATAATACTGCAACTTGACTCCCTGTCAACGTCAATATTCTCTTTAGAATTGATATATGATGCAAAAATAAAAAAGTGGCGATCGACGCACCATTGTCCATTTCTAAATTAGCTGTGCTTCATTATTAAGATGTTCGTACTACACTCCTCCCATTCTGTTGATGTAGGAGATTGCAGTCCATATTATTATCAATTCTCAAGAGAATTTCTTTATTATACTTACCTACAAGGAATTTGCAAAACATTTTTAATAATTTTAAGGCTGCCCGTAACTTTTATAAATTTATATGATATTGTGACTTCTTCGTTCCAAAACTCATTTGATGTTTCCCCATCGCAAGCTATTCCCCATCCTGTGAGGGAAGCATCCGAGAATATTTCAATATAATATTGCTCATAGCGAAGAGGTTTGAAAGTAGTCAATATAAGTAATATTGTTTTGCCACCATAAAAAGTCTGACTTCAAAACTGTTATTAATGACATTACTTTATCATCTAAGTAATTATCATTTGATGTTCTAAGAGCCAACAATTTCTCTCTTCCAAACCGCTTACTGAATACTTGTATACTTAGTTATCCATAATCCGTCAACCACAAGAAGTCAGTAGGCTTAAAAACTTTGCAAGGTCTCTAATAAATATCGAATTTATGTATATATTTTTTTAAGTGAGCCTAAAATTTCAAGTATTTTATTATGGGGTACCTAATTCCAAAGTCATTTTAGCTGTATTTATTTTGAAAACTAAAAATCTTTTTCTTGTACTCAGAAATATGTCACTTTTCTGTTCATTGATTACAAAGCCAATTTTTTTAAATAAAATTATAATTTCACTAACGTTATCACTGCAGGAATGATTGTAAGAATTGTCTACACATAATATTATGTCATCTAAATAGTATACTAGACGATGGCTCCGGCTTCTTAAGTAAGTTATGACAGGTTTCATAAGTTTTGCAAACACGAATGGTGTAGAACATAGAAATAAATCAGCAGAACCCAGACCAAAAGGCAAGCATTGAAATTCATAGATCAAAAAATCCAAATCTAAAAAACTTTCTGCTCGATTTGTGTATGGGAATACAAAAATAAGCTTCTTCAAATCAACATTTGTAACGTCTAGTTTCGATACTAACTTGATACTACTACTCCTAATGTCCTCCATTTTAAGGGACTAGTCTTTATAAATAAATTTTGCTTTTTTTTTTAAATTCAGAACAAATCTGTAACTTCCATCATCCTTAGGAATGAGAAAGATTTCAGAAATAAATTGTCCAGGATCATCCTGACATTCAGGAACAGTGCCTAACAATTGCAATAATCTAGTGATTTCATCATTCATGTGAATTACCAGTCCATTGGCCGAAAAAGATTGACGCGGCTCGTAGACCTGTGTTACGCAATGAGAAAAAGGAACCATAATTTATCCAGATACACACTCGATAACGACAGGATCGTTAGTGAGTTTGAAGTTATTACAATGATGTTGCAGTCTTGCTAAAGCAGTTACCTCTAGCTCCTGTGGTTCCGTCTGTATGGCCCGCTTCGGTCGGTGTGCGTCGTCGCAGTGCGCGGCCGCTTGCGCGTCCGAGCTGGCTCCGTATTCCTGGGCCCACTCCTTTCGTCTGTTATTTGGGTGGGCCCCGAGAGCCAACCGGCCTGTTAGGCAGCGGTTGATCATGCTGACATGACGATGTAGAAGGTTGTTGTGGATCATAAGGCTTTTTAAACTTAATCTGTAGACCCGAACGTTCTGCCATTTTAGTAGCCTTGATGCAAGATTACCATTACGGTAGCGAGTTAATGTAAGACCAGCAATCGCCGCAATACACTGTCCAAAATGACTTTGTGCCTTTTTCCAATCGTTTGTCCATTTCAAACTGAATCGGTTAAAACTCAAGCCAGATCCGGACCAAGAACTGGAGCTTTTAATAGGGTTAAATTTTCAGGTATATGGATGTTTTCCATTCATTTTCGCATACACTCCACTTAGGAGTCCACAACAAACTGGCCCCCAACGTTCAGAGATCTCATCTTTAACTTTCGGCGTAAAAACTTCCACTTTGTTTTTCAAAGAACCCAAAGCTTTTAAAATATCATTTGATAAAGATGGGATGGGTTCGACCGTATTGGGCACTGAGTCTGTCACCTTGAGAGATTGAGACAGATGAATTATTATTTAGTAGCTCCGGTAGAGCATCATGTTAATGCAATCACTTCCGGTTGCATCAGTTTCAAAAAGGCATACGCACAACGGATCGAACACTCCGATCGGATGAAATTAAATACAAATGTACATTTGCATTCATTTTGCATTCATTATAATTGCATTATGCATTCACTAACAGTCTGAAAAACTGAACAATAAAACTTTCATCATCCCCTAAAAAGGGGTAGCCAATTGGTATATATGGTCAAGATCGCATCAAGACTCTTTAAATATACCTTTGAAAAGGGTATGTGCGGCCATGATCGCATCATGACTCTAAACATACCTTTGAAAAGAGTATGTGTGGCCATGATCGCATCATGACTCTCTAAACATACTCGTACATATTAGTTTTTATTTTATATTATTTTGTATTTTAGTTTAGCATATTTTCGCAAGGTTGCCCATATTCACTTTAATATTCCGGATGAATTCCGATTTTTAGTTCTTATAACAATAATTGTGGGTAGGTAAAGATAAACCTCCTAAAAATAAAACTGTATAAAAACAGATCTAAAAAAATAAGTGACTAACCTTCTTCACTAACTTCCGATCCATTCGTTTTTTCAAACGAACGCAAGCAACGACGAACGAATTTTTCTCATTTCTTCCTCCGATTTACGGAGATTTCGCTTACCCTTGCTATTTAAAATTACTATGCACTTATATTCACATAAAAACACTTTAGTAAATTATTAAGTTATTTCACTGTTCACTTCACAAAATTAAAGCACTATAACTTAATTAGAGATGTTTCGATGCCCGAACACAATAAACGAATGAGGAGCGATCTGCAGTGAACCTCCGAGGTAAACTGGTGGGAGAAACCAGTGGCGGTGGGGTAAAAATCCCGCCCCGGTAATGGCGCCATCTATTTAATTTTTTCAGGAAGCTCTGAAAAGTGTTTCCATGCCGGAAGCTAGGGGCGGACTACCATGTTAATTATAAAGTCTCGAGGATGCAGCGACGATTAATAATTATTGTTTAAAATGTTAAATAAATGTCGTATTGTAATAATTATATGTTAAATCTTTAGAAAGTGTTCATTGAACAATAAATATTTTTTATTTATAAATGCAGTATTTGTATTAATATTTGGTACTTAAAGATTTAGAAATAAATAATATATTTTTATTTTTTTATTAATCCTTCGATCGGGGATTCTTGGAAATGCTATTGTATTCTATTGTTGTCGCGGTCACTGGTGTCCTTATGGGGCTTGAAGGATTAATACCTACTTATGTAATAGGTTAAACATTATTGTGCTTTTACAATAATTTTAAATAGTTATTTAAGTAAATATCATTATAATTCCAAGGTCATACTCACCATCCGGGAACTTCCATAGTACTAATCTAATAAAAACTAATATTGAATGAAAAACAAATTTAAAACAAAAAAAAAAACTTATATAAACTTTAAAGTAATAAGTTTGTTTTACACATAAATAAAAGGTATTCTCACACAACAAGATTTATCGATTATATTAAAGCATTAATTATGAAGCACTTTGTGATTTACTGAAGCACAACACACAACTTATAATACCGTACCCTAATCTGTGACTTACAGATTTGACAGATTGTCAGTCGGCAGTCGGTACATAGACAATATTTTTTGTTTTAATTCCACTCAAGCCCCAAGCGACAGCCGACAGCCGTGCTATTTGTACTTTGTACTGCGCGGTGCGCCATTCACTCAATCCCCAAGCGGCAGCCGGTTACCGCGCTCTTTTATTCAATAACGTATTTCTACGGGAATTATTGGAAATGCTATTGTATACTATATTGTTGTCGCAGTCACCGGTGTCCTTATAGTTTTTACGGGATAAAGAAGTTTCATTAGGTACGATCTTTGATATACATATTGAGAGATTTGATATACTTTCTGAATGAAAAATATTACAATACATATAGTCTGTAGGCGACTATAGTATCTTTTCGGCTACTCAATATAGCGTTATTTAGTGTGTGTTGCTATAACTTGTATTTAATATTCAATGAAATATTCAAAATCATTTGTTGATTAAAACGCAGCCGAAATATATATTTTTTGTAAGGTAAGACTAATCTTAGTCTTTAAATTTTGTTCATTAAATTAAGAGGTGCAGAGAAAAAAGACAATTATTTTCCTGTCTTTTAACTTGATACTGACAGCGATGAATAAACCAAGGCTATATTATATGCCATAGCACTTATTGCCAAAAAAAACTAGTGTCAATTATTCTCTTTGGTTTCGAATTCATTCCCGCGACCAAAGAGGATGTAAACTGTATACTACGTAACAAGAGGTCGGACTTAGAAGAAAAAAAATAAATATCCGTTATTTTTTTAATTTGAAACTGAAGTTAAAATTTTTAAGTGCAAAACCTTTCACTCTAAACATACCAAAAATTTTAAAAAATAAAAATAAAAAAGAAATGAGCTCAAATAAATGTTTTATTTCAATAAAAAAATATTGTACCTAATTTAATAAATAGGGTAACAAGGTAAATTGACCAATAAAACAGATTTAATCCACAAGCTTTTGTTATTTTCTATTATTAAATATTATAATATTACAGTACAGTTTTATGTATTTTATTTATAAATATAATAGAATAGCTGTCTATGCTACCCTACTAACTACTTGATTGGCTTATACAGTAAACTCTATATAGGGAGGGGATTAAAGCTGCGCGTCCACCAGGTCGGAATCGGGACGTACGGTGCGGACGGCACGTCGTGTCGTCATATACTTGTCAGGCGCAGAATGACATTCCAGTACTTCTAGTGCAGTTCATAGTAGTCAGTACCATACATACAAAGCAACAAATCCGTCCACTGCGTACCTACGCTCCGATTCCGATCCAGTGGACCGCACCTTTATACATACACACTTTGTTTTCTTACACCCTGTATACGACAGCTGAAATCTATCGCGTGGGCTCAGGCCAGCTGCATACCACCTCACTTGATCAGAGGATTTTTCCTTGGTGGCCGTACCACTCATAATCCCATACCTTCCTTCTAAAATCTCCTTGCTTTGAATCTCTTTGCTGCTTTCGTTCCCAAGCGGTCGCATGCGACCGCGAGAACAAAAGATTTCCTACAATCCGCGTTCGAGGTAACAGCTATTGCTTGCAGACTAAAATGTTGCAAACTAGCTGCATAGGGACCTAAAAATCTGAAATTAATGAAACATTTTTCATTTGCTACATTTCCATACAGTTTACATAAATTATTACCTAAGTATAGTTAATATACCTAATGTATTGTTACAATAAAAAAATATACACATGATACACATTTCATCATTTTCCAAATTAACTGCATACTGATATACATTATAATAATTTCTATGAAATAATAATCTATCTTTTTCATATTATTATAGTTTAAGTTGTAAATTATTGTACAATTAAGCAAATAATACTACGACATACTTTGTATTAGAACATGGTATGATATCGTTATGTTTTGCTTCAATTTATCAATTTACGGTTGATAAATTGAAGCAATGGCTTACCTTTCGTTTTTCAATAATTAATCCACTTATTTTACAATTTTTGTATTTTTGTAATTATTAATTTTCACAAAATGAAATTCGAACTTTGAGTTTTAAACTTCTTCTTCCTCTTTTTTCTCATGTAGTTTATATTTTCTATGGTCTTTTTTATCAGCCAATCACAGTCGACCGTGCTTAAAAATTGTACAGATTATGCGATTATATCTAGTAGCTACGTTTAAATTTGGAACCCAATTTTTTTTTTGTTCGGAACTTTCGTCCACCTGCCCGCGACGGAAAGTTTGTGAATCGCTGTAATACTGACAGATTATGAGATCTTTTCACGTGAAAAGTTTCCGACGATCGTGAATCGGGCAGCTGGTTCACCAGTGTATTGCGCACACAGTTGGGTACTATAAAATTACTCCTGCGTAACTGGCCTGGTTTCAGTGGCCGTTTTCATTAGGGCCACAACACGAATTCGAGTCGTGGCTGTTTTTAAATGCTCAGAACGCGTCATGGTTTTTCTCGATTCGCGATCGAACGCGTCATGGCCGTTTTCATTAGGGCCACAACGCGAAATTCGCGTCGTGGCCGTTTCACTATAGCCACAACGCGTTGTGAGCCATTTTTTCGCTCACTGAGCGTTTTCGGTGTTTGAGCGTAACAGATACAATAAAAGTGACCTAACATCCACGGATCAAAATCCTTAAAGAAATACATCTTAAGAAATACATCTATTGCCAGCTAATGAGGATGGACCAGACGTGGAAGACGAGGATGAACAACAACCTCTGCCTCCGGACAACCAGACACTACTCAGGCTGTTGGAACACCATGAAAAGGTAAGAACATCCCTTTTTAAAAACTTTGAAAAGATATTCCAATTCCAGGCAATCGATCTGTAGCCACTGTTTAATTCATGTGCTGTTGACTAAACACAATTACTAATTTGATAATAAAAAAAAAAAAAACATTTTCTAGACTATTTTTGACGAATACTTTCTTTCAGATATCACACATGTTTAGATGTGCTCGTATACAAGGTCTCGATACCACGGAGGGTCTTTTGCTATTCGGTCGGGAGCATTGCTACGTCATTGATGGGTTTACTCTCCTAAGAAATAGAGAGATAAGGGACTTGGACGGTTGTCCTGAGGACTACGAGCCAATATTACCTAGTCAGGGCATTCAGCGCAGCAACCAGAGACAATGCTCTAAGTTCTTATACGAGGATATAAGGTATATCTTTTTATAGACAAATAGTTTATGAAGTTTTTTTGTCTATGAAAACAATAGAATATAATATAAATTATGATTGTGTTTTAGGGAAGTACACAAGAGGAGATATTTGCTGCAGCCAATAGCGCTCGAGGTTTTTTCCAGTGACGGTCGCAATTACTTGCTTGCTTTCCCGAGGAAAGTTAGAAACAAGGTAAGCTATATTTTTCTCTATTTTTATATGTATAATGTAAATTGCAATTAACCTTATTTCCGTGGTGCTCCCCCTTAAGTTCTTTGACTTTCGGTCATTGCAACTTTGTGCTGTCTCCCGCTTTTATGGGGAGGGAAATTGGATTCTTCCTACTCCTCCTATTTTCTTCTGATTAATTTCGTTGCGGGTCCCAAGACAGTATTAGCATGTCCCTCGGGCTCCCTGAGATCATATCAAAGGGTTTTCGTGGTTGGATGCCGCTGTCGATCCTGGCGACACAGGAGATACAGTGGTGGGAATGTGTGGTGGGCCAAAGCCCGATTAAAAAAAAAAAAATTGCAATGCGACATAGACTAAGGAAAAATGCGATTAACCCGGCGTCAATGACGTGAAAATAATTGCATGGACTATGACGTCGGGTCATTTTGACCCGAACTTTGTAGATACATTTGTAATGAAACTAAGTAGGTACCACAATTTTGTCTTTTATTTATTTAAAGGGGGTTTAATTATGCATAAAATTAAAAAAAAACCCTGTGTTATACAATTAATATTTTTGTTATTTGCTTTCTTCACGGCAGATGCAAAATCAACCTTGGAAACTTTAGGTGTACGTTAATTTAATATTTTCGCAAAATTTTCTTACCTTTTAAAGAAAAAAATTACTGATGAATTTAAAGAGAGGTTGTTATAACTTACTAACATGAAAATAAAAAGAAATCAGTCGTCTACTTCCTCATTCAGAGTTATAGAACTACTACAGTTATCACAAGATGTAATCTTGCCCTAGCATATAAAAATTGGTCATGCTGTGCATGTGTGAAGTGTTTTTTTTTTATCTTTTTTAGATGAAGAGACTTCACATCTTTTGTAAGTTCCAAGAATTTATTCACTTTCACCTAGATACATGGTCCTCAAGTTCAATGCCCAAAGCAGCCTGAGACTCGCCATCGTCAAGGTCTAACTCTTGTAACAACTTTTAAATCCTTTCTGGGCTATTTGTCAATGATATTCTCCTTTAAAACGTAAAAAATAAGGCAAAGCAATATTTTCATACTAATAAAAGTTAGTCATGAAAATACTACACCGGCGATGACGCCGGGTCATAATGACCCGTTTTAACTTGACGCGCAAATATCTTACTGCGCACGAGGTATGGCTCTAGCCGTAACAGCTAGGCGGATGGAAGGGAGTTGTATTTCCAGCTATACGAAGATTGGAAAACATTCGATTGGCGCAAAGACAAAATATATCCAATTAAACATGGCTCGGGTCAATATGACCCGGCGTCATTGTCGCCGGGTTAACAGTTTCATGTTTTGCAGTACATTTATTACTGCATTTGTTAAACCACAAAGATTGTAACAAAAGAGCAGTAATTCCACCTCAAAATTGCTCTATAGAGGGTGTTTGAACCCACTGGGTGCCGCTATGAAGCCTTAGGGTCTATCGTGTCAAACTACTGTCATATGTCACGATATAGCTGTCATGTGTCACGATAATATGCCTATATTTGACACGGTAGACCCGGCCACGTAGCAGTACCTGGTGGCAAATAGAATTTCAAACACCCTCATTATCACGAAATTTAGGCCCGTATTTTTGGTCAGTACTTAAGATGCGACCCGGTCTCAAGACGCGATTCGGCTCTGTGATTGGTCCAAATTTTGACAGCCAACCAATCACAGAGCCTGAACCGTGTCTTGAGACCGAGATGCATCTTGAGTACTGACCAAAAATACGGGCCGTGATATCGGATTCGTCAGTGGTAAAGAATGTATGTTATGAATTATTGAACAATCAGTGCTTTTTACCATAATGTGTTTCAGAGTTATTAATATATTCTGTAATTGATTGTACTGTTGGTTCTTTTTGGAAATTCATGTTGAACACTAATAAAACACAATTTTTCGTGCACTTTTTCCACTATATTAAGAAATTATTATAAATTTTAACAAATTCACGACCGGTTTCGAAAATATAAATCATCTTCAGGTGTACTTAAATTTTAAACATTTGTACAGTACCAGCCGTGCTTGCCGATTTAATATATTATGTAATTGATTGTACTGTTGGTTCTTGGTGGAAATTCATGTTGAACACTAATAAAACACAATTTTTCGTGCAATTTTTCCACTATATTAAGAAATTATTATAAATTTTAACAAATTACACGACCGGTTTCGAAATAAATCATCTTCAGGTGTACTTAAATTTTCAACTTTTGTACAGTACCAGTAATTCAGCCGTGCTTGCCGATTATAATAATATCTTTTACATCAGACCTCTACTATAGTTACATGTTCTATGGTTGTCGCAGGTATGTAGTCGGTTCACGGCGCTGGCGACGGGCATGGCGGACAGCGCGGCGGGCTCGGTGGCGGGTCAGCGGCGCGGTGTGGCCGTGGAGCAACCCGCTGGGTTACTCGCCTCGCTCATCGGTGACACCTCTGTTACACAGCGGTGGCTGGTACGCTATTTTCCATAATAACTTTGTTTATCTTATAATATGATGGTTTATATTGCGCATACTTCTATTCATTCGATTAAATCTGATAAAAAATAAAAAATTGTAAAGTGATTCAAATAAATGTGGTATTGTGCGATGAATAAGTGACATTTAAAATATCGGAGTAAGGGTCACCGAACACGTAAAAATTGTATTGACCTATTGCCATTGACCCATTTCTATTTAACTTTTAAAGTACGGGTGCGGGGTGGATAGAGTCACTACACCTTCAAACACCAAAGTTTTACTAATGATTGTGCTCTGCGCACCTTTAGAAACAAGTTAGCTATCTTACATAAAATTATGCGAAGTACAAACATTGTTTTGTAATAATATGTATTGTATTTATTTGCAGAGAGGAGAAATAACGAACTTCCAATACCTGATGCATTTGAATTCGCTGGCTGGACGATCCTACAACGATCTCATGCAGTACCCAGTGTTCCCGTGGATTCTTGCTGACTACGACTCATTGGAGTTAGATCTTACTAACCCCGCCACGTTTCGTGATCTCACAAAGCCAATGGGCGCCCAGAGTCCAGACAGACTTGAACAGTTTAGAAAACGATATAAGGTAGTCTACAAATAACAGTTTATCTTATATCTTTAAGCGAGCAATTCTTGTATATAAATATATAATTGGAATCTCGGAATCGGCTCTAACGATTTGCATGAAATTTAGTATACAGAGGGTTTCGGGGGCGATAAATCGATCTAGCTAGGAATCATTTTTAGAAAATGTCATTTTATTCGTGTTTTATTGAATACCGAGCAAAGCTCGGTCAAATAGCTAGTTATATTGTATGCACACAGTGTAGAATTCTCTAACTAATAAAAAATACATAATGAATTACCTTTTGCTCTTGTTTTGGTCCAACGTGCGTCGCGTACGTTGGTCCAACGTACAAGCGTATTTTCCAATGTATTAGACAAAGACAAAAAATTGTATAGTTATACACTGTGTATTTTTTAAAGTAGTAAGATTTTTAATGATTTATTAGATAGATAAATATGATTCATAACACCCTAAGTTTTTATCTTTGTTTCTAAGGAATGGGATGATCCTCACGGTGAAACTCCGCCATATCATTACGGCACGCATTATTCTTCGGCAATGATAGTGTGTTCTTACCTGGTACGAATGGAACCGTTTACTCAACATTTTCTAAGACTGCAAGGTGGCCATTTTGACTTGGCAGACAGGTAAGATTTTACCACTCTTTATTTTGTTGTATTTTATGGTTGCCATAATATGATATATTTTGCCTTTCTAGAATGTTCCACTCCATCAAAGAAGCATGGAACTCTGCATCTAAACACAATATGGCAGATGTGAAGGAACTGATACCGGAATTCTTTTACTTGCCCGAATTCCTACTCAACTCTAACAATTTTGATTTAGGTAAGTAGCTCCTCACGGTTCAACCTACAGTAATAATTATTATTATACACGCCAGAAAAGTTCGTTATTGAATAGTCTACAAATTCTGTATGTGTTTTAAGTGCGTATACGTGTGCGTGTACGCGTAAAGTGCGTATGTATTTACGTATACGTAAGCATTTTCTCTATGAATATCATCTTACACATGAAAATATCTCACCTAACATACATTTCAGGGTCCAAACAGTCAGGCGTAGCGCTAGGTGACGTGGTCCTCCCGCCGTGGGCTCGCGGCGACCCGCGCGAGTTCATACGCATGCACCGCGCGGCGCTCGAGTCCGACTACGTGTCGCACCGCCTGCATCACTGGATAGATCTCGTGTTTGGATATAAACAGGCCGGCCCACCCGCTGTCGAGGCCTGCAATGTGTTCCATCATCTGTTCTACGAAGGAAATGTGGATATTTACAAGTAAGTTGTATTGTTTGGTTGCAAAGCACGTAATCTGGATATCAAAGTGTAGCTACTTGGGCATTTCACTCGCGCACGAATATCGCGTACTTGTGGAAACGAGATTACAATATAATCGTGTGCCGGTAAAGAAGGCAAGAGCTTTTACTTTCTTAAATGTATTGATTATTATAGGATTTATTTACATTTTTTAGATGTATTCAAAAACTTCATTTTATAAAGTTTAATAATTCTAGTCCTGTGCATTTATAACCTGTCTCTTTTTCATAGTATCGATGATCCACTTAAGAAGAATGCTACAATCGGATTTATTAATAACTTCGGCCAAATACCAAAGCAGCTTTTCAAGAAAGCGCACCCGAGCAAAAAGATGTCCCAACGAAGTTCCACAATACTAGATCCGAATAATATCATACCATCCCAGGGCGTTACTCCGCCTGAGAAGTTGTTCTTCCATAACTTAGAGAATTTAAGGCCATCTTTGCAGCCAGTCAAAGGTAAGTTAATATACTTTGCATACATTATGTTACTTATAAGCCGATTCTAATATTATTTGCTACATAATGCAGATTAACTTCTTGTTCGATCCAGTCCGTATCCTAAAAAACTGTAAAATTATCTTTTCCTGAAATATTAAATCTATTAAATTTTTATCATTAAAATATATATTAAAATTAAAAATTATAATACTATTTTTGCCGTTTGATAGGAAGGCTTGATAAATCAAGGAACAAAGCTACATTGCATACATATTGTATTGCATTAAAATTATATAATTTGGTTACTACCAATTGATCTGAAGTATCTAATTACGTTTAATACATAATCAATAATCACCATGTTTTTCCACAGAGGTAAAAGGCCCTGTCGGTCAAATCCTTTACACGGACAAGGCTATACTGGCAGTGGAACAAAACAAGGTGTTGATGCCGCCAACCTACAACAAATACGTGGCTTGGGGCTTCGCGGACCATTCCCTGCGTATCGGCAACTATGATAACGATAAGGCGGTATTCGTTTGTGAGTCCGTCGCGCAGGCGTGCGGGGAAATCGTCGCGTGTGTTTGTCTGTCCGATAAGACCATTGTCACGGCTGGTACTAGCACTGTAAGTACATATAACTCCTAATATGATTGATGTTTAAAATAAGCTGAATTTAGACGAGGACGTAAGAGTGAAACAGCTTTTTTTAATAACCTTTGACTATGACGACGTAAATTGTTTACGCAAATCCTGAAGACGTGTAGTTAAAATTTCAATGTCACACATCAGTGGCGAAGGGTGAATATTTTCGGAAGGGAAGCCGGAGTATAAAATCTACTTACCAAAATGCTCAGCACTGATATAGGTACCTACATAATATTATGTTCGAGTTTCAAGTTTGATAATGATGCCTTTAAAAAGTCAAAATAAAGAGTTAACAAACGAAACGTTTCGTTTGTTAAAGTCTGTCTGAATTAATGCCATTTCCGAAGTCCAAACAACACGATTACGTATGACACACAAATCACAATATAAATTAATTTAATTCATGAAATCATGACACACTTCTAACACTAAAACAAATAAAATTCGACAAAACAAAACTGAAATTAAAACAAACAACAAATTCTTTTTCTTTAAGATTCGCAGTTATCCGCCATATGTCAAACTAAAAAACCAGCAAAATAAAAATGTATTACGCGCCTATCATATTTAATAAATACCGCTAAAGGCATTCCTAATAAAGTCATATTACAAAAAATCCTACCAAATAAAGTGTAATTACGCGCCAGCAAAAGTATTATGTCGCTACATTCATTCTTAATTCGTATCATAACAATTTTACGTCATGACTCATCTTTCTCGCTTGCACCTGTGCGTTGCTAATTAACCTTTCTCCGTAATAAGCCCATTGAAATCGGCTTATTTCCGAGTATATTAGCGCGTGCTAGAACGAGACAGAACATGACGATCAGTTCACAGGAATGAAAAGGACAGAGGCTTACTCTGAAATATTGTTCTATGGAGAAGTAAGCCGCTAATTTATTGGCTTGATCGGAGATGTTCTGCGCTTGCACAATTTGGTAGGCGTTTAGTTATTAACTATTTCAAGTGAGTGGAAAATTTATTAAATATAAATATTTGTAGGCGTTTTAGGGGAATTCAAAGTTTTTTTTTAAGTACGTAAAATATTTATTGGATAAAAATGTCGTTGGCCCATAGATTCGATTTTTCTAAGGGAAGCCGACGGGAATCGGGTTATATGGACTCTTCGCCACTGTCACACATACAAATGTTTTATGTAAAATTCTAAGCTGTTGGTTTTCTAATATTAAATGTTTAAATAAATAATTATGTAGAGTGTAGACACATTATTGAATAAAAAATCTCCTTT
This sequence comes from Polyommatus iphigenia, assembly GCA_963422495.1. Classification (NCBI taxonomy): domain Eukaryota; kingdom Metazoa; phylum Arthropoda; class Insecta; order Lepidoptera; family Lycaenidae; genus Polyommatus; species Polyommatus iphigenia. The sequence goes on from OY730188.1 coordinate 16,248,316, forward strand.
AGGTGGTGACAGTATGGCAGTACTGGGCGCGGCGGCGGAAGTTATCGGTGAAGACGTGCCTGTACGGGCACAGCGACGCGGTCACGTGTTTGGCGGCTAGCCCCGCCTACAACCTCGTAGTTAGCGGCAGTCGAGACGGTTTACTGCTAGTGTGGGACGTGGAACGCGGCGCGTACGTACGCCAGTTGAGACCGCCCATCACGACCGTACCGCTGCCGCCCGTGTCCGCGCTGGCTATTGATGATATCACGGTAAGGATTTAAACGTAAAGTACTATCAGATATATTATAGGCATCTACGACGGCAGACCTGCCTCGCGATCTACGAATTTAGCCAGGTGATTTCAATCAACCAATATTATGACTAAACATAAACTTGAGATTAGTGATGGGCCGAATGTGGTTTGAACCGAATACGAACTTCGGCCGAACATTCGGTAAAAATGAAAAATTCGGCTGAACTTCGGTTCAATTTCGCCACGCTTTTTCGTGTTGTGACTTGTTTACGCACTTGCTGCAAATATTGCTAGATGTGCCCCGCCCGCACTCCGCGCTTCCCCGCGGGGCCGTTAGCCAGCTATTAGTCATTTGTAAAGTAAAAGTAAAGTCAACATTTTTGTTTTTTGATTAAGTAAGAGAGATTTCTTAGACTTGTTGAGAAGGGCAGTAAAATTTTGTTTTTTGATTAAGTAATAAAGATTTCTAAGGCTGGTTTGGTTAGTAAGAAGAGCGGCTTAATTTTGTGTTTTGTTTGTTTAAGTAACCAAAAATTTTTGAGACTGGTCGTTAAAAAGACCAATTTAAGTTTTTTGTTTATCACGTTTGGTTACTTTTTAGGGTTCCGTACCCAAAGGGTAAAAACGGGACCCTATTACTAAGATTTCGATGTCTGTCCGTCCGTCCGTCCGTCCGTCCGTCCGTCCGTCCGTCCGTCCGTCCGTCTGTCCGTCCGTCTGTCTGTCTCCAGGCTGTAACTCAAGAACCGCTATAGCTAGACTTCTGAAATTTTCACAGATTGTGTTTTTCGGTTGCCGCTATAACAACAAATACTAAAAACAAAATAAAATTAATATTTAAGGGTGGCTCCCATACAACAAACATGTTTTTTTTTACCTTTTTTGCTCTATATCAGTAATGGCAACAGATAGGCACATGATATTTTCACGAAGGCCCTTATTGTATGTCTAAGTCAAAAATTATAATAATATTAAAATAAAATAAAAATTTAAGGGGGGCTCCCATACAAAAAACACAATTTTGGCCTATTTTTGCTCTCTAACGGTACGGAACCCTTCGTGCGCGAGTCCAACTCGCACTTGGCCGATTATTCTAATTCAAATAAGTAAATGACTATGAACGAATATAGTTCTTGTATCATAATTATTTTATGTCACTGTTACTACAGATATGTTTTTTTCATTAATTTCTATTATAATAGTGCAAGTATATTAAGTGCCGAATGTTCGGCATTTTAACCGAAATTCGGCCGAATGACGAAGTTCGGTTCAAGCTGCCGAAGTTCGGTTAAACCGAATGTAAAACGAATTTCGGCCCACCCCTACTTGAGATAAATAATTCAACCAATTATTAAACGTGGACTGTCTCATTATGAATTAATTTATCCAAAGGTAAGTACTTACAAAAACATGGTTGAAGCTATCCGATGTATTATATTCCTCTATAGTTGAAGCTTTAGAAAAGTTATCTTTAATATTACCAGGGCGACATAGCGACGTGTGCGGGCAGCTGGCTGCACGTGTGGTCTATCAACGGTACGCTGTTGGGCGGGGCGGACGCCGGCGGCGAGCGCGCGCAGATCCTGTGCGTCGCATTCAGCCAGACGCGAGAGTGGGACCCGCTCAATGTGGTCATTACGGGCTCCGGTGATGGCGTTGTCAGGGTATGGTTAATTTTGTTGTTATCTTATCTCTTTATACGAGCAATTCCTGTATATAAATATATAATTGGAATCTCGGAATCGGTTCCAACGATTTTCATGAAATTTTGTATATAGGGGGTTTCGGGGGCGATAAATCGATCTAGCTAGGAATTATTTTTAGAAAATGTCATTTTATTCGTGTTTTATCGAATACCGAGCAAAGCTCGGTCAAATAGCTAGTGTTCTAATTTATTAGAGAGGAACAATTTATTTTTAATATAATCTTATGTCACGCCTTTTTTTGGTCACAACAGATGTGGTCCATTGAATACGTTCTAAAGACGGATGATCACGATACTACGGCGGAAATTGATGAAGCTGACAGTTTACAAAAAGACAAAACTTTGGAGAGCGGTGACCAGACCACCCTTGAGATCGATAGCGTCGACAAAGAAGACGAATCACAGAGCAAGACGGAAACTGAGTCAGAGAGGGATGCAGCATTAAAGAGGGTAGAGGCATTGGTCAAACAAATGAGCTTGTCACAGGAACAAGAAGGTAAAACACACGAATTTAATAATAATTGTTAAAAAATATTCAGAATCATTATTGACCTAAAATTAATTTGCAGTACATTTAACGAAATCCGGATCGGAAAGTTCTTTATCCGATGTGGGAGAGACGACTAGCGCCAAGGAATCGGCGAGGAGGCATGACGAGAAAGATATATGCAGCGACGAAGAAACACATACAGACCACGTCGATTCCTGCGAAGAGGGTAAAGAATATGACAACGAGAAGGACACGAGTGCGGACAGAGATGACGATAATGCGGACAAAGATAACGTTACGCACCGGACCAAGTTGCAAAAGCAGGGTAATGTGGTGCTGCGTCGCAAGTCGAAAACTAACGCACTGTACCGCAAAAGTAAGTTTTGCATGACGCTATTTAATGGACGCATATATTATGTCGGTTTAATCACATACATAACAACCCATTTTCTTAGTAGTTCACTGGAGTGAAATAAAGTTTGGTTAGGCTTTGCTGGATTGACAACTTCGTGTTCTAAGTTTGTTTAATTTTTTAAAATTGGTTTTGAGATAGGAAAGTGGGTTGACAAATTCGAAAGAAAGCTTATCAGCATAAACACAAATACAGGAAAAATTTGCTCACTAAAATAAGAGGATAACACGAATTTTTAAGTTTAATTCTAAGTGTTGTGTGCGTCGTGTCAATTTACTTGTAATTTCTTGTGTTGTTATTAACTCTGGCTGTGTTTTGTCCCTTGTATGCTTAATAAAGATGTTTTTATTTATTTATTTATTTATAGAATAGGGATAACTAACATTCTTTTACTCGCTGCTCTACATAAAATCTATTAAAGTTTATCACGCGTGAAAAGGAAGGTGGCCAAAACGGGGCAAAAAACCCGGTGTACAAAATAACATTTTATCCCCAGGCGGTGGCAGCATCGGCGACAGTAGCGAGTCCGGCTCAGTGGACATGGCGGTGCCGGCGGAGGGCGAGGGGGGGTTGCGGCCGAGCAAGTCCGATACTTCCCTCACGGACTCGTTCGTTGTGCTCGCTGCGCCCGAGCCCGCCCCACCCCCCGCGCCACGCCCAGTCGCTGAACCTGCACCAGGTATGTATAAGGGCCTGTCCACATCTCCACGTCACGACGTCGTCAACGTGGAACAGTGCGGTAACGTGGCACGGTACGTTGACGTGACGTGTAACGTCAACGTAACGTACAATGCACGTCTTTTTTCTTCTCTTTCTCCGTTTTTAACCAACTTCCAAAAAGGAGGCGGTTATACAAGATGTTTGTGTAAACACCGTTGTCCTTGAAACCATCAAATGAGCCCGTCAAAATGAACAACTTTTTCTATGAGAACAATGCTGGGAATTTAAAAAAATCTGTCTTCATACCCATACAAATTGCCGATCCGGGCATCCGTATGGGTAAGAAGACGGCTTTTTTTTTGAGTTCCCAGCATTGTTCTCATAGAAAAAGTTGTTCATTTTGACGGGCTCATTTGATGGTTTCAAGGACAACGGTGTTTACACAAACACACTGTATTATGTTCGGCTGTGGATATATTTTTTTATTTTTTATTTGTGTATGTTCAACGATTACTCCGCCGTTTGTGAACCGATTTTCAAAATGTTTCTTTTGTTGTATAGGGTTCAACTCCAATTTGGTACCATATTCACAAAAGTGGTGACCTGATGATGGGATCCATGAGTAATCGAGGGAACTTCTCAAAATTTATATGGAAACATATAGTGATTTTGGTTTTATGTGAAGGATCCTAGGCATAATATGCTACCAAAAAGTAAGACTTTACACCAAGGCATGCTATGGTTCCGAAGATACTAAGAGAACTCCGGATTCCTTATAGATACAAGTTTGGGACTTTCGGCTATGTTTTAAGAACTGAAAGCATATGCTACTATGCAAATTCTATTCATGATAATAATTCAGTAATAATATTATGTCCATAAGTAATAAATAACGACGTGTTATAGTAGCCATTTTGAGTAGAGTTGAGAGCGTATTAGATTAACAGGTCTGTAATGCATAATATTTATAGTAGGGTATGGCTCGTGGCTTTTGAGACAATATAGCATAAAACTTTTTTTAAAACTGCCTGAGTATAGTAGTTGTGATAGTTTCATACCTAAATCCTATATATCTACATCTGACAGCCTATATGTTTACCGGTCAATAACTAAAATGAGTGAAATTATTATTTTTAACAAAAAATTAAAACCGACTTCCAAGGTAAAAACAATAAGTAATAATATGAACTAAAAAGTATTAAATAATTCTTACTCTTTAATAGTGCCGCTTTCAGAATTCGTCTAAATCTCAACTATTTCTGTACATACTACTTTGAAGTTTGAAGATGATGAAGAATGATAAAGAACATTCATTACTTTGAAGTCGGTACCAGTCCCAAAAGTTTCATATATTCTGACATTGACTGATTAACTCACGATTAAATTAGGTGGTACCGACTTCAAAATAATGAAGACTATAGTATGTACTATCAGAGAAGTTGATTCCTATGCAGATCGGGGACCTAAGTAGTTTGGTTGCGTCACGTCAAACCCAGCCGACAGATCACAATTAACATTGAATTGACATATTCGACCAAATAACGTTGGTCTATCAATTGCATAGGAATCAATTTCCTCGATGGTACATAAATAGTTGAGATTTAGACGAATTCTGAAAGCGGCACTATTAAAGAATAAGAATTATTTAATACTTTTTAGTTCATACTTATACTTATTGTTTTTATTAACATTTAGCAAAAGCAAAATACGTATTGTGCGGTCTACATCTAGATCAGTAGTGAAGAATGTAACAGTTTTACAAGGCATGGCCACGTACATACAATGTTGCTATATCGTATCTTTTACAATCGTACGATTATATTGCTGTCTCGTTTCCACAAATACGGGATAAGGCCAGATAGCGTTGTTGTGGTGATTTTAGATGTCCCTAGAGTGGGCGCGCTATGAGCATTTTGCCGCCCGCGCTGAAAAAACGTTAATAATTCGTAAAACAATAGCTCGTTAGTCTTGTATTTTATAATAGCTGCCCCTAATCTCGTTAGCTATGCGTGCTGAAAGCCTGGACGCCATCAGAACACGGGGGCCCGCCTAAAGTTAAGTTTCTTACCATCAGGTGTCGCGGGGCGGCAAATTGCTCACCGCGCGCCCACTGACGTAGGTACAAATTTTGACATTATTTTTTTCCAAATTTGCAATACTGGCTTTATTGGTGGATTTGTTGTAGAAACAATTTTAATTATACAATTATTTAAAAGTATTAAGTAATAGCAACGTAGTATTTGAAAGATTTCTTTCAAATAATAAATTAATTGCTATGGTGCCAGTCAAGTCATAATATATGACCACAAGGTCTTCTATAGACACATTTCTTTGAGGAACCAAATTACTTGATTTGCACAAGTAGACCTAGCATCATCTTCCAAGAAGGTAGATGCATCTTCCATCGCTTATTTTTATTTGAAAATAAAATATAATCTTTGAAAATATGTGCACTAAAAAGGTGTTACAGATGGCCAAAGTTGCTGTGCAATAAACATTGCTTATACTTTTGTGAAGACTGTTTAGATAAAACATATCCTAAAGATAAGGAAAACGTATAATTTGGATCCTTTTTTCTTAAATTTTTCAGTATTATAGGGTATTATTTAGGACAAAGTAAAAAAAAACAGTAAAAATATTAAATTTTCTAAAATGTTTTGTAAGCCAAAGTCCTTAAAACAGATTTAAATAAATGTGGTGAATTTTCAATTGTTACTTGTGTGTTATTTAAATCGTGTTAAAATAAATTAATGATATTGCTTAATTCCCTACTAAAAATAGCTAAAGAAAGGGGCGGCAAAATGCTCCACACGCGCGCCCACTGACGTTTCACGCAATAACGCTAGGGTTAGATAATGTTTACTTGACAAAATATACGATAGTCTTTTAATATTTTACACCTATCATTAGTATCCTTTTTTAGTTTTCACCTTTAAACAAAATTTTATGTGTATCGTAAAAGTGTCAATAAATATGTTATTCTGTTATTAATAAATAAAATAAAAATAAACATCGTTCTCAGAGGGTGGTCAGTGGGTGCGTCGCCTGGTGCTGCGCGGCAAGCTCACGATGCACACGGCGTTCGAGCGGCGCGACAACGCCACGCCCGCCGCCGTCACCGCGCTCGCCGCGGCGCGCTCCGGACGCGGCCTCGCGGTCGGCGACGGACGGGGACGGGTCAGTATACTTAGTCATGGGCCCGTATTTTTGGTCAGTACTCAAGATGCATCTCGGTCTCAAGACACGGTTCAGGCTCTGTGATTGGTTGGCTGTCAAAATTTGGACCAATCACAGAGCCGAACCGCGTCTTGAGACCGGGTCGCATCTTAAGTACTGACCAAAAATACGGGCCTTAGTCCTTACTATTATCTAGTTGTGTTAAGACAGTAGGTAAATCATCTGCGCGTCATTGTGGCTATGAATAATTTGGTCGTGTATACAATTGCAACGGTCGTTAACTCACCGACGTCGGAAGCCGTTAAAAGGGTTGGTTTTCGGCATCGTCGGTGTTCGGTTTTCTATAGAAATGGCAGAGCATGTCACAAAAGTTGTTTCCGAAAGCCATAACCGTCGTCGTACTACACATTGTTTCACATTATTAACATTCTTTATCAGGCTAGAGTAGGATAACAAATTGATTGTAACTATTTTTTTATTACTATTACTGTAGCGCCTCATCTATGTTCGCTGAGGCACATACAGACTGTTTTCAGACAATTATTAGAAAGAAATGTGCCTCGCTCTGGTCGCGTGTGCAAAACAGTCCAAACAGAATCCTGAATGTGTTGGGTAGCAGGTGGGATTCCGTGTTGCTGAAGCATTGGGTGCAGCTCCATGCTCCGATAGCACGGTTCCCATATATTTAATTGTTGAATAATTTATTTTATATTTTTTACTAACACTAGAATAAGGCCCTATTGTTGAAACTAACACTGTGGATGAAAATCTGAAATAAATTAATTGAATTGAATTGAATTTTGTTTAATTATCTAGATATTCCGATGGTCGGCGCCGGACATGACGAGCGCTGCGGGCGCGAAGGGCGGCCCCGCGGACCACTGGATTCGCGACGACACCGCACCATTTTGCACGCAATGTCAGGTAAAAAGTTTAGCTCCTTTATTCACTTCAATTTGACAGCGTCGCGTGCTTATAAAAAAAAACTTGAGAGGTGTTCAACAAGGGACACCCGAATGGAACGAAGTTATTCATTTATGTTAAAAAAACCTGTATACATATTATACACTCAAAAAATTATTAATAAACGCCATCTATTGACGCCCAGGAATACTAACAACGAATCGCTGTTTATTTAAAAAAAAACGCCATCTAGTTGACGCACAGGAATACTTACTATCAACGCCATCTGCCCCTAACATGCAGGTACTAATAAAAAAGTGTCGAGGTCAAATCAAGTCGGTTTACTGACGATAGTTGAACGTGACAACGTCATAAGAAAATGGAACGCCTCAGAGCGAGGTAACGCCGCAGAAGTCATGTTTTTTCGTGCGTGCAGCTGGCTCCATCGAATTATAAGACGTTGTCACGTCAAAAATCTCATCATCTTATATGAGCCATATAAAATGACTAGCGACCCGCCCCGGCGTCGCACGGGTATAAAATATATAGCCACTGAAAAAATGATTAAAATCGATAACCTATGATCCTTCACGTGGTCTACTTCTTATCTGTGCCAAATAACATAAAAATTGCTCCAGTAGGTCGCGAGATTAAAGCCCTTTCAAATAATTTCCCCCGTTTTTTCCACATTCTTCTATTAGTCTTAGCGTGATAAAATATATAGCCTATAGTCTTCCTCAATAAATGGGCTATCTAACACTGAAATAATTTTTCAAATAGGATCAGTAGTTCCTGAGATTAGCGCGTTCAAGTTAGCCTTTTTAAATAATTTTCCCCGTTTTTTCCACATTTTCCTCTATTTCTTCGCTCCTATTGGTCTTAGCGTGATAAAATATAGCCTATAGCCTTTCTCGATAAATGGGCTATCTAACACTGAAAGAATCATCAAAATCCGTTGCGTAGTTTTAGGGAACAAAGGGACATGAGGGAAAAAAAGCGATTTTGTTTTATAATATGACTGTATAGATGAGACTTTTTATTAACACTATTTATTATTTAATCAAAACTAATTTTATGTGTTATAAATTTCAGGTCCGCTTCACGGCTCTAGAGCGGCGGCACCACTGCCGCGAGTGCGGCGCGGTGTTCTGCGGCCGCTGCTCGCGGTACGAGGCGCCGGTGCGCCGCCTGCGTGCGTTGCGGCCCGTGCGCGTCTGCCAGCGTTGTCACGACAACATACACGCCTCGCGGGATTAAACAGCGTGCTATGATAACCTCCACGACTCGCGCAATTAGGCTCAATTCAGACCGCAACGCGACGCGTAGATGCATTTCTAAATTTATATGGATTTGACAGATGCGCAAGACGTCTCACGCAATTGTAATCTGTCAAATCCATACAAATCCTCGCCTCGCCTAGTCGCGTTGCGGTCTGAATCAACCCTTAGACGGTGTTGCAATGACAACGTACACGCCTCGCACCATTCAGTGTCGCCATGCCATTATCCACGTCTCGTGCGACTAGAGTCTAGACAGTGTTGTAAAGACAAAGTTTACGCTCCGCCCGATCAAACAGCGAGCGGTACCGATGTCATAACGACATAACATGCGCATTTAATACTTAATAATGATGTCATTATCTGGACGAATATACTTGTCTATATAGATATTAATCCGCTCCGACTTGATATTTAATAAACAATCGCGCTAAATATAATCCTAAAAATAAATAATCAAGAATCCAATAATTACTTTAACCCTTGATGGATTCAATATGGACAATTAGTTGCAAGCGATAAAGTGTCCACTGTCCGTCTTTAAAATTATTAAAGACGAACACTTAAGCGTCTATTAAAATATACTTTGTCACAAAGTTAAAGTTGTGTATAGAAAGAAAAGATAATTACTTATCAATATTTTATTCAGAAGTAATAACGATCATCATGGAGGCTGTTAAAAAAATCAAAAAGATTCGGGCTAACGAAAATGAGTATTAATGAAATAAGTTTTATGGTAGTGACCCTGACTAATTTATAATCAAATTATAATTTATTAACCTTATAAATATTGCAAAAGGCGCTGGAATCCCTTTTGATATTTATGATGAAGATTAGTGTTGGTAAAAATATTATTTACAATACGAATGGATGTAGTTTTAATACAGCTACGAGCACTAACATGTATAAAGACAATTTTTCACGAAATTAGCGACCAGATATGTAGGTTTATGTAAAAAACTAATTCAATATACAGAACAGTATAATTTGAGATAACAATCTATGGCTAATATCTTTAAAACTTGGGTTTTAGAGGAAATCTTGTTCATGTATAAAATTTTTGAAATTGATGTATATCTGTGTTAGTGCTGATAGCTTCAAAACTATTAGTTGATTTTCTATATGGAATGTAAGGTTATCGTGTATTAGCAATTATGTAATAAGGATTAATTTCAACATGGCAGCTAAAATATTTTACCCACATGGTACACTAACTTGTAACAATAATTTATAAAGTTTAATAATATAAATTCTTATGCAAATGCTTGGACATAGTAAAAATAATCTACTGATTAAATAAGGCTGCCTTAGATCATTATAAACAAATTTTAGTGTATTCCCCTGCTAGTTTGCTTGTAAATCCAATAATCAAATTTATAGAAAATTATTTATAAAACGAGTGGAAAATAAAATTGATATTATCGTACAAATATTTAAAAGTCTAAAATCTATTTAGATACTTATTTATTTTATTTATTTATTACTTAGAGCTCCGTGTAGCGTTTGTTATGTGCTTATTAGTTTACAAAAAATAATTATTCTTATGAAGTCAGTATTAGAGGATGTATGTTATATTATAATACTACTTCTATAGCGTGCGATCTCAATGCCTCGAAAATGAAATATTTTTTTGAGATTTTATTTGTGTATATTCCTTTAAATCAATAATTAACCTTTTATAGGGCGTGATATTTTTTTGATAAGCTATCTTACTCGAACTACACTTATTTGTGAGATGTTATAAACGTTAGATTCTAGTCATATATTGAAAGATTACTGTATCTTAGTTATAAACTTTTGTGTGTGATTTACCATACATTTTGTTGAATATAAATGTACCGAACTATTATTTTATACAACTAAACTTTTATTTGGATTTTTTGTTTGGGTTTTCACTTTCAATTTTTGAATAATTATATTTTTACTATTAATCAAATATGAATGCATTTTATAACATTCCTTGTGTTACTCGATGTCAATATATTATTGTACGTAATGAAAATGTAAACTTGTTGAATCATAGATGATATTATATGTATGTAAAATGCTTGTATGTCTCTAATATCGTAACGGCATGTTGTCAGTCAATTGATATAGTAGCGGAATGATATATCGCTTTCACTTGCACTCGCGGGTTATAGTTTCTATAAAAATATAAATATATTATACAGCTTCTGCCATTATCTTGCAGGGTATCGAGTAGTGTTCCCCCAGAGATCCGTTTACAGAGTAGCACCGAGCTCTAACATTCAAATACAACAGTTTTACCCCAAGCGTAGCGTTCGTATAAATAAAAACGTTTAGAAAAATCATTTTATATCTTTGTAAATCCGTAGTGAAATGTAAAAATATATATACCGACACGCAGCGAGTTCTGTCGAACATTATCTATTTGTGAACTATCTCTTGCTATCTAATGTAAATGTGTTTTCCGGTCACCTTATGTGCGGTGTTAGGATAAATCGCAGACAATAGTTACGTTGTTTAGGTAGTTTGTAGGCACTGAAGTTTATGCCGTTGATATGTTCATGTGTAAATGAATAAAATGGTGCAGCAAAATTGTAACAATTTTATTTTGCATTCCCTTTATTACCCTATTGAGATAAACTTGCGCCAGTCTAGTTTCAAACCGTACCGTAGATAACCACGGTACGGTTTAAAAACATGGTTTATAAAAACCATGTTTTTATCTAGTCTTACTCTGTAGAAGCGAAAGAGATAGCATAACATTTTGACCTAGGATCAAGACGTATGCTCTGGATTTGCCAAGCGCGTACACTCGAAAGGGACAGAAGATAGGGGCTCAGTACGACTTACAGCCGGTTATATAACAAAGTTTATGCAACACTCAACTACGTCTTTGTTTCACCACATAAATTACTGTATAATGTATAATCACATAAACGAAGTAAATATCGGTCGCAACTGATTTGTTGGTCGCAAGTTTTCCTTGTGGCAGTTGTGACCAACAGAAATTCTGACTAAGACAAAATGTTGTTTCCGTCCTTTTCATTCCTTACAGTTTTCGTATGTTGTGATTTTAATAATAATTACGTAATAATAATAAATATAATATATTTAATAATAATTGCGTAGCAAATCCAGAGCATATATTTTCATCCTAGCATTTTGACTTACAATTAAGGGAGATCGCAGACGTCACACTTTTTGTGTGATCGAGTCTGCGGCGCACAAAAAGTTTGCGTGGCGCGCAAAATGTCGTTCGCGGATTTTTCACACACTTAACGCACACGACACACATCTTCGATCATTCTGTCCGCTGAACTGTAGGGATGTAGACGCTATGGAAATCGTGCAAAGATCGAAGTATTATTTTAAATAATATAATAATAATATCTATGGACGCTTCACACCACGTCAGTCTGGCCCCGTGGTAAGTACCTGAAGGACTTGTGATACGGATACCAGACAACGGAAATATATTTACTACTTTTATACTATACATATATTTAAGATTTTTATTATATGATACACATATTTAATACACATCCATGACCCAGGAACTTTGAAAACTTTTTGTTCCGTCGGCGGGATTCGAACCCGCGACCTCCGGCTTGAGCTGCCAACAGCCACCCACTGAGCCACAGAGGTCGTCAAAAGGTGTACTTGAAGTACAGAAAAAGAAGAAAAAACTTATCGGTACGTTGACAATTTAATCTCTTAGAAAGATGCTTGTGTAAGTGTATACGTACACATATTTTTACACACAGATGTAAACTAATTTCGGTTTCGTTTGACAGCTCGAGATTGTTGCTATTTTCCGTTAGGTATATTAACTTTGTGATAAAAACTGAAACTTAGCGTATTTTGTTTTTTCTTTAGACGTCAACGATGTCCAAACATGAGCTGAATATACATTACAGCACACTTTTTCCCACAATTTTCTTTTTAAATGTCTATTATGATATTCTGCCTTAGAAGCATCATAAATTACTGGTCTGTTTTGTATTCCATGAATTAGCATCGTTACATCGATATCTGGCGCCATGGTTATTAAATAGATCGCGTACGTTACGTCACTACAAATGCAGATTGCAGATTATAAGTGTGCGCCGTCTGCGTTAACGCGTGTTGAAGCAAACGTTCTATTTTTTTCGCACACTTTTTGTGCGGTGCGGCGCGAAGCGGCGCGATGCGGTCTGCCAGAGTTAAACGGATTTTTTGTGCGCCAGACTTTTTGCGCGTCGTGTGCGTTACTGCATATAATTGCATAGGTTCTATTTCCACGGACTAAAAAGTGCGTCACGGATAGTCTGTCGTCTGCGATCTCCCTAATTTAGCTATAATCCAGATTGGCGCTGCTGGTGGGCTGGTGGCACCGACCTCCATTATACATGTATAATGGAGATCAGTGGCTGGTGGGGATGGGTATAATGGCCGGAGAGGTATAAATAAAATCAAAATATTACCAACTAACATAATATTTATTACTCTTCATAATATTTGAACTTTCATTGTCTATATAATATCTACATATCGTATGCCCCGGTATGTACAAGCTTGAAAGATATACAATTTAGAAAAATAATTCAAGACAAATATACAAAATAACGCCCAACAAGAAATTCCGAAACAACTGGATTATTTATATTAAGTACAATATAAGAAATATTTTATATTAATGTAACATATTGATCTAAAAATAAGTACGTATTGGCTTAGCTGGCATATTCTAACGTTCATACTTCACATGGCAACTGACAACGGGTGCAAAAGTTTAAAAATAGTGCGAGTTATTAGAATCGTCATCACAATCAACAAGTCATTAACACCATCCGGTAACACGTACCGATAAGTATAAGCATTACACATTTAGATTTGTAAACTAAAGCTGAAAAATCTATAAGCTTCGAACGTATAGCTAATTCCAACTTTAACAGTAGGCTGGAAGAAATTAAGTACTATGACCTAGTGATTATTTCAAATCAATCGACCGCGAAATTTTTGATTAATATGATTATTCGATAAAACAAAATTTAGAAGTACTCCTGGAATGTAATTCAAAATGATATTGTGCAAAATCATTGTGCTACTGACAAAATATACAAAATTCAACTGACATTCTCAACGATGAGAGAATCAAAGTATGAACCGCTTAAATTAAACTTGAATTACTTTACATCAAATAATAACAAAAAAAAACTATAAAAAAAATTTATATTAACTAAAAATAGGTAATATAAATCACACAAACCAACAACTCCGGCGCAAACTAGAAGTACTTTGATCTACCCCGTCCCTAATCGTTATTGCAATAATAAAATATAAACAAGGCAGATTCACAAAAGACGTAATTGTAAAGTATCCTACAAATTTACAATTATATACAAAAAATTAAAAAATATATCCAAAAAGCTCTATGATAAGAGTTTTGTAATAAATACTGTAAGATTTGTTCGCCTCTCAGCTGGACTCGGGCCCGGCTAATACTGTCCCCTGGACGTTTGCAGTGCGGAGTAAGTCTTATCTTAGTTACACATTGACATACCATATCTATAGACATCACAATTCTACGTGCTGTGTGCACACCGAACGCCGTAACAGCGTAAAGTATCTAGACTACTCTAGAGTCTAGAGGAGTTCAAAAACCTAAAGATTTACATTTCGGTGTGGAACGGAATGCGACATCTTTAAATATAGTAAAATCGATGCAGTTTACGTATTTCTATCGAACAACATCGAGTGCAGAGTAAGCGCAGTGCACCTCACTATTAAGTACGATATTACATTGTGTATTATGTAAAGTTAAGTCTAGCGCCCATATCTATGGCCTAAACGTAACTGCTAACCAGTGTTAGTGACTACTAACCAGTGTATCAAATAATTTCTAAACATTTAAGTCCATTTAATACTCAAGTGTGTGCATGTCCTATTCACAACGTTTCAAACTTGAGCACATTTGGACACGAGAAAACTCACAAATTTTAGTAATTTGTTCGTCTATTGAGGAAGGTTTCTGTATGAAGACTGGAGGAATATTTAGAAAAATATCATTTTTTAACAAAAATAGCACTGTTTTGAATGTCTATGGAGGGGCATATACAAGAATTGTGGATGTGCCGCTTTATGTCTAACGATGGAAGGAACTACGTGAATAAGTATCGTAAATAAGTTATAGCTAAAATATTTACTTGAAATTATTGAAAAAATTTACGTAAGTCGACTTGGTCACTTCGATTCTTTAAGCGCAAAGCACTTCTCAGTAGGACAAAACTGTCAAGTCAGCATTATAATAATTATATGAATATACTTTTAATTTGCCGTTACAATATGTCAAGAATAAACGTTTATAATTTCAAGTAGGTCCAATAAACATTTGAAACTGTATAAGTTGTTAATATCTAAAAATATGTTTTTCAGTTAGGATTACGTCGTACACTAATATATTAGGAGTACAAAATATTTATGTGCGTATTATACTGCTACAGGTGCATTAAATTTTTGATAATATTAGACATTGAAGACTAAATTGGACGACAAGTGAGCAGCTTCCAACCATTTTCCTTTCTAGACTCCTCTGGTCTAGTTCAAGCGTACACTTTAGTAACCAATTATTATAGTAACAATCATCACCGTGTTTCGTCAAAAAATCTTTGGAACTATTTAAGAATTTTTTAAATAGTTTTCGTCATCATTTTCGTAACAGTCGTTACATTAAACAATATGTACACTTCACATGCGAGATTTTTATAAAATCGATATAATAATCATTCGTAACAAACGATAAACATTTAATAATGAATAACAATCACCAAAGCCTGAAAAAGTAATTAATGGAAGTTCAAACTAATTTTTTTTTCGCGCAACGTGCGGTTTACTGTCAATAATTTTTTTTGGAAAGCCGATTCGATGAACTAAAAGTAATTAAGTAGTATTAATTTGTTCGTTGAGATCAGTCACTTGGCGTTGTTGCATTATTTATTTAATAATGACAACGAATAAGACGAAAATGACTCGCAAACGCATTGCGAAGTTAGTCAAAGACAAAGTCATACACATGCCGTATAAAACATATTTCGTTGCCAAAGTTAAGTACACGCATTCAGAATACCTATTCTCGAATGAGTTTCACTTCGAGAAGTCAATTAAGTACACATAATGTACTTTGAGTATAGTTATAATGTTGACGCGTCATGTTTACGACTTTAATTTTTAATAAATTCGACACCAAAACGCAGTGTCTGAAAATTTAAAACTAAGCAATACAAGCGGCCTAAACGGTGTTTAGTGATTTAATGATTAATAGTCTGCCATATTATAGGGCAATAAATTCTTAACCACTCGTTTTCTCCCTATCATTTTGCAGCATATAGGTATGCTTTCAGGCTTAAGTTGCCTTATACAGGCAATACAATGATTTATAGAAAATTAGGAACGAACCCTTAATAGTTCTTTCACGTTCGCGTATGTTAAAGGCCTACCCCCGCGTAACAAGCTGTAGCTCTAAACATTAGTTACAGCTTTCGAGCGTTACAGTAACAAGCTACAGCTTGCTATAATTAAGACGAGCTCACCAATGTTTATTACCGTTTGTGTTACAGCTCGCGAGTTAAGGTTACAGCTCTCTTGAGTTGCAGTTACTACTGGCGAGTTACATACAACTCATTTACATCGGAGCTGGTGTCAGGAAGGGGTTGGTAGGTTGTCCGGCGAAGGAGTTGGCTCGCGCGGCGGCGGAGAGCGCCGGCGCGCGGGCGACGCGGCCGAGCCACGCGTCGGGGTGCGGCAGCCCCGCCCCCGCCACCGGCTCCTCGGCCAGCGCCCGCAGACCCACTGACAGCTGCTGACACATCGCCGCCACCGCGTCGCTGCACACCTCGCTGCTCGACTGTGGAAGAGAATAAAGTGTTAGTAAGAATGTAAAGGAAAGTTTTTGGAACGAAGTTCCTCAGCGCGCGTTGCGAAAGGGGGCTAGACGAAAAAAGTTGTAACGACACTTTTTGACCGACACTTATTTTAGTACCTACGAAGTAGGGGCAGCTATCAGGGACACCCGTACGGACTGGCAATACGGGCGCCAGGAGCGGGAGCACATATGAGACGCTAGCACATAGTTTCACAGCGACGCGGAGCGGGTCGTGTGCGGGTAATTGTAAAGCCAGCCTTAGTTTTGTTGGGCAAGTTTTCATTGTTTGCAATATATTATGTATTATGTTTATTGTTTAGTTACTTATTTCTTGTTAACTTTAGGAGAGTTTCATCAACAAAATCAACTTTCTTGACAAATGAGGCCACTTTTGACGACATTACATGTTTGAAAAATACTGTTTTATCTGCTACTTGGGATCTTTCGAGATTAAATACCATTAAGTTTTTCTAGATTAAAATAACTGTTATTTATACTTACATCATTCGTCGTATCAGTGATGGGATTGATAGGATTGATGGGATTGGTGATGGGGTTAGTTATGGGGTTGGCGGCGGGTATGGTGGGTAGCGGCGGGAGCGCGGGCGCGGCGGGCGCGCTCGACGGCGACTGCAGCCCGAGGCGCTGTCTCTCCAGGTTCGATGGTAATTCGCTAATGCGGAGAGACATCTGACGCTTGAATGGCGAGCTGAAATAGACGAAGCTTGTATTCAGGGCCTGTTTCACCACTTCCTGATAAGTGCCGGATAAGCTATCCACCACTTAACTATAGTCCGCGCGGAACTAGTTGGCCGCGCCTGAGGTATGTGAGCGGTGGGACGGAGAGGCAGGGGCGCTTCTCACAAGAGATTGCAATAGCAAGATGAGTCCGCCGATAAAAAGACAATCTAAGGAAATAATATTTAGAGTGCATACGTTTTTTAAAAAACTGAAAGCCGATGTCAATAGTTTAGAACAGTGGTCCCCAACCTTTTTTTCATGCGGGCCACAAACATGTTTTGGTCTTGGTGTCGCGACTCGCCGGCCGCAATAAACATTTTTTAGGGTTAAAAAATAACTTTCTTCAAAATTAAAGATTTAATATTATATTTAATAATATTATTAATGCTTTACTTTTTTTGACTTGCGAGCCACAAATAAAGTCCCGGCGGGCCGCGGGTTGGGGATAGCGGGTTTAGAATATAAAACTGATCAATTGTCTAATATCTTTAATTTATTCTTTCCAATAATTAAATAATATTATTGTTCACGGTATCGCGAGATTGGTCGTCACTGTCTAATCTCATGTGCATTGCGAGCAGCAAGCAACCCGCCCTCTCACCCCGTCCCTACCTAAGGCGCGGCCAACTAGTTCCGCGCGGACTTTAGACAGATAGAGTATGGAGAATCTGTCAAATAAGTTGTGGAAAACCTATCCGGCACTTTAGCAGGAAGTGGTGAAACAGGCCTTTACTATAATAAAATGCATGTATGTTTTAAGTTTCTGAGCAGAATTTAATACTTAAACAACATGATAAAATACGCACGCATGATTAATATCGTAATCAAAGTTAAGCTAATCGTACAAATATAATTAACCGATTATATCTATCATTTATCTGTTGCGGAAATCCAATAATCAAATTGTTATTCAACGCATTCAAAGCTAGTCAAAATCCCTGTATTTGTCAATAATAATTGCTTTAACGTATCAGTCAAAGATTTTGCATTGCATGGGCTATGCATTGCCTTTTTAAATATTTTAGCAAGGGGGCTAAAATAATTGTCTATTTTTGACGTGAGAACGTCTTATAATTCGATGGCCGACTGCGCGCACGAAAAAACATGACGCAATATGCGGCGTTACCTCGCTCTGAGGCGTTCCTTTTGAGTTGTTTAGCAGAAATGTACAGTCGGGGAAAATTGTGGTAAGCAGAAATGTACAGTCGGGGAAATGAGTTGTTTAGCAGAAATGTACAATCGGGGAAATGAGTTGTTTAGCAGAAATGTACAGTCGGGGAAAATTGTGCTAAGCAGAAATGTACAGTCGGGGAAATGAGTTGTTTAGCAGAAATGTACAGTCGGGGAAATGAGTTGTTTAGCAGAAATGTACAGTCGGGGAAATGAGTTTTGACGTGACAACGTCATATAATTCGATGGAGCCGGCTGCACGCACGAAAAAAACATGACTCATGCGGCGTTACCTCGCTCTAAGGCGTTCCATTTAAGGCTTGAAGTGCAAGCGAGAGCGCGGAACGAGCGACAAAGAGGCACGTTGTCACGTTCAACTATCGTCAGTAAACCGACTTTACAGACAACCGTTTTTTATCTCTCTATCTATCAATCACGTGTCGAAATATAAACTAACTTGTTGTTAAGATGCGCGAACCCGCGGAATGAGCCCTGCCGCTCGAGCAGGTGCGGCGCGGCGTGCGGGCGCTCCACGGCGAAGGGGTTGTGCGGCGCGCGGGGCGGGGCGCTGGCGGGCGGGGGCGGGGCTACGGGCGCGGGCGACGGCGCGTCCGCCTCCGATACGCGCCGACTTATTATACCTGTGAGTACATTTTTTATTTGAGAGATTACAATTAAAATATACGAATTTACTATTAATGGAGTTTCAAGTAGATTTACAGAATATTATGTAGTTCGTTTGTATCAAGTTATTTCTTGACATGTCGTATGAATGTTTAGAAGATGTTGTTAGATAGGCGCTATTCATTGGACACTACAAATCTACGCAAGCGTGCAGAAGGACACAAGTTCACGCCCCCTTTTCAAACTTGGATTATATTTTAATTACCTTTAGTCGTTTATTCGAATCTAATCCTATGGTTGTCAAAAATTATTGCTCCTTGTGCGTGCTTGATATTAGCAAGATAATATTATTATTTCTGATTCTTTTTAGCAAAAGTAGTATTTTAATTTAAAAGAAAAACGTTTATTGTTTTTACCTGACTTGCGGAAGGATCCCTGTCTAGTGAAGGCGTGGCTGGCGGCGTCGATGCTCATGGAGACGGCGCACTCCTTGTCGCGGCGCTGCTTGCGCTCGAGGCACGCGGCGAACGCGCACCCCACCGCGTGCGACAGCCGCTCTCCGCTGTCGCGACCCGCGAGGAACCCGTGACACATCCAACGACGCGTCGTGCCGTCGCGGCATATGTAACTGAAAACATAATAATTTATTTATTAACTTAGTATTTTATTATATTAAAAACATAAGATTAATCCTTCGATCGCGGATTCTTGGAAATCTATTGTTATTCTATTGTTGTCGCGGTCGCCGGTGTCCTTATGGGGCCGGGGGTTGATAGGTTAAGGTGACCCGAAAATGCTTAAAGACCTTGAAACTGCTCGAAGGTGATGTTTTTCAAGTTATAAGTAATGATATTAGGTTCTTAGCCACGTATGAACTACTGATGTAAATGTAACACAAAACTATACATGAAATCTTTATTTACTTATATTTAACTTTAATAACAATAATTATAATTGCTAAAAGTACCTAAATAATAATTATTCAGGAGGCAGAATTATAATAACAACAAACTCATTTCATAACAAATTAAGTAATTAGATATTTTTTAGTTTCTCCAGTGTTTTACCTAAGATATCCTTAATTGTCCTGTCAGATCTGCGAAAGGACACTGTACAGTGTGTTCAGCGATAAACTGCCTCGGATATTTTGAGCCTTAAGTTATTAACATAAGGTTTGAGGTAAAATGCGAAACGCATCGTGGGGTCACGAACTCTGTGCGTTCTCGTGTTGCACTGTGACGTCATCAGCTGAGCTGGCTGTAATACACACCGCGCTGTCACGCGCCAGCAACTACCAACATAGCTCACGAAAGGATAGACGAGTGCATTAATGAAACATGATTTAGTTGCACTATTTTAGGGTTATTACAGTTCAGTCTCTATGAGTAACAGTAGAGTCCTGCATCTGTCTTTCTACAGGCCTATATCACGTGAAACGCGATTCCAGGACAAATGACAGATAAGTTTTAACAAATCCATAAAATGTAATAAAATCCGGATGAAGCTCTCATATACAAGAAAAGTATCATTTGCCGTTTCGTCTGGAATGTTTCGTGCGCGAGACAAACTCACGTTAAGTCGGTGTTTCTAAAATCTAGATAATCAAGATTATCTCAGATTTATAGCTACACCATAATTTCCATGAAGACAAATTATACGAAGCCACAACACAGAATTTTATGATTATAATACCCACCAACTATAAAACTATGATTGAGATTTATAATGGCTGTGACTTTGCAACAGGACGAAAATGCGAAATAGCACATTTTTTTGCGTGTGTTCCAAGTATAGGTTGTGCTTACTAATCGAGTACCGACTTAAACAGTCACATCATCGCTATTTTATTAAACGCCCGATCATCATTTGCCGGCGGCGTGGTTGCGTAATCAGACGGGAAAACGTTTTATAATTTGAAATCAATAAACGTCTAAATGAAACACCTAAGTGTATTTTTATTCTAAGGAAAAACGAGCAAAGGCTGCTAAGAAACAATTTATCTCCGTAGATATTCGTATTTAAACCCATTAAACAACGAAGCCTTTATGAATTTTGCCGCATAACCCAAATCCTGGTTGGCTCCCTCTCTTCACCTCATTCCAAACATGCAGTAAAGCAATTCTAATCGGAGATTTAGAACTAAATTATATTCCCAAGACAAACACTCCGTGAGACAAGAGATTTAACACTAATTGTTACTCGAATAGCGATTTGCTGCCCGCTCTTAATTCATCATATTATATTCATATCCTGTCGCGTCAAAGCTTTAAAAAATAGGTACAAGCGAATGAACATTGAAGTGCTCGAGTCGAATTATCGATCTATGCGGGTCGAGACTCGAGATACAAGGGCAAAGTACCTGAACCCGCGCTCGTGGTTCCTGTCCGGCGCGCAGAAGGACACCTTCTCAATGGTCTGGTCCACGATGAGGCCCTTCGTCTCCTCCTCCACCACCCGCAGACCGTCCCCGCTCACGTGCAACACCGCGCGGACCGGACGACGACGGGAGTTCTGGAAGAGATAAACAAAAATTATATCGACTGTTGCTACGTATTGTAAAATGATTTGCTCCTCTTGTTTTATTTCACTAATAGAAGTTACATGTAAAGAGCTATAAAAATGTATTTTTTTCAGTAACATCTTTTTCCAACTCGACTACGTAATGTTAGAATTTGCTTGCGAATTAATCAGAAGTTGCTGCACCAATATTCAATTATCGCGCTGGATTTATTTCTGGGTATAGCTATATAATAATAAGTACATTTTCTGGAGTCAAAGTATATTTAAATAAGGCATATTGTACATAAATAATAATTACAACTAAAATATTGACCGTACGATATAAAAAACATTAACATTGTTAGCTGAAACTAACAACTACCTAACATGTTGCTAAGTACCTAAGTTACGTTAACTAAGTTTTCTCCTCATGGCAGTGTAAATGATAAACAACCAGATAGCATTCGTAGTGTTCTTCAGATACATAGGCTGCTATTTATGTATCCGGAACTGGCCACTTACAAGAACAATATTTAAAAAGTAATTACAACATTTGAAAATAGAACTCTTTGGTTGAAGAATACATTTTGTTTCATGTGACTGTCAATTATTTTTCCATTGTGGCGTCATTTTGAAAATTGCGTGTCTTCATTTGCCATGGATTTAACGCGTGAACATTTTCGTGCAATGATTTACTACGATTTTCGGCGTGGGCTAAATCAACAACAGTGCTTTATTCAACTCACCGCAACTTTTGGAGATAAAGCACCATCAAAAACCACTGTTTATCACTGGTACAGTGAGTTTAATCGTGGGCGGTCTATGCTCACGGATGAAAATAAAGAAGGTCGCCCAAAAACAGCTGTTGTCCCACAAAATATAGATGCTGTTCGGGAACTAATAATGCGTGATCGTCATGTTACATATCGCGAGATAGAGGCGTCCTTAGGCATAAGTATGACGAGCATACATAAGATATTACACGAACATTTGGCTGTAAAAAAAATATGTTCGCGTTGGATTCCGCACAACTTGACAATCGATCAAAAACGGGCTCGTGTCGATTGGTGCAAAAAAATGATAAAAAAATACAACCGTGGTACGTCAAAAGCCGTTTATAATATCTACACAGGTGATGAATCTTGGATCTATGCATATGACCCCGAAACTAAACAACAGTCAACGGTGTGGGTGTTCCAAGATGAGCCGAAACCAACAAAAGTTACTCGTGCAAAAAGTACTTTGAAGCAAATGGTCGCCTGTTTTTTTGGAATTAATGGACATGTGGCTACAGTGCCATTAGAGAATCGTAAAACGGTTAATTCTGAATGGTATACGACCATTTGTTTACCAGAAGTCTTTGAAGAAATAAGAAAGGACAACCGACAACGCAGAATCATATTACATCACGACAATGCTAGCTGTCACACCTCAGCTGAAACAACTCAGTTTTTGGAGGGTCAAAAGATCGAATTGACTGGTCATCCGCCGTACAGCCCTGATTTGGCACCTAACGATTTCTTTTTATTCTCTTCTCTCTCTCTTCTATACGCGAAGAACAAATTACGTGGTCAACGTTTTTCGAGCCGCGAAGAGGCTGTTGATGCGTTCAAAATGCACGTTTTGGAGATACCTCAATCAGAATGGAAAAAGTGCTATGAAAATTGGTTCCAGCGTATGCAAAAGTGTGTCGATCATCGCGGCGAATATTTTGAAAAGCAATAAAACCATATTAAATGATATATGTTTGTTTCTTTTTTTAATTCCGGATACATAAATAGCAGCCCTCGTATAGGTAAAATACGATATAACGACACACGAGTATGCTCTTAAAACTTTGTATAAGAGACTTGAAATCTTTGCACGGAAATTTTGCGATAGATATCGCTAGAGTATCTTTAGGGGAATCGGGGCATTTTTACTGCTTCTACTACGCTTAGGATATCTACGAAAATGTTTATTTCGGAAGAATAGACAAACTGATATATTGACAATGGTTAATTGGTTACCTTTCATTGCCCGTAAAATCTGCCATAATTTTTCTATCGTATTTCTACTGACTGCTATCATGTGATATGTAGCACTGATACCTCAAATCAAACTTAGCGCAAATGGAGTACAGTCAATAGCCATAATGTGCTCATTGTAAACAGTATAAAGCCATACTAGTCACAGACGGAATCCTTATAAGATACATCCTATTGCAGAGCGTAGAGCTGCTAGTGAGACGGAGGATTAACTAAATAAAGTTACAGCTATAATTGACACTTACGTGTTTGTTCCTATTTCAAATTGGTCAAGACTGTGTTAGGTTTCATGTATATGTTATATTCGCTCTTCCGCTTGTAATATATCTCTTGTGCTTTATTTAATCGATTATTTTGTATTAAAGGTGTGTTTTGGAAAAAAACTATCTAGCTGTTCTATTCTATATTCTTATCAAATAGCAAACATATGTTACTGTAAAAGCTAGAAGTTCGGTAAATCTTAAGATTTGAGTGTAAATCTTAGGATTTACCGACACGAGTTGGTAAATGTAAGTATTTCTAAAAATACGACTATATTTTCGAACATTTACCATTACAATTCGGTATATGCTAGGTTTTATTACTGTCAACTCGTAAATGTTGGTTTTGGGAATAAAATAATGAGTAAATCTTAATTATTATTTACCTTAATGAACTATTAGACAAAACAGGTGGGTACATAACATAGTTATTATATACGATAGTAATAATTGAATACTAACCTACTTATTTAATTTTTTTTCATACAACATCTCTGAATTCGCCGGCATATTCGTGCCGAATCATGACTCTCCCACGGTTAATACCACTATTGTTATTATAATCGGCCAAGTGCGAGTCGGACTCGCGCACGAAGGGTTCCGTACCGATAAAGAGTAAAAATAGGCAAAAAATCGTGTTTTTTGTATGGGAGCCACCCTCAAATTTCAATTTTATTTTAATATTATTATTAATTATTAAAGAACACATACAATCAAGGATTTTGTGAAAATTTCAAGTGTCTAATAGTTACCATTATTGAAATCGAGCAAAAAAGGCCAAAAAAATCACGTTTGTTGTATGGGAGCCCCCCTTAATTATTAATTTTATTTTGTTTTTAGTATTTGTTGTTATAGCGGCAACAGAAATACACAATCTGTGAAAGTTTCAGAAGTTTAGCTATAACCGTTTTTCCCCAACTCCCACTGCTGGGAAATACCACCTTAATAATCCATACTAATATTATAAATGCGAAAGTGTGTCTGTCTGTCTGTTACCTCTTCACGCCCAAACCGCTGAACCGATTTAGCTGAAATTTGTCATGGATATACTTTGAGTCCCGGGAAAGGACAAAGGCTACTTTTTGTCCCGGAAAAATGTACGGTTCCAGCGCGATAAACGAGTTTTGGCGCAACAGAGTTGCGGGGGTCATCTAGTTTTTAATAATATTAAAAAACATAAAGATTTAAGGGGGCCTTCAATACCAAAAAACACAATTTCTGGCCTGTTTTTGCTCTATAACAGTACGGAGTACTCGTACTCGCAGTACTCGTGCGTGAGTCCGACTCGCACTTGGCCGTTTTTTTTCAACATACACCGTGCCATTAACGTCAATCCTAAGATTTACCAACTATATGGCGGTAAAAGTTCGTATCGCAAACCTTTTCGGACATTTACCATTACGAATTGGTAGATCTTAGATGTTACTACAAAATCTTAGGATTTACAGCAGTTCGAGCATTTATAGTAACACATATATTATAGCAAACATTATTATTTGTGTTTTTGTGAATATCATAATACTATAAAGCACCAGTAAAGTAAACTTTGAGATATTCGGAGGTATAGATAATAATCTCGGGATGTAAAGTACTGATTTCATTAATATTTTATCAGTCATAAAATATCAAGTCATAGTGACTTATAGTAATTTTCCCTGTTAAACCTTATTTAAAGACAAAAGCTTGTTAAATATTTAAGTAAAGATTCATGGAAAACTTAAACACGCAAAAAAATTATCTGACAGACTTAGCAGAAAATATAATATTGAATATACCTATACCTACTTGGAAAAAATTGCGAGTCACGACTAAAAACATTTTCCTTATTCCTCTCGTGTGTATGACCATGCACATTGCACAGATTATGAAAGTTCAATAGCTATGTCCACATTATGCGCTTTCGTCTTCAAATTTCGTTATCTTCTTTCATTCAACTTTCTTTTTGGCGAATTCAATAATTGAATGCGTCAACAAACGCAACGCCAACATTGTAATTATTTTTGTTCAGTTGCAGTGCCTGTCAGCTTCTTGTAACATGTGTGACGAGAACATTTTACTGGGTGGAATATGTGCGGCTTATTTTGTCATAAGAAATTCCAGAAACAAAATAACAAAGCGAAAGTTTTGGATACGGTCAGAGGGCATGCGTCGCGGGCATGCCTCACGTTCGCTATTAACTGCGCTATAACGCATGCCCTTGATGAACAAAAAAAGCCACAGTGTGGACACAGCTAATAGTCTATATAAGCTTATGCCTCTTTAAGTCTTAAAGCTACCTTAGAAGAAAAATATCCAAAACTGTCTATTATAATATTGTATAACGTACTAGACATTTTTTATTATTATCTAACAGAAAAACACGTACCGTACACAAGTAGTTTGTCTTGGCAGACGCATAAAATAGTAACATAGTAGGAGTGAATGATCACTTTATAATCCCAGAGTCCAGACGTGTGGAAGACTGCCAAACCGTTTTTTCGTCGTATAAACGTTACACATTTTATGAGTTCACAAACCGTCTCACTTCTTAGATATCTTTAATCTTTAAATAAGTATCAATTTTTGGTAAAAAAATTGCAGTTTTCTGGATAGAGTTAGTAATACTAGTAAGACGGTACGTATATTTTGAATTAAAAATATAGATTTAAGAAGTAGGATTACTGGATCCATAAACATATTTTTTTATCCCAAAAAACCTATACCTTGGCCTTTGCATCCGTTGTGGAAGATTTATACAATATTTTCAGATCGAAGTAACTAGTAGTCTAGTAAGCATTCTTCGAATACTGTGGTACCTGGAACATGAATTTAAATGTCCCTTGCCTAAGCGTAAGCATGTACGACATTCTCGCAACATAGTACCCCAATCTAAACCTATGTTAAAATTTGTAAATAGTAATTTGGCTTCGTATTTAGCAAATGATACCAGCTTAGCCTAATGCCTACATTGTATAGTTTCAGTAAACGCGGATAAGTCACACCTCGCTACACACAGATAAGGTTGAGCGGCTACAAAATTGGTGGAACTGTGCTCTTTGTTGTTTCTTCATTATTCAGAAGCTCGTATCGTCGAGTGACATATTGATATCAAGGATCCAATCATTGCTGCTTACGTCAATCGGCAGAAGTAATTTACGGACGTGACATTTGTATAAATTACGAGCTGACTCGGCAATCATCATTTTGCCATACATTCTACAAGCACTAGTAGGTAATATACAACAAGTAGGTACATGCAAGTACAGACATACTATTAATATTCCTTTTATATAAATCAAGTCTCTATTTTAAAAAACGCGTTCCTGGATTATGTACCTACCTTGTAATTATGAATTACAGACACGATTAAAATGATAATATAATGAAATTCTGTCTCATCGGTATTAATTAATTAATCATTATTACAGTCAACTCGTGCATATTATCTGGAAACTTAAGTTTTTCCGGTTCAATGGATGCTCACATGCATTGTTTCAGCGACTTCAAATTACACTGACGCCAATAACTTGGCAGCCATTTTTTGAAACACGCTCAATAAAAAGTGGGTTATTTTTAGGATGGCCCGAGTTGAAACTTGAAACTAAAGACTGAAGAAAACCCTTTTGGTGAACCTTTATTTAGAAAATCGTTTTTTATTTACAGATTATTGACCCTAATGACGTCGTTATTTCAAGATTTGACTTGTCGATTTGACGAAAATCAAATATTTAAAGAAAAGCCAAAAGTGGCTCTACCGAGCTCTACCAAGTACCTAAAACTCCTACGCCGATTTACATACATTTCGGTTGCCGGTTTTACTGAAATGCAAAAGTCATTTTTCAGTGCCCAGCCGGCTTAAGAATGCGCAAACGAGAAAATTTTGTCCACATGTTTTCTTGATGTTTGATGGTTTGTCTCTTCATCTCTATTGACCCTAACATGACATACATTTTTTCTCGTGTAGATCTGTCGACATAATGTCAAAAAATGATTCTGACATTATGTCGATAATCGATATCGACAATTTAACTACACACGAGAGTGAGATATCTCGTTGTACGCGCATGCTAGACGCACAGGTGCCTACGATGATCGACATGGCAAGATGGTGCTATCAGAAACATGAGTCACACTTTCTTTGCCCCCCCCCCCCCCCCCCCCCCTTCACTTTTTAAACTTAATCCTTCGATCGCGGATTCTTGGAAATCTTTTGTTATTCTATTATTGTCGCGATCACCGATGCTCTTATGGGGCTTGAAGGATTAATTAGACTTAATTAAAGACCTCAAGATCGAGAGCCAAACTCCAACTTCAACCACGGCGTTGTCTACAAAGAATGTTGACATTGCAGTACAAACACTTACAGAAGCCGCCTGGTGACACCGCCGCGCCCTGCCTAAAATCGGTTAGGAGGCCATTCCACATAACTCAAAGTACTTTTATAAGGCTGCACGTGAAATTTCACTTGCTATCGAGTTCTTGAAACTAACTGTTAACATAAATCTCGCTGTCCGCTGCCTACATTACTCAGGAATTTTGGTATCTCGTGACAATCTGAATAAGTAATAAGGCTTGATGCATTTGCTCGCATGACATACGTACAAAGCTACATATTATGTATTTTATTCATAGTACCCATTTATTAGTAAACACTATGAAAAAATACGTAGTTCTAATATAGTCTGATATCAATTAATATAAGAATTAGAATATAACATACTAGGTAGAGAAGCTCTACATTTTAGAATCTTGGCTTAAATCTTTTTTGAGAACCATAATGACATTTTAAACATTCAACCTTTGTTTGTAAAATCCGTACTGTCCGGTTTCAGAGAATGTACTAGCTGTTCAATCGCATTACCCTTTATATCATTTACGAATATATTGCTATCGCTTTTCCACAAGTACACGACAGGAGCAACAGCAATATTCTCGTGCGAGAGAGACAGGATTGATAAGAGAATGCTCCTCATCAATTATATCATTTTCACACCTCGCGGCCGTATTTTGTCCACGTTGAACTCACCCGCAGCACCTTGAGCGCCTCCTCGCAGACCTGCATGCCGCGCGACTCGAACACCTCGACGCAGCCGAGGTACTTGACGGGGAAGGTGCAGGTGCCCGCGCGCACCGCCGCCTCGTCCGCGTGCCATTGGTGCGGCCGCGCCGACTCCGGCGGGGAACCCTGGGGTTTGTTTAGGGTTAGTTAATGCTGCTTGGGATTATTGGGTAAGGCTTCTTACAGACGAACGGAATATGTAAAGTGTCAACGGCACGCGTCGACGGCAGTCGCTGGATTTTTTTTTGTCACAGATTTTTTTTGACACTTGTCGACGGCAGTCGACGGCTGCCGCCAACTGCCGTCGACACTAGCCATCGACAGCTGTCGCGACAAGTGTCATTCGTCTGTAAGCGATCTTAGGTCTTTCAAAACCCTGTGGTTGATCACGGTTATTAGATGCTCACACTGAGGTAACTGGGGTTTTGTGAGGTATTTGACACATTGCGGCAACAAATTGCGGCAGTTATCGCAAGTGCACTTAGCGACTAGTGTGTGCTCTAGCCTTAAAAGGGTCCTGGCTGACGTGACAATTGCCTGTTGCACGTAAACAGCTCATACTACAGATGCCATGGACATAATCGTTATTAGGCTATCCAGTCTTTTATAAAGTCTACCTATATAACTGATTCTAGTCTTTTCCGTCTCTACCCGAATAGAGACCTCCCATAATATCGTCAAGAGTTCGACTCTACCCGAGTAGAAACTTCCAGTTTTTCCTCTCAAGATACGCCTTTTTACTTTTTAGACTCATATTATCACCATGCCATACTTTAGTAATCACTAGACATCGGATTATATGCACGATCAAAGTGCCGAAATATGCATGCAAATATGCACGAAAAAATGGCCGAAATATGCACAAAATATGCACAGTCAAAAGTCACTTAATATCTCTCGATCGCGGATTCTTGGAAATCTATTGTTATTCTATTGTTATCGCGGTCGAATTCGATCGCTTGGGGCTTGACGGGTTAAAATTTATTACTTTTTTGAAGAGTTTTCCGGTGGTGCCGTTAATAAAAGCGCCAATTTTTACAATTTCATCAAATCCAGGATTTTTAATTTCTCATACCGCACCAGTGACAATTTTCCGATTGTAATCTTAATTCGTAATGCCCATGGAAGTTTATTAAATCGTTAACTACTTTATTCAAATTTTTTGCTCATGTTGCCAACTGTAGAAAAATTTGTTTCTATAAAGATAATGTACCT
Organism: Polyommatus iphigenia; assembly: GCA_963422495.1. Classification (NCBI taxonomy): domain Eukaryota; kingdom Metazoa; phylum Arthropoda; class Insecta; order Lepidoptera; family Lycaenidae; genus Polyommatus; species Polyommatus iphigenia. The sequence goes on from OY730188.1 coordinate 16,278,616, forward strand.
ATTGGATGTATTACATTCTTTAAATGGGGATGGAGCCACATATTTGAAGTGATTTGATCTATCGTACCTCTGTTTTGTGGTCTCGGTGTGCTAGTTTGGAGACTACAAGGGCATAAAACTACCGAAATATGCACAATAAAAAGTGCCATTATATGCATTTGCATATGCAAGTATGCAAATGCATATAATCCGATGTCTAGTAATCACTAATCACCTTGCGTCGTCGGAAGGACTCGCGGAAGGAACGTCGCAGGCGCTCCATGCTCCGCGGCGGCGACAGCGCGGCGCCCGCGCGCGCCCGCCTCAGGGAGCTGCGGACCGACGACTTCTGGAATACAACAAGATGCACGTTAGCATGACACTCCAACTATTCATACAATTGGGATCCCTTTGCTGAACCGAGCCGGTCGGTTGAAGATATCATCTTAGGTTCCTAGCAGCCTCTTTATCTGGACTGAGAGTTGGTAGACGAAACCATCACATTATGTGAGTACTATTTGTTTTTTGTCTTTTTTCTGAAAATATCCCAATATTACGACTAAAAAAGGCTGATTACTTTAATGTTTTATAGAACAATGATAAAGTTGATAATACAATTTAAATTTTCTTATTTACACACATCAAACCACACAAAATAATAAAAAGCTGGTTTAATTTCGTTAACTGATATTGTATTGTAGAAAAAAGCACTTAGAAAATGTTGGGTGGCCACAACACCCCGCGAGCGCTCGGGGGCTAAGAACCGCGCGAGTGATCGAGGGTTAAATTCTATGTTTTTAAGCAACTGCTGTGCAATAGCTTAAAAAATAAAAACTAGCATAGAATTGCCAATTACTATAATATCTACTATTTGTCTAGCGTCGCTTCAGTTCGGCAGACTTCGACTCAGTGTTTGTGTGCACGCGACTAGACGTACGCGCGTAGACTAGCTATTGATATGCAATAGCTTTACGCGACAGTCGGCGAATGCCACACATGTATTTACTTTTTAGACCTTTTTGACCTTTTTAAAAATTTAAAATGAATGAAAAATTCATTTTAATTTTTTTTGTACTTCTTAAAGTTTGACAACTGTAGTTACTTCACAGAATTTGTTTCTTGTTAGCAACATAATCGAAAAGTGTAATAAAAAATCAACATCCACGAATCCCGCCAATCCCGGGTTTTTCAAAGTCATAGAACTCAAAAGTTCCACGGGTTAGAGATTTGAGATTTTTACCAGTGTTAGTGGTAATGATTAGCTTTCTTTTAAAGCATCATGCGCTTGCAGCGTCGGCTTAGTTTGGTCGAAAAAAAATAAAAACTGAAAATCGATTTTCTTTGATTTCTTTGCCCCCATTAGTCATAGCCAACCGAAAAAGGGTTCATAATATAGATTTTTATATGTCCTTCAAATATTATATGAGACGTTTTTGTCTAATCTTTACGAATTTTGAAATATAATAACTTATCATTTTTTTTACGAACGCGGGATTGGGATTTTCTTTTTGCGATAATTCAAAAACTATTCAAGCGAGACAGTTGGGTGTTTTACTCGGGAACATGTAATTAAACACTTGTTGATGTCCGTTTTTGGGGTCGAAAAAAACAATGTGCACTGCAGATACCTAGTATGGCAAAGTCTAGTCTAATATTAAGTCATGTTCAAACTACGACACAATTTACAAAAAGTTGAAGTTTTGTAACTCTCAAGGTTTGGACAATAGCCAATACTCTTTACTCGGAAATTTTGTGAGGCAGTATGTAAACAACACTGTACGTCAAAGTAAAGAACGCCCACTCTATCATGGTGCATCTAACGTGTTTGGCTCAGTGAGAGGTCAATAGGTGCACGAGTGATGACTACGGTAAAAACAACCACACCCACACATTTGTTGACATTTTGTTTTTGTACTAGACAAGTGGTTTTAGTCAACTTAACTCCCGTGTCATTAGCCATTTTCTCAAGATTTTCTCCACTCGACTCACCCTCAATATCCTCATGGAGACGTTTTGTTGAACAAACGTCTTGCAAATGACATAATATTTGAAGATTGAGGTTGAGTTGAGTGAAGAAAATATCGAGGAAACTAATGATACGGGCGTAAGTCTATTGTAACTATAAAATTGTAGGCTATATTTATAGAGCTTTTAGACAACATTAGCCCAAGACAATTTGACTTTTCAAAGTCCACGCGGTGAAAACATCCTGTTATGTAAAACCATCGTTTAAAACGTGTAAGTAGTTTATGTCATTTATAAATACATACTGTAGATAACATTTAAGATATCATTCCCGCATTATTTACATAAAAATTAGGAAGTTTCGTCTTACATCTCTAATTTAACCAAGATAAGATTGCGAAGAATTTAACTATGTGTTTAAGAAATTATGAAATCAAATGTACATAATAAGATTTTTTTCCTCCTCTGAACATAACATTTGATAATTATAATTATGAACCAATAATACAAAATACTCTTTCCCTCAGTGTTATTAAATCGAATTTAAGAACAAGGTCAAAACTGCAAACTGCAAACTGCTAACCAATGCTAATAATAGCGCTATAAATACCAAAATGCAACTTTTTTGAGGACAGAGAACAAAAAAAAATTAACAACCAATGAAATGTAAGAAAAAAATGTGTAATGCGAGTGGGTCACGTTCGTATGTCAGAGTGATAAGCTGCTGGGTCCAATTACATGAATCTGGAGCAAACAGGCATTGGGGAATTGTGGACGTGGTAGCTAACTTCATTTTTAACCGATTACCAAGATTAACAGCGGCACTCAGAGACATTCAATTATTACTCAACTTGAAACAAAAACCCTTTGTGTTTATATAATAATATTTTATACTAGCTGTCCCGGTGAACTTCGTGTCACTTTAAAACCTTCCCTGGACTTCTACGAATATTTTAAGACTAAAGTCAGCTCAATCCGTTCAGCCGTTTTCGAGTTTTAGCGCGACTAACACATTTGAAAATCCATTTTTATATATAAGACTAGCTGTCCCGGTGAACTTCGTGTCACTTTAAAACCTTCCCTGGACTTCTACGAATATTTTAAGACTAAAATCAGTCCAATCCGTTCAGCCGTTTTCGAGTTTTAGAGCGACTAACACATTTGAAAATCCATTTTTATATATAAGATTAGTAGGTATTCCTTTCTGTAATATATGGGTATCGGGTATTATAATATATTCTGTGGTATCGGTAAAAACTAAAAGGTAAAAAAATTTCACATTACAAATTACTTTATGGTAATAATAATTATCAAATCTCAATAGAGTATTGGCACAGAATATACATTATACATATATTAGTAGTACCTGGTAGTACCAAGTATTAGCAAATGATAATATTTAATACCTACATCTTCCCCATTAATACTTATATAAGGGTTATCCATCCCACCAAATTCGATGGGAAATTCAACCATATGTTTAAGTGAGGTATTCGGTATTCCCTATTTACATGAAGTATGCAATCGACCACATGTCAGTCATATTGGTTGGGGCGATTATATTACGGTAATAATAAAATGTTTTTAACTAAAACGAAAATATTTTTTTAGTTTCATTTAGGGATTGTAAAAAGGAAAAAGTTATTTAAAATTAAACAATAATGTGTTAGATATTGTATTACGTAAGATATAATAAAAAATATATGAAAAAAGAAAGTTGTGTAGGAAGGATGTTACGAATTAGAATTAAATAATGTGTTTTTATTAATTTAAAAAGTTGAATTTAAAATTTAAATATTAATACATATGTTACCGTTAATGTGCGTAAACCAGTTAGACTGCAGATTAACGAGGTATTCTGCAGATTACCTGGGTGAGTCAGTTAAAGTGCAAAAAGTTTATTCTATTCTCATTATTTACATAAAACAGGTTCTTGTTTGAGTAAAACATGTTATTTAGTTGTAGATAATTATTTATTATAATATTTTGGACATAATCAAAGGAACAAATTATTAAATTTTAAGTAAAATGTTACTCCACTAATAAAATATAACAGACAGTAACTAGAAAAAAACAATCAAAACAACAACAGTGTTAGGTTGTCAAGCTTAAATTAAAGTTTTAGGACTTTTACGAAGGAAGAGAATGCAAACTTACTAGGTAAAGAGCAAATATAAGCTTAAATTTCACACTTTAACGGATGGTATCAGGGAATCTGCAGATAACCTACGTAATGTGCACGTTAACGTATTCTGCATTCTAACGGTAACACATATACATAACTTAAGTATTTGAGTTATTAAGGGTAGGTATTGGGCATCTAACTATACTAAATTGATAAAGACGTAAGTACTTCTAATGTTGGTGCTTTACACGCTGCATTATATAAATGCAGGGTAACCAACATTTTTAGGAGTACAGGACTATCAGGAACTGTGTTAAAAACGACTACCACATTCCACAACATTACTCATTCCCTCATTAGCATTCGATGATGCATGCGCTGGCCTCGTAACTCGTAAGGACCATTTGATTTGCAAAATAATATTGACGTCAGCGATATGTATCGTAATATCTTTGTCCATTAAACCTTCACACAAATTATTGTAACATTAGGTATCCTCATTTATAAATTCAGGAAGAAATTCCTGACATCCTGCTTCAATATAATGTGCTTCCAATAAAGAAAGAATGTACTTATAGGTGTTCTTGGTGTCATCAAGTACCAAGTGTATTGTTGATGCCTATATAATAATATTGGACTCGATTGCATGAACTTATTATTCAAATTCGTAATATTGGTAAGTGCAAATACTCGTATCAGTAATTACTAATTAATAAAAATGCCAACACGACACAATTGCAATCCGAATAATATGACCAGTGTAGCGAGCGTTGTATTTATTCGTACAAAGTGCCTAGTTGTAAAGTCGTTTACATTTACAACATGCAAAAAGTTATTTAAATGTGAACCATGAAGTGAAGGTCTCGTAGTATGTTAAATGTCAAACTCAAAATATCGCGACGTCTGGCGACGTACAGAAAAAGGCTTCTCAATTATTTGACGGATGTGTTTGGATACCAGTTTTTGTAATTTTTTTTAAATTTAACTGAACGAGCAGCAAAAAGTACCTAATTCACATTCAACGTGGAGCTATAAACGCACCGCATCTTGGCAAGCTTTCAAACCCCGGAAAAGCTTGATAAGATTACGAACGACGAAACGTAAACAGTGAAGGATTACAAAAGCAGCAAACTAGAAAGTGAGATAATGGGACAACGGCATGAGTAAATATTTATTATCCAAACCATTCCAAACTAAGAAAATATAGAGTTAGTAAGACTTGTAAATACTCACACGATTAAGAATATATCACTTGAATTTTATGAATAAAATAATTTAGTCGTTGATGTCTCGTTTGTAAATGTTATGCAAATTAACGGAACTCGAGAAGGTCATCAAGACGGGGTTTAAAGCAGTGTATTATTTTAATCCGTCTGCAATAAAGCTAATTGTTAAGCAAGAATACAATACAATCACGATGAATCAAGGTGACCGAGGAAAGGAAGACAATAAGTCGCTAATAAATTAATTGTTCGTACCATCTTTAGATCGGCGTTCTGCACTTGCGCACGATCCAAAGGTTCGTGAGGCGAGGATCCTTGATTGCCCATTGTTATTGATCGTTAACGGACAACACAACTCGATAAACACTGCTACTGCTGCATGTTGTTCACAAACTTGGCGACACTTAGCACAGTCCGCGAGAAACTTTTAAAACTCAAACCAGTAACGGCTGTTTTGCAACATGACACATTCGCGCACGCTCGTTACCCAACGTAACTGTAGTCCTCCACGGACAGACACATTTCGCTTCACCCAATATGAGATAACTATTTCGTAGTATCTGATGCTTCTCAAACATATCAAATCTTTAAACAAACAACGGTTCCGTGGAATATGGAATGTAACAGCCTTGAAGAGTCCTCAACCGTAATTATTATGACTAAAATCACGTCCCATGTAATTCGGTAATCATTCGGATTCTGCACGATGCTCGATCACAGTTCACAGTAATATTTGTTCACTTCACTTAAAATTGCAAATCGAGACGACCACCATTTATTTCACGAACGCATCCAGCATGGACCCACTTTCGAAGATGCGGTAGTCACAAAAACGAAATCGTGTGAATTCGTTAACAATAAAATTTAAAAACGGGGGTCATTTTTTCCCACAAACGATGAATAAACGCACGGAGGCACGTTGAACCCGGTACCCGGTTAGCGGGGGGAGAGACGAAGGTAGCTGGGAACGACCGTGCGCCAGCTGAACGTTATTTTTTCCCACAGCATTGTTCCTTGGACCGTGGCGGGACGTTCGGGTCTAGGTTACTATCGGTAATGCACTAAAACGTAAACACTGATTCACCGCCTATCACTAAACTACATTTTGACTAGACACAAAAAATTGAGTAAGGATGTGGAATTGTGTGTGACGGGGCGCGCGCGCCGCGCTCGAAGCGGACAACTTTACTGCGGAGCGCGCGCACGGCTGGCGGCATGCGGTGTGTGGCGGTGTGCAGAAACCCTGCCCGGTGAACCCCCCGGACGTCCCCGGCCTCGCCCGGCACCCGCGACCCGAGCCGCTAGACCGGTCCCTGCATTGTTAAGATTGACGAGCGGTGAGATCATCGCCAGCCAGCCTTTAATTTCAATTCGATAGCACTGGACGATTAACTGCCCACATAAAGTTCTAATTGCGAGGAGTAATTGCTTTTAAATTTTCGAATGAGCTCCATCTAACGACTTGTTAATGGCGCATTGTTCAATTTTTTAAAAAAGCTTGTAATTAAGTTTGTTTTTCGGAACCGAAGGCTTTACAAAAAGCTCTACATTTTGTAATTGCTAAATCAAATTAAAATTTTCTTTTTTTCTGTTCAATTTTTCCTATTTATACTTTAAGTACACAACGCTTAGAAATGCCGATTGCTTCTTAACTAGATACATATGTAATTAAAATTTTTAGAGCCACCATGAAGGATCTAACGTTTACGATATTTAATTTATAAAGCTGCAATATCACCAAGTCTATCAAAATTCAAAACAGCTTCCCATGATGCTATAATTTTGTTTATTTCAACGTATTATATTTTTAACAGAGTAGGCAGATTGTTCAAACTGAGTACTTTTGTTTTAAAATGTCCTCATAAATTGAATCCAGTTTCTTCTCAAAGTTATTTTAGTTCGCTCATAACAAGAAATGGGTACTATAACAATAACATAAACCTAGGATCAATGCGCCATATTCACTCTTTCAAGGGCACAATATGTTCGTCCTTAACATGTGACCAACCTTTATCAAAAAGCAGGACAAAATATTATTTTACACTTTTGAGATAATTTATTCCCATCAATCGTGGCAAAACGAGACACAATAGCTTTTTCATTGTTATCGCGGCCGGATGTGGCCGCTTGGGGCTTGATGAATTAACTTTTATTTGTTAGACTTTTTTCTTATTTCTTAAGTTGAACTAATTTTTATTCCGCATATCACTTCGTCATTAAAAATAGAGCTAGCAACAACAAAAAACCGATATAAAAGTAAAATATTAGAATATAACGTGTCGTCAAACAAAAATCTTGAACCGAATTATCCAAAAGATAAATCTATATTTCTTTTTATTGTATTACGTCTCTTGCCTCGTCCTTATTTGAACTTCACTAGTTACAAAACTTTCTGAGCATCCACGTGAATTTTAACAGATATAGTAAAGTCTACGAATATTCGTAATCATGGTCACCTCACCGAAAGCATCTGGCGGGGCGCGTGCTGCGCGGGACGGATGCAGGTGGTCCCGGCGAAGCTTACTATTGGCTCAACTCGGGTAACTTACATTTTGCTACTGACTCTACAATTAATTCATCAATTTTAATTTGCAATTTCAATCTTCAATGTCTTTGTCTTGTCGGATATTTTGCTGACACTTTAGTAAATGCCGCGACAAAGATTCGCAAGGATCGCCCTGCGCGCATCCTCGCTTGATTTTGTTAGTGACATACTCGTAATTTTTCTCAGTGGCATATTTCTTCTGCGAATCTTTAATAACATTGAATAAGGTCATACTTTCTTCATATATTGGGTATCCAGTTTTCAACTCTCTCAACTTCAACTCAACTCTTGTTTTGATGTATCTTTGGTGTCTTTTTAAATATCTGCTCCAGTATTTTCTTCCAGATTGTTTGAGTAGAAACGAGTCTCTTCCATATTTCTCTTATTATTTGATAACCAGAGTACAGACATTACTTTACTTAAAATAATTTAAATATTCACGAGTAACGACTTTAGTACAAAGGTAGCTTTCACAATGAATAAAGTATAAGGACTGTTATAAATTATGTAAAATCCAATAAATAATAACTTGTCTTACATTTTCGTTCTAAGAAAATGGAAAAATGTAAATCTCTTTTGTTCATTTTAAGCTTAGTCATTACTTCATTTTAGTACGAGCATTTATTAAGTGAATACATTATTATTATTTATTTTTATGACCTTAATTAATTAGGTAGGTACTTAAAATATACGAGCATTCGAAAATATTACTCAGTTTCATATTTTCTTTGTTATAAAAATTCGAATATCAAAGGAAAACGACTAAGGCCGGAGCAAACATTCTTCATATCATTATTTCATTCATATCATCTTCAAATTATATTATTATATATAAATAAATATATATCATATTCAAATTCATATCATCTTAAATAACATAATAATATTACCAACATTTCAACCGGAATTATAAAATCGTAACTTTTATAAGGCGAATGCACTTCGTTATTGAAATGATATCAGAATTCCGAGAGTAATTTCCTTTCGCGCTTTCAAAATACGTGATCTCAAAATCACGGATTTATAATATGACTCACAT